>OY743172.1:55597666-56284333 GCA_963555705.1 Ligustrum vulgare
ATCATTTTCAGATTATTTTTATTTATTTACTGATTATGTTCATTTTTCTATTTTTTATTATAAATTTAAATAACTAAAACATGCAAAAATATGAGGCTATTTGGTGTATGGAAACTTTTTACCAAAACTTTTCAAACTTAATCTCAATCATCCATGCATTCTTGGTCAAGCACAATTTTTTTTTTTTACTTTTCAAACCAATCTAAAACATACATCCATAAATAATAATAAAAAAGTTTCCATGGACCAAACGTGCTCTATATTATAGATTTTAACAATTAATTCATATAATTTTTATTAAAAAATTGATCAATCAGTAATTTTTATTAAAATAATAATGTAACAATATGAATAAAGAAATTATCAATATAAAGAAAGAATAATCAATTAATGTAACAATATTTATTAAAATTAATGATTATTTTTTAGAAAAATACTTGAAATTAATAACTAATACTTAAAAAATCAAATTATACCAAAAAGTCTATCATACACTTCTTTTTGTGAAGAATATGATAAAGAACAATAGATGAAAACAAAAACGTCGATCTTAAGAAGAATATGTTAGTTGAGTTTTGCATATGTATTGTATGAGCATAAATTTTTAGTTCAAAAGTCTTTTAAAAAAAATCATTTATTGAACGTTAATTCCAGAAATGGAGTTGATATGTTTACGGTACAATATTTAAAACACTTAATTCATGGCCTATTTTCCCGTAAAGATAATAAAACAATTCAATGATTTACAATTTTATTAAATTATTAAAAAATAATTATATGTTGTAAAAAATGGTGAAACTTTATTTCTTAATTTTATAACATATATAGATAAAAAGACTCACTATATATATTTTATTTATATTTTCATTAATAATTTTTTTATTTACATATAATTAAATATGTGTTTAATTATGTTCAATTAAATGCATCGCATTTAAAAATTATTAATCACGCGAAGGATCTCTTGAGTTGAATTTCACGTTCATGCACCACAAATCTTGAGGTTGATTTTCACTTTTGTGGATCGTCAATATTGCTTAATTTGTTATATTTATTTATATTTAGGACATCATATATTTAATTTGTCACAATTACTTTATTTTATGTAAATTATAATATTTTGAAGGTTATTATTTCTATTCACGTTAGTAAAAAATATTTGGATGAAATATTTTATTTATTCTATGCAACACATATTTTAAAAATTGCATTATTTAATTTAAATTTGAGCAATTGTTTAAATATATTTTGTCTATAGCAACTTTCGTGTATCACACAGGTGTGAGTAACTACAAACAGTACAAACAATGTATTATTTAAAGAGGTTTTCCAAAATTGATGAGAATTATAATTTATTTATATTTTGAGCTTTCGTTGACAGTCTGTATCATTAATCAAAACATATTATGTGTTCAATTTTTTTCTTATTTTGTAATGATATTTCCAGTAAAATCATTTTTTATTGTTCTTCTGTGCAACGCATGGACGTGATACTAGTACTACATATACTAACAAAAATATGAGGCTATTTGGTGTATGGAAACTTTTTACCAAAACTTTTCAAACTTAATCTCAATCATCCATGCATTCTTGGTCAAGCACAATTTTTTTTTTTACTTTTCAAACCAATCTAAAACATACATCCATAAATAATAATAAAAAAGTTTCCATGGACCAAACGTGCTCTATATTATAGATTTTAACAATTAATTCATATAATTTTTATTAAACAATTGATCAATCAGTAATTTTTATTAAAATAATAATGTAACAATATGAATAAAGAAATTATCAATATAAAGAAAGAATAATCAATTAATGTAACAATATTTATTAAAATTAATGATTATTTTTTAGAAAAATACTTGAAATTAATAACTAATACTTAAAAAATCAAATTATACCAAAAAGTCTATCATACACTTCTTTTTGTGAAGAATATGATAAAGAACAATAGATGAAAACAAAAACGTCGATCTTAAGAAGAATATGTTAGTTGAGTTTTGCATATGTATTGTATGAGCATAAATTTTTAGTTCAAATTTGAACTACTAATTCTACCCTTTAGAGCTAGGAATATTACTTACCAAACGAAAACTTTATTTTACATATCATTTTATTAAGTTTCACACATAATAAAATTATAAAAAACATCAACACTAAAAATAACAAAAATATCTTTATTTTACAAATTAGTCATATTGAGTTATTAAATTTATTTCACAATTATAAAAATACTATGCATGTTTTTGACTCTTAAATACTTGATGAAAGAAGAAGAAATATAATTAGAAGCTTACTTTTGCTAATCGCAAGTGTACGAATTGCACAAGTTATAAAGTTGACTTAGAGTCCAGACGATACCATGAGGATTGAATAAATTTAAGTTCTAGACTAATTACCTTAACCAGAACGAGATGATTGACATGATTTTGAAGTTTTGAGTAAAATAAACTAACAAACTAAAGTAAATAAAGTCTAGTAAAAAGAATTCAAATTATGATTTTTTTAAGTGAGGTCTAAAAGTGTTGGAACATTCAATTTCACGTTAGTCAATACTATTAATTCCAATCATTAAGTTTTGCTCCTATCTGTGTGCTCGACCGAATTCACTTATGCATATGAAATTCCTCTCTTGAGTTTAAATCAACTCCACCTAATTAGTCGACCGTGATTTTAGACAGCAGCTCGTAATGACTAGATGCATAGAATACAAGAATTCATTTAGTGGTCGCAATACTAATAAATGAAATGTACATCTCTATCGTTTATCAAAGTACCGGATTTTTTTTCCTAGATCTTAGTGTTACTTCACCTCTGGGATTATGAAAACACTCATGAAATCATGAACAAGTGATCAATTCATTCATGCACTAAACACGAAAATAAAATCAACACATGCAAATTGTATATAAAACTCAATTCATGAAATTAATAGCGTAAAACTTATGCTACATCGAATATCTCAACTAATATATAGTTTAGCTACTCATCACAAAATAATTAAATATGCAAGAATAATTTATAAACGTGACGAGTTTATCTAATTAATAAGATAATAGAATTCTTGCACCAAGATTCGATCGACGTTGATAATCTTCAATCCCCGTCCCTTTGCCTTGATTTTGCATTCCAAGATTTGAATGATAAAATTATGAATTCCATGTGGAATAGGCTGTGCAAAGGTTCTTAAGTCGTGCATGAGAGGTAGTATTTATAGGTTGCTGAAGAAACCTAGGCAACTGACACAAAAAAATCGTGTATGGGCTTGAACTCGCACTGGGCCGAAAGACTATGCGGTCGCATAGAAGAAATTGTGGTGGCCACGCAGATTGTCAAAATACTGTTTTGTTGATTTGACTGTTGGACGCATGGCCACCACACGCGAAAGGCGTGGTCCGATAGGGTTAATCTACCCGCGAATTTTCATATTTCAAATGTGTTTAAGTAAGTCCCCAATCTTTAATTGCGTAAAAGTCCTTCATCTTCCAATTGTTGCATTTCAATCCCTATATTCTCAAATCTCTTCAAATCTTTCTTCCAACTTCTCTTTATCTTCAATTGAGCCATCCAACTTTGATTTCTAGCACTTTGCACCTCTGGGTAAATCCTGGTTGACATAATCATCTTCCACTTTTCCATTTTAGCTAAAATTATCACCCAATTGCAACATTATTTGCCTCAATTGCACAATTCACTCAATTTTGGGATATTTCCTGGAAAATAAACAATTATGTAGACTTTATTGTAAAACGAAACTAAATAATTCTAATTCAGATATATAAATAAGTGTATAAAATACACTTATTACTTACATAATGAATATATATAATTAATTAGATCTGGAAGATGTTTAAGCACTAGATCTATAGAATTATATGGAGAACTTAAAAGATTAGTAACACAACATAACGAATACTCTAGAAGACAAGCAAATATTAGATATAAAAATACTATAAATGAAACAGTTCAAAGGTATTATAGACAGTTATAATTTAGCAAATTTGAATATTACGATCATGCACACAGTGGTCAAATTTGAATATTACGATCCTGCACACAGTGGTATAAAAGCGAGAACAAGATTTAAAAAATTTTAAAATGTCTGAGAAATTAACAAAAATAGAACCTTGAGTTATAATTACAAATCTAAATATTTACCAAATAATAGTCATTGACCTTTAACCCTTGATTGGTTGTCATTAAAAGTTTCTCTTTTTTTTTTTTTTTTTTTCAACTATATATTCTCCTAAAAATCACTTTCATTTTAAAAAAAAAAACTCTTTTTAAACATACTAAACACACTCTTAATAATAAAAACATATGGAAAATTTATACCATATATCCTATTAGAAGGAGGAATTGGAAAATATAAACAATTAAATTGAACAAATTTATTTTTACTAAATAAATTAGAACAAATTTAAATAAAATAATAAAACAAATTCTAGAACAACCTAAAAATCCAGAACAAGTTCAAGAAATTATCAACAATTTACCAATGTTTAGAAAATCGGATCGGACTAGCCAGTTTCACCAGAAAAAAGGGTACCGATCACAAAATCGGTCTGGCCCAAAAATCGGTCAGAAAAACCCGGCTTTTTACCTGTTCAATCGGGAACCGACCGATTTTTAAACTCGATTTTTTTTTTGCTGTTTTGTTTTCCTAAAGTTGTTTTAAACTACTTTCGGGTATGATTTTATTTTCTAAATGACTAAAAGTTGGTTTATTTGTAAAATAACTTGGTTTTAAGAAATTTTTATGATTTTTGGAATAATTATTAATTTTTTAATTGAAACCGGTTCGACCCTGCGGACCTTCTGACCTTGACCCGTTGCCTTTTCCGGTTTGAACTAATTTTTCGATTTTCTAAACACTACAATTTACCATTAGAAATAAGAAAAATGATAAAAATAACTAACGACTATAAAGATATTAATAAAATATACCAACTCAAATATTAGAAGTAAAACGAAGCGTAAATAATTTACCAAAAATAATTAATAACCTTAAAAAATAAAATTAAACAAATAACTGATAAAATAAATAAAATATGAAACATAGTAGGAGTATACGAAAACCCAATAGAAAATATTGAACAAAAACTACTGTAATAGAACAAATAAACATGATTAGGACAATTATGGAAGAAGATATGGGGAAAAATGATTTACACAAATGATTAGATAATATACAAGAAAATATTGAAATAATAAATCAAAATATAACAAATTTTTTTGAAGAAATAGAAAAATGTGAACCAAAAAGAATAATAAATGAAAAATAATTTAAACCTATGAATAGATTAGGAATAAATATATTTACTGAACAAATAGAAGAATTTATGGAAAATCCTTAAGAGAAAAGTGAAAAAGATTATATAACTTAAGAAGATTATATAGAACGTTTTAAAAATCATAAAATTGAAAAAATTAATATGAACCAACTACAACAAGCTTTAGTACCACACCCTGAAACTAACTTGGTTAAAGAAGAGAATATAAGTAGAATTATTACAGAAAATAGACCAAATATTTATATGGATCAGAGACAAAACCAAGGATTTAGAACTAATAATTTTATACCAAACAAAAATATTACACAAGACCAAATAATAATTATCCTATAGAATTTACATCATGAAGAAGTATGGAAACACAAATTAGTTTAGAAGGAAGATGGTTAGATTTATGATGTGTACAAGTTGTAGATTACGAATTAGAATTATAGATAAAATCTATATCTGTGAGGACCTATACTAGAAAATCAATAAGAAAACAATTTCAACTAATTCTAGAAAATACATTTATAAGAGCCACTGCAAATATGGTGAAGAAACTTAATAGAAACTTATATAGCACAAATTAGAGGAAATGATCAAGATGAAATAGGAACAATACTTAGTTGATATAAAGATGCTTTGAGAAGAGAATATACATTAGTAATAGACAGAGATACAAAAATTAACTCAAAACTAAGAAATGAGTATTTATTAAAAAACTTATCAACGTGTGACATGTGTTACTTTACACATCTTGCATGTAAATTTAGAGAATAATATGAAAAATCAGAATATAATCAAGAAGAGAATGAGAAAAAGAAAAATTAAATATACCATCAAGTAATAATAGTTTTCGGAGCAAGAATACAATTTATAGAAACAAAACAAAATGAAAAATGTATGGAAGCAAATAAGATGTTAAAATTTTATAAAGTAAGTAAAAAATGATTATGTTGTGATAAATTAAAATATAAACCAACCCAATGGGGATGCCAATTACAAAGAAAACATAAGAAAAAGAAATTTTATAGAAAAAATAAATTTAGAGATAGATTTAAGAAATTTAATAAATATAAAAAATCATATAACAAAACATTTAAAAGGTATAGAATAGAATATCATACAAAAAATACCTAAGACAAAAACAAAGCAAAACTAGGACATACCCTAAGTATCCTAAAAAATGTTAATATTATTCATATGGAGAAGTATGATATATATCTTCAGAATGTTCCAAAAAAGATAAAAAGAAAATATGATGTATATTTCCTTAATAGAATAGGAAAATTACAATTTATTACCTATAGGACAAGAAGAAGAATGGGAAGAGATTCCTGAAAATGAAGAAATTTATGAATTAGAAGAATATGAAGTAATAAATTTTATTATGGAATTAGAATCTTCGGAAAGTAGAGAAAGTGAATCTAGCAAAGAATAATATTTATACATAAATATGATAAGACAAATAAGTGAAAAAGGTACATCTAAAGAATATGAATAACAATTAGAAGAAAATGAAGAACAACTAAATGAAATATTAATATTTAATCCAAAAATGTATGAAAAGATCTTAAAATAAAAATAGATGTAGAACCAAAAGAAATACTTAATTTACCATTTTGGCAGAAAAATAAGGAAATGCATGTATAGAAAGAAACCATAATCACCCTATAAATATAAGAAATGCTACAGAAAATACATGAATACCTACAATAAATGAAGAACCTATAAGACAAGAAATAAATCTATTAAATATTTAATTAAAAGGAAAAATAGCTCAAACCTATTTTAGAGAAGGATTGATACCCCTATAGAATTCTGAATAATGGATGATATAATTGTAAGTTCAGTACCAGATGCCTTAATAAGAATTTTAATAGAAAATTTAATATATCAGAAAGTAAACTTAACAATTAGACCAAACTTTAGTATTAGTATGCGAGAATAAAGTAAGAATAAAGCCTTAACATTATACTACAAATTAAGAGGAATAGATATTGAACAAGAAAGTAAAACTATAAGTTTAACCATTAGCATATTTTTATTAGCAAACTGAAGTAAAAACTAAGAACGCTAGAAAAACACATACCATAGAACCCATATTTAAAATTTTATTAGAATGCAAACCAGGAAACAAATTATTTTGAAAGTTGTGAGGATGCGATAGAAAGACTTCAAGAAAAGGTTGGTGTGTGATTTCATTAACAACGAGCACTCGAAGTACACATCACCTACCCAACTCTATGATTGCTTGACGGAAAAACAATGGGAGTTGTTCAAGAAAGAACATGAGATTGAGATTTTCAAGGTATATTTCATTGTACGCATGTAGAGTAATGTCATGATTATTATTAATTTTTTATTATTGAGTTGAAAACTAAAAACATATGATGATTTTTTTCATGGAAAAAGTAAGAAGGTTAGAGAAAGCCAATTGTAGAACGAGCATCCACATTTTTGGGCTCCACTGGTTATGTCGGGAGGCCACAATGGCTTGTAACAAACCCACTGTCTTTTGGCTCTTCTTGTGGGTCAATTAGCTCCTTCATGTTAAGTAAAGATCGCAGTTTAGATTGGGTTCGAGTAAGATCAAAGAAGAAAGAAGATGAAACTTATTACATCCCAAATGAGAAAACGAGGGGGCGTATGAAAAAATTGTAAGTATAGCCTCCCAACTTTTCATACTTTGAATTAAAGTTAACTTAAATACTTATATTTAATTATCACTTTTTTTATTGGAAAGGATTAAAAAAAATTAGAGGAAGTCAATCAAGGGATATTTGTCCCAAAGAGATACAATGATGTCTTATCAGAGGCCCTTTGTAAGGAGGAACATCCTGGTCGGGTGAGGTGGTATATTGTTTATGTCACGGTGAGACATGTTTATCGTAAGCCCGTTGATTCCAGAAGACGATCAAGTGGGGTCTTGTCGGTAGATGTCTTAAGAGATGATCACCAAGGACACGATCTGGCCAGAGAGCAAACTATGTCGGTGTGGTAGAGTAAGTTCGACAGTATGCAGCAAAGATATAATTCTATCCTCTGGCACATGGGTATAAATCTTGATGCAGAGGTGGACATACTTCACATGATCCTCGACCACCAACTCGCAGTAGTTGACACTCTGTTGATCCAGATCCATTTGATGGGCTTCAGGTATTAAATCTTAATTAAATTATTTAGTTATTGAATATTATTTTATTTTATTTCAACTGTAAAGTTTAACATTGATTTTATTCCTTGTCGTCTCCCCGTAAGTTGTAATGGTGAGTATCAAATAGTGGCGAGAGAGACGATTTTTCCATTCGGACTGAGACTATGGTGCACCATCAACCACTCTTGATCGATCATGTTAATGTGTCTGTTGATGATGTTACTTATACTTGGTGAAGAAGCGTCCGGTCTTCCAGTGTCAAATCAATACCATACCATGGTGGGGGAAGCTATTGAGAGCTTCATCAATGGTCTAAATATTTGGTAATTTTTGGAGAGGTAATAATTTTTAGTCATATAAAAGATTCTTTCTGTTCCGATATTAAGGCATCAGAATCTCAACAAATAACAACAAAGCAAGATCTAAACATAAAATCTCAGAAAACTTTATTAATCAAAAGAAAATAAAAGTATCAGAAATGGTTTTACAGGTCAAAAGGATAAACTTCTCAAATTCACAAATCTCGCACAATAACCATAGAAATTACTGAACAAATGTTGTAAATCAACCACAAAGAACAACCACTGATTATGCACAAAGAATCAGTGAATAAATCACAAAGATCAGTGCGAGAGATATGAGAGTTCTCTCTAGAAATCACGAAGAAAAGAAAATCACCTCAGAGAGAGAGAGAGAGAGAGAGAATGGAAGTGTCTAAAAAAAATGTGGGAAGGCTGAGTGTCGGTATTAACCCTGAACTGGATGACCAGGATTAATCTTGATGATCAAATGCCTGAAGATAAAGAATCCTTTTGATGATAGTGGATCCGAATCTTGGGTTGGGTAAATGGATCTTCTAAATGAGCTGAGCATTTTGGTTGGGCTTAAGCTCCATTTGGTTGATAAATCCGATCACTTCAGGTTTTGGGCTTCAGCAAATTTATTAAGTCTTGGGCTGCACTTTCGAGTCCAATTGCTCTTACAATCTCCACCTCAATTGGATCAGCAGCACCTACAAGGAAAATTAAATAAGTATCAAAATTCTAACAAATTAAGAAATCTTAAAGCATCTTTGAATTTTTTAACAGGTATAATTTTGGTGCCAACATCTGCAAGATTGCATTCAGTGGCAATTTTCTCAAGTTTGATTGTTTTTTTATCAAGTACATCTCTAATGAAATGAAATTTGACATCAATGTGTTCAGAACTATTATGGAATACAAGATTTCTACTAAGGTATAAAGTAATTTGACTTTCTATACAAATACTAATAGAATTATCATAAAAATGTCCTAATTATTCTAAAAGGCCCCTTGACCAGATAGATTCTTTCACAGGAAAACTAAGTTTCTGTTTAAGTAACACAATTTCATTTAAATCAGATCCAACAATAAGCATATCATCTACATATAGCAATAGATACATATAATTAAATCAGATCCAGCAATAAGCATATCATCTACATATAGCAGTAGATACATATAACATGAATTCAGGCACTTAAAATAAAAACATGGATCATATTGGCTCTTAACAAATTTTAGACTTTGTATAAAAGTATCAAACCTTTTATACCACTGTCTGGGTGCCTGTTTCAGGCCATATAAAGACCTTTTAAGTAAGCAGGTAAAAAGTCCAAGTTTCTCAAAACTTTAGGTTGACACATATATATAGTTTCATCAAGAGAGCCATATAAAAAATCAGTTTTCACATCCATTTATTCTAATTCTAAGTCAAATTGAGCAACCAAAGCAAATAAGATTCTGATGGAAGTATATATAACTATAAGTGAAAATATTTCATTATAGTCAATTCCTTCCTTTTGTGAAAAACCGTTAGCTACAAGTCTAACTTTATATCTAGGTTTTATATCCTTCGAGTCACCTTCTTTTTAATTTAAAAATCCATTTACAGTCTATCAGTTTCTGCCTATTATGTTTAGGAACAAAAACCCAAGTTTTATTTTTCAAAAGTGAATCCATTTCATCTTACATTGCTGCAAGCCAGAATTTAGAATCTTTTGAAGAAATGACTTCTTCATAAAAAGTTCAGAATAAGTAAAGGTAGAAACAAAATCAGAATCTTCAAACCTTGAAGGAGGTCTAATCTCCCTTCTAGTCCCATCCATAGTAAGCTGATAATTATCAAGATTGAAATCAGTTTTAGCTTCTGTTTCAGAAATGGTTTCAGAAATAGGAACAAAATTTGGTGACTCAGGTTCAGGAATGTTGTTTGGAGATTGTGGGGTTACTCCACCTGAAACTGAGTATTGGGCAGATCATTTTCATCACACAAATGATCTGCACTCAGCTCAGAGGCAAGGAAATCCTTTTCACTAAGAGGATCATTCAAAATTTCATCTTTGTAAGGGAAATTTTTTTCATTAAAGATAACAAACCTACTTATGATCACTCTGTAACCTCCCTGTTCTTTTACCCAAAGTCTATAACCTTTGACCCCTTCTGCATAGCCTAGAAAACACATTTTAAAGACCTGGAGTCAAGTTTGGTTTCAATTTGGTGTGAGTAGGCAGCACATCCAAAAATTTTAAGTTTTGAAAAATTAGGGAGAGAATTATTCCATACCTGATCAGGCATTTTGAAATCAATGGCACTGAAGGGTGAAATATTAAACAGATATGAAGCAGTTTTTACTGCTTCACCCCCATTTTTTTTTGCGAATTTGAATAAAGCAACAAACACCTAGTTCTTTCTAACAGTGTCATATTCATCCTTTCAGCAACCCCATTTTATTGTGAACTGTATGTAACAGTCCTCTGTCTAAGAATGCCTAGATTACTACAAAAAGAATCAAAGTCTAGATTACAAAACTCAAAGCCATTGTCTGTCCTAATAACTTTGACCTTCCTATCTTTCAAATTTTGAACTAAAGTAATCCAGTTTTTAAACATCCACACAGTAGCATCCTTAGACTTTAACAGATGAATCCAAGTTTTTCTAGAATAATCATTAACTATAAGTAGAAAATATCTAAAACCAGAAATAAAGTTAACAGGGGCAGGCCCCCACAAATCAACATGCAAGTACTCAAGGATATTACTAGACTTATGAATGCCTTTACCAAAAGAATTTCTTTTCTGTTTTTCCAAAACACATTTTTCACAGAAATCAAGTTTATGCATAACATCCTTAACAAAAACACCACTTTTTTCAAGTAATTTAAGACCTTTTTCACCTAAGTGTCCTAGTCTTTTATGCCATAAAACAGTTTTATCATTTTCAGAGATTGCCTTAAAAGACTTAGTATAGATAGGATAGGTATTTAGCACATAAATTCCATTTGTTTTGTTTTATCATTTTCAGAGATTGCATTAAAAGACTTAGTATAGATAGGATAGGTATTTAGCACATAAATTACATTTGTTTTGAGAGTACAAGAAAGTAAAAGATTACCTTTAAAAGTCCTTAATTAACCTTTATGTTATCTACTTTCATATGATTCAGATCAAGTACACCAAAGGAAATCAGATTTCTTTTCAAGTCAAGCACATATCTTGTTTGATTTAAAACAAGTGTTCTGTTATTTTCAAGTTTCAGTGCAACATTATCCATTCCTTTTACATCACAAGTCAAATTGTTTCCAAGTTTCATAGAACCAAAACAATAATTAATGAAGATAGCAAATAAATTCCTTTCAGGGCACATATGAAAAGTAAAGCCAGAATCAAGTATCCATTCACACTTGTTATCAGATTCAGTAATAACATAAACAACACCATTATTATTATCATATATTACATACTCAATTTGATTGATGGTTCGTACTTCATTTTGTCTCTTAAAGCAAGATTTGACATGACGTCTAGGTTGGCCACAGTAAAAGCAAAGTCTATGTCTGTTAATGTTGTCTTGACCCCCAGTATTATATTGCCCTTTGAGATTATTCTGATTCCTAAAATTATCTTGATTTCTAGAATTTTCATGACTTCTGAAGTTGTTCTGACCTCTGAAGGAATTATACTTAGGCTTATAAGAGTTGTCTTTCCTTTGAAAGTTACCCCTAGCAAGCTTTCTATTTGTGTTATTCCAGTTCCTATTGTTATTAGGAACATTCCCGTTTTTATTGAAATTGTTCACAGACTTACCATCCCTAAAGGAATTCTTTTTCTTTGAAGTTCCTATAACATTATAGGCATCTTTAGGATTGTTTTTAAATTCCAATTCCTTATTCTTAAGGGAAGTGTGAACTATTTCAGTAGTCAATTTCTTCCTACCATATTCTAAGGCATTTCTAAGATCCTTAAATTTATCACCCATAGCATTTAAGAGGTAGACAAATTTTTGTTCATCAGTCAATTTCTCATCACAGTTCAACAGGCTTTGTGTGATCCTAGTGAACCTATTCATATTATCATCTACATCTTTGGAGGGGTCAAACTTGAAAGAAAAATATTGTTTCCAAAGAAAGTATTTATCAGGCAATGAGACTGTATCATAGACTCTTTCTAATTTATCCCAGAGTACCATTGCAGTTTTAGTCTTGCCTATTTGTCTAATGACATTATCAGACAAGTGAAGAAATATAGTACTCCAGACAGTTTCATCCATTTCAATTTTTCTATCTTGAGCTAAGTTAATAGACCAAGATTGATCAATATCTTTTGCACACTTCATTTGAAGTAATAAGGATTTCATTTCTAGCTCCAGAGATTAAAATCTCCTTTGTCATTCCAGACTTCAACATCTACTTTTATAATAGCCATTGAAATAATGACCAAAGAGAAAATTTGAGAGACGAGTTTTAAGAAATGAAGCCTTATTCTTTTAAAAATTATCAGGCAAACAGAGACAAGGGAATACAAAATAATATCACCAAGTATTTCAGCTAATCAAAGGCAAATCAAAAGGTCAAGAAGTATAAAATATGTCACACAGTCTCAAGATTAAATCACTAAGCAGTATGGCATAAAGGTGATCACAATCCTCTAATGATAGAAATAAATAAAGAACACAAAGAATTAAGTATTGAAAAATTGTTCTTCTAGTATATCCCTCAACCTACTTTGGATCAGCCCAAAACTCCCTCAGATTCCAGGATTTTTAAGAAATCCTGGACAAATGTAAGTGAAGCGGTCCAAGAATAGGCTTCAAAACAGAGAGATTTTGGAGAGAACAAAGAATTCAAAGACAAATCATAGTACTAAAGGTGCAGAAATTAAAGATATCACCTTATGTAAGAGTTAGTGCTATTGCAGTTCCACAAAGAATTAATACCACAAAGTTCTAAGCCTCCAAGTGTCAATACCACAAAGTTTAACCAGCATCCATGAAGTTCAGCCACTAAGAATATCAGATCCCTTCTAAGAATTTTCAGTATATTATGAAGGATTTACTGATTTCTTGGGATCAATTGATTTTGACTCAGAATATAAAAGATCCAGATACCAAAAAATAGTTAAAACCTTATTTTGAAAAACCAGGGTTTCAAAATAGTTCCACAAAGTAAAAATATCATGAAGCTTTACTGTAAAGATTTTAAAATATTTTAGATCTGAAAACTTTTACAAAGTTTTTCAGAGAATCAAATTTTTTTTGATATGGGTTTAAAAATACTTAAGAAATAAAAAATTTCTTAAAAGACTACAAAGGAAAGAAAACCCTAAAAATCGTTTTTGAGAAAATCACAAAGAACTTCCAAAAATCAAAAAATCCGCCCATAAAGACTCTGAATCTACAAGATCTGAGTCATAAAACAGCGTATTCACTCGAACCCTAAGGCTCTGATACCACTGTTATGACATTAAGGCCTCAGAATCTCAACAAATAACCACATAGCAAGATCTAAACATAAAACCTCAGAAACTTCATTAATCAAAAGAAAATTAAAGTATCAGAAATGGTTTTACAGATCAAAAGGATATACTTCTCAAATACACAAATCTCGCACAATAACCGATATAATGGGAAGCAATATTTAAATATATTTTCCCTAAAGAGATGAGGAAAGAATTGGACAATACACTATTGGTAGTTTTAGTAAATCCCAAACTAATTATTATATTAATGAAAAAGAATTATTAGCTGTAAATTTTGCTATTAAGAAGTTTGAATTATTTATTGTTATTCCAAAATTTAAAATTATAACTGATAATACTCAAGTCAAATATTGGTTAACTAAAGAGATTGATCTAACTATTGCTAATAAAAGATTAATTAGATGGCAAGTAGAACTTAGTCATTTGATTTCAAAATTATTAATATTAAAGGTACTAACAATGTCAATGCAGATTATTTATCCAGATATGGAGGAACTACATTAGAAAGTAGAAGAACTTAATTTAGCCATGAGTCAAATGAACATCCACAATACAAATTTACTCAATCGTGTGAATACTTGCATGGCACAGATTGTACAAATTAATAATGAACTATCCTTTTACAAATCAAGGGACAATTCTCTTGAGGAAATGTAAAAAGGAGGATCTCAATCTTCTATAGAGAAGAAATTATCTATAGAACTTCCCATTGACAAAGAAGTATCTAATTTATCATTATTGGAAGTATATCTTCCAAAGAAAAAAACCATTGGCTAATCTATTGAACAATCTAAGGAAACTTTTTTAGAAGCTTCCAAGAAGCCTGGAATTGTAGCAAACGAACTATCATAACAGGAGAAGACCATGAAGAAACTACAGACATACTTGAAATATGTAAGTACCTAAACAAGAGAATAAAAGAAGGAGACTGTCTAAGAACAATTACCCACCAAACAATTAACAAAGCAATTATACTAGCAGGAGCATAACCAAGAGCAGTTAGAGGACTTATTCAATGCATATACCTCAGCATAGATATGAAGGAAATATTACTATTACCTAATTCCATTAAAGCAATAGTTAAACCTACTTTGGGATAACCAAAGTAGAGAAGATCTATGTCAGGATTTATTCAGCCATCCCATAATTTATTGAAGAGGTCCATCTAAAGGCAGAATATATTATAAAACTTGAATAACTAACAAAATCATCCTTGCAAAAACATAAATTAAACCAATTGACAAAGATGAGCAAATTAAAGCTATTCTTGCTTTAGGATTCCGAGTCATGTACACAAAACTCAGAGATACCCTTAAACAAACCAATGTTTGGGTATACAAATCTAATGAAGATAAATTACTGATCTACAACATTGCAAGAGTTAAACAAGTTAATAGTCAATTATGGAGATTAAAAGGATATGTTGAGAATATGCTTATCAATAATTTAGACCTAAGTAGGGAAGCATATGACCACCTACATCAACTAATAGAATTAGAGACATGTCACAAGTGTGAAAGCTATGGGGACCAACTCAACAATAATGAAGACGAAACTTATCTTGTCTGAAACTTTTGAAAAGAAGTAGAAATTACTGTAACCTTATATTTGCTTTATCTACTTTAAATGTAAGACATACATGTAAAATTTAGGGAATCTTGTCATGTGACTATAAAAGGGGGAGCCTCTCCTCATTGTAAAATATCTGAAAATCATATTGATTTTCATCAACAACGATCTATATTCTCTCCATCTATTGTCTTTCTTTTCATTCCCAATGTTCAAATTACATTTCATTAAACTAATCCAGAAACAACTAGTAGAAGGTATGAGTAAGTAAACTCCATCCAAATATATATATATATATATATATAGATGGAAGCCATTAAATAATTACCAATACTCTATTTATGTATGAGTTTATCAGTTTATTCTTTATAAAAATTTTGTTAAAAGAGTACATCCAGAGGTAGGAAATGAATCTGGATTGTGTTGAACCTCTTTGAAGTTTGTTTAAGTGTTAAACAGAAAATATTGGAGCAAGTCTTTTGAGTATCCATTAATGCACGAGTCTTTCAAGCAGCAACAATCTCCTATGGAAAAGTGTTTAATACTTAGATAATTAATGAAGAGAATTTGGTAAAAAAAACTTTTAAAATCAGATTTACAAAGAAATGTAATGGACTCATAGATAGAAAAAAATTATTAATAATTATTTATGGTAGATTATGTATCATCTTCATCATTGATTTTATTTGAACCTTGTTATCAAAATTATATTATCATCTTCTTTATGATATTGCTTACATACCTTTACATATGTTGACAATATATTTTTATTATGCCCGAATTAACTGTTGAAAGAGAAATTGAACTTGTTAGATGAAGAATAGAATAAACAATACCTATAATTAGAAATAATAGAATATATTTCAAAGAAAGAAGTCTCCAGGAAAGAATAGACTTATTAAACTCTAGAGTTCTGAATTTAAGAAACATAGAATTAATAATTCTAATTAATTATGTAGTTTCATGTTCTATGATTTCAATACCGCATTTGATTAGTTTATGTCCAATAATCCTTGATGAATTTAATGATCTAAATAGAGAAGCATATATGCAATTAGAATATATAAGAAAAGATTTAGGAAGACTTATAAATCATTAGATTCAGCAATTAAAAATTATCTAGATACATATATTTCAGTACTTGAAAGAATTATCATAGATAGGGATAAATTGGTTAGAGATTTAGAAGAAAAAAATTAAAGAATTAGATATAATTATAGCAGAAAAGACTTTAGAATATAATAATGAGTTTTACACATTTTATTGGAATACAAAATATATTTTAAACTTGGACACTTTGTCTGACAATTAAAACTAAAGATTTATAACTAAAAGGACAACATAGCAATTATATATTTAAAAATTTTGTCTTTTAGTGTGTTAGTAAGTTGTTCATACAGTTTGTTAGTATGTATAGCACAACCTATAAAAACCCAACTGAACTCATTAATCCATCGAAGAGGGTAATGTAGTATAAACAAGAATGCGTGCTCACTACATCATTTATGTCAGCTCCCAAGTACTGAGGTATTGGGTTGTGTAATATGATCTCACTCATTTTTACATCAAACACTAGTATATATTTGCTCAAAAAAATAACAAAATATATGTCGCTTTTTGGAACAACAGACACCTATAAAAGAGCGGTGACATTTTTGTAAATATTTTTCACTATATGCGTTGGTTGCTTAATAACAACCGATGCTAAAAATTAGACGTGGAGTAAAGGCATCAGTCCTACTAAAGAACAGATGCCTATACTCAATAAAAGGCATCAAGCCTTTTATTGAGTAAAGGTGTCAGTTCTAGTAAAGAACCACGAGTTTTATAGGTATTTTTTGGGCTTAACTGGCTTATCTTGTCTAGAAACCATCACTATCCCTCATTTAATTGAAGTCAAACCTCCTTCATTGACGAGACAAAAACTTCGAAACAGACCTTCTTCCTTCGCAAGCCACATTCAACATCCTCACATTTTAGTTTTGTCATTACTTTCACCATCACCCAAGCAACCCCCACCATCATAGTCATTTTTGCCAATATGCACCATTATCGATCACAGCCACACACGACTGTCTGATCGACCACACCTCATGTAGATAATCTTTTATACCATGCATTCTCCCATTCACATACTTTGCAAGTAGGTACGTACCCTTTCTATGCTTCACTTCATTTTTCTTTTCTTTTATGGCTCGAGGTTTGATGATCTTAAAAGTTGATAAGGTGATGAAAATGTATGATTTTGATATGGGAAGTTAAGGTGATTATGTTGTGATGATTGGGAGATATGGGTATGAACATATAGAGTGAATAAGAGGCAAAAAAAATCATGTAGTCTAGGTGTTTGATAAATTGCCTTAATGATGTTTTGGTAGAGATTTGGGAAAACTGAACCTTGGAGTACCTTGAACATAAGTTGGACATCATATGGGATTGATCTTGCACAATTGTCATATAGAAATTCATTGAAAACATTGATACATTAGGATAGAAGCTCATTGCAAGCCATGTCTAAGCCACTGCAGGCCATGATTAGATTTTTGTAGGAAGATACACTATATAGTTTGTTATGGTACTAAATAAATATCTAGACAGAATACATTTATCCTAGTAAAAGTTTGAATATTCGAAACTAATAAATTCTTATATTTTGGTTTCAATTATTAATAGTTTGTTTAAAATTTTTTAATGGTCTATCACGAAATTTTTTAACTCAAAACTATTAAGAGTTTTTTTGCATGTTTAAAGCTCGAGGTTAAGGAGAAGGTCAATTTAGTGACATATATTGAGTATTGGGTTTAAATAACTTGATGTATGTTTACAAATTTATTTAAGTCTGGCATAGCCAAAATGTTTAATTTGAGTTGGGGTGTAGCCTGAATGTTATTTTTTTATACTTAATTTGAATTATTTAATATATAAAAGGTTTATTTACAAGTTCATAATACGTAGGAATCAATGGATGTTGCTTGTAATTTGTTTTCGAGCCAATACGACGTACTTGGATTCAGCGTAGTCATGTAGGCGTAGCATAGAAATCAAGACACTGTTGAATATGTAAGTAATTATTGCCTTGATCATGCTTTTTTGTTTAGTGTATGGTGTATAAGTTGGATAGTTTTCATGGAATAATTATGGAGAGTTTGATGTAAAATTGATGTGTTTGTGTTGTGATTATTGATAAGTTGGAATAGTTTCAATAGCATGGTCTCTCTACATATTGGATAAGTTAAATTTATAGGGATACTTTGCCAAAATTTCTCTTCGAATTTTGAGTTTTATTATTATTTTTGATGCGAACCTCTTTGATGTTTGAACCAAAAATTTTCACAACAATTTTGTATCAACCAAAGAAAGTTAAAATGGTAAAATAAACCTAAACTCAAGCTTAATCTAACTGAAATTTCAAGGAAAAATCCTTAACCCAATGGAGAGAAATAAGCAAGTTCAAAGGTTTCTTTCAACAACACAAGATTCATAAAATTCACATGAAGTTGAGCATAATTTCCCAAAAGAGAAACAAGATTAAGTTGAGGAATTTTACCTTTCAAATGGTCTCCAAAGAGGCTTCAATGTTCATCCATCATAAACTAGTAGGGTTTGAGAGAAAATGAGTATTAATAGTACAAATATGGAAAAAAAATACGAAAAAAGATAGAAAAGGCGCATTTCTGAATATTTATAGTAACTTTCGGTCGACCAAAATGGTCCACCAAACTCCATTTCGGCCGACTAAAAATTGTCAACCGAAATTGACTGCAAGCGCCTTTTTCAGTATTTGGGTCATAACTTTTGATCACGATGTCCGATTGAGGTAATTGAAAATGATTTGGAAACTAGAAGAAAAGAGCTACAATTATTCAAGAAATAGGGAACCTCAAATTCAGACTTTATCTTTGTCAAAACTTTAATTGAATCCCAAGCTTGATTCTTGGCTTCTTTTCTTGTATTGATTTCTTATTTTAGCCTTGAATACTATTCTTTTACGCTTCGAGAGTCCTTCAAAATGTACTCAAATTTTTTTTGGCTCGCATGATTTTTCTTTTTCGAGCCTCCTATGATTCTCATCATACTCTCCTTTTTCAGGATGATTCGTCCGGAATCATAGGTTTGTTCATGATGCTTCTTTACACCTCCTGGATCAAATGGAAAATTATGACCTCCTTGCTTTATGGTCAACCAAGAATACTCCGTCACTTCGGACGCAAGAATGTATTGAAACACAAGTTGGATTGACCAATGTTGGTGTGATTCAAGCTCCCATTTATATTCACCTGCAAGAATTTTTAAGCAAAATGGGGCAGGGATCGTTAGTTTCACAAGGTACAAGATATGGATCCTTGTACTTGTGATATTTCAACTCCAACTCCCTTCCTGAACCACGAGGCTCTTCTCTTCGCCTCCCTCAATCGCCACCTCCAATTTATCGTTCTCAATCAACTCCCCCACCTATTTATCCTTCACAACATCCTCTATATTTGTAGGCATGTGCATCCCTCACCAATATCTTCATTATCCACATAAGAATTTGGAGCTTCATCAACTATCTCTAATTTTAACTCCCCCTCCTTCTTTTCAAATTCCTTATCTAGGGGCACCTCTTGCAATTTAACTACTTGACTATCACTCCCCTTTTGCACCCCAACATTATATTTGCACTCCCATGCAATGAACTCTTCTTCCAAAAATTTCATTTGCTTCTTTATGTCCAAAATGGGATCACTCTCCTCTTTCACAAGGCACCTAGTGTGGAATATATTTTCTCTTTACTTATCCAACCCACTAGCCTTAGTTTGGGTGTTGGGAGCCCTCCTAGTGACATAGATGTTTCCCTATCAAAACCCATATCATACTGCACTCCTCTATTCCGACCCATGCTCTCATCCTATTCATCCCTAATCTTTCTTCTAGTTCCCTTCCTTTCAACATTAGACTTTGGTGCTGGGGTCTCCACTTTAGCACCCAATTTATTCAGCCATCTTCCCAATCTTCTTTCCGTCTCCTCTACTTGCCTAGCAAAAGTGGTCGAAAGATCTTGCATCATCTCACACAATTCTTGATTCATGTTGTGCAAGTGTGGAAGTGTCCTCACAAAGAATTTATTTCACTCGTGTTTCACTCAATTCCCCAAGGAATGCAATCAACTACACCGAGAAAATTATAATTCTTTTGAAGTATGAAACCACAATCAATGAAGAGTTATAGGAATGGATAACACAAGGTGGCTATGAATATGTGGACAAATTTTCAAGAACACAAGGTCACAAAGGCTTGACAAGGAACAAGTAATTGATTAGGAAGTGTTTGATGTAGAGAAAAGTGGATTCTAACATGAAAGTTCTCTTTTGAGCAATTTATCAAACACTTTGTAGGCAAAGTTTGAATAACATGGAATTATGAGTGTTTGATGAATTGTAAGCCTCAACAATCTCAAGAATGATGACAAAGACAATACCCAATATGTAGAAATTAAGGAATGATCAAGAAGAACAATTTTTCCCAATTTTTTATTCAAATTTTTTTTCCTTTTTTTTTTGAATAACAAGAATAACAACAAGAAATGTAAATGATAGGTTTACCAAATTAGAGCCAAGCTCTGATACCAAATGATAATTTTCAAAGAGAATACAAGAGCAAGGAGGATTTATCTTACCTCAAAGGAGTCTCATAAAACCAAGAGAAATGAACATCCAAGTTGATTGTTAGGGTTTGAAATGAAATGATATTTAATGTACAAAGTTTAAGTAAAACAAGTAAATTCGGAATTGCAAGAATTTTTTTTTTTTTTCAAAATCAGGGTGTTTCGATCGACCGTACCGATCGACTGATCCATTTTCGATCGATCGCATGGTCAACCTAAACGACAATTTCGGTTGTACGAGGCTCAGCCAAAAGTTACTAAGGTTGCGCTTGAAAAATTTTCTGTAGAATTTTGGTCGATCGAAGTTGGCTTAACCTCAAAATACATTCCTTTGCTCCCAATCTTGATTCTTGGCTTGTTTTCTTGACTATAATCACTTTTTTAAGCCTTAAATCTTCTTCGTTGATGCCCCGGGAGTCCTTCAAAAATAGACTTGAAAATTGTTTGGCTCGAATGATTAATTTTCTTTACCGAGCCTCCTACGATTCTCATCAATTTTATAATTTGTTCATATTTATTGAAACTTCAGGGCTCTTAGAGCATTTTGGGCATGTGGAGGCGAGATGACAAAATGCCCTGTAAACTGGGAAAAAAGTTTTTGGTTATTATGTTATGAAAAATATGTATGAGATGATCACAGACTTTTCTGAACGTACTTCTTTAGATAAGATATACGTTACTGAATACTTTATGGATTTATATTTTATTAACAAATAAATAATAATTCATTTTAAATGTTTGTAGACATTTAAAGAATAATACTCAACGGAGGAAATCGACGAAATTCGAAATTTATGGGCAAAATATTTCGTTGAAAAGTATGTAAATTTTCGTTTCATACAAACGTGTATACATTTGTATAACTAATTAATATTATCGTAAATATAAAACTAATCTAATATTCAATCCGTAGATTTATTTAATTGTATTAAGCATATGTCGATTATATATATATATATATTGGATGGTGATAAATTTGGGGATGTGCATGTGAAGAATGTGGTGTTGTAGTAGATATACAGACATTGGTGAAATTAAAAAAGAATATGTATTAAAAAAAAGGAATAGGCATCGGTTGTAGTAAAAAATTGACGCGTTGTAACACCCCAAGTTTAAGAGTCTAAAACCTAGGCGTGTCAACTTCCATTCACATTAAACGCGGAATTTAAATCATTTACACAACTAAAATGTTCATTTATCTACTATAAAATTTTTACCAATTTAAACATTATAAAATCTGAATTTTACTTGTATGTATATGCATTACCCAAATCAAAATTTTATATTTCTTACCAAAATTTAATATGAACTTCAATTAAACAAATTTATAATTTTCGAAATTTAAAACTTACCATAAAAATCTTTTGCACCTTTGAAAGCATCAAAATTCCAAAAATTGAAACGGAAGCAATTAATTAAACTATTAATGTCATATTTCCAAAATCTGAAATTGCTATACACATTCACAAAATTTTCCCTCAATTTCGAAAATCACCGTTTCTAAATCAAAATGAAACTAAACAGTTTAATTACACTAATTAATTCATAAATTTAAATACAAATTCAATTTAAACTAACAAATTCCTAAATTTCTAAAATCTGAAAATATTGAAACATAAGGTTTTCAATCATATTAAACCTAAAATAAGTTTAAACTAAATCTCATAAATTCGAAATACAACTAAACATTTCAATTAAACTAACAAATTCACGAATTTTGAGATTTGAAATCTATCCATATAGTTTTAAAAATCTGAAATTTTAATATATATATATATATATATATATATATACATATATACACAGAAACATACACAACTATACATATACATCAATTTCATGTATACATACATATAGTCAATAATTTCAACCGTGTGTGTGGGTGTGAAAATTCGTGTGTGTGTGTGTCCGGTTTCAGGTGTGTGCGTCCGTGTGAGAGGGGAAGGGGAAGGCGGGGGCTGCACTTACAGTGAGAGGGAGGGGAAGTCACCGTGGTTGTGGGAGAGGTGTGCAGTCGCCGTCCCCGGGAGAGGTTTGGTGAGGGCGAGAGACAGAGAGAGACGAGACCGAGGAGCGAGGCAGAGAAGATGAGCGTGAGGACGAGAGAGGGAGAATCGTGTGAGAGTGAGAGACCGTGAGTGAGAGAGAGAGAGGTAGAGACCGAGAGTATGAGAGTTTAGGTTAGATTAGGTTTAGATATAATCTTTTGGAATTTGCAACTTGGCCCCTCAATTCTCTCTAATTTAGAAATTTAAGTCCATAACTCCCAATAAAATTTCAATTCGCCCTAAACCTTTTCCCAATCTCAATTTAATGAAATTTAAACAACTTACTACCCAATGACAGATAGAATTTAACAAGCTTAACAAATAAAATAATTAATTATACATCGAGTTCGTAAACAATTTATAAACTTTTTAATTGGCACATTGATCGAGACGGCGCCCAAGTCCTTCCACTGCAAAATAACTCGAATTATAGACATTAAATATCACAATTTTATAATTTATAATCACAGTAACATAAATATTGAGCGAAATTTAAAATTGCATGTAGAATTGAAAAGCGGTCTTACACGCGTATAGTTAAATAATAGGGGTCGGTTGTAGAAAACAACCGGTTCATATAGTTAACAATACGCGTCGGTTGTGGATCAACAACCGACACATATAGTTTAAACAAAAGGCATCGGTTGTTGACTACATCCAACATGTATTTTCAATATTGGATATCGCTTTTACAATCGACGTCAAATAGATCCCTTTTACAATAGACTCGTATTATCTAGAACAATCGATCCTTGATCCCTATGAATCAGTCTGTACTAATGAAAGGACATCAAGTCCACCAACAACAATAACTACTCCAAGTAATGTAGGTAATCCACAAGAAAGTCAAATGTCTACTAATTTCCGTTGGATCATGCTATAGAAATCAATCTCCACATATGGTCTGGTCAAATACAATCCAATTTATATACCCAGTGCACCAGTGTCAATACTCCCAACAAAACCTTTTCCACAATTAGGACAAATTGCTTACCTCAATTGGTAAAGTATCTGACCCTACGAACTTGTTAGAATAAAGTGTCAAAAAACCTTTATTCACCGGCCTCGGACAAATCATTTCTCGATTGATTATATCTACGTGCACTTCTCAACACAAACATATAATTCATGTTATCACAAGTGATCAAATGCACTTATAGCATGCTCACAATGAAAAGTACAGACGACGTGTATATAAAAATAATAATAAATATCAAATTTTATTCAATGAATAATCACGTGACAACTGTTGAGAATGTTGCGTTCGGGGCACACAATTACAACTGAAGTAGAAATAAGAACAATGGAGAAATAATGATTTAAAGTGGACACAAGGATTTAACGTGGAAAACCCCCAATTAAGTTTTGAAGTAAAAATCACGGGCAATGATAGAAGGATTCCACTATAGTAGGAGAAATTACAACATTCTCTCTAAATACAATGAGATAATAATGACCAATTTCTCTTGTAATAGGAGAAACACAAGTAAGAATTACTCGAGAAAAATAATATTTTTCTCACTATTTTAACCTTCTCTCTTCTCTTTTCTCTCTCTACTATATGACCTCAAATTCTCTAATTCCTTAAGCTAGGGAAACCATGGAAATACAATCCATACATCAAAATGGATGAAATATGTCCTATTTATAGACAAAAATTAGACATAAACCGTCTAAAATCACCTCCTTAGCCTAGGGAGAAATAAAAACCAAATTTGATTTGTATTTGACTTCAATTGATTGTCCAAACCTCCATTGCCTTGGATGAATTCAAATTCAATTTGGATTTTGCTTTTGATTTGTTGGACCATGCATGCACTTTGAATTTTCAAAGGAGAAAATCAAATTGAATTCTTCCTAGTTTTGCCAAAAGACTTTATTACGTTTTACAATCTCCCACTTAAATCTTGTTGGCAATTCATCCATCCTTTCTAAACTTGCCATTTTCATGCTGCTTACGTCTCTGCTAGGCCAATAGAGGATTGACACCAAGTAAATTTGTCGTTGTTGATTGGCTTTGTTAACATATCAACTATGTTATCTTTTGTATGGATCTTTTGTATATCCACACTTCCTTCTTCCACCTTCTCTCGTACAAAATGATATTGTACTCTAATGTGTTTCGTCCTTGAGTGAAATGCTGGATTCTTTTCCAGATGCAAAGCGCTTTGACTATCACAAAATAGAGCAATTTTCTCTTGTTTGTGTCCAAGCTCCTCCAGTAGCATTTGCAACCATATTGCCTCTTTGCTAGCTTGTGTAGCTACAACATATTCTGCCTCTGTCGTAGAAGTAGCCACGATAGACTGCAGTTTTGAAACCCAGCTTACAGCTCCTCCAGTAAGAGTAAACACATAACCTGAGGTGGACTTACTCTTATCAAGATCACCTGCATAATCTGAATCAACATAGTCTCTAACAGTGAAATTTGATCCTCCATAACGTAATGTAACATTTGTGGTACCCTTGACGTATATTAGGATCCTCTTCAACGTATTCCAATGCTCTCTACCAGGATTTGCCATATATCGACTGACCGCTCCCACTGCTTGTGCAATGTCTGGTCTTGTACAGATCATAGCAAACATTAGGCTACCAACTGCTGATGCATACGGTACTCGAGATATCTCCATCCTCTCTACTTCATTGTTAGGACTCATACTTGAGGATAACTTGAAATTAACAGGAAGAGGGGTAGTAATTGGCTTACACTCTTGCATATTGAAGCGTCGCAAGATTTTCTTCAAGTAATTTTTCTGACTAAGCCAAATCTTCCTATTATTTTTGTCTCGGTGAATTTACATCCCTAGAATCTTGTTTGCGGTTCCCAAGTCCTTCATTTCAAACTCCCTAGCCAACTGTGCCTTCAAATCTTTAATACGATCTTTGTTGGGCCCTGCTACCAACATGTCGTCAACACACAACAGCAAGATAATGAAATTACCATCACCAAATCTCTTGTAATAAGCACAAGGATCTGCACTAAGTCTATTGTATTCAAGGCTCATGATGAAGGAATCAAATCTCTTATACCAACACCTCGGCGCCTGTTTGAGACCGTATAGAGATTTGTTCAACCTGCAAACCAAGTTCTCTTTTCCTTTTTCTTCAAAACCTTCTGGTTGGAGCATATAAATTTCTTCTTCAAGCTCACCGTGAAGAAATGCAGTTTTCACATCTAACTGCTCCAGATGCAAGTCTAATGTAGCACACATCGCCAATAATACTCGAACTATTGTGAGTCGAACAACTGGAGAAAATATTTCATTGAAGTCAATGCCTTCTTTCTGAGCATGTCCCTTTACCACCAGTCTAGCACGATACCGCTCCACTTGGTCGTTTCCATCACGTTTGATCTTGTAGACCCATTTATTTCCAATTCTTCCTTGTGGTAGCGAAACAAGATCCCATGTCTTGTTTTTATGAAGAGCTTCAATTTCTTCCTGCATTGCTGCCATCCACTGCAAAACTTCTTGGCTATTTAACGCCTCATGGAAAGTTGATGGCTCTCCGTCTTTTGTCAGTAGGCAATATAGAACATTACTCTCCATAACGTACTCAGAGTGCCAAGCTGGTTCTCTCCTCTCCCGAGTTGATCGTCTAATTTAAGGAGTTGTGAACTCGACTTGTTCTTCTTCTTCATTCTCCGGTGCTGCTTCAGAAGAATCTCGAACTTCTTGTTCTTCTCTATTTTCAACTTCAACTTCAACCGTAGTAGTTTCTTGTTCCTTTGAAGTGCTATCATTTTCTTGTACCATTCCTTCCATGAATATCAGATCTCTGCTGATTATCACCTTGTGGGAAGTGGGATGCCACAGGCGGTATCCATTGATCCCCTCAGCATACCCCAAGAAAATGCATTTCCTAGATTTTGGATTCAGTTTTGATGTTTCTTGGGCATTGTACATAACGTATACAGGACTTCCAAAGACATGTAAGTGAGAATAATCAGCTGGCTTCCCTGTCCACATCTCCATCGGCGTCTTCAGATCAATCGCGGTTGATGGTGACCAGTTGATCAAATAATAGGCTGTTTTGACTGCTTCAGCCCAAAATGATTTAGCTAACCCCGCAGTTCTCAACATTGCTCTCGTTCTTTCTAACAATGTTCTGTTCATCCGCTCTGCCACTCCGTTTTGTTGTGGAGTATATGCCATCGTGAAATGTCTTTTGATACCTTCTTGTTGAGAAAAGGTATTAAATTCATCACCAGTATATTCTCCTCCATTGTTCGTCCTCAAACACTTAATCTTCTTTTCAGATTCAAGTTCCACCCGCGCTTTGTATATTTTGAAGACTTCGAACACATTAGCCTTCCTCTTGATTGGATACACCCAACATCTCCTGGAGTAATCATCAATAAAAGATACAAAATATTTTGCTCCTCCTAGGGACAAAATCGCTGCTTGCCAAACATCGGAATGAACCAGCTCCAAGATAGCTTTACTTCTAGTAGTAGAAGTGCCAAACTTCAATCTGTGTTGCTTACTAATGACACAATGCTCACAAAAGGTTAATGATACCCTTTTGAGCCCTGGAAGAAGATCTTGTTCAGATAGAATTTTCAGACCACGTTCAGACATGTGGCCAAGTTTGCGGTGCCATATCATCGTCAATTCTTCCGCTGAACTTGCCGATGCAACAGATGCTTCTCCTTCTTGTAGAGTATCTCCTTTAAGCATAAACAGATTTGCAGCTATCTTTTCTGCTTTCATAACCACAAGCGCGCCTTTAACTGTTTTCATAGTCCCATTTTGGACAAGGATTTTGCACCCACTATTATCTAATTGTCCTAAAGATAATAGATTTTTCTTTAGGCCTTTCACATGTCGTACCTCATGGATGGTGCGAACCATGCCATCAAACATTTTTAATTTGATGGTACCAATACCAGCAATCTCCAAGGCATGATCATCTCCCATGAACACAGATCCTCCTGAGATAGGTTCATATTGATGGAACCATTCTCTCCGGGGAGTCATATGCCATGTTGCTCCTGAGTCCATAAGCCAGACATCAGCAAATCGTCTTCTGCCTTCAGTAACGGTTGTTGCCTCACTGTATAAAATTTCACCATCATCTGAGGTGCTTGCTACACAACCCTGAGCATTTGATGGCTTAGGTTTTTTTCCTTTGGCTTCTTCTTTCTTCTTGAGATCCCAACACTCCTTTTTGTGGTGCCCTTTTTTGCCACAGTGATGACACGTGACATTTTCTTACTTCTGAATTTTGATCTATTCTAATTTTAACTCCCACTGGGGCCACGTTCCATTGATCTTCCTCTCGTTATTGTTAAAGCTTCGGCTTGCTGTGAGCCTTCCGATCTATCTTCTTTGTTCTTGCGCCGACTTTCTTCTTCAAAAACTGCAGCTGCAATATCATCGAAGACTAGAACTTCAATGTTGTTCGTTAAGTTGATGATGAGTTGATCATATGAATCAAGTAGACTTTGAAGTAGAATTTCAGCACGTTCACCCGTCTCTATGTTATGCCCCATTACAGGGAGCTGTGAAAATAAAGTGTTGAGGGTGTTGATGTGGTTAGTCACCATGGTTGACTCCATCATTCGAAGGGTGTACAGTTTTCTTCTCAAGAAGATTTTGTTGTGTAGTGACTTGGCCTCGTACAATTTTGTCTGAGTATCCCATATCTCTTTTGCTGTCTTTTTCTCCTCCACACTTGACAATACTCCATTAGCTAGTGCTAGGTGCAGATTAGCAATAGCGTTGCCATCCATCTCGTTCCACTTGTCGTCGTCCGTGATCTCTTCTGGCCTTTCTCCAATTGCCGTCAAGCAGTTATCTTTTCTCAAAACTGCTTTTATTCTCATTTTCCACAATGAGAAATTATTCCCGTTGAACTTCTCTATTTCGTACTTCGTCGCCATTATTGAAGATGCCTCATTTCCACTAACTGGATCTGATCGCAGCACGTAAACCTGAAGCTCTGATACCACTAGTTGAGAATATTGCGTTCGGGTCACACAATTACAACTGAAGTAGAAATGAGAAAAATGGAGAAATAATGATTTAAAGTGGACACAAGGATTTTAACGTGGAAAACCCCCAATTAAGTTTTGAGGTAAAAATCACGGGCAAGGATAGAAGGACTCCACTATAGTAGGAGAAATTACAACCTTCTCTCTAAATACAAGGAGATAACAATGACCAATCTCTCTTGTAATAGGAGAAACACAAGTAAGAAATACTCGAGAAAAATAATATTTTTCTCACTATTTTAACCTCCTCTCTTCTCTTTTCTCTCTCTACTATATGACCCCAAATTCTCTAATTCCTTAAGCTAGAGAAACCATGGAAATACAATCCATACATCAAAATGGATGAAATATGTCCTATTTATAGATAAAAATTGGACATAAACCGTCATAAAATCACCTCCTTAGCCTAGGGAGAAATAAAAACCAAATTTAATTTGTATTTGACTTCAATTGATGGTCCAAACCTCCATTGCCTTGGATAAATTCAAATTCAATTTGGATTTTGCTTTTAATTTGTTGGACCATGCATTCACTTCGAATTTTCAAAGGAGAAAATCAAATTGATTTATTCCCAGTTTTGCCAAAAGGCTTTATCACTTTTTACAACAACATCTCATTAGACATATTTTTTGAAAAGTCAAAAATTTTAGATAGTAAAAAATTTTCGCTTACCATTTTTTACTTTTAAAAAAAATGGACCAACGAGATGTTGATACGTCATCGCTTGTAAACAAATTCATAAACAAACTTTTACCAAACAGGGCTTAATGACAAAAATGTCAAAATAACAGTTATGTCCAAACACTATTGTGCACCAATCCCATAGAATAATAGTGTGTTTGGTAACTTGTTCAGAACAAAAACCTTTTAATTTGGTACCTCATTTATGACAAGACTAATTACAAAGGGATTTGCAACACCGATGTCATAGTTCTCTCATTTGCATTTTGCTCCTCTTTCTTATATCCCTATAATTTAATGTTATCATTTACTGACTATTATGTGCTAAATCAACTATTTTTTAAATCCAAACAAGAAAAGACACAACACAAAAGTAGATGTTCCATCGGCACAATGACTTCAGGCGCAACTTGCTTTAAAAAACCTCGATGTTTCAGCAGATTGCGTAGATATATTTAATAGCTGATTTTAAGCCAAAAGCCAAAAATCTTTTTGACGTTTAGTTGTAATCAAATATCCACCAACTTTCTTGCTCTTCCTTCTCACTGCAATGGCCATGCAACCAGCATTTTGTATACAGTACTCCACCACCCCACCACCTGCAGGTGCAATCCTATTCCCTGCCCACACCATCATAAGTCTCCATGTAATGGACCTTTTCTTTTGCCCAAGAACTAGTAATTCCACCTCTCTCTTTTTAGCCTCTTCTACAATGGCAGGACCTTTGTCTTTGTTTTCTGCCACTGCAACCTCAACCTGTACCTGTTTTAATTTTAACAAAATGAATATATGTTTCAACTTTTATTCAGTGTTGAACCAATTTATGTAAAAATGTTTAGGGCCGTTCTCTTTATGTTTCGATTTTGAATTTTGATTTTTGGATTTTGTTTTGAATTTCGGATTTTGGTTGTTTGTTTTGAGATTGTTGAAAACATGTTCTTTGTGATTTTGAAAAACTGTTTTCAAAAATAAAAAACTGAAAAATGCGTTTATTTTGTAATTTTCTGATATATTTATTTTTTTATATTTTATATGTAAAAAATGGTTGATTTGTTGAATTACATTAATTTTAATGTCAATAAATTAGTTAGTTCCCTATATCAATAAATACATTATTAATTTCAGCTAAATAAAAATCCAACCTCATACCAACAAAATCTTAACATGGGTCTATATATAATGACAAAATAACATAAGAACTTCAAGTGAAGGAAGTGTCTCACATTTATTAAAAAAAAAAATAATCTTAACATGGATCTATATATAATGACAAAATAACAGAAGAACTTCAAGTGAAGGTAGTGTCTCACATTTAGTATCTTACATTTGCCAAAAAAAAAGGTTCAAAACGCAAGTTTTGGTCCAAAACTCACGTTTTGGACTTTTTAAAACAAAATATCCAAAACGCAATAAATTCGTTTTGAGTTTCCTTTGTTTTTTGTTTTTTTGTGTGTTTTGTAAAATGTATTTCTGAAAATGGGAAAAGTGAACGCGTTTTCGATATTTCCAAAAATCGAAAACTCAAAATGGATTGAAAACAACAAAGAAAACAGGACCTTGGCTTTTGCAGAGTAAAAATTTCTTTTTGAAACATTTCATTTATTTGCTTGACAGATTCAATTTTTCTTCAAAAGTTTTACATCTGATTTTAATCGCAAGTCAAAGTCAACAATTAATTTTAATCACACATTTTGTCGGACCAATAGTTTTTCACAACACATGTCACCAATTTTTATAAAAATCTACTAAAAGTCTAATTTTAATTTGTACAAAAATGGGCCTAAATATGATTGATGGTTAACCTTTGTATAATGATTTTCTAGTGTGATACTGTATATATGTATTAAATAAAATCGTCCAAAAGTTTAAGCCACTAGAGGAATCAAAGAAAGGTGCCAAACTGAAATGTAAAGATCTCATAGGTCATTATGTGCTCACTCTCTGTAATCAGCGAGAGTCGAATTTATTTATATTTATTTTTGTATTTCTAGATGTCCACATGTGAGTATACCTTGATATTTTCATCAGATATTTTATTTTTAGATGAAATGGTTTAACATTGTATCAAAGCTTACAAATGTTTTAGCCTAGGCAGAGTCTTAAGATTTCTATATATTATGCCTTTGATTGAGAAGTAAATTTGGTATGCACATGAAACAGAAGATTGATGAAAAACTATCTATAAATATAAATAAATAAATTTGATTAATTGAAGGGTTTCAAGAAAATCAGATAATTATATCCATCAAGAGATTAAAAATTCACACCACACCTCAGGTCTCTTCAGCTGGCAAACATTTTTCATAGATGAAAGAAATTCAGAAACTCTTGAATTTATTTCTTTATTGCACTCCCCACCTGCCCAAAAAATAAAAATAAATAAATAAATCATTAATTTACAAAAAAATTAACAATGCATATTAGTACTAATCCAAGTAAAGATCATAAAACCAGAAACCCAAACCCCGTTTTGAAGGCTTTGTTACATGGAGCAGAATCACCATATCTTGATTCTGAACGGTATGAGTAAGTGCCCATTGCATGGCATTCTTGGATTCAAAACTAGAATCCACCACGATCATGATTTTCCGGCCATTCATTACACTAGCCTTCGTAACATCACCTGAATTTTCTTTCTTTTGTTCATGATCAGTATTGTTGGCACCGGTAATAAAATTTGCTTGGCTTTTGGAATGTATAGGAAGTGACTGTGAACGAACCGGAGCACATGGCCTTATTCTGTTTAACCAGAAACCCGGCATTTTAGTTCCCTTTCGACCCATATGTCCGACCACCTAAGTTCAGCGGCTGGAGGAGACTATAACTGATAAGATGGTAGATCCAACTACCTCGTCAAAAAGAGTTAAGAGAGTGATTCGAAAAAACGTTTTTAAGTTCAAGTCCCGTGATCAATACTACTTATAATAATTGAAGAAAATGAATTATATATCTAATCGAGAAAAATGTTCTGGAATTAACTAACCAAACTTGTAACTAAATGATGATCATACGGGCCACAGGTTCTTCTCTTTTCTTCTTTAGGAATTCAATGATTTTTGTTTTGACTTCTTTAGTTTCTTTCTGTTTGTTGAGTTTGAAAGTGAACGTGCCTGTCATTAAACCATAGGGCCATCGATCTTCTCAGCATTACCTTTTAATTATTAATAGGAAAGAATCTTAGGCGTTCTTCGAAGTTGGTGGGGGTGCAATTGTCTACCAACCCCAATTGAAAAGCTGGTTGTATTCAAGTAATTTCTATGTGGTTGTTAAGCTAACTCATTTAAAAGTTTAAATCCTTGATCGAAGTCAGTAAAATTAAAGTTTAATTCTAGCTCCTTGATCGAAGTTGAAACGTGCGGAGAGACGGATGCTCTTCGGGTCATACTGTAAGGATTTTAATCAATCGTGTGGGCTTATATGTGAATTATTGTGTATTGAATAAAAGGCTATCAATTTTGGTTAAGCCCATTTAAAGTGATCTAATAAGGACTTAATAAATATCGGGCTTTAATGCATCTAATTAAATGTATGGGCTTTTATGTGTAGATACCAGGCCATTACCTAATTCATGATGGGCCGGATTAGGTTAATTGACAATTCAGTTTATAAAGTCGGTTATGGTCCCTGAATCGTACGTACTGTTCATCTTGTCTGACATCCCATCATCAGAGAGAAATTAAGGACTACGTATCGATTTAGAAGATCAAAATACAGTCGAATCGTTTATCGTGAATCGCGTTTGATTAAGGTACGCTTCCGCTTCAGTTATTTAATTCTTGATAATTACAACATGATGATTATTTAGATTATAGATAAATTATTATCTGTAATAAAATTTTCTAACAAGTGGTATCAGAGCCAACATCGTGTTGAATTATCAGATCAATTTCGAACGCATATGTAAAAACCAATGCTTCTAATTCGTGAAATTGAGATACACACACACAGCAAAATAAATTTTTTTTTGGAAACATACATATTCATTCCTGTGTATTAAGCTTTCGAAATCCAGGCAGAAAATTTTCTCGGTTGAACATGTGGATTTCGATTTTGGATGTGTTGAAATCGATTTTGGGATGTTGAATTTTTGGTTTTGGTTTGGTTCGGTTATGTTTGAATCGAATGTGGCCGGTGGACGGAGATCAATTAAGGGTTGAGGACGTCTGGTCGGAGGAGTAAGACCGCGCGTCGCGGCGTTGGATTTCAATGGCGTGCGGCGGATTTGGGCGTCCCGCGCGCGATGTGAGTTGCGGTGGTACACCGCGTCGCGCGCAGCGACGCAGGTTCCTGGGTGCAGCGCCGGTAATGGCGCTGCAGGCGATGGACGACGCCAGCGTAGGCGCCTCGTTCTTTAAGGCTGGGGACGGCGATGGCGGCGGTTAGGGTTATTCCGAAACCCTAACTGCTGAAATCTGATTATTTTGGAGGCGGGGGCTGTCACCGAAAATTAGAAGTTTGTAAGGGCTCCTTTGCAATTTTGGATAATTTTGTTTAATTGTACATCAGGTCCCCGCCCATTTGTTTTAAATAACGTTTAGATCCTATAGTTATGAGGTTATTTAAGTTGGCCCTCAAAGTTCTGAAATTTATAAATTGAGCCCCTAAAGTTATAATTTAGTTAAGTCAGGACCTTCAAGTTATGGAATTTTATGATTCAGCCCCTGAAGTTTGAAAATTTTCCAATCCAGCCCCTAATGTTTGAGAATTTTCAAAATTGGTCCCTAAAGCTTGAAAATTCTCTAATTTGGTTCCCTAAGGTTTGAAAATTTTCATTTTCAGTCCCTAAAGTTTGAGAATTTTCAAAATTGGTCCCTTAAAGTTTGAAAATTTTCATTTTCATTCCTAAAGTTTGAAAATTTTCTAATTAAGTCACTAAAGTTTGGAAATTTTCAAAATTGGTCCTTAAAGTTTGAATTTTTTTTAAAATTAAGTCCCTAAAGTTTAGGAATTTGCTAAATTGGCTCCTAAAGTTTGAAAATTTTCAAAATCAACTTTTAAAGATTGAAATTTTCATATTTTGGACCTCTAAAGTTTGGTTTTGTTTCAAATTGGGACCTAAAGTTTGGAATTTCTCAAAATTGGCCAATAAAGTTTTGGGAAAATTGTAATTTAAGCCCTTCAAGCTTAAAATTTTACAGAATTGACCACCTAAAGTTTAAGAATATTGCAATTAGACTCTCGTAACGTAAGGATTGCTTTATTCTAAAGTTTTGAATTCTATAATTCAAATCCTAAAGTCAAATATAGATGCAAATCAATGGATTTCAGTTTCAAATCTTGGTACATCGGAATCTTTTGAGAGATATAATATTCGAAAGTAAATTAATTGAAGCAACATGTTGCCAAAGTAACCTCTCTTGTGGATATTAATTAACTTTGAATATTAGAAGGTATTTGTGTGTGTTATTCATTGCGGATATTGATCGGCCCAAAGGAAGGTCAATATTTGGCTCGAATTTCACATGCACCTGTTGTGATAAACACGTGGCAATTATTTGGTTTAACGTGTGACCAATAAATCGGTCCAAAGAAAGGTTTATTGGTTAACATGTCTTATTGCCAGTGTTTGATCACTACACTAAGGGAAAATTAGGTGTTTGTGTGTTATCTCATGCGGATATTGATGGCCCAAAGGAAGGTCAATATTTGGCCCGAATTTCACATGAACTTGTGGTGATAAATACGTGACGGTTATTTGGTTTTACGTGTGATCAATAAATCGGTCCAAAGAAAGGTTTGTTGGTTGACATGTCTTACTGTCAGTATTTGATTACTACACCAAGAGTACCACTTACAAGTCAATATTTCTGTCCAAAGACTAAATATTGATGTTGTGCTAGGTATCTTGTGATGGGCCCTACCATTATTTGAAAGTATGATTTGCATAATAAGGTATTCATGTGAGTTATTTTATTTAAATGTTCTCTATTCGGTTTCAAATTCTGCTAGTAGTATATCTACAAGCTCAAATTTAATCCCTGTATTTATGGAATAAACTTCAAGTATCAAAACAAGAACATTAATTTTTCGTTGGCTGCATCGATCTAGACCGTGTACTAAGGATTGAGCAACCTACTCCTCTTACGGATGAAAGTTCATCTAATCAAATGAGGAACTTTGAGAAGTGGGATTGCTTAAATTACGTGAGTCTCACGATCATTAAGTGCGGCATTCTGGAAGCCTTTAGTGGCATAGTATCTGAAGAGGTAAATGATGCCAATGAATTCCTTGCCGAAATTAAGAAACGTTTTGCGAAAAACGATAAAGCTAAAACAAGCACGCTTATGCAAAGCTTGATTTCAATAAAGTGTAAAGGCAATGGGAAAATAAGGAAGTACATCATGTAGATGTCTCACACTGCTTCAAAACTTAAGGAACTAAAACTCGACTTGTCTAATGACTTGCTCGTGCATTTGGTATTGATATCGCTTCCTGCACAATACAGTTAATTTAAGATTAGTTATAACTGTCAAAATAGAAATGAACTCTCAATGAGCCCATTTCATAGTGTGCAAGCTTCTTGCAAAATTCAGTCAATTTAAGGTCAGTTATAACTGTTAAATGAGAGAAATGAACTCTAAATGAGCTCATTCTATTTTGTGTGCAAGAGGAAGAAAAGTTGAAGTAGGACAGAACTGAAAGTGTTCACTTGGCAAATACCTCTAAAGATAAGGGCAATAAAAGAAATAAAGAACATAAAGTTGTTAAGGGTTCAGAACAAAAGAAACCACATAAACACATTAAGGGTTGTTTCTTTTGTCAGAAATCTGGACATTTAAAGAAAGATCGTACATATTACCAACTAAAGCTGCTTCTAAAACCTTTTATGAGCTTTTGACAGGCTTAAAGCTTAGTCCAAAGCATTTCTACATCTGGGGATGTCCAGCTAAGGCTAGGCTTTATAGGCCACATAAAGAAATTGGACTCCAAAACAGTTAGCAGCTGCTTTATTGGTTATTCTGAGCGATCGAGGGGCTAATAATTTTATGATCCCACACTTAAGTCAAATTTTGAAACGGGAAATGCAACATTTTTTGAGGATGTTGAGTTTGGGGGAGAAATAAGGTTAAAGATATTGTCTTTAAGGAATAAGTTGAGGAAGGATCGGTATCGATTCCTACTATTGCTTTTGATAATGTGCAAGTTTCTATGCATGTCATTGATTAAGAAGTATATCCGGAACCTCAATTAGACAATATTGAAGAACCTCCCATCCAAAATAAAATAAATTTCAGAAGTACAAACTCAACAACCTCAATAACTAAAGCCATTAAGGAAATCCACGAGAGAAATGAAAAATGCTATTCCGGTAATTAAATAGTATTTTTCCAAGAACATAAGGAAATAATGGAATGGTGGAAGATGGTCCAATCAATTCCATCAGGCCATGCAGGGTTCTAACTCTCGGAAGTGGATTGATGTCGTAAATAAAGAGTATAAGCATATGCAAGACAATAAAGTTTGGGATCTTGTCCCATTACCAGAAGGTACGAAGCCCATTGGTCTTAAATAGAATTTTAAACCAAGAGGGATTCGATAGGTAATGTGGAAAGATATAAGGTTCGTCTTGTATCTAAGGGCTTTACACAGAATGATGGCATTGATTGTAAAGAGACTTTCTCTTCGGTTTCAATGAAAGACTCTTTCAGGAAAGTCAGGTTGTTGCACATTTTGACCTCGAGTTACATCAAATAAATGTTAAGACGACGTTTCTCAATGGAGACATTGATGAGACGGTTTGCAAATTAAAGAAATCCATTTATGTACTCAAGCCAGCTTCCCGTTAAGAGTAATACAAATTTCATCAAGTAATTATCTCATTTGGTCTTGAGATTGATGTTGTTGATGATTGTATGTATTACAAGTTCAGTGGGAGTAAGTATATTTTCCTGGTTTTATATGTTGATTATTGCTTGCCACTAATGATATAGGTATGTCACATAAAATTATGAGATTTTTGTCAAGGAATTTTGAGATTAAAAATCTTGGTGACGTGTCTTTTGTATTAGGAATTCAGATGCACCGGGATTGTTCTCGGGGTATTCTTGAATTGTCACAAAAGGGCTATATCGATAAAGTACTTAAGAGGTTTGGCATGCAAGACGGTAAATCAGGGGATAGCCCTATCGCTAAGGGAGACAAATTTAGTCTCGACTAATGCCCGAAAAGTTATCTTGAAATTAAAGAAATGCAGAGGATCTCATATAGTTAAACTATAGAAAGTCTGATGTATGCTCAAGTTTGTATGCGTTCAGATATTACATACATTATTGGGATACTAAGGAGATATTTAAGTAACCCTGGGATGGATCATTTGAAAAGCAGCCAAACATGGGTTATAAGGTATTTAAAGAGAACAAAAGATTACATGCTCACATACAGAAAATCGGATCAGTTGGAGATCATATGGTATTATGATTCCGATTCTTACTAGATGCCAAGAAAGTAAAAGATCCACATAAAGGCTACATTTATCTGCTGGTTGGAGGAGCTATTTCCAGATGGAGTGCTTAACAGACACTTTAGCTTCTTTCACTTGGCAGCACAGTTGTAGCAATTTTGGGGGCATCTAATTATGGAATATAGCTGCGAAATTTTGTCACAAGGCTGCGTATTCTGTACGGTATAGAAAGACCACTAAAGTTATATTGTGACAATAACTCAGCAGATTTATATTCCAGTAACAACAGGAGCTCAACTAAGTCAAAATACATTGACATAAGTTCCTGGTTGTGAAGGATACAGTTCAGAGTGGACACGTGTCAATAAGAGCACATTGGGACAAACTCCATAATTGCGGATCCGCTTACTAAAGTATTACAACCCAAGGTCTTTCATGAGTACATTACTCATATGGGTGTTGTATTTCTTAAGGATATTCGGTTTCAGTGGGAGTTTGTATTTTGGGTGCATAAGACACATTTACTGTCCTTTTGGATACAGTTTAAAGTTAAAGTTATTTACAGCTGTAAGGTTTCAGGTTTATTATCTCTGAACTCGTTTGAGGATGATCTCACTAAGGTTGGACCAGTTGGAAATAGGCATGTTGAAGATCACATTAAATGTAATTTCCATGCTACACATCCATACTTGATCCATGTCATTCAGTTATGTCGATATACGTGACCATTGAAGGTTTAGTTACGATTAATGTAGCGAAAGCCGCTTTGATCCTATGTTGATATAATTGATGGACCGGATTGTTTGGGGATGCATTCAGTAATGATAGCAAAATTCTGAGTACTCATAAGGTTATGATTGATACACAATTGTAAGGTTACACATATAGCCCAAGTGGGAGATTGTAAGGATTTTAATCAATCGTGTGGGCTTATATGTGAATTATTGTGTATTGAATAAAAGGCTATCAATTTTGGTTAAGCCCATTTAAAGTGATCTAATAAGGACTTAATAAATATCGGGCTTTAATGCATCTAATTAAATGTATGGGCTTTTATGTGTAGATACCAGGCCATTACCTAATTCATGATGGGCCGGATTAGGTTAATTGGCAATTCAGTTTATAAAGTCGGTTATGGTCCCTGAATCGTACGTACTGTTCATCTTGTCTGACATCCCATCATCAGAGAGAAATTAAGGACTACGTATCGATTTAGAAGATCAAAACACCGTCGAATCGTTTATCGTGAATCGCGTTTGATTAAGGTACGCTTCCGCTTCAGTTATTTAATTCTTGATAATTCCAACATGATGATTATTTAGATTATAGATAAATTATTATCTGTAATAAAATTTTCTAACACATACAAGATCTTAATTGTGATTTTTCATTTTTCCCTTATGCTTGTCTTTTGAATGATATTGTTGGGTTGTGTCGGATTTCAAGATGTGGCTCTTGTCATTATGTTCCTAGAGATAGGAATATTATGTGGTACATAATCTCGCATCTTATGTTTCTAGTGTAGTAGAATCTATTTTCTGGACTGACTATATTCCGTTATTTTTTTCTTCCTTTGTTCGGGAAGAGATTTAGCCTTTGTTTGATTCCCATTATTTCTCATTAAAAATACAATTTTTTTCTACAGTAATCAATTTCAACCATCCAAAAAAGTCAAGCCCACAATTTTTTACTTTTCAAACCACATTTTAACCATTAAATTTCTAAAATCCAAATTATAATTTGAAATAATGAGAATCAAACAAATGCTTAAATTTTATGATCCCACACTTAAGTCAAATTTTGAAACGGGAAATGCAACATTTTTTGAGGATGTTGAGTTTGGGGGAGAAATAAGGTTAAAGATATTGTCTTTAAGGAATAAGTTGAGGAAGGATCGGTATCGATTCCTACTATTGCTTTTGATAATGTGCAAGTTTCTATGCATGTCATTGATCAAGAAGTATATCCGGAACCTCAATTAGACAATATTGAAGAACCTCCCATCCAAAATAAAATAAATTTCAGAAGTACAAACTCAACAACCTCAATAACTAAAGCCATTAAGGAAATCCACGAGAGAAATGAAAAATGCTATTCCGGTAATTAAATAGTATTTTTCCAAGAACATAAGGAAATAATGGAATGGTGGAAGATGGTCCAATCAATTCCATCAGGCCATGCAGGGTTCTAACTCTCGGAAGTGGATTGATGTCGTAAATAAAGAGTATAAGCATATGCAAGACAATAAAGTTTGGGATCTTGTCCCATTACCAGAAGGTACGAAGCCCATTGGTCTTAAATAGAATTTTAAACCAAGAGGGATTCGATAGGTAATGTGGAAAGATATAAGGTTCGTCTTGTATCTAAGGGCTTTACACAGAATGATGGCATTGATTGTAAAGAGACTTTCTCTTCGGTTTCAATGAAAGACTCTTTCAGGAAAGTCAGGTTGTTGCACATTTTGACCTCGAGTTACATCAAATAAATGTTAAGACGACGTTTCTCAATGGAGACATTGATGAGACGGTTTGCAAATTAAAGAAATCCATTTATGTACTCAAGCCAGCTTCCCGTTAAGAGTAATACAAATTTCATCAAGTAATTATCTCATTTGGTCTTGAGATTGATGTTGTTGATGATTGTATGTATTACAAGTTCAGTGGGAGTAAGTATATTTTCCTGGTTTTATATGTTGATTATTGCTTGCCACTAATGATATAGGTATGTCACATAAAATTATGAGATTTTTGTCAAGGAATTTTGAGATTAAAAATCTTGGTGACGTGTCTTTTGTATTAGGAATTCAGATGCACCGGGATTGTTCTCGGGGTATTCTTGAATTGTCACAAAAGGGCTATATCGATAAAGTACTTAAGAGGTTTGGCATGCAAGACGGTAAATCAGGGGATAGCCCTATCGCTAAGGGAGACAAATTTAGTCTCGACTAATGCCCGAAAAGTTATCTTGAAATTAAAGAAATGCAGAGGATCTCATATAGTTAAACTATAGAAAGTCTGATGTATGCTCAAGTTTGTATGCGTTCAGATATTACATACATTATTGGGATACTAAGGAGATATTTAAGTAACCCTGGGATGGATCATTTGAAAAGCAGCCAAACATGGGTTATAAGGTATTTAAAGAGAACAAAAGATTACATGCTCACATACAGAAAATCGGATCAGTTGGAGATCATATGGTATTATGATTCCGATTCTTACTAGATGCCAAGAAAGTAAAAGATCCACATAAAGGCTACATTTATCTGCTGGTTGGAGGAGCTATTTCCAGATGGAGTGCTTAACAGACACTTTAGCTTCTTTCACTTGGCAGCACAGTTGTAGCAATTTTGGGGGCATCTAATTATGGAATATAGCTGCGAAATTTTGTCACAAGGCTGCGTATTCTGTACGGTATAGAAAGACCACTAAAGTTATATTGTGACAATAACTCAGCAGATTTATATTCCAGTAACAACAGGAGCTCAACTAAGTCAAAATACATTGACATAAGTTCCTGGTTGTGAAGGATACAGTTCAGAGTGGACACGTGTCAATAAGAGCACATTGGGACAAACTCCATAATTGCGGATCCGCTTACTAAAGTATTACAACCCAAGGTCTTTCATGAGTACATTACTCATATGGGTGTTGTATTTCTTAAGGATATTCGGTTTCAGTGGGAGTTTGTATTTTGGGTGCATAAGACACATTTACTGTCCTTTTGGATACAGTTTAAAGTTAAAGTTATTTACAGCTGTAAGGTTTCAGGTTTATTATCTCTGAACTCGTTTGAGGATGATCTCACTAAGGTTGGACCAGTTGGAAATAGGCATGTTGAAGATCACATTAAATGTAATTTCCATGCTACACATCCATACTTGATCCATGTCATTCAGTTATGTCGATATACGTGACCATTGAAGGTTTAGTTACGATTAATGTAGCGAAAGCCGCTTTGATCCTATGTTGATATAATTGATGGACCGGATTGTTTGGGGATGCATTCAGTAATGATAGCAAAATTCTGAGTACTCATAAGGTTATGATTGATACACAATTGTAAGGTTACACATATAGCCCAAGTGGGAGATTGTAAGGATTTTAATCAATCGTGTGGGCTTATATGTGAATTATTGTGTATTGAATAAAAGGCTATCAATTTTGGTTAAGCCCATTTAAAGTGATCTAATAAGGACTTAATAAATATCGGGCTTTAATGCATCTAATTAAATGTATGGGCTTTTATGTGTAGATACCAGGCCATTACCTAATTCATGATGGGCCGGATTAGGTTAATTGGCAATTCAGTTTATAAAGTCGGTTATGGTCCCTGAATCGTACGTACTGTTCATCTTGTCTGACATCCCATCATCAGAGAGAAATTAAGGACTACGTATCGATTTAGAAGATCAAAACACCGTCGAATCGTTTATCGTGAATCGCGTTTGATTAAGGTACGCTTCCGCTTCAGTTATTTAATTCTTGATAATTCCAACATGATGATTATTTAGATTATAGATAAATTATTATCTGTAATAAAATTTTCTAACACATACAAGATCTTAATTGTGATTTTTCATTTTTCCCTTATGCTTGTCTTTTGAATGATATTGTTGGGTTGTGTCGGATTTCAAGATGTGGCTCTTGTCATTATGTTCCTAGAGATAGGAATATTATGTGGTACATAATCTCGCATCTTATGTTTCTAGTGTAGTAGAATCTATTTTCTGGACTGACTATATTCCGTTATTTTTTTCTTCCTTTGTTCGGGAAGAGATTTAGCCTTTGTTTGATTCCCATTATTTCTCATTAAAAATACAATTTTTTTCTACAGTAATCAATTTCAACCATCCAAAAAAGTCAAGCCCACAATTTTTTACTTTTCAAACCACATTTTAACCATTAAATTTCTAAAATCCAAATTATAATTTGAAATAATGAGAATCAAACAAATGCTTAAATTTAATATCATTAGATGGTTTGCTAAAAAAAAAAAAACTCAATTTTATTTGTTCATTTTCTAAGCGTTATTTGTGCTTTATGAATACTTAGTTTGTAGGCTTGATTAATTCACTAAAGCTATTTTCTATTCAACCCTAAGCATCTCGATCTAGAGGGGAGCAAATGTAGCTTTTAGGACAATGTTTAATCACATGTTCAAGTTTTCTTTGTCTTACAATTTCAGTGTTTTTCCATTCTTTTTCAGATTTCTTGTGGATGTTTTGATGTACATTGGTTCGTAATTCTCCGTATTGTACAAGTAGATTATGTCTCCAACTCCCATGGTAAGAAATAGCCGTCCAAATAAATATGGGCTTCCATGGATACAATGTGATGCACAAGATCACCGTCTTTTGTTTTGATGATTTGATTGGGGCCAGATGACAACTTGAATACAAAGAACAATAGCTAACTGTTGATATATTTGAAGGTGGAGAAACAATTTTATCGCTCTAATAGTGTTTGAAGTCTTGTGATCTGCGTAACTTGAATAAAGCAGGTTTAGATATAGTCAAATACAACTTCAATAGCATTAGTTGACGTATGCGTTGACCTCGATAGACATGGTCAATAGATAACGGTTCCACTCACATTCGTATAGTCTTTCACCTACATATAAATTTGAACAAATTTTTAGAGACCCCCGCAAACTCTTTGACGATCAAGTCAATCTACTCGTAAATATATATTTGGTGTGAGAGGCATTAAAGACATGGGCAAACTGAAAGGGTTCAGATATGGGAATAATGATTAGAGAACACTGTTACTTTAGTGTGAAATGTACGTTTCCTTCAAATACACTAAGTGTGAGCTTTTATAATAGGAGATGACAAATAATAATTGTTGAATGAAAAGTCACGTGGCCTCGCCTTACGGCCTAAGCTTGTTATAAAAAGAGTAGGCTAATAATTTGACTTGATAGAGTGGCTGCTACTGAGGGTTCATATCAATGAATCATAGAAGATTGTTGTTCAGAAGATCTTCTAAGGGATGTGTATCATACACTTTGAGGACATTCACCTTTGATTGCAGCGCTTTGTATCGCCTCGCCTCCTCCATGGAGGTTTTAGGCCTCTACATGGGGATTTGACGGGTTTATCACCTCGACTATAAAGGGGCTCGGATAGGCCAAGTAGAATGGTCAGGTCGATCACACATAACATATTACTTTTATTTCATTTAAGCATTGAGATAGTCTAATTTGACAAAGTTACCCTAATCGATGTGCACGTCTAATTATTGTCTACCCAACAAAATAATCTTTTAGTCATCGTATCTATTGATAGATTCAAAATTCGACCCCAAATAAAACTAGTTCGCAAAAATAATGTTAATCATAATCGATGTAATAATCTAATTCGATCCCCAATAATACTACTCCTGGACATTACTTAAGATAATGAGAGATGCTGGAAACAATAACTACTAACAAATCGACCTTTACTGACGAATTCTTTAGAAAACCCTTCGTCAGTAAAGAGTTTTTTCGACGGTTATAGTGACCTTTGAAAAAACGTTCTAACGGTTTAAACCATCAAAAAAAAATTTGACGGACATAATCTGTCGGAAATATTTTCAATGATCTTCGAAACCGTCGGAAAATATTTTTCCAATAGTGTAATGACCCAAGAATTTCGACGTCATTAATAGTCCATTATGACGTAATAAAAGTATTTGTAGAGTTTATTTGATTAAAGAAAGAAAAAGAAAGAAAAATGAAATTTTTATAAAAGGAAAAGTTACGTAAAAAATGTATTTAAGTGTCCATTTTTTCGAGACTTTTTCTAACACTCCCGACCTTATTTGATTATATGTCATTTCTCGAAGTGAACTATGAGAATATGAAAACGGTTTGTCATTCCGACTAACGGATAACCCTCGGTGGATTTTTTAAGTTTGGACGGTAAAAATGGTTAACTCGAAAACTGTTTTGAGTAGCCTACTTTGGAAGGCTATAACTTTCTCCTCGGTTATCTGTTTCTTGCGCCGTAAATTGCACATTAAAGTACTCCGTGAGTACATAAAACTGGAATTTTTTTTGAAGTGATGCATGAGGTGGCGCCTAATATAACCATGGCTGCACTAGTAGGTTTTGTTAGTCACCCAATCTATAACCCGCTCATGCTTGCATGGTTTAAATGTTACAACTCTTGCTTTTGCATGCAAATGAAGTTCCATCTCATGCTTATCAACTTCCACCTCCAACTAGCGTAGGATCACACAGCCATGGCATTGTTCGATCTTCTTGTTCAGCCCTTTCTAACTATAAATAGCCATCAATTTGAAGGAATCCTCACACCGAAATTCGCCAAGGAACCATGGGAGAAATAGAGTAGTTCTTTCTTCAAAAACCTATAATTTCAAAGCTATAACGCGGGTTTTATCTTTTGTTAAGATTAAGACAAGTTAATACAATAACATGATTTCCTTAAATGAAAATTTTCTCATCCAAATATAGTACAACACTCAAGGAAATCCCAAAAATAAAAAATTGCAACATTGAAACCGACTGCAAGTATCGATACATAAAGATTGAAGATGAACATGTATCGATACATGTTCAGAAGTATCGATATATCTTGTAAACAGAATATACAGAATTCTTTTTAGGCACTTCTGAACTGAGGTGAGTGAAATATGTTTAATTATTTACTAGATTATGTGATCTCATTACAATTTCATATTTAATATGATATTGTTAATATTATCGTGATCTCGTTATAAGTCCAATATTATTATATATCATCATGACATTATCTTAATCTTGTTATTAGTATTTATGTAATGTTGTTATAAACATTCACCATATAATATATGAGTATCATTATTATCATTATCTCGACATCCATATGTTTAACATAAAGAAAATGGTTAAGTAGGTTATTATCACTATCTTGATATCAATATCATACTTGTTTTATTGTATATTGACACAGATTTTAAGAAGTTCTTGCTCTCTTATGTATTGAATATTATCCGGATCTTGAATATGTAAGATTAATTCGTTTATCTACAACTCCTGAATGTATGAACTTGTCTGACTTGACTTGTCTTTACTTGACTTGACTTGTACACGATCTTAAATGCTACTTCATGATATGTTTTCATTATGAATTGCATTAAAATGATTTTCTTACTTTCCCTTATGCATTGCATAGAAAGGAGCTTCTTGCATGATATTATAATTGTATTCTATCTCACTTGTTAATACCCCTATGGCGCTTGTCTTGATATACGTGCCACGGAGTCCAGTAATTGGATCACGATGTGGTTACACTTGTTAATGAATTTCAGGGATCTCGACTCCCTATTTGAAACTCGTGGTATAGAAACCATGCTTGTAACAGAACTTTTGGAATAAACTCCATCCTTGAACTCGGGGTTACATTCCCTGCTTGTGCGCACTCGGGATAGTAGTTGATTGTAATATGTGCCCCATTAAAAGTCATGCTCTCTTGAAAATACATACATTTGCATAAGTCTTAAATATATATGTTTGACTTGACTAGAATATGTGAACTTGAATATATGAACCTGACTCTACTAGAGATGATTAATATGTAATTGCGTATGAATTTGAATATATTAACTTGACCCAACTTGAATATGTGTCTTGCCTCGACTTGTCTTGATTATATGACTTGAGTATAGAAATTTACTTGTTTAAAAATATGTAAGACGTGATTTTAAATATATTAAGTTTGACTTGACTAGAATATGTGAATTTTACTTGATTTGAATATATGAAATTGACTTGACTGGGCTAGATATAACTCGAAATACATATAATCGAAAATGACTTGACTTGGGACTAGACTTGATTTGGATATGTGGCTTGATGTGAATATAGAACTCGACTTGAAGTTGACGTGACTTGAATATGACTTGACATGAATATAGACTTGATTTATTTAATAAGTAAAACTTACACGAATCTTGAATATATAAGGTATACTTATCTACATACAATAACGTACAATAACATGTGACCACACTCCACTCACTGAGCAAGTGTATGCTCAGTCCACGACAAATCTAATATTTCAGATAATAATAGAAATGAAAAAGAGATTGGCGAGGATTTTCAGACGGCGAGAGACAGATAGTGCTGTGTTAGGTGATGACCCGTGAGTTGTGGACTCACTGAATAAGGTATTGTGTTCGAACTGCTGAAGTCGCTATTTAATTATTGTTAATTTTTATTTAAAAGATTTTAAAGACAAGATCTTATATTAAATGTTTTATTGTTACTTTTTAAATGAATGAATTTTATTTTAAACTAAAGTGTTTTGAAATCCCAGTCAATTGACATCGTTTACGTTACTGACTTATGAAAAGAAAGATAAAATTATTTCTGCAATTTGTTTTATGTGCCATGTGTTGGCATGAGGATTTTAAAATTAAAAAAAAAAGTTGGCCGTGCGTCACAAGTTGGTATCAAAGCAAAGGTTATAGATTCTGTAGACTAAACGTAGCTCACATATTTGTCTAGTCGTCATCCGAAGTTCCATCATTCAAGTAAGTGATTACTTGTTATACTTGGTTTATGTGAAACTACCTGAATTTATAAATTGATACTTTATTTTAGATCATTTATATAAATTTATAATTGGTTTATATTGCCAATGATATTTGAAATGATAGTTCAACTTAAAAAATTTTGAACCTATAAAATAAACCTGTGATATTACTACTCACAATAAATGTGATATATTGCGACGATAGAACAAGAATTCATACGCATTTATATCACATGTCAACAATAGTTGAACTTGAAAATAATGTGATACACAAGATGTCATCACTTAAAGACCTAGTATCGATACTTGATTCTTGTGTGAATACGTGAATAGTTTCAGACGTTTCTGGAAAATTTTCGTGTAGCGATGGAGAAATTTTCAAATTAAAAAAAAAATCATTTTAACAAACTTGTCGCTACGACCTCCAATTTTAAAGGTTACTATTTTCAAATTAGCACACTCGTCTTGCCGTATTAATTTATTTTAAACTAGATAAATTTTAAAACTATTTAAAATCTTAGTCCAATTACAATTTTAATGATGTCCCAGTTTCATTATTTATTTTAAAGTTCAAGTTTATCAAAAATATTCCAAGATCCTTATTTATTTTAAGCTCAAGTTTTAATTATTTTAGTTCCAAACTTTTAGTCCAAACTTTGACTAAATTAGTCCAAAACTATTTTTAATCGGATCCAACTTCTTATGCCCAAGTGTTATTAAAAATCATTCAACCCCATTTAACACTTAAAAACCCAATCACTCATTTCTTGACCCAAAACTTTGACAGCTTCATTCATGTTAACTTGTTTAACAAATTCTAACTCCAAAATTATTCCACAATATATCCAATTTTGACACAACTTTCCATCCAAATCGACTCAAATTTTCCATTGATTTCCTCCATCGCAGATTTTAACCTAAGTTACCATCTCCATACCACAATCAGCGATAATAAAATCCTCATTCCTTCCTCCTCACAATTCACATAAGAAACTTCAACTCGGTAGGTATCTTCTTCTCTTAACCGACTGTCTTCTTGGTTATTTTCTATCTTTCAATTTACAGACTTCAACTAGAAATAGAAAAACTTGAAGTATGACATCACGAATTTCTTTACCGTTTGGATTCTTAAATAAAATTACGATATTTGAATCTCAGTTATTTTCTGCACAAATTATTATTGGAAAGTCAGTTTATGAAGTGATGTCCCGGGTTTTACGAAATTCGGGACGTTACAGCTTGGTATCAGAGCTGTTCGACATTTCTGTAGACTTGCAAATTTCAAAAGAAATTTTCAACAATATTTTATTTAATTTTCCATCAACCATCGCCTGCTTCTCCGACTCCAAGGCAAAGAAAACATGTTTTGATATAGAGATTTATTTTAGATACATGAGATATAGTTTACGAGAAATCTATTTGTATACACGAGATATGTTTTACGAGAACTTATAGAAAAGAAAGAACTTGTATCCAACTAGAAGAGTTTGAGCATAATACATAATAAGTCAAATGTTTTATTTTCACGTCCTCGTAATTTAACTAAGAGAAATAGATAACCTTACTTGATTGGACTTGTATAATTGGTTTAGGAACATGTCTCGACCCGTGTAACGCCGCAAATTTTGTTAACTCAGAGCGCTACGAAAGTCTAGATTTCGTTTAAATAGTTATTTTCAATAAACGTCAAATATGTAATATTTTTTTTCCTAAAGAAATAACAACCAGAAATAAGATGCGGAAGCGTATTTGATTGAAATAATTTGATTTTCAATATTGAACATAACGAATGAATCGTCAAACTTTCAAAATAATACAATTCGTAATTAATTTGACAAAATAGAAAATGTTTGCTAAAAACACTGGTTTAAAAGAAAATTATAAACTTAAAATGGATTGTAATTAAATTCCAAGATCACCCCGCTCATTGACATGCATCGCCGAGCTCCTTAGCCTGGAAGGGTGGAAAAAGTGGGGTGAGAGCATAATAAATTATACTCAGTGGAGATACAACAATGAGTTCAAGTTAAATCCAAACATGCAAATCAAATTATGAATATCATGCATAAAAAAAATAATTTTCTGTAGCTTTGTGTACTGTGGGGGCAACCCAAGGACCCACTTTCAATCCCGACCTATGTACGATCCCTGACAACAGAGTATTAGCTCTATTTAAAATTGTGCACTGTGGGTGACCCAATGACCCTCTTTCGATCCCGGACCTATTTACGGTCCTTGGCAACCTTTTTGAAACTATGGAAGCATTATATCACAATCAAAATCATACATCGAGAAGTAACATGGAAAAAATAACTACAATTGCTTTAATGTAAACCTCACCCCAAAGTCTTGGAATTTTCTTGAAAATTGAACTGGATGTGAAGCTAAAGTGCTTTTAAACTATTCTCGCAAACTCGTCTAGCCAAAAGAAAATAAATTTTAAATTAGGAATTTGGGAATTAAAAGTTTTAAAATAAATTTAAAAGTTTTGGGACTAATTTGAGATTTAACAAAGTTGGATTTGAAAAGTTTTGGGGATAAAATATGATTTTCAGAAACTTAGGGACTGATAATTAAAACACTGTTTAAATATTTAGGGCTGAAAATAAAAGTCTGGAAACGTTGGGCTGAAACTTAAAAAGATCTTAAATTAATAGGACAAAATTAAAAGACTTTGAAAACTTGAGGGCTGATTAATAAAGCTAAAATAAGGGGCTGAACTAAAACTATTTAAAAGATGAGGGACTGAGAGGCAATACTTGCAAATCAAAATTTTAAAATAAAACAGATTCATCTCTTTCTTTTTCTCAAGGTGTAGCCCACACCCTGAGGGCCCGAACCGACCACGCCCAAGGCCTTGGTTCGAGAAGGTAAATCCAGGTTATGCCTCCAAGTAGCCAGGGTGGAAGGGCTTATGGTAAACATGAGCAAATCTCAATAACTCCCGCTTGCCACAAGGCCAATTCCACCTTGCGGGGAATCGAACCAAGCACACAGCCGCGCTGAGCACTTACCACCCATCCCCTTTGCCACCTTTGCCAATTCCATCTCTTTCTTTTTCTCAGTTGAAGCCGAGAGAGAGAGAGTGGGGACGAAGACATCCGTCACAGCCGGTCTCCGGCCAATTCACCGGCAATGGCACCGCCGGAACCTAGCGATAATGAGTGTGGTATGGGTGTGCGAAGATTTATGAAGTGGGGCTCGATTTGGGTGCGAAACCGAGGGTAAACCGAGACTGGGTTTGGCGATTTTCTGGTGATAATCCAGCAGAGATTCAAGGTAAGTTTATGGGTAAATTTATTCTTGGCTCTTGGTTGGTTTTTGGATTTGATTTTGGGTTGATTTGGTTGGGTTCTTGCGGTGGTTGTACGTGTGACGGAGAGGTGATGCTCGGTGGTGGTGTTTGATTGAAGGGCGGTGTGGTTGGAATATTTCTACCGGCGGTTGCTGCGGTCCATTGGTGGTGTTATGGTTGATTTGTAGTGGTGCAGTTTTAGGCTCAGTGGTGGAGTTGGACGGCGGCTGCAGGTTTTGGTCTTGTGCAATGTTGGAGATAATCGGCAGGTTGGTTGTCGTTTGGGTGATAAGCAGATATCGATTGGGTTGTGTGTGTAGGCTGCGTTTGAGGTTGTGTGGTGCAGTTTGGTAAGTGATGAAGGTGACGGTGTGGTTTTTGTTGGTGGGAGAGGTGATGCTTGGTTTGATTGAATGGTGGGGTGGTGACAAGAATTCGATCATGGTTTAGAATTCAATTTGGAGGAATTCTTACCATTAGTTGAGTTGATTTGTGGAAAACAGTTTTTGTGATTTTGTGTTAAGAGTTGTGCGGTAACGTGGGGTTTATATAGGAAAGGTTTAGAGAAGGATTGTAGTTGGAATAAAATTGGGTAATTTTGGATATGGACACATGATTTAGAATAGAATTAAAACTGTGATAAGTTGGAGCACAGGAATAACGATTCGTTTAGAATATCATGTACTGTATCACTTCTTAAATGATAAGAATTGGGTTAAAATAAATCGGATAATACAATGATTTCAAATTTGAACTTAAAAATAATTTGCGTTTAAAAATAATAAATTTTTTGGCTAAAAATTGATATGGGCTTAAATTTATTCCATTGACTCGAAAATAGTTTACGCGGCTAGACGAACACGTTTATAAATTTAAAAATGGGGAAATTATAACGATAATTTTTTATTTGAGAATAAATATTTATTTAATAATTAACTTGAAAATTCTCGATCGTTACAACGTGTAAACAGAAACGCACCAAACTAGACAAACCATAATTTGACTACCCAAGGGCAAGATCCCATGACCCAGGTCACTATCATTAGGGACTTACTTCAAGCGGTTCATGACATGAGGCAAGCCCCAGTGGGTACCTCAGTGTCGATAATTGAACAAAGGAGATACCGTCTGCCTACTTTTGATGGTGAAAATGATGCATTAGCTGTTGAGAAATGACTTCAAACCATTGAGAAGATTTTCAGGCATATATCTTGCCTTGAGAACAAGAAGGTTATGTGTGCCGAATTCATGTTGGTTGGTAGGGCTGGCTTCTGGTGGGAATTTGCATCACGGACTAGGACTGAAGAGCAGTAAGTGGCTCTAACCTGGAATGAATTTAAGGCTGAGATCAGGGATAAGTTTTTCTCACAAGCCCTCAGAGATCATAAGTAGTCCGAATTTCTACATTTGTCTCAAGGTGATATGGATATAACCGAATATGAAAGGAAGTTTGAGGAACTATCACGCTATGCTCCACATCTGGTGGAAACTAAAGCTAAGAAGGCACGTCGTTTTGAGAGAGGCCTACGTTTAGATATTAGACAGATTGTAAGTTCGCATGAGTTACCCACTTACAGGGAAGTAGTGAAGAAGGCTCAAGCTGTAGCATATGCCGATATAAAGTATGGAGGACAGGGTTCTGAGAATGAACAGGGTAAGAGGAAATGGTAAAATCAGGACACGAATGGGAACAACACACCTAACAAGAAACCCAGCAATAGGCCTGTTGGAGGGCAAACATCCAGTAATAATCCTCTGTGCCCCAAGTGTCAAAGGCCTCATCGGGGGGAGTGCCTCTGGGGAAAAGGTGTCTGCTATAGATGCGGAAAGTCGGGTCATAGGGAAAATGATTGTCGCTCAGGTTCAACCGGGGGAAATGAGCTGACTAAGCAGAATGATCAAGGAAAGAAGGAAAATGTTAGAATGTTTGTCATGATACATGAGGACGCTGATCGAAACTCCGATGCAATCGCAGGTATGCTCTCAAAATTTAGGCATTCCTGTATATATCTAATCACTCTAGTGTTCCATGCCGAGCTAGATTTAGCGTAGTAGTATAGTTAAAACCCAATTTTATCATTCCCTCCATGATATTAGAAAAGATCAAGAACGTGATTTATTAGAACTCTCAACAATATAGAACTTGTTTCACGTGTCCATATTGAGACTCATGACCTGAACCATGTAGTGAATATTCAGACAGTTGGTTTTCGACCGGGCTTGACATATAAGAAGGCACTTGCGTGCACCTAGAAAGAAAAGTTCATGTCCATAGAAATTGAGAAGTTCCTGTTAGTCAAGGTCCAATGAGGTAAATATAGTAGAGACGGGGTCACTTAGGGAAAAAGGAAGAAAACATTTTTGCCAAACACCTAGACCTCCCAGATTAAATTAGTTAAATTTCGAGGACGAAATTATTTTTAAATGGATAAGGTTGTAGCGATCGAGAAATTTTCAAATTTTTTTTAAAAAAAATCGTTTTAACAAACTTGTCGCTACGACCTCCAATATTAACGGTTACTATTTTTAAATCAGCGCACTCATCTAGCCATATTATTTTATTTTAAACTAGATAAATTTTAAAACTATTTAAAATCTTAGTCCAATTATAATTTTAAAGATGTCCCAGTTTCATTATTTATTTTAAAGTTCAAATTTATCAAAAATATTCCAAGATCCTTATTTATTTTAAGCTTAAGTTTTAATTATTTTAGGTCCAAACTTTGACTAAATTTAGTCCAAAACTATTTTTAATCGGATCCAACTTCTTATGCCCAAGTGTTGTTAACAATCATTCAAGCCCATTTAACAGTTAAAAACCCAATCAATCATTTCTTGTCCCAAAACTTTGATAGCTTCATTCATGTTACCTTGTTTAAAAAATTCAGATTCCGAGATAATTCTACAGTATATCCAATCTTGACACCACTTTCCATCCAAATCGGCTCAAAATCTTCTTTGATTTCCTCCATCACAGATTTTAACCTAAGTTACCATGTCCATATCACAATCAGCGATAATAAAATCCTCATTCCTTCCTCCCCACAATTCACGCGGAAAACTTCAACTCAATAGGCATCTTCTTCTCTCAACCGACTGTCTTCTTGGTTATTTTCTATCTTTCAATTTACAGACTTCAACTAGAAACAGAAAAACTTGAAGTATGACATCACGACTTGCAAGCCTCCCACAATTCGCAATTAAACAGGAAATCATCACCAACCACCACAGTTTGCTATAGCCAATGTAAACCACCATTTCATAACAGTGGCAAAACTTCGAACCATCACATACATCCACCAACGACAGCCAAATTCAGATTCAAATCATCAAGAATTGCCACACCAACACCGCAGTCGAAACTTCAACCCGAACATTACCAAATCTCTGCCTCCACCACCAAGTGAAAATCATTGCCTTCACACACTGCCACCTCATCAGCAGACCACACAAACCGACCACCAATGCCACCGCCATTGCTCACTCCAATCAACCTCCAATCAAATCCAAATTAAAACTCAAAACAAAAGAATAAACCAACCCACAAACTCACCTTGAACTGCCACAGTCCCGCCCCTAGCACTCACGCACAAACTGAACCACCGCAGCCACCACTCTAAACTCCAACACCAAAAATCAACCCAAGCTTCAATCAAATTCAAAATCAACCAAAACAAAGATTTCTTACCTCGATCGCCGGAAATGGATTTTTTGCCGAAAAAATCCTCAGAATCCAGCCTCAGTTTACCTCAATTGCTGTATCCAAACCACCCAAAATCTTGCTCTTTGCACCAACACCTACACCCCTTGTCGTCGTTGCTCGACGGCGGCACCACTTCCAGAAGACCACCGGCGGACGGCTCCGGCAGCACCACACTGAGAGGACTCAGCATCCTCTCTCTCGCCCTCTTTCTCTTTCTCTATTGAACGAAAATGGAGAGAGAGAAATTTTATTTGATTTTAATGTTTTGATTTTTGAAATTTTCATTTTAGTCCCCAGCCTTTTTAAGGTCTTTTAATTCAGTCCTTACAGTGTTTAAAATTTTTTATTTCAGTCCCTTCCATTTTAGTTTTGTGTAATTAAGTCCCAAGTTCTCAATTGAGTATGTCTTAACCCAGAGTTTCTGCTAAAATGTAATTTGGCCAGGAACTTTCTGAGTTTATCAAATTTAGTCCCCAATCTCAATTAATTCCACAAATCAATCACAAGCCTTTATACTTTACTTTTTTCGACCAAGCCCTATACCTTTAAATTCTTCCAATTAAATCCTCAACATTTAAATCCATTTATAAAACATTGATTACAAGTTTCTAATTAAAGTTCATTTATTCTAGGGCTAGACGAGGCACGATATTTTAAAGAAGGCTAAAATTCTTTTACTCAACAAACTCAAGAATATTTTAAGGTAGGTTCATTACTTCAAAAATCTTTTATTTTAAATGCGCAATTTTAAGTAAACCCGTATTGTAAATTTATGAATGTGATTACGTAATTTATGAAAACTAGTTTCCTTCGGGCCTAGATCCACATGTCTTCGGGCATGGACCAATTGCCTTCGGGCCCAAATCCACATGTCTTCGGGCATGACCTACTTACCTTCGGGCATGAGATCCACTTGTTTATTGCATGAGAATGAGAATTTTTGACTTAAGTTGCATGATTATGTGTTATTTACGGTATAGTTTATTGGTATAGTTTATTTAAATTGCGCTGAACCTACTGAGTATTTCTATGAAATCCTCACCCCTATTTTTACAAATTACAGGTTTTGGAGTTGACGACGAAGCGTGCGATGGTGGCTACTGAACAAAAGTTTAAAATATGTTTTTCTTCTTGAAATTTTGAAAAACTTATTTATTTTATCAAATTAATGTTAAACTTTGAAATTTCTTTATTGTTTGGATTCTTAAATAAAATTATGATATTTGAATCTTAGTTATTTTCTGCACAAATTATTATTGGAAAGTCAGTTTTAAAGGATGAAGTGATGTCTCTGGTTTTACGAAAATCGGGGCGTTACATTTCGCCTTGTTACGAGTACATCTACATATTTTATAAACTCTAATTATATGATTATACTTGTGGTATTACGTGCTTGTGAACTTGCATAACTATTCTTTCTTGTAAACTTCCTCATAAAGTTATGTTCTTGAAACTTATTTGTCAAGTTATGCACCCGTAAACTTTCTCCTAAAAGTAATGTTCTCGTAAAAGTCACTCTCTTGCAAACTTGTACAAATTGATTTTTCTTGCATGTATCATGAGTTGCATTTCTATCCCTCTTGTTAATCATGTATACTCCTGCGAGATTTGGAAACACTATTTTTGGGAGGAAGTTCAATCTCAACTTGACATAGTTTTGTGAGAATTGGGAACCCTAGTTCGGGCAAAACTTCCATGATTGGAAACCCTAATTAGGGTAAAAGTCTCATCTTAGCTTGATGTGGTCTTGTGAGATTTGGAAACCCTATTTCGGGCAAAACCTCCATCTCAACTTGTTACTCGTATTGAGAAATTGGGATAGAAATTGTGATCATGATAAGGGTCCCATGAAAATGATTTTTAAATTCTTTATGAATATATGAACTTCATTTGAATATGTGAGATTTTATTGCTCATCTTGATAAAAGAATTTGTCATGTGCATACTGGACTACGATTTCTCCAATGTACACTGCTCGTGATTCTTGATATGTTGTCATGTACCTAGAGCTTTCCTGATGATCCTAAGGCAATGCGGTATATTGATATGAAAATTCATGAAATCCCAATTAGGATCAACTTGGGTATATATCTTGGGGTACAAGACGAGAACCATAGGGGACCCATTGTATCATGCATTACAATATAATATGCAGTCATTAATATCGAAAAATATCTATGATGTGCAGGTCGTCGGGGATACGGTACCTACAATATATCTCAATTATAACTGACTATTACGATACGGATCTGTTGTTTTAGCAGCTAGTGATAAGGGCCTACAACACATCACGATCTTGATTTGTCAATTATTTTGGATATACAGATATTTTGGCCCATGTATCGAACTATATTACTTTGACTGGCATACTATAAAAGATACTTTACAAAAGACAAGATTTTGAATTTAAGAAATTTCCACATAGCTAGAGCTTGTTTTATAAACATGTGCATGAATATTGGTAGATGCTTCACTCTTTACTTGTTCGTGTGAACGAGGTGACTTTGAACTAGTTAAATTGATATACGCTGCCTTAATTGTTTGACAAATTGTGAGAAATAATCATAGACTTATTTAGAAATGATCTTGCTTAAATGGAATTTGATTTGTGGTTATTACATTGCATGTATCGATACATGCAAAGCACTGTTGAATTCCTATTCCTTGATTTAATAAAAATGACAATATGATCTAACGGTTTAAATCTCGAACTAGTATTATTGATACAAACTTTGAATAATCCTTGTTCCCGTTACTTGAATATGTGGAGAACTCTTGTAATTGTTTATATGATGTAACACTTGTACTTAATCTTAAATGTTACTTAGTAACAATTCTCAACATGAACCTTTCACATTGAAGTTTAAATAAGTTCCTGCAAGTATCGATACATTGAGTATGTATCGATACTTATAAATGTATCTATCTTGATTTAAAGTATCTTGGTTTCAATTCATGAATATTGCTATATGAAGATGTAATATGAGAGTAAACATTATTATATGAAATGAATTAGGAGAAAAGAATATTAGAAACACACAATTGTTATATAAGTAAATAACTTTATCAGTACTAGTAGTGGAATGAAATGGAATTGTGTACATGAAATACAAATTGAAGCAAAGCCGTGTTTATAAAACTGTTACTCCATGTATCGATACATTTATTGATACATATATCAATACATGTAGTTCTGCATTTTATCTAAATGTTGCAACTTGACTTTCACTCATGAATATGTCCTTATAAATTGTTATCTTGATATGAAAGAGTAATAATATGGAAGGTACATGATTAATTATGTTTTAAGATCATACATAATGCAATTAGCAATATAAACTTGAGAATTTTATATGAAAGATAATAAATGTTAGATGATTGACATATGTGACTAACTCCTAAATATTAGTTTCATAGAAACATCCACACTACTAATTTTGGTTTTGTATCTCAAGAACCTAAGGTATCGGCCATTAAGTTAAAACCTTCTATATAGAGGTCATCCTTCTCTTGAGTCTTTCATCTTGTCATTTGATTTACCTTAGAATGCCTTGGGCTAAAAAAGGTAAATTTTTGAAGATTGAAACTTGATAGTGCTATTCTTTATAGTATCAAAGTGTGCACCGAAAGTGTGAGTGTGTTATAAGTTTCCTTTTCAAAACAAGTATTTAAAGTTTAAACTTGTTTAGTATTCCTTGTCAAAAACATGGGTTCAAAGTGTTATTTTCAAAAGTGTGAGTTTGATTATTTTGTGTCAGAGGTGTCTTTCTCTTGTGCAAAATGTTTTAAAAACTTTATCCCATGTATTTTGAATCGTATTTGAGATCTTTAATATATACGTTGTCATTGACCAAGTATATGAGATCTAAAATATTCTCTCCTATTAATTTCGAGGAAAAAATTCTTTTAAGAGGGGAAGATTGTAATGACTCAACAATTTTGACATCATTAATAGTCTATTATGGCATAATAAAAGTATTTGTAGAAAACCTCATATATTCAATAGTTTGTTCAATGATTCTGAGAAGCCTTTGTTAATAGGTTTTAAGAAATTCACAAAATTGTCTGATGTGTTCAAATTGTATAACTGGAAGCAAAGAATAGGTGGACTGATAGGAGTTTCACTGCATTATTGGAACTTTTACGGGAGGTGCTTTTGGAAGATAACGAGCTACCTAGTTCAATCTACGAGGCAAAGAAAATGTTGTGCCCGATGGGCATTTAGATAGAGAGGATACATGCATGTTGAAGTGATTGTGTATTGTATCGGAATGAGTATAAGGACTTGCATCTATGTCCAAAGTGTGGGGCATCACAGTATAAGCGGAAGGATGATAATGATAGCTGGGAGGATAAGAAAGGCCCTCCAGCAAAGGTGTTATGGTACCTACCTGTAATTCCAAGATTTAAACGCTTGTTTGCCAATGTGAAGGATGCGAAGAACATACGGTGGCATGGTGAAGGGAGGAAAGAAGATGGAAAACTAAAACACCTGGCCAATTCTCCTCAAACATTAATAGGTTGTTCCTGAATTTGGTGTCAAAGATACGAATCTTAGGCTTGGACTATGTACAGATGGGATGAACCCACACCGAAACATGAGCAGTCGACATAGCACTTGGTCGGTTCTTTTGCTGAATTACAATCTTCCTCCTTGGTTATGTATGAAGCGCAAGTATATCATGTTGTCATTGCTAATATCTGGACCTAAACAACTGGGAAATGACATAGATGTTTACCTAGCGCCACTAATTGAAGATTTAAGACTATTGTGGGATGAAGGCGTGTTGGTGTTTGATGCACATAGCCAAATGAACTTCACCTTACGTGCTATGATATTTTGCACCATAAATGATTTTCTAGCTTATGGTAACTTGTCAGGTTATACCAACAAAAGACATAAAGCATGCCCCGTTTGTGAAGAAGACACGATTGATATTTGGTTGAAAAGTTGTAAGAAAAATGCGTGTATGAATCATCGAACATTTCTCCCAACTGACCATCCTTATCAAGAGAAGAAAAAGCCTTCAATGGAAAAATCGAGACTCGAGTATCTCGCTTACCATTAACAGGAAATGAGGTTTATAAACGAGTTAAAATATTGATTTTGTGTTTGGCAAACCTTTTAAGCCTCCTCAGAAGAGTACATTTATCGATAAGGAATTGTCTTGATGTAATGCACATGGAGAAAAATGTTTGTGATAGCATCATTAGGACATTATTGAACATTCAAGGAAAGATGAAAGATGGTATCAAAGTCAGGAAGAACATTGCAGAAATGTAGATACGGGATTAGTTAGCACCGCTAGAGTCGGAAAAGTGTACTTATTTACCCCCAGCTCATTATACTTTGTTCAGAAAAGAGAAAACAAGTTTTTGTGAGTGCCTGTATGCTATTAAGGTTCCATCTGGATACTCATCAAACATCAAAAGTCTTGTGTTGATGAAGGACTTGAAATTGGTTTGTATGAAGTCTCATGATTGTCATGTCTTAATGCAACACTTTTACCAGTTGCAATTAGAGGCATACTCCAAAATATGTTAGACAAGTCATTATAAAACTTTTTTTCTTCAACGCAATTTATAGTAAAGTTGTTGACCCGGAGGCGTTGGATGATTTGCAGGCAATATTGTTATCACTATATGTCAATTTGAAATGTATTTCCCCCCATCATTTTTTGATGTTATGGTGCATTTACTTGTTCACTTGGTGAGAGAAATTAAGATTTGTGGTCCGGTGTTCTTGAGATATATGTATCCATTTGAGAGGTACATGGGTATATTAAAAGGATATGTACGAAGCCGATTTCGACCTGAAGGCAGTATCATTGAAGGTTATTTTCTGAGGAGGCTATTGAATTTTGTACTAATTACTTAGATGTTGATACTATTGGTATTCCTAAATCTTGTCACGAGGGAAGATTGAAAGGTAAAGGTACAATTGGATGCAAAACAATTGTTCCAAGTGTTGAATTACGAGACAAAGCACACCTCCTTGTCTTGCAACACCTTACTAAGGTGCATCCGTACTTGGACGAGCACATTTCCATTTTAAGACGGCAAAATCCTTCAAAAACTGAAATGTGGGTGACTAATCAACATAATCGCTCATTTGCAAAATGGTTCAAAGATAGAGTGATGTAAGATTTATCACAAACGCCGAACAACATTTCTAAAACTATAAAGTGGTTAGCGTACGAATTTGGTATGCTTGTGAGGTCTGATGAAGCATATGACATTAATGGGTATACATTTCATATAAAACTTCAAGATGATAAAAGCACAATGCAAAAGAGTGGAGTGACACAAGTAGCATTGTCAAGATATTTCTCTAGTGCCAAAGATACCAGGCCAATAGATACCGCAATGTCTTATTATGGTGTAATTGAGGATATTTGGGAACTTGTTACAGGGAGTTCAAGTTTCCTCTCTTTCGATGTAAATGGGTTGATAACCGACGGGGTGTTCGGGTGGATGAATTAGGCTTCACTTTGGTGGATTTTGGTCGGATGGGTTATCTCGATGAGCCATTTATACTAGCATCATAAGCAAAACAGGTATTTTATGTTCTTGATCATGCCAATACTAAGTGGTCCGTTGTCCTTCAAGGAAAAAGACATATTGTTGGCATTGGTGATGTGGTGGATGAAGAAGACTACGATCATTTTGACGAAACCCCTCCATTTTCTATTAGTATACAACCGGATGCAATTATTGAGGAAGATAATCTTGAAACAAATTACATGCGTTGAGATCATGAAGAAGGATTGTAGATTGATCATCGTTTGTGATTACAAATTGTGTAAGATCATTTACATTTTTACTTCTAACTTTCTATTTATTATTACCTTTCTTCTGTGATAAGTAATTAATTATGTAAGATCATTTACATTCTTACTTATAACTTTCTAATATTGTTTAGTAATGTACTCAGATACGTGAATAATCTTGTGAAAGACATGGCCGATTCTTCCAGTTCATCCGACGGTCAACGTAGTAGCCAAAGGAAAAAGATGAGAGGACCAACAACTTGCAAGAAGATGAAGAAGAAGGGGGAGGAAGTAAAAGTCATTGAATTTGATTATCTCAATAGGCAGATCGGACCATTTAAGACAAACTTCAGGTCTTATACAGGGTCTTTGGTCCGTGTTAATGTTGATATAAATATTAGTGATTGGCATAACGTTCCTCAAGGCCTTAAAGACATGATTTGGGAATATATAAAGGTATAATTCATACATATTAAATTTAATAATTGATAGTCAATTTCAAATGTTTTGTTTTTGTTTTTGTTTTTGTATAACATCGCATATTATTGTTATCTTTCAGAGGGAGTTCAGCATATCCGACGACTAAAGGAAACACATTATTTTAAAAGCCACGGGGATGCGATGGAAAGATTTCAAGACTAGGTTGGTGCATGATTTCATTAACAATCAGCACCCGAAATATGCATCACCTATACAACTATATGATTTATTGACTCAAGAGTAATGGGAGTGTAATACCGCTTTTAATTTTATGTGCTATCTTGGATATCACGCAATTTCTGTGTTGATACTATGATGGATTATTTATTTGGTAATTATTATTGATAATAACTAGAATTATTTTGCAGTGGAGGAGTTTGGACGCCGTCACGATCAATGTGCCAATTAAAAAGTTTATAAACTGTTTACATACAACTCTATGTTTAATTGTATATTTTATTTGTTAAATTGTTAAGTTGTATTTTTATAGGTTGTAAGTGGCAAATTGCATTTAAATTGATATTGGGGGTAAGTTTAGGGGCTAGTGGGGGTCAAATAGAAGTTGTGGACTTAAATTACCAATTTATGAGAGTTGAAGGAATGATTTTGCAAATTACCAAAATCTTATAAATATATTAAAGGAGCTAAGTGGAAAGATTTTCCCACCTATAATCTCCCGCTCAAGAGGAAAGAAAAGAAAAAAGGAAAAAAAAAATTGAACCATTTTCATCAGATACTGACAGCTCCAAAAGGAAGTGTATCAGGGACGCAACATTTATTTTACTCTTACAAATTGTCTTGGCAAAAAAACACGCTAGCTTTTCTCATTTTTTGACCTGAAGATTGTTTCAACTGCAAATGGACAGCTTTCACATCTTTGCAAAACAATAGCCTATTCTCTTATTTTTTTCTTGATCAAAACAGTAGCCTATTCTCAATACCTCCAAACTTTTGGCCACAAATTTGAATTTTGACAATCCGTCTCTCACTATTTCTCTCTAAGCATGTTGAAGAAAGTGCAGCACCAACTAAGAATCAAAATCTGAATGGGGTAAAAAATCGTGAAGAGAACCGATCAAGTGAAAAGAAGCCGTGGAAAAAGGGCAGTGAGAGTGGACGGTGGTAGAAGGAGCAGCCGAACGAGAGAAGCAAGAAAGATGTTGAAATCAGTGACCGGTTGGAAGCACAGTGAAGAAAACCGAGCATATTGTGAGAGGAAACCTTGCCTAGGTGAAGTACAGTGAAAGGCAGTGACACACTAGTGAAATGTCTTGATTTTAATACTGTAGTTTCACCTTTTGGATCGAGGTATCTCCATTTTAATGCTTTAATTTTGATTAAATTGTTAGGATTTTGATGGGATTAAAGTTGAAATAATTTTGATTAAATTCTTAAATTGTCAGGAGTGAAAAAAAAACTTGTAAGGTCTGTGTTCGAGTAGAAGTTGTTGATTCGAGTTGCAAGGCTTTGGTGCTGGGAATCAATAGCTTTTCTTGCTAGAGTGGGTATTGGATTCGCATACAAAGATTGCTCTCAGAAATTTGCTCTCAGAAGTTTGATGAATCTTCAACAAAATTGACTCCTAAAATTTCTGCTGCCCCAGTTTCTAAGGTAGAGTCATCTTTAATATCTATAACATTTGCATTTGCATTTGCATTCATCGAACTAGTTATTTTCTATACTTTTTGATTGGTTTAGGAAGATTTTATTACTTATTTACACTCCATTTTGATTCACCACGTGAGAAATATTAATAGGAGTTCATAGTTATCGGAGTTCATAATTGAAAATGAATCAAGCAGTGAAGAAAAGGAGAAATCAGCCAGCCAATCCAGGTTAGTTTATCAGTAACCTTTTTTAGGGGAAAGTTAAAAATCTTGATGATTTTGGACTAGATCCTTGTGCATAAGTGATATCTTTATCACTGAGAACTCTCTTGGCAACCAACATATTTGTGTGTGAAATTTGCAACAAAGGGTTTCACAGAGACCAGAATAAGTGATAGCTTTATCACTGATGAATGCACAAGACCTTTTTTTACCACCTGATACCTTGGTGCCCTATATCAATACAAGTGGATCTTCTCAAATTTAGAGCTGAGTTGCCCAATGTAAATTGTTGTTGTTTAATTTTGATTTGTGAGATTTATGTTGAACTATCCTTTGTTTTGATCTTAAAGGCCAGTAGTCATTCTAGATAGATCTTCAGATAGCAGAGTTATGAAATTAAAAAGTGAAGTTCTCAGGGATATTTCCTGCATCTACATGGGGATATTATAATTGCACCAATAGATTGAACTGAATGTAGGTTCACTGATCAGCAGCATAGGAGCTGGAGTGAAATTGCAGAACTGGTGTTGATTTTTCCTACTGTAGTGAACTAACTGAGAAGCACAGATTACAACTGTCGATAGAAAATTGTTTTGCCAATATAAAACTGGTAAGAATAGGTGGAGTTAATTTGCATACTGCTGGTAATCTATATTCTTCATATAAAAGAAGGATAGTAACTGCATATTATCCCTCCCATTTTTCCCGCCTACCGTTTCCCATCAATCTGTTAAAAAAATAATAATAATATAATAATAATACTGCCTGCACATCAGATTTCTAGATTCCCACCCCAATATTTGGGTCCACATCAATTCAAAATTCAAAACAAGAAACTCAATACAAAAAAATCATATCTGTTTTTACATCTTCTTCCTTCATTTCACAGCTACCGCCCATTCATATGTCTTGAGAGACCGTAAACTTTGTCTGCCTCCAATGGACGTTTCCTCCATGGCTAAACGTACCAGCAAGGTAAACGACCTCCTACGGCCCTGCAGTTCAGTAATGGTTGCTTTGATTTTTTGGTTTTTCTGACTATAAATGCATTTGTTTATAGTATAAGTAATTGATTCTTCACAGAGAGTTAAAACTTTTTGATGGTAAAGATTGCTTGGTGGTTATGGCCACTTGCAATGGCAAGTCCTTGCGGTAAGCTCCAATTCATTACTATTTTTTGCATTGTAATCTTATTATTCTTACTTGATTGCGAAAAAGACTACCGTAGTCAATAGCCCTCTTATTTCTTTGATGCAAGATCAGGTTTGTGCTTTTTCTTCTTGATATTTTTTTTGCCCTTCAATCATTTTCTTTGATGAGATAGATGGCTTGGGCCCTTGCTGCAATATGCAGCAAGATCAAACACATAGTTCACTTTGCTTGCTTTAATGGACAGTTTAAAGTCACGAGGTTCGGTTATTGTTATAGGAGCTACAAATCGTCCTGATGCACTTGATCCTGCTTTAAGGTGGCCTGGGAGGTTTGATGGTGAAATTTATTTCCCACTTCCTTCAATTATAAGGACAGAGAAGCCATCCTTTCACTGCACACTCAGTGGCCTAAGGGCTAAGGCTATTACTGGATTGTTACTCAAGTGGGTAACGAGGTGAACTGTCGGATTCGCTGGTGCAGATCTTCAGGCTCTTTGTACTCAAGCGGCTATCATCACTTTGAGGAGAAGCTTTTCACTGCAAAAAGTTCTTTATGAGGCTGGAGGAAAAGCTTGTCAGCTGGTAAGCTTTCCCATTCCCAGTTTCAGTCATAATTTTTTTGAATGGGTCAAGTGTGATTTGAATTGGTTTTGCAAATTTATTTCACTAGATTATAAAATGCTAGCAAATTTTTGTTCTGAAAACTTTGTCAGATTTTCTCGTGTTTTAATTTTCTTGAAGGTGAAGTACTTGCTAAATTTTGCAAGGTGTGATTTTGTTTTCTATAGGAGCTATGTTTAGATTTGCTTTTAAATGGTGAAAGGATGTTGCCGAAGCTGAGGAGAAACTTATCTGTGAGGAGACTAAAGCTCCATGGACCAGCATGTTCAAAGCCAACAGGTAACAGAAGAATGGGTTATTTGGGTTTGAATTTGTTAAAATCTTGATCAACAGGTGGAGAATACAAATTATATAGTTTCTATTTTTAGAAAACATTTGTTTCATTTTACTTTATATTGTCCAGTAAAATTTTAGGATTAGAAATAGTTATATGGAGCATTGGAGTTATTCTCTACATCGTTTTGTGTGGAGTTCCTTCATTTTGGACGGGTATATTGAATTTCCTAGTGCTTCCACTTGCCTTCCATATTGTTAGATTTTGTAGTGTTATGACCGTATGGCATGTATTTCACTTCTATTTAGAACGCCGTATATGAATGATGATACATTTTTCATTTTTTTTAATGAATTATGTTTGCAAATATAATCAATTACCCATCGAAAGTAATTTTTTGTACATAGTCTGACACAAGGTGTTGCTCAAACCATTATATGTAAGAAAATAAACTTCAAGGTATTTTTACTTTTCTACCAACTACAGCCCTCGGTATCTCCACAATCCCTCTGCAAGTGCTATTATCAGGGGAAATGTGACTAAATTTGCTACAAGCAAAAGTATTTTATTATAACCCTTCTCCTATTATTGCCCTGTAGCTCTACTTCAAGTTTTTTTTTTTTCTTTTTTTTTCTACTACCTTAAATTGCTTTGTGCACTCATTTTTCTATTGTGTGTGAGATTTCTGTTGTTTATCTCTAGCATGTGCTTTGACATGTTTGATTTATAAGATGGTATAGGTCTGTATTTTTCTGTGAGTGCTCACTTTTTAAAATTGAGAATTGTTTCACCAACATAACCCGAAGTCTGCAAAGAACTAAGCCCAAGGAGTTTAATATGATATCAAACTTCCACTTCAGGAGTTCATGGAAGGTTGCAAAACAAAATGTGTCCCATATGATGATACATTGGAAGTATAGATTTTAGTTTTCATCAGTGTGTCCCAATCTCTGTTCTTCTCTGTACTTGTGTTTCTCCATTTTTTTCAATTTCATTACGCTTCGGCTCGCAGCAAATTGTGTCTTTTTTTCTGGATGGCTGGATCCGTGGTTTGGAGAAAATGAAAGTGGTAGATGAATGGAGTATAAAAGTTATTATTTTTCAAATGTAGGCATATTTACCAGCAATTCAGGGAACTGAATATCTTCTACAAGTTAACTCTCAGCTTTTGGTGCACTCAATAATTGTTGACATATAAATCAACCTTTTCTAGTTCAATGCATATATACTCCAATTTATTTATTTATTTTTAATATGCCCTTTTCTTTTATTGGACTACAAATTTTTTTCCCCAAGTTAGGAACCTGGCAGACGCCTACCCGTAGATTATCATATAAAGTATACTTATTTTTTCTTTAATTAGATTATTAGTTCTGTTAGTGCCATAATAAAAACTGGAATGTAAGCTAGAGTAAGATGAATACCATTTTTTTGTCGTGAATCATAAAAATTAATTTTCAAAAATGAATCAGGATTATCGATGACGTATTGGTGAAGACTTTGTATGATTGAGCAAGGGTGATTCTAGAAAAATGATTTGTTGAGAAGTAGTGAGACTACTGCTGCTGCTTCTCTTCTTTGTGTGGAAATGTTTAGGAAATATTTATAAATCGGACAACAAGGTTTATACTTCTATGTTTTGCATTAATCTTCACAATAAGGAAAAAAAATAGACTGACACAATAGTATAATACATTCTATTTATAAACTAAGAACATGTTTAAAATATTGTTAATTAAATTCAGTTTGTTAGACATGGATTTGAATTTGGGCACGAAAAATAAACATAGATTTAAATTCAGGAAAGTCCTGACGTAAAATTCAATACCAGTTTCTAAATATTTTTTGTTGGCATAATAAAAGAAAAATCCTACTGTCGAGGATTATAAATAGAATCTTTATTATTTTTTAGGCAAATTATATGATTGAAAAGTGGTTTAACAAATATGCGTGGATTAAAAGTGGTTTTGAAAATTGTAATGTTTACAAACATTATTTATAACAAAGTTACCAAAACAGAGGCTTAGGTAAAAACATACAAGGATAAAACTTATAAAGTCCTGCTTGCTCATTATTTTTAATATACTCATCTAAAATTTTAAAATGTTTGAAAGGAAATGCTCAAACGCATTTATTTAAATCCAATATTCAACATTTGGAATATAATTAATTATATTTTCATGGTACATGAGGTTATGCAAAGGAGAGTAGTAGCTTCCTCAGTTGTAGTTGCTTCCACTAAAACTAACTTTGTGTATTAGGCATCCAAATCTTTTTATTTTGTGTAGTGAGAGTACCCTTGGTCGTTTCATATGCTATGACTGTTAACAAAAGTCAAGGTCAATCTCTTTCTATTGTTAGGAAAACGTGTTTTTGAAAAGTAGCTTTTTTGGAATAAAAATAATATAACTATGTCTCATATCTAACAGAGCGTTCGGCTGCTTGCGTAGCCTTTTTTTTTCTAGGTAAATGTGTGGTTGAAAATTGGAGAGTGAAAATTTGCGTGACTAAAAAGTAGTTTGAAAAATTGTATTGTTTATAAATTTGTTTATAAATTGTAATCATTGCATAAAAGTAAAATACTATTTTTATTTGTTCTTAATATTGTAGATGATATGTGTAGCTATCAGTATTAAAATTATGCAAATAACAGTCATTTATTAATTAAATATATAAATTGCCTTTTTACTATTGTAAGAAGCTATTATAATTTTTAAGTTTATTTTTTTACATTTAAATATTTTGTGTATATCTATTACCGCACGGTGATAAATCTAGTTTAATTCAAAACCTAATACCTAAACCCGTTCCCACCCAGACAACTCTCTCAAAATCAGCTCTCTCTCTCTCTCTCTCTCTCTCTCTCTCTCTCAAGCCTCACTCTTGTTCCGCCTCTCTCGGCTTCTCCCTCCCGGACTTCGACCGCCAACCACCGGCCACTCACATCTCTCACCACCCCGGTAACGTCCCCTGCCGTTCCTCTCAGACGCAATGCGCATAGCCCACCCACACTGTACACACTGTTACACACACTCGAACACACACTCGTGCACACCCGTATATATATGGAATTGTATGTATGTATGATGTTTATTTGTGTAAATCTTTATATTTTCAAATTTGAATTTGGTCTAGATTCCAAATTTTAATTATTAGTTGGAGCTTTGGTTAATGATTATATGTATGTGTATGTTTCTGTGTATGTATATATATGTTATGTAAGTGTATTTTTCAGAATTACGAATTTACGGGTTTAATTGAAATTCCTTAATTAAGGTTTGAATAATAATGGTAAATTTTCATATTTAGAATTTTGAAAATACTTGCTTAAATTGTGTTAGAACTATAATTTTTCAAATTGTGAATAGTTACAGTTTTGATCGAGAAATTTTATAAAGTTAAAAATTTGATTATGCAATTTTTAGTTTGGGTTGAAATTAAAAGATTAGAAACCTTTTTAATGTGCATCAAAATTGACCTCTTGTTTTGAATATGGAGTTAAATATATTGGTCATAGAATAATGTCATGTTTGAGTTAAAAGTTATATTTTATTAATGAATGGAAATAATTAGGAGAATTGGTACATTAACGTTGCGGGCAACCAAGACTTCCACCTGCTATTTAAGTAAAGTAACTACTAAGGACGTCAAATAAGTAAACTTTCCCTATTTCCATCAAAGTTGAATGTCTAATGTGGAATTAATGTGCTTAATTGACATTCATGTTAATTATCTAAATTGATGAATTTGATTTACGACATGAAAGTATATATGTGTTATTTAAGGAAATGTTCAAGTATGCATGTTATCATGTCATTGTATCATCAAGCATGCATTGGCATCGAAATTGAAAAGTCAAATATTTTCAAATGAAAAATGAGGAAAGGTGAAAGTTTCCTCAAAATATATGTATCCCAGGTTTAAAAAAGATAATTGGTGTACTTCTATGTCATGAAAGAAGTGAGTGATAAATGGGCGCGGGGGACCGGCGTACCCGTATTAAGTCGCTTTGCAACGGAATGTTCAACTGCTTTGCGGTGGACTGTTAAACCGCTTTGCAGTGGGAAAGTGAATGTTAAACCGCTTTGCGGTGGAAATGTGAATGTTAATCTGATTCCAAATAAGAATTGCCCACTGCTCTCCGATTGACTAGAAGATACACCATGTGAGCTCACGATGGAAATGAAGTAAAAAGTTTTGAAATGTTTAAGTGAAAGTTTGAAAGGTTGAAAGTTCTGAAAAGTAAAGTAAATGGGGATACATATTTCAAATTGGTTAAAGCATTTTATGTCATAAGCATGCATCACTTGCACGAAGTTTGCTTACTGAGCTTTAGCTCACCCCAATCCCTCCCCAATATTTCAGGTGGTGAAAGCTAGATGGTATGAGGAGAGCACTTGGCGACAGACTTAGATAGTACCTGATTTTGAATTATTTTAAAATTAAATTAAAGGATTTAATTTTAGTTCCACTGACTAATTTTTTCTTCATTTATTTCTTAAACTATTCGTTTAAATTTAGCTTTAAATAAGTTATGGTATTTCTAGTATTGTTTATATTATCCCTTATTTCACTTAATTGAAGTCTATTGATATAGAATTTTTGTGTTAAGGAGTTTGGGATTGATTTTGGAATAGTGTGGTGATGTGGGAGTTTGATGTTGAATTGTGGTTGAATGTTGAATATCGAATGAGTTGAGATTTATACTTTTAAAATGATTATGATGTCCCTCTACAGGTTGGATAAGTCCAATTTATAGAGGAGATTCTGTCGAAATTTCTATAAAATTTTATAAGGTTTAAAAGTAAATTTTGATGTTTTAAATGATTTATTTCCGCATGTAAGTAAAGGGAAGTTAACATGTCTAAGTTTAAGCTTTTAAACTTGGGCTGTTATATTTTGTGGTATCAAAGATAAGAGTTTTGAAAGCTATTCTGTAGACTCTAAAATATTTATTTGATATGGTTCAAGTACAGAGTCACGCCACAAGTGTATCTTCCTCGATCATCTGGTAAGTTAATTTTTATTTAAATTACCAAATGTTATTTGATGTTTCAAGTATTGTAAACTCTTGCATGTTAATATGTAATATTGTAAAGTTAAAGGTTAAGAATGTTGTTAATGAATCTGACGAGTATATCCTTGTTATGTAAAATATTTTTTCTATATTAATTACTTTTATTTTTATATTAGACGTGTTATAATTATAAAAAAAATTAATTGCAGGAAGAGTTTCCAAAACAGGATAAAAAATCTAAAAAAGGTAAAAAGCCTCAGAGTTTTGATATGTCATCTACACGACGACCCCCACTCGTTGATGATGCTGCTTTACAACATTTTGTTGGTGATTGCAAGTATTTACACTCTCTGGTCCTTACAATGCTTGTTGGTGTGGACTACATCCAAATGCCTCTAGACGCAACTGTGTTTCGTCATACGGATGTTGAAAGTAGTTATGTTACGATTGATGACATCACCGACCTGCTTACAATGGGATGGTTGAATATATCTGTCTTACAAGTATTCACAATGTAAGACTGCTTAACACAAATTCATAACTTTCATTTAATTTTTTATTTAATTTTTATTCATTGTTGTAATTTTTTTAAGGTACCTCCATGGGTTGTGTAAGGAATTAGGTGTAGAGTCAATCGAATTTATGTGTCCGTCATAGATTGCGTTGATCAGAGTAAGAACAAATTTAGATAGTGTTGTGAGTTACGTGGCTGCAACCATGGAGACACTGAGATCGAAGAAATTCATTTTAGCGCCGTACTTTCGGTAGTAAGACCATAATTATTGTTTATTTATTATTATTTTTACTTAATTTAAGCCATTTGATATTTAAAGGTATACTTACAAGTTCATAATACGTAGAAATTATTGGATGTTGCTCGCTATTTGTTGTGACACTAGTACGGTGTACTTCATAGATTCAGTGCAGTCATGTAAACGTGACATAAAAATCAAGGCGTCATTGAATATGTAAGAATCTATTGCATTGTTCCTATTTTTTGTTTTGTGCACGATGGTTCAGTTGTCTATTTTTAATGTAATAATAATTTTAGAAAGTTTGATGTGAAATTGATGTGTTTGTGTAGTGATTATTGATAAATGGTATAGTTATCAATAATAGGGTCTCTTTACAGGTTGGATAAGATCAATTTATAGGGAAAATTATGCCAAAATTTTGGTAAGAATATTTTTATTTTTAGGAATGATTGTTATAACTTATTCATATTTATTGGCAGTTTAGAGCGTTTAGAACATTTTGGGCATTAGAAGGCAAGAGGGGAAACAACAATGTAACATGAAAAAAAATTTCAGTATAAACTATAATTTCATAAGTTAATACAAATTTTTGAATTAGTTTCTATTCAGTTATATTACTAACTTCAATTTTCATTAATGTCAAAATCTCAATGTCCTGACCAACCTGGAGGTTCTGAGTGTGGTTATTATGTTATGAGAAAAATGTATGAGATAGTCACAACATGTTCTCATCTTACTTCTTTAGATAAGGTATAAATTATTGAATACGTACTAAGAATTATTTAATTGTGAATTTATATTGTTATTGGGCATTTCAAGAATACTACTCAATGGAGGAAATTGATGAGATTCGAAATTTATGGGCTAAGTACTTCATCAAAGAGTGTAAATTTTGATTTTTATATTAACATGTACAATTTTTTATCTAAGTAACATAATATTGTAAATATAAAACTAATTTGGAATTCAATTTATTGATTTATTTAATTTTGTTACGCATTCGTCGATTATATATATGTTGGGGGTGAAATAGATTATGATTACGTCTATGTGAATGTAAATATATAATTTGTGCCCCAAAAAAAATGGACTTTAGGTATTGGTTGTTAGTTAACAACCGACGCCTAAAGTATAACAAAAGGCATCGGTTTTTAACCAACAACCGACGCGTAAAGTCAATACTTTTTGCGTCGTCAACATACGCGTCTCCTTTACAACCGACGCCTTTGGGTTTGTTCAACCGATGCGAATAATTCTGTTTGTACTACTGGATAAATAATGGTAAAGAAAAAGATATAATAGTGAAAATGAAAGAGAGTTCGAGAGGGTGAAAATGAGGTTAGAATGGAAAGAGATATGATATAAACACGATTTTGCATTTAAATTTGGGAAAGATTAGGGACGAAATTTTCAATGGAATTTTAACCTTCGAAAATTTTTCGACAAAAACTATGATTTTTCGAAAATTTCCGACCAACTCTATTATCCATTGAAAGTTTTCCGATCGTTTCATAATCCGTCAGAATATTTTTTCGATGGTAAAATAATCTGTCGAAAATTAACTGTCTTCAGAAATTTTCGACTGAAAACATAGCTGTTGAAAAATCTCCGACGACTCTTCTTTCTGGATAGAAATTTTCGACGAGTTTTCCAAGTTTTCTGAATGTTAAGATATTTTTATGAATATTTTAAGATATTTCGACAAGTTTTCCAAGTTTTCTGAATATTTTTATCAAGAATGTTAAGATATTGTTAAAGATGATTTATTTGAAGTTTTCAAAGATTTTTTTGAAGCTACCTAAAGGAATCATGGCCACCTCTCTTGTTCTTATCCCCAAGAAAACCTTGGTAGTTGAATGGAAAGATTATAAGCTAGTTAGCCTATGCAATGTTTTAAACAAAATCATAACTAAGGTTATGACTTCCAGATTAAATAAGTTGTTGCCTGGAATTATTTGCCCTAATCAAAGCGATTTCACACTAGGAAGAGCCATTGTTGATAACATTGATAAGTGTATAAAATACACTTATCTATATGTCTAAATTAGAATAATTTATTGTCGTTTTAGAATAAATGCTATTTAATTTGTGTTTATTTGTTTACTTTGTAGAAAATATCCCAAAGGGTGAAGAATGAAGCAAACAATGGGAAAAATGCACATTCGGATGCTAATTGGAGCTTAAATGAGCAATTGATAAGTTTGTGACGTCAACCGGAAAGATGCAATGTGCCAAAGTAAAGGAATAAGAAGTTGGAGGGTCCAATTGAAGGAATTGAAAGTTGAAACGAGTGAATTGAGAAGATTCTGAAGTATGGTGACTATATTGTTGTAATTGAAAGTTGAAGGACTAAAGAGCAAATTAAACATGAGGGACCAACTTGTAAATATCCAATGATTGATTTGGATAACAAGAAGATACTTTGAGGATTTATAGGAGTCAATTGGAAGCAAGTAGAAGTCAAAAAGGAATGGAATATGATAAGAATATTACCATAAAATTGATTTCAATCCTAGAAGATTTTGGACAGAATTCTAGTCGGACTTTGAGACCTAATTTTGGGGCAGTAAACGTTCGAATTAGGAAAATACTATTTAAGAAATAATTATAGCCCTTTGAGTTATCTATCTAAAACACTTTGAATTACCTCAATCAGATTAGGGAATAGAAATACATAGTCAAAATACTGAATGCTGGACAGAGGCCAAAAAAGACTCACACACGGGTTTGACAATTTGCTTTCCTTTTTCGATTAGGTCTCTTCTCCAACTATAAATATAACCTCTTGGTACGAAAATTAGGACCTTTGCCTCTCCATATAATGATCCACAATAGATATTTCATCATCAATTTCTTGGAGAATCAAGCATTGTAGAGGGACGTGAATTGAAGACAATTGAAGAATAAAAACTTGGTGCAAGATTTCCATTCTTTATATTGTTTTTCAATGAAGGTTTATTTTTATTATTTTTGTTCTTTCATAATGATGTGTAACGAAGTATAATGTTTGGATGAACGATGTAGCCTAGTTAATTATTTTAATTCCATATTCCTTGTTTTAACGACTCAATGCATGTGTTGATTTATTATTGTGTTTAATGCGTGAATGAACTGACCACTCTTTCATGATTTAATGTATTATTTCCATAATCCGAGAGGTGAGTGAATAACACAGATTTAGGTAATAAATTCGGTAATTGAACGAGAGATAGAGATATACCCTTGTTATTATTGTGATCGTGTGTAAATTCTTGTGTTTATTGCATCTAGATAAGGAATATTCGGATCCGCTGTAGAGATACAAGGTTGACTTATTTAGGCAGGATTGATTTAAACTTTAGAGAGGAATCTCAATTTGAATTACTGAATTCGACCGAGCACATATTTAGAAAATAAAATCTGGAATTGGAATTGATTTAATTGGTTAGGTGAATTCGTGAATCCCAACTACCTTACAATCGTTTTTAAAACAAAAACAAATTCGTAAATTTAATTCTTTTGTTTAATTTCTTAGTTTTAGTTCACAATCACAAATTCTCTTTGATTGTTCAAATAAAGTGTAGAACTAAAATATTTCGGTACTTAGTAAACAGTCCTCGTGGGAACGATCACTCGACTCAAAAGTCACTTTATTACTTGATTGCGATATCGTATACTTGCGATTTTAAACAACAAGTTTTTGAAAAACTTGTTACACTCCGCAAGTGCACGGTTCGCGCAAGTAATAAAGTGGACGTGAGTCCAAGTATCGATCCCACAGAGATTTTTTTAAATTGTATTTTAAACTACAAATCCTTAAACGGAACTAGAAACAAATTGATTGAGTCAGTATTTTTGATTTTGAAAATTAAAATAAAGGTTAAAACAAAGAATTGACAAATTTGATTTTAAACGAATGAAAATAAATGCGTTAGAATTATGAATCCATTTTGACTCTATCGTCCATATCTTAACCAAATTATTTAAATACAATTCACGGGTTTTGAAAATCCATATTCCTAATGTTGTTAAAACTCCCTTTCGGACAAGCAATAACGCATATTCCTACACAAGACCCAACTATATTTCTATATTGAATACGAATGTGCAAGAAATCATTAAAAGAACTATGAATATTATAGCAGATAACACAAAGCATATGGGTATATTTCTATCTCCTATCGGACTTTGTGGCAATCGAAACAAGTCTAGTGAAATCCTAATCTTTCGAACTTAAGAAATCACAACCTAAAATCATACAACTAGTGATCAAGTAATTGCATGATAAAAAAAAACATAATTCAATTCCTCAAAACCATGAATTGCATAAATTAAATAATAGATTAAAATATGAAGTCAAGAAATCAAAACTTCATCACAATTCCAACACAATCAACCTACCCTAGAAACATAATAGAAAATAAATAACAAGAGATATGAAAAGATGTAACCCAATTCATCTCCTTGCAATTGTATCTTCAATCTTGATCTTGGCGTGGTTTGGATCCCTCGGCACTTTGACAGCGTTTTGACATGAATTGAGCAAGTTGGGAACCCCTAATTTCGTGCCCCAAGCAATGTATTTATAGATGTTCTCGGAATTTAGGTTACTTGGGAGAGAAGAATGCTGAAAATCCGTCCAAATTGGCTTCCAAAAGAGTTTCAACCGAACAAGGAAAGTTACCTTCGCGGGAGTCTTTTTGTCACTGCACAGCATTCAGTATTTTAATTATATCTTTCTATTCCCTTATCCGATTGAGGTGATTCAAATTTTTTTGGGAAGATAACTTCAAGAGCTACAATTCATCCTGAAATAGGATTTTCCAAATTCGAATGTTTACTTCTCCGAAATTAGCTCTTAAAGTCCCACTAAAAATCTGCCAGAAATCTTGTTTGATTGGAAAGAATTTATGGTAATATTCTTATCGTATTTCATTCCCTTTTGACTTTTAATTGCATCCAATTGACTTATAGCAATATTCAAGTATTGTATCATGGTCTGAATCAATCATTGAGTATTTGCAATTTGGTCCTTCTTCATTTGATTTGTATACTTTAGTCCTTGAACTTCTAATTTCTTCCAAATTTGATTTGTTCTTCGATTATTCTTCCAATTGAGCCCTTGATATACTTTATCCACTCTTCATTGGCACACTTTGACCCTTTTATCATCCAATTGCTCGATTTTAGCTTCAATTCCATTATTTTATCGACTTTGGGGTTATTCCTAAAATATAAACAAATACTAACGAAATAAATAACAAATATTCTTAAACAAACAATTAAAATACTACTTTTAAGATACAAATAAGTGTATAAAATACACTTATCAAACATACTTTTGATTTAGGAATTAATTGAAGACTACAGCTGTGGATCAGGGCAAGCTATTCATTAGAGTAAAAGCTCTTTCAATATAGGGAGGGATATTATCAGAAGAAAGGTAGCCCTTTTCACTGGATTCCAAAACCAAAATTTTCCATTTAAATACCTGGAATTCTCCTTCATAAAGGGAAGAAGAAAATTACATTATTTGAAGAATTATTCTCCAAAATAAAGCAGAAGATTATAGGATGGGATCATAACTTTCTCTCTGCTGGTGGCAGACTGACATTGGTGAAGCATGTACTAAATTCCATCCCACACCACACTCTAAATGCTATAGACCCCATAGAAGAGGTCCTCAACAAAATTGCTAAGTTGTTTGATGTGTTTCTTTGGGGAGAAAAAGTCAATCCAAACACATTCACTGTTCTGCCTGGGATAAAACTTGTTTTCCTTATGAGAAAAGGGCTATAGGCTGCCAATCTATGAATGATATCAGCATGGCTACTGGCTGTATGGTTTGGTGGAGCTTCAGAAAACATAACTCTTATTTTGCGCTGGATCTCGCTAACAATTAAAAAGGTTCAGACGATTGTGTAAGGGACAAAAACCTCTTGAGACAAAGTTCCAATGAGAGGTGTTTTATTTATGAAATTTACAATTACAAGAAATGAAACGAAATGCCTCCAAGGGGTACAAGTACAAAGTACAAGGAAATTGAAATGGAATTGAAATTATATATTCTCTATTTGAGAGTTGATTGATTGAGTTTGCTTCTATGTTCTCTTTGATCCTTTATACTTTTCTTCCCAAAACTGCTTGAAAAATCGCCTGTCGCCATGTAACTGCCCATTTGCCCATTTTCTCCATAATGGATGACTTGTCTAGAAATCGTCGATTTAACTGTTGCCACTACACCCATCACTCGACTGTTTGCAATCAAAATATTTTGGGATGTAGGATAAGACAAGATTTCATATCTATCCATTAAATAACATCACCTATTCGCTTAAGCTTTGGGCGTCTTCCAGACTTGGGCGCTACTTGTCCCTTCGCTCTATTGTCCTGTTTTGGGCTTGCCCATAGGTCCATTTGAACTCATTCTTTGGGTTTTCTAATTGGGCCTCATTTCTTTGGACCATTTAACTGGGTCTCATTTTTGTATGTCAACAATTACCCCCAATATGACGAAATTAATATTAATTATTAATCTTGTGCCATATTCGCATCTTACTCTTTTATTGCTAAGCTTGAGGTCCAAAAAAGGCAAAAGATACCTATCATATTTTCATTTGGCTGTGTCCTTCCATACTCTAGAAAGTGCAATATCACGCAACCCCAATAAACCAAAAGACATGCCACTGTTCATCTCCTTGCTCTTCTACTCAAACCTCGCATTTTCAGAAGATTTCAAGAATTTTCCTTCTGTAAGAAAAATGTCTGCTTCACAAGAGCAATCAAATAATTCCAAAAACTTCTTGACCAACCATATGTGAATCCTGCTTCCCTCTCGCCGCCAATCCTGATAATCACGAGTTCTACTTGGGCCTATCGTTTATTGATGCCGATTCTATTGGGCGAGTGGCTGTGGGAAAATTGTTCCCTTGTACTCAAAATCCTCCTTTTTTGAACCCTTTTCCACTAAAGCCAATTCGGGAGAAAAGTATTCACACATGGCCCAAAACTGATACTACCTTTCGCATTTGGCATACAAATATGAGGAATCATGGCCCCACTAAGGCGATTTTTGATCATGCTAAATCTATAATTTGTTAGAAATCGCTCTTCGTCCTCCAGTCTATGATTATGTACTTTTCCCCATTTCCTTGAGCTTTTTGTCCTCTGAATACAATACCTTCATCTTTCCACTTGGCCCAATGTCTGTTACTCTAAGGGATGTCAAAGCTTTGGTAAATCTCCCACCCCTAGGTGACACCATCTCTCTTTCCATTCTGGTTACTCCTGTTGCCCCAAAATTTGACAAGAAATACATGGATTCTTATTCTAGCATACAAGAACTTTACAACAATACAAGAACTGAACCCACTCATGCAGAATGTGTAGCCTTTCTTCAAGTTTGGCCTTGTAAGTATGTTCTTTGTGTTCCTAGTGTCAAACCCTGCCTGACCTATTTACCTATAGAGTAAGAATTGGCATGTGGTAGGTCCTTAAATCTTTGTTCCCTATTTTTGGCCACCTTCTATAAAGACATGGCTTCCCTCCAACATCAATTGGGGAATGATGCATCTCCTACTGGCGGCCCGCTCAAATGTGGTTGAGAGCATATTTCCCACAATTTAGAGCTCCATCGTGTAACGCCCCTAGTTCCTAGAACCCGGGACGCCACGTCGTCCTTTAAAACTGACTTTATTGCAGAAAATAAATTTTAATTCAAATCATCACATTTATTATTTGAAACTTTAGCGGAAACTTAATCAATTGAAATATAGAACAATTCATAAAACTTAGATCTCAATTGTTTAAATGAAAGTAACGATAAATTATTTAACCAATAACATTCATAAAAATTGACTAAAATATCATCATTATTAAATTTTCCAACACTGCCCATTCATTCGCTGCCATCTCCGAGATCTGTAAAAGCTGTTAAAAATGGAATGAGCATTTCGAAAGAAATACTTAGTAGACTCATCGCCAATAATTAATTTACAGAATAATTTAATACATACTTATGAAATCATACAGTGACATCATCATCATAATCATAGGCTCTTTTAATAAAATCAACGGCTCTTTAAAAAAATCATAGGATGTGGGCAGTCTCGTCTCATGCATTAAAGCATGTAAGTTATGCATAACAACATCATTTCTCATCTTATCTCATAAGAGATATTTTTGTCTCGTCTCATGCATCAAAACATATAAATCACGTAAATTCACATAAGACATGTAATTATAATTTAAACTAATTAGTGGGGGCGAGTCTACCTTAAATTAGCGAGTTTTAAAAATAAAGCTAAAAAGTCACGTCAATCCTCTAAATCACCAAGTGTTTCGTCTAGACAAAAGAAAAATTAAATAGAATTAGTACTTTTGAAATTTGAAGAATTAAAGTGATAAAATAAAGTTTTTGACTAAACTGAGATTTTAGAGAAACATAAATTCAAAAGTTTAGGGGACGAAATAGGCTCTTCAAAAAGTTAAGGGCTAACAAGGAAAATTTTGAAACTTAATAGGGCTGAATGAAATATGTTAAAACTGTAGGAGCTAAGTAAAACGTTTTTAGAAGTTCAAGGACTGAAATAAATACTTTTCAAAAGTTGGGGCTTAAAGATTTAATTTTCAAAAATATCAAAATATAATATATAGATATAACCATCTCTCTCTCTTTCTCATTTTCGTTAAACAGAGAAGAGATACAAGAGAGGGAGACGCGACGGGAGGGGCAAGAGGTGTGACGGGTTCGCCCATCCTGCGGGGATCCGACCGTCGACGAAAATCGGCGATGGTGCAACTATCACATGGCGGCGACGAGTATGGGTGTGGAAGTGTGAAGGGAGGAGACTTTCGGTTGATTTTGGGGGAATTATGATTGTGGCTTTTGGTTGAGGCAATGGCAGTCGGATGTGGCAATTCCGACGCGGTGGTGGTTTTGGGTTTCGTCTGTTTGAGATGGTATTCGGTTTCGACTGGACTTTGGGATGGTGTGGTGCATTTGGAGTTTTCGTTCAGTTGGGAGTCATGGATGTGGTGGCTGTGAAATAAATTATCGGTTTGGGTGTGATGTTGGAAATGGGGTGGTGGTGTTCCGATGGTGAAGGGCGGTGATGGTTCACGGACGGTGGTGATGTTCATGGTTCGAGTGGGCGATGGATTTTGGATTGTGGCAGTGGGTAGGGGTGATTGTAGGCTGCGGTTGGTGTTTGCTGAGATTCGATGTTATGGGTTGAAGTGGTAATTGGGGGTCTGTTGTAACGCCCCAAATTTTTTTAAAAGAGTTGAAGGTTCGAAGTGTTACCAAAATCATATTTTTTTTTTTATTTGATCTAAATAATGCGGAACATAACATGATTTTATAAATAATGATTTTCGGAAAATAAATATTGTCTTTGTAAATTTTAAGAGAACATCAATAATTAAACACACTATAAAGAAACAACATCACATAACGTTTAAATAACACAATTTAGCATTTACTTAAAGAAATATAACATTAATAAGGCACAAAGGCCAGTAGCTAAATAATATTCCAAAAATGAAAACAGAAAATACTTAAATGTTGTTGACATAAATAAAGATAAATCTAGAAATTTATATTTGATCTTTTTACTTGGCATCCCATAGGCACCTACTCTTCCAATCTTCCACGCATCCAACACGAACCATATAAATCTGAAATTGTTAAAGTAAGAGTGAGTATAAAAATACCCAGTAAGATACGTGCCAATTCTAATCCGTCATAATATATATAAAGTACATTCATACCAATTATTTTTCCTCGTTTAGAGCAGCTGACCGCGATAACAACTAGCTCAAGGAATTACTTAAGAATCCCCACATCGATCCCGAAGGATTAAACATAGAATCTCGAAGGATTTGACATAGCATAGACCCGAAGGTATTAAGGCATTAAAAGGTACATTATATAAACATTATGAAGAATTTAGAATTTTACCACTTGCACGTAATGTATCTTATCTTGGTAGATCAAACGAATTTGAAAATAAAATCAACTGTCGAATTTTCCTAATAAATTCTTTTCTCTGCTAGGGAACGTGAATTGAACTAAGAAAGTATATATGTATATTTTTGTGATTATTCATCTGACTCTTGACTGTATTTATAGATGAAATTTACGGTGTAGAAGTTGAGTTCTATCATAACTAAAACTGAAAAGCCATGCACTGTCACTGTCAAGATAGAGATTGACCATAAACTCTATGTTCAAATAAAATTGAAAAACCGTGTACCAAAGGAATCGGATAAAGGTGTGGGATAAATTTGAATGAACAGTAGTTGAAATAGGATTATGATTTCTCGTGATAATTGTGAAAAATAATGGAAAAAATATGGTAAACGGATAATCCTAGACAAAATAATAAGATGATAAAAATATGATTATGGTCATGTGAGAGACGTACCTAGGAAAAGTTAGAAATCAAAATAACTTAATTAATTAGTAATTAAATGTAACGTCTTCTAACTACAATATCTTGGGCATAACCTATTAGATTTGATTTTCTCTTGCGTTAAGACTACTAATTAATCATGATCTATAAAATGAGTAAAATATTGATATAGTAATTATCTCTTATCAATAATTAATTATCTAACCAAAATAAAAATTATCGTCAAAACTTATTTCTTTTTTGTCCCTCAACTTCTAAAAAATTTGTTAAAGGCACCTAGGTAATATTTGTATTACTAACTAATAATAAACCATAAAATTTTGGGTTATTACAATCTCCTCTCCTAAAAATAATTTCGTCCTCGAAATCCCAAAAAAAAAAAAAAAAAAAAAAAAAAAAAAAAAAAAAAAAAAAAAAAAAAAAATCGAAATAAAAAAAATTACCTCTTATGGGGTCGAATCCTCGGTCGTCGGATCCTGGATTAAAGTAAAAACTCTAGCATTCCCTTTCTTGTTCTGATCGTAGTCCTTTTTAGGTGGGTATGCTGGGCAATTTGGAGCTAGATGGCCTTCTTTGCGACATCGAAAGCAAACATTCTTTCCAAGCAAACACTCACCCTTATGGTTTTTACTGCATTTAGGGCATGGGGGAATGTTATTATTTGACTTGTTTGACCATGATCCTGTGTTCCATTTCTTATTTTGTCCATCTCCTTCATCCTTTTCAGGCTCATTCCGTTTACTCTTTCCAGAAGACTCGGTATTTTGATGAGCAATCTGATCAATCTCAAATCTATTTGAGATTGCTTGTGCAGTTTGCAGAACTCGGCTATATGAGGTAAATTGGTGTGATGCCATTAGTCCACCAATCTCGGGACGAAGTCCCAGTTCGAATCTCCTTGCTTTCTTTGCCTCAGTATCCACTAGATGTGGTGCATACCTAGAAAGCTGTTCGAATTTTCTCTCGTATTCTTCAAGCATCATCTTCCCTTGTTTAAGTTGTAGAAATTCAGTCTCCTTTCGGTCCCTTAGTGATTGTGGGAAATACTTTCCCATTACTTCTTCTTTAAATTGTGCCCAAGTCATAGCACGTTGTTGTTCTTTTGTTCTAGTACGTGAAGAAGATTCCCACCAGTGGATGGCTGCCTCAGTCAGCATAAATTCGGCACATGAAACTTTATGTGCATCAGTGCACTCCATGTGTTTGAAAATTCGCTCCAATGCTCTTAACCATTCCTCAGCTACCAATGGGTCAGTTCTGCCGTCAAAGGAAGGAGGCCTAAAACGGCGGAATTGTTCCACAATTGAACTCGTGTTGTTGGGAGGAACTGGTGCATTCTGAGGAGGAGCTGGTGCTTGTTGTCTACCAAGTTCATGCACCGCTCTCATCAAATCCCTGAACATAGCTAATTGATCTTGTTGTCTCGTCATTTCCTTATTAATCAAAATTAAATTTTGTTTTAGAATTAATAGGCAATGCAACTCAACTTCTTAAAAAAATGCAATCTCATAAAATTTTAAAAAGAAATACAACTGGAAGGAACAAATCTTAAATTAATATCAAAACTACTGATTTCATTATTATTATTTTTTTTTTAAGGAAAAGTAAATCTTTATTTAAAAGAAACTATCTGTAAGCCCTAGTCTTCATCTTCGCTTGTCCAGACACTTCAAGTCCTACGTGTCCTCTTTGGTGGGGCTTCGTCATCCAAAGTAATGCATGATTCAGGTTCAGAATCTATAGCCACATCCATGATGGCAGGTAGCTCATATTCATGCTCAGGTTCTTCTTCAGGATCTTCTTTAGGATCTTCTTCCGGGTCTGATTCCGGTTCAAACTCTGGTTCTGACTCGGGCTCATAATCTGGTTCCAATCCGGGATCATGCTCCGGCTCGGGTTGAGGCTCAGGCTCAGGCTCAGGCTCAAGGCTATCAATCCACCTATCCAGAACCGTTTCACAATACAATTCGAACTCGATCCCTTCTGGGTGGTCTGGAGGGTTACCCTCAAGCCTGTTGTCTCTAACCACAATACCCATGTCTCCCCACTGAGGTGGTAGTGTGTGAATAAGGTTATTAACAGCCTGGATGGTTGTAACCTCATGTCCTACACCTCTTGCTGCAGCCCACCTAGCAAAGACTTCTTCCACATGCTCTACAAGTGTATGAGTCGGGTCTATCTCATAGTTCTCGTATGCTTGAATAATTGTTGACCTATGGTTTAGGAAAGCTCTACATGCCATAGTCTTCCTAGCGGTAATTCTAATTCTAGCCATATCTGTTAACACGCAAGTAAAGTCCAATTATGCTTAATCTTTTATTAATGATAAATCATATATTATGCTCTTGTGCTTTAGTAAAATAATATCATGCATCACATTATTTCTAGAGATTCAAGCTTAAATGATTAAATCATGCTTGAGAGATAACATGGAACATAAATTTTCCTCATACCTCGATTTTTGTCAGACGGTAGTTGACTGGAGAGGGTTAGATGCCAAGGGTCTTGTTTTAATATAATATTGCACATATAACTATACTATGATGCACATATAAACTAAATGAGTTTATTGATTGTAAATATATTTGTTTATTTTCATAGATTCGAGTAACGCACAACTAAAGAGCTTCCAGGTGAGGAGGGGAGTCACAAGTGGACTACTTAAATCCCAAGCTCTTCTTAGATAGTTTAGGTCTTTGTGACAAAGCCTTTAGTTTTGCGATTACACCAATCAAGAAAATTTTATCAATAATTATCCACAGTTTTTCCCTTGTTTTTTACACAAAGGTAGTGATAAAGGGATAAATTATTGTAAATAGTTAAATGTTTATTTTATTGTGCCACATAAAATTATGCACAAGTTTCTTTTAACATGTAATTACAAATTTTCATGTTTGCAGGTAATTCCAACTACCAATTAGGTCATAATAGTCAACTAAAGATCAATAAGAGAATAACGAAATTTTCAGTTACTAAATAAAAATCTACTTATAAGGCACAAAACTTTGGACTAAATGAAGATAATTACAAATAAATACCTTGACATATGGAAGGGCTAATCATGATTATTCTAGATGAATAGAAAAATACAAAAAGAAATTAAATCTAAGGCATGAATATCAAATTTTTTTAACATTGAAATAGCAAAGTAATTTTGTTACTGTTCATCGTGAATAGTAACGTTGTTACTGTTCACGTGAGAATTTAATTAATTTTTTTTTTCCACTATACATGGACGGTCAACAAAAATACAACCTCACATAAATCATATTTGCAAGTAACAATAATCACACGTAACGAAGAATAATAATATCAAACATTTATTTATTTATTTATTTTTCACAGAAAGGTAGATCTGGGCTCTGATACCAAACTGTAACGCCCCAAATTTTTTTAAAAGAGTTGAAGGTTCGAAGCTTTACCAAAATCATAATTTTTTTTTATTTATTTGATCTAAATAATGTGGAACATAACATGATTTTATAAATAATGATTTTCGGAAAATAAATATTGTCTTTGTAAATTTTAAGAGAACATCAATAATTAAACACACTATAAAGAAACAACATCACATAACATTTAAATAACACAATTTAGCATTTACTTAAAGAAATATAACATAAATAAGGCACAAAGGCCAGTAGCTAAATAATATTCCAAAAATGAAAACAGAAAATACTTAAATGTTGTTGACATAAATAAAGATAAATCTAGAAATTTATATTTGATCTTTTTACTTGGAATCCCATAGGCACCTACTCTTCCAATCTTCCACGCATCCAACACGAACCATATAAATCTGAAATTGTTAAAGTAAGAGTGAGTATAAAAATACCCAGTAACATACGTGCCAATTCTAATCCGTCATAATATATATATAAAGTACATTCATACCAATTATTTTTCCTCGTTTAGAGCAGCTGACCGCGATAACAACTAGCTCAAGGAATTACTTAAGAATCCCCACATCGATCCCGAATGATTAAACATAGAATCTCGAAGGATTTAACATAGCATAGATCCGAAGGTATTAAGGCATTAAAAGTTACATTATATAAACATTATGAAGAATTTAGAATTTTACCACTTGCACGTAATGTATCTTACCTTGGTAGATCAAACGAATTTGAAAATAAAATCAACTGTCGAATTTTCCTAATAAATTCTTTTCTCTGCCAGGGAACGTGAATTGAACTAAGAAAGTATATATGTATATTTTTGTGATTATTCATCTGACTCTTGACTGTATTTATAGATGAAATTTACGGTGTAGAAGTTGAGTTCTATCATAACTAAAACTGAAAAGCCATGCACTGTCACTGTCAAGATAGAGATTGACCATAAACTCTGTGTTCCAATAAAATTGAAAAACCGTGTACCAAAGGAATCGGATAAAGGTGTGGGATAAATTTGAATGAACAGTAGTTGAAATAGGATTATGATTTCTCGTGATAATTGTGCAAAATAATGGAAAAAAATATGGTAAACGGATAATCCTAGACAAAATAATAAGATGATAAAAATGTGATTATGGTCATGTGAGAGACGTACCTAGGAAAAGTTAGAAATCAAAATAACTTAATTAATTAGTAATTAAATGTAACGTCTTCTAACTACAATATCTTGGGCATAACCTATTAGAATTGATTTTCTCTTGCGTTAAGACTACTAATTAATCATGATCTATAAAATGAGTAAAATATTGATATAGTAATTATCTCTTATCAATAATTAATTATCTAACCAAAATAAAAATTATCGTCAAAACTTATTTCCTTTTTGTCCCTCAACTTCTAAAAAATTTGTTAAAGGCACCTAGGTAATATTTGTATTACTAACTAATAATAAACCATAAAATTTTAGGTTATTACATCTGTGAAATTGGGTTCGGTTGGGTGATGAACTGGTGGTGTCTCGACTTGTGATTGAGACCTGTAGGTTGTTTACGCAAAGGCAGTGGAAGTTATGTGTATGTTTTTTCTCTTCCCCCTTCAATCCAATGATTGGATTAGAGGCTGGGAGATATATGATATTCACGTAATGTTCGGCCATAGTGTGGGGATCAGTGGTGGTTGATTTGCAGAATTATGATTTTGTTTGTGTGTGATGTGCGAGAAGGCTAATGGGGAAATGAATACCATGTGCTAAAGGTCTGTGTTGGTGTGAGTGATGAGGGTAGTGGGAGGAGAGGAGTTATAGACAGTTTTTTGAATTAAACTTTTGGTAAGTCAGCGAAGAACTGAAAAATTGAGAGGGATTTGGAATTAATTTAAGTTGAATGGCTAATTGAGAGGGATTGAGGAGTGATGATGGGGAAGGAAAAAAATGTGTTGTATATACAAATGGAAGTTGGAGAGGAAATTTTGGGATTCAAATTGAAATGAAACGTGAATTGGGGATTTTGTCACTTGATTGGGTTTCTAGATTGGGCCAAGAGGGTTTTTGGTTAGATGAAATTAAAATAGTTTGTGCTCAAAATGGTTGAAGTTTAGATCTAAATTAAATTAAAATTTGGGCTTAAAATAATTTGAATCCAATTAAATTGAAAATTGGACTTTAAATATAAATAATGGACTTGGACATCATTTAATAAAATTTGGAATTGGAATAAGATGAATTTAAAATAAATTTAATTTCACTTTATTGGCTAGATGAACACGTGCTTTTAAAATAAATGGGAAAAGTCATAGAGACACATTTTAAAAATAATATTTATTTAAATAAGTCATAAAAAATTCTCGGTCGCTACACATCGTCTCGCCCTCTCTCAGTCATTTGTTACGGGCTAGTCATAAACCAACTGCCCCTATTAATATGTCAAATATGGATGTTTTTACTTTATTTTACAACTTGCATTCAATCCCCACCTTTTTTCCTTTCTCTGCCCATCAAATTCCAATCTATGTGCAATCTCCTCCTACTTTGACCGATGTGAGCACTTTTTGCCCGTTTGGGCCCAATACTTGACTGGCAAGGAATTGTTTCATGATATCTTGTTTGGGAAAAATTCCAAAGCAGGGGTTGAGCTTTATGCTCCCAAATATTTCACCCGTCAGCTTGGTTTCGGCCAAACATGACCTGTCCCTCCCTGTTTTTCCAAGAGCTTGACAAACCGTTTCCATATCATCAACAAAACAGAGACATAGGCCATTAACGTACACAACACTCTTTTGACCAATGGCTTTTCCTTAATGGCTTTCATTCCTACTTCCGTCGTGTACCCCCTCTTTGATCAATTTTGTCCGTTTGTGAAATGCGGACTTTTTGCAAATATTGCCAATTGTGCTTTCCACCTACTCGAAAGTCCAGGAACTTCTTCCATTTCTCCTATCTTTGCTGTCCCTCTATTAGTTAGGCATCCTACTACAAAATCTACATCAACTCACACTAAACGTCCTATTGCGGCCCTTATCCCATCAGATTCTCCACCTGCTCCAACTGGAGCAGTGAAAGATGCTTCTAGCCATAAATGGCCAGCTTCAGCTCCCTCTAATATGCCCGAGGATGATGAAGATGATGATGATGTTCCTCACGTCATCAGGAGAAAGGTATTTGAGTCTACAATTTCTTGTTTATTCTTGAAGAATCCTTTATGCATTAACACTTCAACTGGTTATTTTCAGAAAAGTTCAGCCTCTCCTTTGAAGACTTCTCCTTCACTACTTTCTATTCCATTTTTTTCCACTGAAACTCTTTCATCCAAATCATCTGATGAGGAAGCTTTACCTGAAGATGAGCCTAAGGACCAAGAATCTTTGGTTGTTCAATCTTCTTTCCAGGGCGTTGACCCCCCGATTGTGGAACCAGAAGGTAATATACATTTTATGGTCTTTTCCCTTTGCTTATGTTACTGGCCTTTAATCCATCATCACTTGTTTCTTGCAGATACACCCAAAGACTTGCTCGTTGTGGAAGAGCCCTTTTGCTCAAATAAAGGGAAGTCTTCTCAAATAATTGGATCAACCAATGATGTGCCTTAATTTTCTAGGACTACTAATGAGGTATGCTTCATGATATAATTTATCTTCACTTTTATACACTTATTTCTATGTTTAAATTAGAAATTATGTTATCTTTTAGAATAATTGCTATTTAATTTTTGTTTACTTGTTTACATTTCAGGAAATATCCCAAAAGATGAAGAATGAAGCAATTGATGGGAAAATGCACAATTGAATGCTAATTAGAGCTTAATTGAGCAATTGAGCAGTTAAGGACGTCCACGGGGAAAGATGCAATGTGCCAAAATGAATAAATCAGAAGTGGGAGGACCCAATTGAACTAGTTGAAAGTTGAAACGAGCAAATCGAGGAGATTTAGAAGTATGGTAACTCAATTGCTACAATTGAAAGTGGAGGACATGAGGTGCAATTAAAAGGCAAGGACTAACTTGTACGGACTACAAAGTGGAAAATTGCACAGAAAATCAATACCACGCGATCGCGGAAAGTATAGACACAAGATCGTACAAAGGGTGAAAATGAGCACTCAAGAGTTTTAGGCCTTACCGCGCGATCACGCAGTATTAAACCGGCGGTCGCGCAACTTTCTGCTGGGCCACGATTTGGGCTTTTTTTGCAATTTTCGTATGGTTTTCTCCTCTTTTGCACTAGGTTTCTCCAATATCTACAAATAAAACAAATGAGGTACAACTTGAGGATCTTTGCCTCACCTAAGAACATCATAATTTTAGGATTTCAATGTCGAATTCTTGGGAGATTGAAGCATAGAAAAGGGGCGAGAGTTGAAGATCTCATCGAGAATTGATACTTGGTGCAAGCTTTCCATTCTCTTATGTTCTTTTCAATGAACGTTTTATTTTATTGTTCTTGTTATTTATGCATGATGCGTAACTAAATTTCAATGTTGGGATGAACTATGTAGCCTAGCTGATGAGATCCGAGAAACTCAAACCTCGACACACGTATTACTGGGACCCATGATGAGATCCGATGCCAAGGAGGTTCAAGATTCGAAGCTAAACAAAGTGACTAAGTCAAGAAAAGAAGCCAATAATCAAGTTGGGGCCAAAGTCATGAAGATCGTTGAGAAATTTGAACTCGGCCAACTCTGGTTGACCGAAAGTACTTCTGGTTGACTGAAAGTCTGCAAAGATTCTTGGTCCAGCCTTTGTCACATTCAGCTAAGCAATGTTCGACCGAAAGGGACCATTTGATTGACCAAAACTGTTTCGATCGACCGAAACACGCTGAATTCCAAAAAACGAGGTTTTTGTGCAATTTTTCCAATTTCTTTCTATTCCCCCAATTTGTATTATAAATAACACTTCTTTCCAAACCCTAACAATAACTTGAATGTTCATTTGGCTTGGTCTTGAGAGACTCCGCTTTGGGTGACGTAAACCCTTGTCCTTTACTCTTGTAACACTTCTCTCCAAACCACAACAATAACTTTAATGTTCATTTGGCTTGGTCTTGAGAGACTCCTCTTTGGGTGAGGTAAACCCTTGTTCTTTACTCTTGTAATATCTTTGGAAGTTAATCAACTACATTTTGAGTATATTATTCCTGTGTTGTTGCTCATTTCTGCCAGCTTGAAATTTGTTTATTTCTATCCATTGGGCATGGTTCTTTGACCTTTGAATTTTGGATAGATTAAACTTGTGTTAGGGTGCTATTTTACCATTTTAGCTTTCTTGGGTTGATATTAAATTGTTGTAAAAATTTTTGATCCAAACCCAAAGGGGTTCGCATCATTTGGTATCAGAGCTTGGCTCTAATTTGGTAAACATATATTTACGTTTCTTGTTGTTCTTGGTGTTCTTCATATAAAAAAAGGAAAAGAAAAAATGAAAATTGTGAAAAAATTGTTGTTCTTGAGCTTTGGTTGATTCCTATACATTGGGTACATTGTTTGATATTGATTATTGAGTTTGTTGAGAGTTTCCATTAGCTAAACACTAACATTCCTACACTATCCAAAGTGTACACACAAAGTGTTTGATAAAATGCCTCAATGAACAATACTATATTAATGCCCATGTGTTCAACATCTGTTCCATACTAATTACTTATGGTTGCTCATTCCCATTGTTGAAGTTATATTCTTGACATATTGTCTTACATATCAATTGTTCCTTTTGGATATATCAATCACATAAACTCCACTTGCTATTGAGTCCACTTGATTCTAAATTCATCTTGCTTAATTGTAGTATGCTCATGTATATTTCTACACTAGGTACCTTGTGGGGGATAATGCATGTAGTCTCATTATAGATGGGGAGAGTGGAACTAATTTGGTGAGTGCTAGTAAGGTGGAAAATTTTTGGGTTACCGGTAATAACGCATTCTAATCCTTATCAATTGCAAAGGTTGAGTGACTATGGGGAGATGAGGATAACGGAAAAAGTTCCTCTTACTTTCCACATTGGTACCTATAGCGATCAAGTGCTATGTGATGTGGTTCCCATGCACACTACTCACATAATTTTGGGGAGACCTTGGCAATGTGAATGAAATGTGAATCATGATAGGAGGAACTGGTATAGCTTCAACATGAATGAGAAAAATGTTGTGCTCCTACTTTTGAGTTTGGAGGAAGTGCACAAAGACCAAGTGAAGCTCAAAAAAGAGTTGGAGGAAGAAAAGAAAAGGGAGAAAGGATAGGAAAAATTGATTGAGAAAGTTGATGAATAATAAGTGTGAGGAAAAATGAGAGCGAGAGAGTTGGGGCCACGTCCCTAGAAAAGAAGAGGTGATGAGAGTTGGAGCCACGACCCCAGAAAAGGAAAGGTGAGAGAAGAACCGAGAGTTGAGGTTCCTACCTCAGAAAAGGTGAGGGAGTGGGTACAACCACCAAAGAAATTGAGGGAGAGGATCACCTAAAATTGCTCTTCACACTTAAAGAATCTAACATTTCCCACCCTAGGTTGGTTACTTCTTTGTTGCAAGAAATTGAGAGACCGACCTATCAAAGCAACAAGGAACTTCAAAAGCATGCCGATTGGAAGAAGTTCATGGAAACATTTTTCTACAACAACAAGTACAATCAAGGTAAAGAAAATGTGATAACCGATGCAATATCTAGGAGGTATTCTTTGAATGCAATGTTATTGTGCTTTGAATATATTAGAGGATTGTATGATGTTGAGGTAGATTTGAAAAGTGTATTTTTGACTTGTGGAAATGTTTCATGTGGTAAAGATCATTGGCATGAGGGGTGCTTAATTTGTAAATTCAAGTTTTTGTGTGTGCCTAATTGCGTAAGTACCAAATCCTTTTGTTTTAAATGTGTTAAGGACATGGATGTTGACAACCCAAAATTGTCTAGCATACATGCTTTATGCTGTAAATTTTATAGGCATGATGGATTCTTATTTTGTGAAAACAAATTTTATATGCCTAGTTGCCTAAATGCCAAATCTTTTCGCTTTGAATTTATTAGGGGCTTGCAAGCTAATAATCCAAAATTGTTTAACATCTATGAATCATGTGGTAAGCGGGATTTTGATAGATTCTATAAGCATGATGATTGTTTATTTTGGGAAATTGGGTTGTATCTTCCTAAATGTACCATGCGAGAATTACTAGTGAGAGAAGCACATGTTGGGTACTTGATGGGACAATTGGGTATCAAGGGGGGACCTTAGTGAATTAAGTGATCATTTTCATTGGCCTAAAATGGAAGTTGATGTTGCTCATGTTTATACTTGTAGTAGACACATCACTTGCACAGAGGCTAACTCTAAGTTCTTGCCCCAAGAATTCTATGCATCGTTGTCCATCATGAGTAAAACTTGGATTAATAATTCTATGAATTTTATGTTGGGTTTGCTTAGATCAAAGGAAGAACATGACCTAAAGAGTGGGAAATATTGTCTACAATTTGTTAAATTTGCTTGCAATGGAAATCTTCATTAGTAAATTTTCCTAGCTTGAGGTTGCTAGTGACTTTAACCTAATAACTCTTTTGGGCCTTATGCATTTGTCTATTTATGAAGGAGTTAGTCTAGGTGGACACAAGAATGCAAATTTGGTTAAGCCCCTGAGTGAGCAGAGCGAGCTTCAATTTGAGGAGCATAGTGAAAAATATACTTCCACCCCAAACGAAGATCGAACGCCAGTCATATTTGATCTGGGTGGTGGGATGTGGTTCCTTTGGAGGAAAGAATGGGTTCCCAATCAAATAAAATCCAAATTGCTATCCCGTTGTGATGGCTCATTTCGAGGTTATATCCTTTTCAAGAGGGAGGGGATGATGAGATCTGAGAAAGTAAAACCTTGACGCATGTGTCGGTGGGACCCACGACGAGATCCGATGTCAAGGAGGTTCAAGATTCGAGGCTAAACAAAGTGAGTAAGTCAAGAAAAGAAGCCAAGAATCAAGTTGGGGCCGAAGTCATTGATGATGGTTGAGAAATTTGAACTCAGCCAACTTCGGTTGACCGAAAGTCTGCAGAGATTCTTGGTCCAGCTTCCGTCGCATTCGGCTAAGCAATGTTCGACCGAAAGGGACATTTCGGTGGACCATTTGATCAACCAAAACACGCTGAATTCAAAGAAAGGGGTTTTGTGCAACTTTTCCAATTTCTTTCTTTTCCCCGATTTGTATTATAAATAACAGTTCTCTCCAAACCCTAACAATAACTTGAATGTTCATTTGGCTTGGTCTTGAGAGACACCTCTTTGGGTGAGGTAAACCCTTGTTCTTTGCTCTTGTAATATCTTTGGAAGTTAATCAACTACATTTTGAGTATATTATTCTTGTGTTGTTGCTCATTTCCGCCACCTTGAAATTTTTTATTTCTATTCATTGGGCTTGATTCTTTAACCTTTGAATTTTGGCTAGATTAAACTTGGGATTAAACTTGGGTTAGGGTGCTATTTTACCAATTTAGCTTTCTTGGGTTGGTATTAAATTGTTATGAGAATTTTGGCTAGATTAAACTTGGGTTTGCATCACTAGCTTTATGATTTTTCTAAATTCCATAGTTTTAGTGCTTCGTTGCATGTATTGATTTATTATTCTATTTAATGCGTGAATGAACTGGCCACTTATTCATGATTTAATGTGTTATTTCCATAATTCGAGAGGTGAGTTAATAGCATAGATCAAGGTAATAAATTCAGTAATTGGACAAATGATAGAGATATACTCTTGTTATTATCGCATTCATGTGTGAATTCTTGTGTGTTATGTATCTAGATAAGGAATAATTTGGACCCTTTGTATAGATACATGGTCGACTTATTTATGTATAATTGATTTAAACTCAAGAGAGAAATTTCAATATACATTAGTGAATTCGACCAAATACATATTTAGGAAATAAAACTGGAATTTGAGTTAATTTAAATGGCTAGGTGAAATCGTGAATCCCAACTACTTTATAATCATTTTTAAAAACAAAACAATTTCGCAATTTTAATTCTGTAGTTTTAGTTTTAGTTTTAAACATCAATATTCTTTCGTTTGTTCAAGTAAGGTCTAGAACTAAAATATTTCGATACTTAATAGCAGTCCTCGTTTGTCCACTTTATTACTTCTCATGACCCATACAGTTATGAGGATATTTTGCATCGTGAAATAAAGTGAACAAGGTTTTGGCGCCGTTGTCAGGAGATTTTTAATTAATATCAATACTCATTAGTTCTTACTTTACTTTGAACTTTAATTACTTTATTTTAGTTTTTTTTTTCTCTTTAATTTAATTCTTGTTAAGAAGATATAAGCCTTATGAACTTCTTCCTCTGGATACAGAAATCGAACACATTTTTCAACGTAGGCATAGATAACAGTTGGAAGCAGCTCAACAAATAGATTTAGACATGGTAGACAACATAATTCAGATCAATCAGGTAAATGAGAATAATCTACCAGCAGCTGCTGTTGAATAGCAACAGAAATCAACCAAATCGTGGTAGGTGAGCTTTGAGAGAATATATGATTCCTCCTGTGGGGAACATTGGAACTTGCACAGTACCTCTTACAATCCCAGCCAATAATTTGGAGATCAAGACTTCTTTGATCTCCTTGATACAAAACTCATCTGTGTTCTGTGGGCTGCCATCTGAAGATCCACACGCACATCTCTTAACTTTCCAAGAATTATGCGACATGCAGTGCATGAATGGCGTTCTTAATGATGCCTTGAAGTTGAAATTATTTTCATTCTCTTTAGTATACAAAGCAAAGGCATGGTTCTGCACACTGCCTCTTCACACTATTATAACTTGGGAAGTTATAAGCCAGAAGTTTGTAGATAAATTCCTCCCACGTGTCCAGATGTCAAAGCTCAGGCTTGAAATCCTTTCATTCAATCAACAACCAGGGGAATCAGTTTTTAAGGATTGGGAAAGGTTCAATGAGCTGATTAGATAGTGTCCAGCTCATGGAATAGCTAACTGGAAACTAGTTCAAACATTCTATAATGGTTTGACAAATGAAAACAAGAAACATACAGATTCAGTAGCTGGGGGATCAGTTATGGACATGACCTATGAAGAAGCATCTGAAATCTTTGAGAAGATGGCTGACAATAGTTAGTTACCAGTGGTATTCAGATCGATCCACATCAAAATATGGGGGAATTGTGGCAGTTAGTGAAATTACAGCTATCAATGTGAAGTTGGATGCTTTGTCAATGAAGTTTGATAGTTTGAGTGTACAGTTAGTCCATGCAGTACAATCAGCTATATGTGATTTTTTCTTTGAAAATCATGCTTTGAATAATTGTCCCATGCAGTAACATGAATCCAGTCCAGAGCAAGTGAACTTTGTGGGAAATAGGGAACAGAAACCATATTCACAAACATACAATCTAGAATGGAAAAACCACCCCCAACTTCTCATGGGCCAATAATCATAATGTTCAGCACCCACAGGATTCCAGCAGCGACAACAATCGCAAACCATAATGAAGGAGAACCTGGAGATATTAATTCAGCTGGTTAAAAGTCAGAATGAAGAGATAATGAGTCAAGTAGCTGAAATGAAAACTTTTAAGAATTAGATGGGGCAGTTGGCAGCAAGCAGATCTGACAGGCAGCCTGGACAGTTACCAAGAAACACTGAAACTTACCCATGTGAGCAAGTGAATGCAATAACAAGGAGTGGAATTCAGTTACCTGAAGTAACTGTGGAAGAGTATGAAGAGAAGAAAAGGAAAACTATGGAGAAAGAACAGATCATTGAGAAAGAACTGGATTTGTCAACAGAAGAACTAGAAAAGAAAGAAGAACCTGTTCGAGTTAGACCTCCAGTTAAAGGATATGTGCCTCCTATTCCATACCCACAAAGAATGAGAAAGCACCAGTTGGAACAACAGTTCGGTAAATTCTTGGGAATTTTTAAGAAACTGTACATAAACATTCCATTTGCAAAGGCCTTAGCTCAAATGTCCCTATACTTGAAGTTTATGAAGGAAATGTTGTCAAACAAGAGGAATCTGGTAGACTTTGAAACAGTAGCACTGGGTGAGGAGTGCAGCGTCATTCTTTAAAAGTAGTTGCCACAAAAGTTGAATAATCCAAGGAGTTTCTCTATTCCTTGTACAATTGGTAACTTTAGTTTTAATAATATCATGCGTGATCTTGGGACCAGTGTTAATTTAATGCCTTATCTGTTTACAAGAAACTTTGTTTAGGAGAGCCTAAATCAACAAATATCACATTGAAGCTAGCCGACAGAACAATTCAATATCCATATGGGATAGTGGAGAACGTGATTGTTGATAAGTATGATTTTGCACTTATTTTTATGCTTAACCTTGCACTATTGTGAGTATTTTAGAATATGGTATTGCTAAATTGTGTGTTTATTTTAATTGTTTCAGGAATAACTCGAATTGAGATGCGTTTGGATGCAAAATGAGGAAAAAAGGCTAAATCATACAACAAAGGAAAGTATGGGGACCGATCTATAAATTGCAGAAAGATGGAGGACCTGAGTTACAATTCCGGGAGGACTGAATTGTAATAAACGTCAAAGTATGAGGACTAAATTGAAGATGTCAGAAACTTGGAGGACCTGGCTTGCAAATAAAACAGGGACTAAATTGAAAAGGTCAAAACAGGGTAACTGCAGGTGCACTACGGTCCCTCTCAATCCCCTGTTCCGTGGTCAGACCGCGGTCCGACCGTAGTTCGGCTGGAAATCCGGATTTTCCCGATTTGTCATATATATTTTTTTATTATTATTTTCTACTTTTTATGGGCCCAACTTGGAAAATTCGTCCTGAACCTATTTCACCCTATTTAAAGACCAAAACAAGAAATTACTAGGGTTCTCAAAAGGAGATGAGAAGAGGCAGAAGGCAAGAAGCAAAATTGAGGGTTTCATATTGTTCAAGCTTGGTATCAATTTTCTTGGTGCAAGATTCTAAACTCTTTCTAGTTAATTGAAGACATGTTGAATTTTATATTTTGTAATTCTATTATTTTATATTGTAGCATGAGTAGCTAAATAATTCGTTGGGACGAACGATGTGATTTTGTTTGAATATTCAATTTCAATTCTCTAGTTTTGGGCATATTGTTTTAAGTGTTGATTCTATTATTGTGTTTTAATGCATGAATTGCTTGATCACCAATTTGATGATTTGTGGATTTTTTTCATAATCCGAGAGGTGAGTTAATACCTAGACCTAGTAATAAAATCCAGCAATGACAAAATGGTAGAGATACATAATTGTGGTTGTCGTAATCATTTTGAATTATTGTCATTGAATGCATCTCTTTAGGGCTTATTCTGATCATTATAGAGATATGTGGTTGACCTATCTAGATAGAACCAATTTAAACTCGAGAGGAAAATTTTGGATAAAATTATGAATTCGATTATACACTACTTTCGAAACATAACACGAGAAGAGAAATTGAATAGGATAACAAAATTATTGTCGTGAGTCCCAACATTTTCCATTCATAAGAAAAATAGAAAAAATCAAATCATTTCAATTGCTTTATTTATTTATTTTCACATTTAATAGCTTTCATTATTTTAAAAATTCAAAAATCATAATCTTGGCATTTATTTGTAGTTTAGGAACTGATTAATCAAAGCTAGTAACAAGTAAATTAGTCCTAGTGGGATTGACATTCCGGACTCAAAAAGTCCACTTTACTACTTGTTCACGATATCGTGCACTTCCGATATTCACACAACAATTGTGAAAGTGGACAAGTTCTTCTTTTCAGTTGACTTTGTGATCCTGGATATGGAAGAAGGCACTCAGATGCCTATCATATTTGGAAGGCCATTCATTGCCTCTCATCTTTAGAGGACGAATGCGTTCTCTTTAGGATCAATTGTAATTAAGGCATTAACGTCTTAAACTTCCTTGTAGGACGATGACAACCAGTTTCTTTTGTAATGGTAGCCAAATTTATCAATAAAATTAGAGATTGCACAGTATTAACTCTCTATTTTTTTCAAAATCCCAAATTGAAGGCACATATTTTTTCAAGTATTTTCCATTGATAAACCTTATGTGCTTTGTACTATCTAGATCTTCTAAATGATAAGCTTCATTATGCAACACACTTTTCACCCTATATGGTCCTTCCCAATTAGGTGACCATTTCCCATATTTTGGATCTTTGCTATCCAAAGGATGTATAATTTTCCAAACTAAATTGCCTAGACTAAAGAACTTGGCTATAACCATTTTGTTGTAATACTTAGCTATTTTTCGTTTTTGAATCTACAACCTATCTAGGACGTCTAACTTTAACTCGTCTAATTCTAATAAATTCTGGGCTATTGATTCTGCACATTCCCCATCACTTAATCAATTTTGTAAATTCACTCTAACCGAATGCACATTAATCTCCATAGGCAATGTTGCCTCTTGCCCGTAAGTGAGTTGAAAAGGAGTTACCTTGGTGCTTGAATGTGGAGATGTTCTATAAGCCCATAAAGCCTTATTTAAACATTAATGCCAATTTTTGGCATTTTCGTTTATCATTTTCCTTATATTATTTTTCATAATCTTATTGGAAGATTATGCCTGTCCATTAGATTGGACGTAATAAGGTGTGGAGTTTACCAACTTTACTTCAAACTCGCTCAAGAATTCTTTCACTTGATCTCCATTTAAAGAAGTTCCGTGATCCATCATCAAAGTTTGTGGTATGCCAAATCTATAAATAATATGATCACAAATAAATTCTATGATATTCTTTTGGAAGATCTCTTTTAAAGGTATAGCTTCCACCCATATAGTAAAAAAATCAGTCGCAACTATTATGAATGTATGTTGCTTGGACGATGGATGATAAATCTTCCCTATCAGATCAATCGCCCAACCTTTAAACGTCCAAAGCTTGATAATGGGCCTCATTTCTCTTGTTGACACTCTTTGGATTGGACCATGTTTTTGGCATGTGATATATGCTAATCGCAAGTGTACGATATGGAATCCAAATAATAAAGTGGACTTTTAAAGTCTGGATATCGATCCCACAGAGATTGTAATTAAGTACGAAAATTGTTAGTTTTCGCCTTATTTGAACGGTAGAATTTGGGTTTTTGAATAGAACTAAAATAACAAGCAAAAGAACATAAAAGACATTAAAATATTCTAAATAGATGTTTATAAGTGTTGGGATATCCGATTTCACATATTCAATACTCTTAATTCCAATTGTCTAGTTTTCTTCCTATTATAGTGCTTGATCGAATTCACTTATGCATATGAAATTCCCCTCTCGGGTTTAAATCAACTCTACCTAGTTAGTCGATCGTGTTAACGCCCCAAATTCTAATAACTCGGGACGCCGCTTCTCCTTTAAATTTAATTTTATTGCGGAAAATAATTGAATTCTAAACATCATATTTATGTGAAAAATTTCAACAGTAAATAAATTAAATTTGATAAATTCATAAAACATTTAAATATTAATTTTCAAAGAAAGTAACAACAAAATAATTAAATTGACGATGTTCATAAAAATTTAAACCTAAATTTTTCGAAGGAAAATAATGGTAAATAATTTAATTCATATTCATAAATCGTGACTTTCAGAAAAATAATATAATTTCATTATTAATCTTCCACCACTGCCCTTTTTATTCCCCCACCATCTCCGAAATTTGTAAAAGCTGTTAAAAATGGAATGAGCATTTCAAAAAAATACTCATTAGGTTCAGAGCAATTTAAATAAATTATACCGTAAATAACACATATAATCATGCAACATCATCTCATAAATTCTCATGCAATAAGCAAGTATTCTCATGCCCGAAGGCAAGTGGATCTGGGCCCGAAGGCAACTGGTCCATGCCCGAAGACATGTGGATTTGGGCCCGAAGGCAACTAATTCTTATAAATTGTGAATCACATGCATAAATTTATAATACGAGTTTACTTAATATTGCACATTTAAGATAAAATATTTTTGAAGTAATGAACCTACCTTAAAATATTCTCAAGTTTGTTGAGTCAAAAGAATTCTAGCCTTCTTGAACATATTGCGCCTCGTCTAGCCCTAGAATAAATGAACTTTAATTAGAAACTCGTAATAAATGTTTTATAAATGAATTTAAATGTTGAGGATTTAATTGGAAGAATTAAAGATTTAAGGCTTGGTCAAAAAGGGTAAAGTATAAAGGCTTGGGGACTGATTTGTGAAAATAATTGAAATTAGGAACTGAATTGACAAACTCAGAAAGTTTCTGGCCAAATTAGATTTCAGCAGAAACTTTGGATAAAAATAGATTCAATTGAAAACTTGGGACTAAAGATGAATATTTTAAAGGTGAAATTCAATAGAGACAGCCATGGTTTCAGTTGAGGAAGAAAACCTAGTACTTTGGCTTTGGGGTGTTCGATATATTTCTGAGTGTTGGTGGCGTGAGAGATGAGGGAATGGGAGAGCGTACATATAGTTTCTTCTGTTTTCTAAATGGTAACTTAGGGTAGATGGAAGATTGAGGGAAAAGATTGTGCTGGAATTATAATCACCCCTGTAAGGAAATCCTGCAAATAAGAATCTGTTGAATATGGAGGTAGTGATTAGGAATTAGGTTAAATATTGTAAGGAAGGATGTGGGATGGGAAGTTGCCAAAATTGGGATAAGGAATGATTTAAAATAAATTTATTTAAAAATTAAAAAGATATTAATATTTGATATTTGAACTTAAAATAATTTGGACCCAAAATAATTAAAATTTGGACTTAAAAATGATAAATAAGAATCTTGGAATATTTTTGATAAACTTGGACTATAAAATAAATAATGAAATTGGGACATCTTTAAAATTGTAATTGGATTAAGATTTTAAAAATTTTTAAAATTTATATAGTCTAGAATAAATTAATATGGCTAGACGAGTGCGCTAATTTGAAAATAGTAACCTTTAAAATTTGAGGTCGTAGCGACAGGTGTGTTAAACAGAATTTTTAAATTTGAAAATTTCTCGGTTTCTACAACCTTATCCACTTAAAAAAATTTCGTCCTCGAAATCTAACTAATTTAATTTGGGAGGTCTAGGTATTTGGCAAAAATGTTTTCTTCCTCTTCACCAAGTGACCACGTATCTACTATTTTTACTTCGTTGGACCTTGACTAACAGGAACTTCTCGATTTCCATGGACTTTTCTTTCTAGGTGAACGCAAGTGCCTTCTCATATGTAAAGCCTAGTCGAAAACCAACTGTCTGAATATTCCCTACGTGGTTTCGGGTCATGAGTCTCAATAAGGACACGTGAAATAAGTTCTATATTGTTGAAAGTTCAAGTGGCAAAGCAGACTACTAAATCATGTTTCTCGATCTTTTCTAATATCACGAAGGGACTAATAAACGGGTCTTAACTATACTACTACGCTAAATCTAGCTAGGCATGGAACACTAGAGCAATTAGATGTATATAGAAAGGCCTAAGATTTGATTGAATACCTACGATTGCATCGGAGTCTCGATACACTCATGAAATCAATGATTTAGTTGTGAATTAATTCATGCATTAAACACAAAATAAAATCAACACATGTAATCAATAGTGCAAAACTAAAATTATAGAATTAAAAGCGTAAAACTAGTTACATCGAATATCCCAACTATTAAATTAATAATTCATCAATAAAGAGATAAAAACATAGTAAAAGTATATACTACGCATGCTGAGTTTATCAAATTAACAAAGAAAATGAAATCTTGCACCAAGTATTTCGCTTCCCGTTGATAATCTTCAATTCTCAAGCCTTTACCTTCAATTTCCTCCAAAGAATTCAATGTTAAGACCATGGGATTATGATGTATTTAGGCTCTTCCAAGGTCTCCTAATTCGTGCATGAGAATTTGTATATATAGAGGAGGAGAAAACCTAAGAAAACAAGGAAACAAATCAAGTTAAAATCCGCGCATGGGCTTGGGCCGGACAACTGCGCGGCCACGCAGTATTGCTAAATATGGCTCTGTAAAATTGAGGAATCTCGCGCGGCCACCAAGTCTAGAATCCGTGGCCATGCAGTAGAAAGTTAACAGCGCGATTTCCATCTTTTCCCTTGTGTTTAAGTAGGTCCCTGAGCATTAATTGCCTTCAAGTCCTTCATCTTCCAATTGCTGCAAATCCATCCCCATACTTTCAAATCTCTTCAAATCTTTCTTCCAACTTCTCTTCATCTTCGATTTGAGCCATCCAACTTTGAATTCTAGCACTTAGCTCCTCTTGGAATTCTCAGTTGGTAACACCAATATCGGTTTTGCTCCTTTAAGCTTCAAATGACATCCAAATGTCCATTTTTTCCACTTTAGTGTTTCATTCCCATGATTTTGGGAAAATTCCTACAATGTAAACAAATATAAAGCAATTAAGTAGTAATTATTCAAGAATGAAAATAATATAATCTAATTTAGATATATAAATAAGTGTATAAATTGCGCTTATTAGCATGCTAGACAACTCTTGGCATATTGGATGCACAATTCTCCCATTTTGGGCCAAAAGTATCCATTTCTAACAATTAGCCACCTCATTCTTTGTCCAGGTTGATAGGCTCCACATATTCCTTCATGTCCTTCGGCTATGATTATCTTAGCCTCGTGCAAACTTACACATTTTAATAATAGACAATCTGAGTGTTTCTTGTGTAACTCCTAATCTATTAGCACATAATTTAATGACCTTAGCTTCAATTTCCTATCGCTTTCCTTATCAGGTTCTTTCAAGAACCTTTTTATTTCTTCTTTCCAATCCATCACATCTCCATTTTTTATGCAATGAACATCAATCTTTCTAGCCCTTCGTTGTACCATGGGCAATATTATCCCATATTCACAAATGGATTCCCAATTTAGCATCTTTGAATAGCCTGAAGCCATTTGGGCTAACTCATTTGCTAAGTTGGTATACATCCTATTAATGTAATGAAGTTCCACTTGATGAAATTTTTCCAACAATTCCTGGGTGATTTCATATTGACTTATGACAGAACCACTTTGGCATTTAAAAGCACCGATCAATTGGTAAATTGCTAGCTGGGAATCGCCCTTGACAATAACATTCTTTACCCCCAATTCTATCAACAAATCTAAACTTACAATCAATCCTTCGTATTCGGCTTGATTGTTGGTACATATTCTATCCAAAGTAAAATCAAATTTATAACCCTCAATGGGCTTATTAAAACTACTCCTACTCTTACACCATCATAAGTTTTTGACCTGTCGAAAAATAGAACCCAAGGTTTTATTTCATATGAATCGACTTCTAATTCAATTTCTTTGGGCAAAAACTTAGTCAATGCTTGATTTTTAATTGCCTTTTAGGGTACGTATTGTATTTCAAATTCTGAAAATGCTAAAGCTGAAAGGGCTATTCTTTGGTGTAAAATAGGGTGAGAAAACATGTATTTCTAAATCCACTTTAGAAACTAAATAAACAGTCAAAGGCCGTAAATAAGCCCTTAGTTTTTTACATGTAAAGTATAAAGAAAGACAAAGCTTTTCAATAGCATAATAATTACATTCACATTTCATTAATTGTCTACTCAAATAATAGATTTCCCTTTCTTCACCAAATTGGTCTTCTTGTGCGACCATTCTGGCTATGGATTCTGGTTCGGCCGATATGTACATTTTCATTGACTGTCCTTGGATAGGTGACACTAGCAAAGGTGGACTTGACAAATATATTTCAAGCTATCAAAAGCCTTTTGATGCTCTTCCTTCCAGATGAATTCATCCTGATTTTTCATCTTTAATAGAGGCGAAAAAGCTTCGTTCGCCCTACACAATTGGAAATAAAACGTCTCAAAAAGTTTATTTGACCTAGAAATATTTGCAAATCTCTTTTGTTACTAGGTGGTTTGGCCTCTTAAATGGCCCTTGCTTTATTTTTATCAAATTTAATCCTCATTTGTGCACTAAATACCCAAGGAAGTTCCTTGCATTAACACCAAATGTACATTTCAAAGGATTCAATTTTAATTTGTATTGCCTCATTCGCTCAAATGAATGTTTTAATTGTTGAAAATGGTATTCTTCTTTAAGTTACTTGACCACTGTATCATCTACATAGACTTCAACAAATTCACCTATCATGTCATGAAAAATTAAATTCATTGCCCTTTGATAAGTGGCCCATGCGTTTCGTAGGCCGAAAGGCACCACTACCCATTCAAAGCATCCTAAGGCCGCATATATCCTGAATATCCGTCTATAAAGGAATACATTACGTGTCTGGAAGTCAAATCTACTAAATAATCTACCGTAGGCATTGGATACTCATCTTTGGGCGTTGCTAGATTCAAATTTCCAAAGTCTATGCATACTCTAATATTACCATTCTTTTTCAACACAGGTACAATATTAGATAACCACTTAACATATCTGATCATTTTAATAAATCCTGCCTTTAACAATCGCTCTACTTCTTTCTTTACTTCAGGCAACACATTAGGGGCAAAACACCTAGGAGGTTGCTTATGAGGCTTAAAATTTGGTTTACTTGGTAATCTATGTTCTACTAAATTTTTATCTAAACTGGCATATGTTCATATTTTTAAGCAAAACAATTTTTGTAATCCTTTAATAAGATGATTAATTTATTACTTACCTCTTGGCTAAGCATCTAGCTAACAAATGCTGGGTATTTTTCCCCTTCATCGCCAATGTTTACCTTTACTAAAGGGTCTTGTGCTTGAGCTTGCCCAGGCTTTGTGATCCTTATTACTTCATCGTCTAGGTTCCTTGTAAGCGCTTCCTCCTCTAAGCAATCCACCTTGTTGACTTCTCAGCCAATATTCTGCTCCAACTCGAACACAGCTAATTTGTTTCTTAACACCGCTAATGCTGCTTCTTCCTTTGTCTTTTCTTTACATTCTTTATTGAAAACCATCAGTTTGGCTTTAAAGACCTGAATATTGGCTAGATTCCTTTGTTGCTGATTGTCCATCAGGTTTCTTCAATTATCCTTTTGCCAAATACTGGCTTTTCAAGGGCCACTATGTTTGGCCTCATTTGATTGAACATTTTAGTGAGTTGAAAATGATTCTTTGCTCTGTGCGAAAATCTTCATTTCTTCTCCATCTTGAACTACTCAGAGAGGCCCATAATTCCCTTCATACATAAATCTCTCAACGAAATTTACTTCTGCGATAAAAGGTCCATGGTCATCTTGTACGACTTCTGCTTCACCTTTGTCATTCTAGAAAACCAGAGATTGGTTGAGCGATGAAGGTATGTAACAACTTTCGTGAATCCAATCCCTTCCTAACAGCACGTTGCAACTCGTAGGACCATCTATCACAAAGAAAAATGTTGTCCTAGTAGTTGTTCTCACAGTTATGTCTAACGGTATCATCCCTTTGGCTGAAGTTGCTCCCCCATTGAAACTCGTGAGAATAACTTCTATTGGAATCATATCACTCTCTATTTTTGCAAATTTCCTCGTCATTTTGGATGTGATAGTGTTTATGGCTGCTCCATGGTCGGTGAGTACTTTTGCTACATGTATATCATTTTCTAAAGCCTTCATGTACAATGGCCTCAAATGTTAGTTAATTTCACATTCGGCCTCTTGAAGATGACTTTTTCAACCGCATCTATTTCAATTTCCTGCTTATCTCCCATTGAACTGGTCCCTTACGATAAGTCCACATGCAATATTTTACGTTGGGTTTCTGGCTCTTGAATCTCGTCTTTCTTTCTCCTCGAGCTTCTTTGTATGTTACCAACCTGTAGGGGGAGGTAGTATCCTAGGAGGTGATCCATCATCGACGACCAGCTCAAATTTTGGCAACTTATTCTTAAAGCCAGTTGTCATCATGTTAAACCCAAGTGGCTTTGGAAAAGGTTTCTCATCCAATGCCATTTTCTTCTTAGCTTCAAATGTGATTCTCCCTAACTTAATGGCATCCTATTCAACCACGTCTTGGGTAAGTTCACCAAGTAGTGCGCACGTGGTTCGAGGACTTAATTCCGCCATTGGTTTATAATGGCTTTAGCTTTGTCTCTTTGTTCCTGGAGTACTTTGCTACTCCTCATATCTTTCGATCATAGACTGGACTCGATGACTTGATGGCTCCTTATCGAAGTTCTTATGAGGCATATTGCTTCCTTCTTTATCTTTAAACACCAAGTTATCCCAATGGGTGTGCCAAATTATTTCATACAGGACTCGCTAACAATTAAAAAGGTTTAGACGATTGTGTAAGGGACAACAACCTTTTGAGACAAAGTCCCAATGAGGGGTGTTTTATTTATAAAGATTACAATTGCAAGAAATGAAACGAAATGACTTCAAGGGGAACATGCACAAAGTACAAAAAGTAAAGTACAAGGAAATTGAAATTACAAATCTCTATTTGAGAGTTGATTGATTGGCCTTGCTTTTGTGTTCTCTTTAATCCTTTATACTTTTCTTCCCAAAAGCTTCTTGAAAAACCGCTTGTCACCCTGTAACTGCCCATTTTCTCATTAATAGATGACTTGAATTGTCGCTTTAACTGCTGCCACTGCACCCATAACTCGACTGTTTGCAATCGAAATATTTAAGACGTAGGATAAGATAAGATTGCATATTAATCCATTAAATAATGGTCTCCTTAAATGGAAATAAACCACCACATTCACTCAGGCTTTGGGCGTCTTCCAGACTTGGGCGATACTTGTCCCTTTGCCCTGTCGTCCTGTTTTAGGCCTGCCCATAGTTCCATTTGGATCCGTTCTTTGGGCTTCCTAGTTAAGCATCATTTCTTTGGACCATTTAACTGGGTCTCATTTTTGTACGTCACAGCTCTCTTTGGGGATGGGCCTTTAAATTAAAATATTGTTTTGTACAACATGAAACCAAATTGGTGGCTAAAACTACTGACTCTCCTGTATGGAAGAGAATGGTAGCTATTAGACACTTAATGGAACCTCACATGGCCTGGAAGATAGGAGAAGGCAAAATCGACATCTGGAATGAACATTGGATCAAGTCTTCTCTCATTACTCCTAACATTTAGCACTGTAGTTATACCAAGAAGTATGTTATAGAGTACAAGCAAGAAGGGAATGGGACAGGGATGAAATATATGCTAATTTTCCTACCATTATTGCTGATGAAATTCCAAATATTCTTATTGCTCATAAAGTTGATATTCTATATTAGAAATTAAGCAACGATGGTATCTTTTCCAATAAAACTTGTCTTCATATTCGAAGACAAAGAAGAGTAGACATATGACTGCGAATTACGTATAGCATTCCACTATCCCACCACAAATTTCTATACTTGTTTGTAGAATATGGAACAATTGGATTCCCGTTGATGATATTTTAAAGAAGAAATTTGGGTTTGAATTGGCCTCTAAATGCCATTGCTGTCAAGGGGAAGAGACCATCAATCATGTTTTCGTCAACGGAGCGGTGGCAAAAACTGTATGGAAGCATTTTACTGATAAAGTGAATGTGGTTATCAAAGATTGCAAACATCCTAAATCTGTGTACTGCTCTTGGATATTAGGTAAAGATGAACGTTACTAGCTACCTTGCCACTCATCATCCTTTGATTTTTATGGAGAGAAAGAAATGAAGCTAAACATAAGGTGATATGAATCAGGGCTAAAAGAGTGATTAAGAGATCTTTATTTCTGCTATGTTTTCTGATAAACTTGTTGATTGACAAGATAAATAAAATCTCCCCTATCCCCACTATTGTTGTTTGGAAGAAACCTCAAGGGGAATGTCTTAATTTGAACACGGATGGGGCTTTAAAGAATGATAATCAGGTTGTTGGAGGAGGTTTATTAAGAGACAACTGTAACAACTCGAGTCCCACTCAACTGGCTATCCCGACCATTAGATCGACGATGTACTGTTCCCATTGTACGAACATTCAACATGATTTGTCCTCACTTGCACACTCCCTGGGAAAATTTCCCAAGGGGTCACCCATCATAGAATCGCTCCAAGCCAAGCATGATTAACTTTGGAGTTTCTAATTATGGACTTCCGGAAAAGAATGTGCACCTTATTGGTATGAGTAGTAACTACCAAATCTTTTAAGCTTTCCTATCCTGGTGTTATAATCACCCCACGTTAGACTCGTGACATCCTTGTCGCGCTTAAACCATCTGAGGACTCATTGCTAGGCGTTGAGATTCTAGAGGTGGCTCATACTGGTTCAAGAGGTGGCTCCCGCCCCATGGCGTAGCACTTTGTCCCGCATAGCACTTAGTTCCCAATTTCAGGCTGCGGCTAGCTTTGATACCATTTATAACGACCCGGGTCCCACTTAACGGGCTCTCCTGGCCATTATATCGACGACGTACTGTCCCCACTGTACCAACATGGGTCTTTTCAACATGTTTTATCCTCACTCACATGCTTCTTGAAAAAATATTCCAGGGGGTCACCCATCATAAACTTGCTCCAAGTCAAGCACGCTTAACTATGGAGTTTCTATTGATGAACTTCTAGAAAAGAAGGTGCACTTTGTCAGTAGGAGTAGTACCTATCAAATATTTTAAGCTTTCTTGGCCTGGTGTTACAATAAATGTGACGACCCGAATCCTTAGTGACTCGAATTTCACGAAACGTAAATAAAATCATTACGACAGAAGGAAAATTAACATAAATAATTTCATGAGAATTTAAATCATCTTAATGAAATACTAGAATTGGACATAATAGTTTTCAAAACATCTAGTAATAATTGATTAAATATGTCTAAAAATTTAAACTGAGGATTTAAATGAAAGCATGATTTATTTTCCAATCCACTATCGTCCACCATCTCCACGTTAACAATCCAATATTTAATTTTTTTGGTAAAGTGAAAATGATTAAGTTATTTTTATGAAATTTGTTACATCTCTACCTCATTGTAACCTTTAACTTCATACTTTGACTGAAATTCTTAGTAAATGAAAATAGAATAAGATGCACTTATTAATAAGTCAAGTTATAAATGACCACGATGGAGTTAATTAAATATTTAAATACAAATATAAAACAATTAAAATGCATTTAAAACTTATGATTCATCCCACAAGTTTTCCATACAAATTTATGACTTTTTTCCATGCTCGAAAAACCTTAAAGATCATTTGTTTCTTAATTTGGTTTATGAATATCTTCTGTTTCATGGAAAATACTATGCTTTCTCAGGGGTGAAAGGATTTTCGGAATCCTTAGTCTTGGTATATTTCGTAGAAGTCTATTTTAGGTTATTGGCTCGCTTCCCGAGACCTTGATACTCCTGGGTAAGACCCCCAAAAAATAATTATTATTGTAGAACAAAACCAAAACCGAATGGTTTGGTTCTTGCGATTCAATGGAACCAAATGGTTCCATTTTACAAGAACCAAAAAGTAGGGTTCAGTTTTGGTTCTTGAGATACCCGAACCGAATTACCCGATGCCCACCCCTAACAAAAAGTGATGTTGTGTGTAGTGAAAAAAAAAAAGTGACGTCAGGGGACCTATTTATAGGGTCAAGGAGCTAGTTTAGCTAATTTTTGGTACCAAAATCATTCCTTATATTAAACACGTGATTTTGTCCAAGATGGAAGCGACATAATTTGTCTAGGCATAAATAACATTATTTTCATATGAAATAATATCTTTATTTTCATAATTTATAATTTCCATGTGAACATATATCTTACCAATTTTTCTAGAAATCAATTTCCCAATTTTAGCTTATATGGAGACATGTACATATATATCAAAATTTAATTACAACTATTAAGGAAATAAATATTGAATTGAAATAATTATACTAAAAATAAATATTCTAGAATATCATAACATGCATCATTCCAAACTTATATTTTATATTTATAACATGTTTATATACACTAATATAACATAACATATATATATACATAAAAGATTGCATAGAAATTCCAACCCTAAAAAAAAGTGAAATTTAAATATGCAGACCTAATTAATTGAACCCTTGGTCCTAAGCTAGTGGTCAACGTCTAATTGATCCCTAAACTTTAAATAGATTCAAACTTAAGTGCATAGGTGTTATAATCTACTATCCTTTTAATAAATTTCGTCCTCGAAATTTACCTTGAAACTTGTCAAAGAGTTGCGGCTACTTGGCTCACATCTCCACCTCTCGCTCCCACGTGGACTCTTCAATTGAATGATTTCACCACTGAACTTTCACCGGTGGAATCACTTTAATCCGAAGGGCTTGAAATTTTTGGTTATTGATCCTTGAAGGCACTTCTTCATAACTTAAGCCCCGTTGTAACTCAATAGACTGGTGGTTGACCACGTGACTTGGATTAGAGACATATTTTCTAAGCATGGATACATGGAAGACGTTATGCACTGTTGAAATTTCAGGAGGTAAGGCCAATTGATATGCAACATTTTCAACACGTTGCAAGATTTTGAACAGGCCAATATACCTTGGTCGTAACTTACCTTTCTTGCCAAAATGTAACACCCCTTTCATTAATGGTGCAACTTTGTGAAAGACTTTATCTCCTACTGAAAACTTTAGGTCCTTTCTTCTCCTGTCTGCATAACTCTTCTGCCTATCCTGGGTAGTTTTCATACTGGTACAAATCTTCTCAATGGCTTGTACTGTTTGTTCGATGATCTCAGGACCCAAAATCTTGCGTTCTCCGACTTCATCCCAGTGTACTGGTGATCTATACTTCTTCCGTATAATGCTTCATACGGTGCCATGTCAATGGAAGCATGATAGCTATTGTTGTACGCGAACTCAACCAATGGTAAATGTTTCTCCCGTTTTCCTTTAAACTCTAGCACGCATACTTGAAGCATGTCCTCCAATGTCTGAATGGTCCGTTCAGATTGTCCGTCTGTTTGAGGGTGAAATGTTGTGATAAACTTCAGCTTAGTACCCAGTGCTCGGATAAACTCTTCAAAAAGTTCGAAGTGAACCTTGGATCTCTATCTGACACAATTGAGACTGGAACCCCGTGTAACTGTACTATTTCGTTTACATATAATAGTGTAGATTGGTCCATCGTGAAATTCATTCGAACTGTTAGAAAGTGGGCTGATTTGGTGAGTCTATCCATAATGACCCATATAGCCTCATGATCTTTTTTCGACTTCAGAAAATCGACAACAAATTCCATCGTCACATGTTCCCACTTCCATTCAGGGACTTCTAACGATTGGAGTAGTTCAGATGGTCTTTTGTGCTCGGCTTTTACTTGTTGGCATACTAGGCATTTCTCAACTTATTCAGCAATTTCTTTCTTCATGTTTTCCCACCAAAACACTGTCTTGAGGTCTCGGTACATTTTTGTGCCCCCTGAATGTACAGATTAGGGAGAGCAGTGAGCCTCTTCCAAAATCTCCTTTTTCAAATCCTCGAAGTCCGGTACGCACAATCGTCCCAGGTAATACAATGTTTTATCTTTGTCCATGGTGATGTATTTTCATTTCTCCATATCGATTTTTTCTTTGATAAATTCAAATGACTGATCCGCCTGATGATTCTTGATCCTATCATGGAGTGTTGGACGAATTGAAAGAGTTGTCATTCGAGTTACAGCGCTTGGAGGTGTTGTAACCACTTCAAGGCTAACACCTCTTCAAGGCTCAATTTCTCGAGCCATCTTCTCTGCTTCATATTTAACTCCTTCTGGGTGAAGATGTACTTAAGGATTTTGTGATTGGTGTAAATGTCACATTTACCACTGTAAAGGTAGTGTCTCCATTGCAGCTAACTCCAAATCATGTGTGGGATAGTTCTTCTCACCTGCCTTCAATTTCGTGATGCATAAGCCACTACTTTTCCATGTTGCATCAACACACAACACAAACCTTGTTTCGACATATCACTATAGATAACGAAACCATCTGTACCTTCAGGTATGGTTCAAACCGGAGCATTTGCTAGTTTATGCTTTAAAACCTCAAACCATCTGTACCTTCAGGTATGGATTTGGTCAAACAAGTCCTCAATCTTAGGGAGAGGATACTTGTTCTTAATAGTGATTCTATTCAATTCTCTATAGTCGATGCACATTCTCATCAAACCATCATTCTTCTTAACTTATAGTACAGGTGCACCTCAAGTCGACACACTGGGTCATATGAAACCCCTATCCAAGAGTTTCTCTATTTGTGCCTTCAATTCTTGAGTTCTTTAGGTGCCATTCTGTAAGGAGCTTTAGAAATGGGTGCAAACCCTGGAATTAGGTCTATGGAAAACTCTACTTCCCGTTCTGGAGGCATTCCAGGAAACTCATCTAGGAAGACTTCTGGAAAGTCTCCAACTAAGTTTACGTCACCGACCATCAAACCAGTTTTCTCCTCCTGGGCTACTACTGACATCAAAAATCCTGTACTGTCTCCCGATCGTAGGATTTTTCAGGCTTTCAAAGCCGAGATAATGCATGGTAGTGATCTCCTTTTTGTTACTTGTAGTCGAAGTTTCTTCTCTCTTGGAATCTGGAAAACTACTTCCTTCTCGAAACAAGGAATTGTGGCCTGATTCTTCGATAACCAGTCCATACCTAGAATCACGTCCAACTCATGCATGTCTAACACATATAATTTCATTCCCAAGTGTCTACCATCAACCTCTATTCTTACTGTCTTAACTGTATGAATTGTATTTAATACATCTCCAGATGGAATGCATACTTCTAAAGGAAATAATACAGGTTTGACATTCATGCCTAGCCTAAGCACACACTTAGAAGATATGAATGAATATGTGGCACTAGAATCTATTAGTACATAAGTAGGGAATCCAAACACTAGGATGTTACCTGCCAAGACATTCTGATCCTGGTCCTCATCCTGTCCCGTCAAAGCATATACCCTTGCTTACCCTTTGGGTGCATTCTCTTGCCTCTGGTGATTGTTGCCATGTTTTTTCTCTAAATTACCTTCCTGTTGGTTTTTGGGCAATACTTAAATATGTGTCCCTGTTCGCCACATCGAAAATAAGCATTCATTCCAAAGAGGCATTGTCCCAGATGATGTTTCCAGCACTTGTTACAAAGTGGGAAGTCCTTTGTTGTCTTCCCTCTTATGCTTCTCAGGTTCTCCGAACTGTTATTGTAGAATCACTACAGGAATTCTCCCTAAAATTGGCTAGTTGGGCTTCAGCTAGTACTTCATGGTATGTAGGTAATTCAAAAGTCACCACCGCCTATGTGAGATTATCTCTCAAGCCTTATTCGAAACGCCTTGCTTGTTTGTTCTCATTATCAACCAGTTTAGGAGCATAGCGTGACAACTTGTCAAACTTTCTTTCATAGTCTATTAGGGTCATTGCACCTTATTTCAGCATCAAAAATTTTGCTTCCTTCTAGTTCCAGATACTCGATGGGTAGTACTTTTGAAAAAATGGCCCCTTGAATTGATCCCATGTCCATATATGGTCACGTTGCTCTAGACCTAGGGGTTGAGTCCCACCAGTGTCTGGCTCCTTTTTGCAACATAAATGTTGCGTAAGTCACCTTCTACGGGTCTAGACATTCGATGAGATCAAATATTCTTTAAATGTTAGCTATCCAATCTTTAGCTGCCAACGGGTCAGGACCACCCTCAAAAGTTGGCGGTTGAAGCTTTCTGAATTGCTCAACAATAGCTATGGTATTCCTTTGGCCCTCAGTCAGAGGTACCGGAGCTTGCGGCGGTGCTGCCTATGTGAAATTTCACATCATTTCCATGAATTGTTGAGGAAATTGAGTGTCATTTGCACTGTCCATAGTGCCATTCCTATTGTTCATATTTCTACTACGAGTATCCATATCCTTAAATAAAATGGTAAAACTATTTAGAGTTGAAACGAGTTAATGAAACATAACGCAATAACATGTTTTATTAAAAAGATTCATAAGTTCGCATAGAGAATGGATCGCCAGGCATACCTAACGTCCAAACAAACTAAAACTTCACAAAAGAAAAGAAAAGTAGAGGACATAAGTTCAACATAAAATTATAAAAGTTGTCTAATAATTCTTCCTAGATTCCTCTCTATGACCTGCCCCTTGAACATCCATGGGTGCTCGTATTGTTTCCATCGCTGAATACGAAGCTGGACTATAATCCTCACTTGGGTCATCTTCTACATAATCCCCATGAATATCATCAACCTCAGGTATAGTTAATATGTTGCTTGGATTGGGGTTGTAGCATGGCACCTTCTCAGTATCCTTAAGATCTTTGTGATTTACCCTCCACTTTTCCCTCAGGCATTGGAGTAGCATATTTGGGGAGGTCTGGTAGTTGAAGATTTCTTCGATTTTTTGATGAATTGTCTCCAATAAGAAGTGAGGGTTCGGTCAAGATGATACACAATCTCGTCCCTATGGAATTTATGTCCATCCACCCTTGCCCCTCGGTAAATCTTTTCCATGGCATCTAGGTGTAGCATTAAACCATGATTAGGATTTGTTTTGTAATTCCTATGCAACTAGATAAAATGATTGCGCCTCTCCATCTAGGTGGTTTGTTTTCGTCCACTTTCACCATCTATAAGAAAGGGAAAGGAACATAATTACTTTTCTTTCAAGAATGGAAGTTTTTCAAAAGTTTCGTAAATGAATGTTGCTATCATCAAAATTTCATGGGTGTTTTTTTCCGAAATGAGAATTTTTAAAGTTTATCCATAAAGTTTTGAGAGGAGGAATTGCTTTCTAGTATTACTATTGTCTTTGTTTTATTGATTTGGACATCACTATTAAAAGGCTTCGAAGAAATTGGAGGGGTCACTGCGGTCCCACTTAAAAGTTAAAACCCAATTTCTTTAGACATAGCCGGGTGACAAAGCCCTATAATGCCGTGAACGTGCCAATCAAGAAAACTCGAACAAGAATAACAATACTTTTTCCACAGTTTTTCCCTTACTTTTTACACAAAGGTAGTGATTAAGGGATAAATCATTGCACTAGGATTTGGAATTTAAAGAGGGGATACAAGTAATCATCCACAACCTTGTTTTTATACAAAGGTAATGATAAAGTGATGAATCATTGTATGGAAACTTATTATCATCTTATTTTTTATTATGAAAAAGGTTCATACCTGACTAAAAAAATTTCCCTTACTAGGCATACGTACAAACTCACATAACTACTACAATATCTCCCTAATAAAACTAAAATCAATTATTATCATATAAGACATTTATAACATTTGAGATTTGATAACATTATTAATTTCCATGTTTATCACGCTTCAATGAAATCATAAATAATAAATAACTTGTAAAACACATAACATACTTGGTTCAATGAGTCAAGACGTGGAGAGACGTAGCGGAGTGATGACTTGAAATATCTCATGACTTAGATACTAGTTCATTTCTTAGAAAAATAGTTATCAATTCATACCTTCATATTAGGTTGGACTTAACTAACCTATTATCATTACATCAATAACTCATTCCACCATAATTTAAGTAGTCCAATTAAAAGTTTACATAAAATTAGGCCAATTCAGCATAATAGCAAAAAACAAAATTTGTTAGTCCAAATAATTTTTTTTTTTCCATAAAAATTGAACCCATTTTAGCACTATCATAAAAAAAATATTTTGGGTAGTTCACATCAATGAACAATGAAGCAGTCACTGTTCACAGACATTTCACTATTGCAAACAGTGGATTATATGTATATTTTTTGAAATTTAAAGTTCACGTAAATTTCCAAAAAAAAAAAATAATAATAAAGACAAATTAATACACTTAACATAAATTTTCCAATGTTTCTAAATATTTTTTTAATTTTTTTTAAAAGTCTACAGGAACGCATAACCTGGCTCTAATACCAACTGTGACGACTCGAATCCTTAGGGACTCGAATGTCATTAAATGTACATAAAATCATTACAACAAAAGGAAAATTAACATAAATAATTTCATGAGAATTTAAATCATCTTAACGAATTACTAGAATTAAACATAATAGTTTTCAAAATATCCGATAATAATTGATTAAATATGTTAAAATTTAAACAGAGGATTTAAATGAAAGCATGATTTATTTTCTGATCCACTATCGCCCACCACATTGACCTTCTCGAACAAATCAATTATCGGGAAATGGAGAAAACATAAAGGGGGGAGAAAATCTCAATAAGTATATATGTGTTTATCATCATTTTGAAATCATAATTCATACATAATGGAGACACGAAAACTATGCCGAACATAGGTGGTATGAGTTTGCGTGCATAGTGTTACTAAAACTCCGGTCCGAATCTTAGAACATACATATGGACCACAACATATTATTTCAAAAAAAAAATATATATATATATAACGTAAAATTACACGTATATGCTTAATGTCTTATGGGATGAATTGATGATTAAGCTTTACTTTAAAGTTTCTTGAACTTCGTGTATGCTAAAATATCTTGCTTAAAAGTATAATTTTTTTGTGTTTGTATGTAGGTGTTTGTGTGTGATTGATTGACGTAGAGGGAGGGAGGGAGATCAATAAGACAAAAAGTGATGTAGTGTGTGATGAAAAAAAAAAAAAGTGACGTGAGGGAACCTATTTATAGGGTCAAGGAGTTAGTTTAGCTAGTTTTTGGTACAAAAATCATTACTTATATTAAACATACGATTTTGGTTAAGATGAAAGCAATATAATTTGTCTAGGTATAAATAACATTATTTCCATATGAAATAATATCATTATTTTCATAATTTATAATTTTCATGTGAACATATATCTTACCAATTTTTCCAAAATCAATTTCCCAATTTTACCTTTACAACTATTAAGGAAATAATTATTGAATTGAAATAATTATACTAAAAATAAATATTCTAGAATATCATAATATGCATCATTCCAAACTTATATATTATATATATAACATGTTTATATACGCTAATATAACGTAACGTATATATCTATAGAAGATTACATAGAAATTCCAACCCTAAAAAAATGTGGATTTTCAATATGTAGTCCAAATTAATTGCACCCCTGGTCCTAAGCTAGTATTCAACATCTAATTTACCCCTAAACTTTAAATAGACTCATACTTAAGTATGTAGGTGTTATAACAACAATGGAGATGTCTTATGTTGGGAATTACACACAAATTCCCTCTCTAATTAACCTCACAGGAATTTTTAATGTTCAAGAAATAATTTAGCAAACCAGAAAATAAGTACGAACACAGAAATTTACGTGGTTGGGCAATTTTCCTACGTCCACGGACCCTCGTCAAAGCTTTTCACTATATAATAAATTGTTACAATTATATAGAATTTACACTTACCAAACCCCCAAAGTATTGTAGGAAAAATAATCAAGTTTTACCACATCTACCAATTTCTACTTCTTTGTACAAGTCACAAAGAACCCAAAAAAAATCAAGATGTTAGACTACATTTTTCCTCACAATACTCTCTAATCAATGTACTCTATAACAAAAGAGAATAATACGTGTATTTATAGAGAAAATATACGCCGGATACTTCTCCTAATTCACGTTACTGACCATCAACCATCCGGATTGGAGAATTCTTGATCAACTGGACTTCTAACAATATGCCTCCGTTATCAATTTTATTCATGGAACATGTAACCAATTAAAAGCACTCCTAATTAATTACATAATTACCTTAGCCAATCCCACTAGGACACAGAGTGGAGAAGTCAGTGACGCAATTCACTTTCCATTAGGATACCAATTCGTTCCCATGAGCAGTTGAATTACAAAAGAATGAATTCTCCAATAATAATTAAGGTCCTTCAATTTTTGACAATTTGAGACAATTATCCAACAATCTCCACCTTGTCGAAAATGAGCCAAGATTCAATCATCTCTTTTGTTCACAATACTTGGGACAAAATAGGTAAGCCTTTGACACACTTTTACGGTCCCAATTCTCAAACCAAAGAATTAACATACTCCACCATATGAGTATAACAAGCACTCAGAATTATCAACGAACTTCGAGCTTTTCATCGGTTCATGTCGAAATGGTACAACTCCCATGTTTGGCTTTCCCTGGGAACTCATCAACCATCGACATCAATTTCACAACACACCTTGCATTAATGTCAAACCAATGCCTATGTGCAAACACATGTACCCGTCAGCAAGAACACATCCTCTACCATGGCAACTGGTTCCATGCCATAAGGAAGTCTCATCTTACTAAAGTACATCATCACCACCCTCCACCAAGAGAGTCGCATTGTTCACCTCCGAGCAGTTAGCCCACTCTGCTCCACCTTTTGGACAATTTCTTCTCACATGACTAGATTTACCACAGTTCCAACACATTACCTTCTTCTTCATGGAGTTACATCTCTTCCACTTTTCAGTAACAAGTAAAGCGTTTTCAAATGAACTGTCACTTCAACCTAATCAACTTAACTTCTGAAAATTACATGGTTTCCTTCCTGTACATCAAAATCAGCATGATGTGCCCAAACGTGGATGAAAGAGACCACATGAACCTTATCCTCATATCAATCTTAACTCCAGTAGATTCAAGTTCAGAAACAATCACATTGAGAACACTAAGATGGTCTAAGATTTTCATATCTGCATTCATTCTTAAAGAATGAAACCGCTCCTTCAGATACAAGTTATTTGGCAAGCTCTCCATTTAATACAACTCTTTCAGTTTTTCCCACACTTCCTTCACAGAAATATCCCATAAATATTTGCAAAAACATTTTTGGCCAAACAAAATTGTAACATACTAGCAGCTTTCAAATCCAAATCTTTCCAATCTTCATCACTCATGTTGGATTTAGTTTCTTTGTCAGAACTCGGGGTTGATTTTTCTTTTAAAGTTTTCTACAGTCACGTCTGAATCAATACATCCATGACTTGTACTAACCACAAGCCAAAATTGATCTTCCAGTCAATTTCTCCACATTGTACTTTCCAAACATATTTTCTTTTACTCCAAAAAAAATCTTCTAACCACCTGATGCTATGCTAATTAAACGTCGATTTTCCCGTCGACGGCGCCACTATTGGGAATTACACACAAATTCCCTCTCTAATTAACCTCACATGAATTTTTGATGTTCAAGAAATAATTTAGCAAACCAGAAAATAAGTACGAACACAGAAATTTACGTGGTTCGGCAACTTGCCTACGTCCACGGACCATCGCCAAAGTTTTTCACTATTTAATAAATTGTTACAATTATATACAATTTGCACTCACCAAACCCCCCAAGTATTGTAGGAAAAATAACCAAACTTTACCACATCTACGAATTTCTACTTCTTTGTACAACCCACAAAGAATCCAAGAAAAACCAAGATGTTAGACTACATTTTTCCTCACAATACTCACTAGTCAATATGCTTTACAACAAAAGAGAATAATACGTGTATTTATTGAGAAAATATACGTCGGATACTTCTCCTAATTCACGTTACTGACCATCAACCATCCGGATTGGAGAATTCTTGATCAACTGGACTTCTAACAATATGCCTCCGTTATCAATTTTATTCCTTGAACATGTAACCAATTAAAAGCACTCCTAATTAATTACATAATTACTTTAGCCAATCCCACTAGGACACATAGTCGAGAAGTCAATGACGCAATTCACTTTCCATTAGGATACCAATTCGTTCCCATGAGCAGTTGAATTACAAAAGAATGAATTCTCCAATAATAATTAAGGTCCTTCAATTTTTGGCAATTTTAGGCAATTATCCAACATCTTATGGGTGTTTATTGATTTCTATAGAGAGTGTTCAATCCTTGAAGTAGAATTAATAGCCATTAAAATGGGACTCACCATATGCAAAAAGAAAAATATCAAACATGTTTGGGTGGAAACATATTCCAAATCTGCATTTCAGCTTTGCTCTTCAACGGACAAAGGCCCTTGGTCTGTTCAATATACTCTGGAAGATATACATCATATCTCTAGCCAAGTTGAGGTTATTTTCTCCCACATTTGAATGGAAAGAAAAAACAGTAGCTGACCAGTTAGCAAACACAGGTTACAAAGACAAGAAAATCTTCATTTTTGGAAGCATCGGATCTGATCTTCATGGACTGATTGTAGGCATCATCAAAATGGATAAAATGAACTTAGGCAATATTAGAATGCATATTCACTGTAATCATGCCTTGCTTAGTTTGTCTTGCCAGTCACTGTTATCCTTCCATTTTTTGGTATTTGATTGATTAAAAAAAAAAAAACCTAGCAATATTGTTACTTGTGGTTTTGAGATGATATACCAAAAAAGAGGAGTTTGGTATCATTACCAAGATTGTTGGTTTTGAGGATTATGACGGTATTGAAGCTGTATTGGATCTCTTCTCTGTTTGATTAGTCGGGCTGACAAAGAGAGAGGAAAAAAAAAACATTTATTATAATCTCTTTCTCTTGTTATCTATCTATCTATATATTCTTTACACTATGAGAAATGATATTTGTACACAGAAAGTTTTATAAAAAGATGAATAGATAAATTTAGCAAATTAGTACTAAAAAATTCTGCGTTTAAAATAATTAGAATCAAAATAATCAAAAAAAATGACAGAAAAATTACAAAAAGTTAGAACCTAGAGTATATAATAATAAATCTAAAGATTTATCAAAAAATAGTCATTGGCCTTTAATAATTGAAACATATAGAAAATTTAAACCTTTTATTCTACTAGGAGAAGGGTATTTGGAGAATATAGACAACTAAATTTGACAAACCCTTCATGCACGAATAGAGGTTGCGACGCCTAAGGTTTTCCATGAAACCCTCCAACCGAATGCACATTTCGGACTTTTAGCCATTTTCGATCTAATTCAGGTGACATCACCACCTCGATCCTTTGGCTCCAGCAAACCCTCATTACCCTAGGATGGTCTTGCCTCAAGGTGCTTTTCCCCCCGAATACTTCTTCGATTTTTACCCCCATTTGCAAGGATTTAGGGAAATCTGGTTCGACAACTTCTGGTCAAAATTGGGTCCAGGGACATGCGTTATTGGATATAGAAGGGTCTTGTTACTCTAGGATAGTCCCGGTTACCTCCAATTCTGTTGGGATTTTTGCATTGGGAAATGTGAATTTGGACACGAATTTCGTGGCAAGTAGTTTTGCTTCGAATCTTAGTTTGAAACAATCCTCATTGGCTTTGACGCACCTAAAATCCATGGAAATGGTACCCATGCTCTCATATGTGAATGGTGTTAGTGCATTGGGAAGCGTGCCTTTTAACAAGCATATGGAGGAAGCTCATACTGTGTTTTCTGGACAAAATTTGAAAAGGGGGAGTTTCACCATTAGCTCTAGAACATGTGAAAACCGTGGAGATGATATCCAATCCTTTATATTCCGTTGATCATAGCACTTTGGGAATTGTGCAAAGTGACACGCAATCCAAGGTAGCAAAACAGGGCAATTCTGGATAGAATCTCGTCACACCAGCAGCGCCAATGATCTCAGATGATCCAAATGTTCATAGCAATACATTGGGATTTGCGCCTTGTAATACGCAAATCGAGACAGCATTTTTTGTTCTTTCTGTTGTGAATCTGATCACGAAACTTGCTCCATCTACTCTTGAATACCAGCAAATAAGCGGGGTTCCCTCTTTGAATTGGTTTCTAATCCTCTCGGCTCCACTGCTTTGGGTAGCCTGCCATTGAGCATGCATAATGAGGTTGTTTCTTCAGTTGCTACTGCCTCAAACCATATTTCCCAACATGTGCCTACTGGTATGGTATCTTCTAAACCCTTGGTAATGCCACTTTGAATAATTCAGTGAAGGGTAATGATTCATTGGTGGTAAATGCTCCACCACCTCGGGATGCATATCATCCGCCTGTGTGTGGACAACCCCCATGTGGTAATGTAGCTCCACCTCGTGCTACTAAGACTCCTACTATTTCTCCAGGGACATAGGCTTTGAATTAGATATCATATGTTGTTGCTTTGGATGGAAAGCCAACTATCACTTAAACTGAGAGGAGCCAAAATAAATCTTTTGCATCAATCACGCAGGTACCCCTTGATTCCTTTCTCCACAGGTTTGCTACTAAGACCCCCTCTTTGCACTTGAATGAACCTGCGGTTATTCTTTATGATGAGGATGAGCAATTTCTAGCTGCGCCATACAATTTTACACTTGTTGGCAAATTCATGAACAGGAAGCCTCCTATTAATAAGGTATGTAAGAGCTTCCTTAAATTTGGTTTCTGTGGAGATTTTTCTATTGGTTTTATTGATGCACAACATATCTTTATACACTTATTTGCACGAGGATGATTATGCTCGGCTTTTCCTCAAGCCTTCTTAGTATATTGATGGGTGCCTTATGAGGGCCATCAAGCGGACACTTGGATATTTCATTTTAATGTTTGCTCCTTGCCCACATGAGGATAAACTATGAAAGGCTCAACCTTAATAAAAAAAATGGACACCTTGATTAACCCTGCACATGAGATCCCCATAGTCCTTGTCGGGGTTTCCTTTACACTATTGCCCATACGTTTTCGTGCAAAAGGTACTTTGTTTGCTCTAGCTTGGGTCACTGGGACACCGCTGTTCATTGATGAGGCCACTACTTATTTGAGAAGGTCCAGTGAGATAAGGGTTTTGGATTGAGGTTGATTTGTCATTTGCTCTTGCGAGCTGCATATGGATTCAGCGTGAGAAATATCCCAAATATTGGCAGCATGTTGTTTAAGATAAGAAGCCAGTATTTTTCAGTTGTTGTAGACATTTGGGTCACACAGTTGATAATTGTTTTCCACATGGACAATCAGGTGCTACTTCTGCTCCTCCGGCTCATTCTTCTGGTCCTAATACTTTTGTCCTTCCTACCTCTGCCCTCCTCCTAAGCCTACTAATAGGGTGAAGGATAAGGGCAAAGGGATTGTGATTGATGATCTGCCCAGACAATGGGTATCGGTGTCTAGAGTATCTAGCGGATAGCAGGGTCCTAGCTCTTCTTGTCATATTTTTAATCTTACACCACCTCTAGTGATCACTCCATCGACCACCACTCACACGGATACCTCCACCACTACTGCTCCACATCCACCTCGTATAGTTCATTCTTCCAGTCAGTGCTTGGCCTTCCGCTCTGACAATTACTCAGCGGTTTATTCCTATAGCTATTATTTTGCTAGTGGTTCAGCCATTACAACAGTAGCAATCTTTCACCATGACGTCACCTCTCGTGGTGGTTCTGACTTTAAGTCTTGCTCTAGCTTCATTTTCTGACCGATTGCTTGATGATATTCTTTTGAGGAGGCAGGCCTCCAATCATTTTGTGGAACCCTCTCCTGATGCTCTTGTAGTTATTCCTTCTTATACTCCTCAAATTTTCCATCAGAATATGGAGGCTTCCATTCCTTCTGATTCCAAGATTCACTCTAATACTGAGAATGATACCTAGGTGGTGGTTCACCAGCACGGTCCTTTTCGGAGATCTTCAACTAATGATTTTGTTGGCTAGCTCAACATACTAAGGATTATTGTTTTATTCCTATCACTCAGAAGAAACACTAGCATGCCACTGATATAAGATTTCCACTTACTCGGATGACGACCAAGAGTCGGTCATTAGATACTTCACGCTCCCAGTCTCTATGAGTGTCATCATTTGGAGTGCGAGGGGGTGTAGCTAACACATCTAGTCACAAATTCCTGAAGAGGTTGATTTAGCTTTGCCAGGTTTATTTTTTGGATATCTTGGAGCCCTTAGTACTTTAGGAGAGGTTTGATTATATCAGACGTTTGCTTTGCTTTGATACTGGGACACAGAATTCATCAGGGAAGATTTAGGTTTTCTGGAATTCTACGACTACTATTACTTCATTGGATGATCATAATCAGTATCTGCACGTTAGATTTGAGGATCCCAGAAGGTCATGGCCTATATTCTTGACTCCTGTTTATGCTACTTGTACGGCTTCTGGTAGGAGGGACTTGCTAGAGAGTCTTCATCACATTTCCCTCACTGTAGATGGATCGTAGATAGTTGGAGGAGACTTTAATGTTATAGCTCATGATCGAGAGCACACTGGTCATAACACCAGGGACAGAGGTACTACAGCCTTCTCAGATATGATGAAGATTTACATAGGTATACTTAGACCAATGGTCGGGTTTGGAAGAGATTGGACAGGATTTTGATTAATCATGTACTTGTGTCATTGTGTCATCGGCTTACTATTAGGCATTTGAATCGGACTTCGTCTGATTATACGCCCCTTTTGCTTCAGTGGAATGATGAGGACGACTTGGGGCCTAGGCCGTTTCAATTCCTCAATTTCTGGACCAACACATCATCTTTTTTCAACCTTCGTCGCTTAGAAGTGGTCATTTCCCACCCATCTGAGGGCAACTCCAATTGTTGTGAAAATTATACCCCACAAAAATCACTTTTACATCCCAATATACATCTCAGTGAATCTAAATCAAAATTTTGCTCCAATCATAGATGTAAATTAAATCTTACAAATTTCATTATTTTTTTTATTTTTCACAAATATTCTTTCTCATAAATTTATTAACTTATTTATTTTAAGCAGCATCTATTTATATGTAAATTACGAACAAATTGATCAATTTTTTTTAAAATTTGACTAAGAAATTAAAAAACTAATTATAAAAAAAGGTCCCAAAGTGCTGGGCACACTTGATTTATCCCCATATATGGGATAAGTCTAATGTTTTAACCGCGTATATGCAGATATATGTGGTTAAAATTGCATATATACGCATAACAACGCTTCTGTAGTGTTTGTAAAATGCACAGACAGTGGGCCATGTGAGATACAAAATTCGATACAAATTTATAACAAGATATACGATTTTGGCTAGAAAGTTATTTTACATCTCGTTTACACCCCTCATTGGAGAGCAATCCACCAGTTTTGGAGTTCTAAATCACTAATTGGATCTAATATTGACCAAGAATGGAGTTGCTTTTAGGGGATGGCCTCTCTTTGAGAGGCTCTTTAGGCTGAAATAGGGTCTATGTTAGAAGAATCATCATGTATTCGGGAATATTTTCAAAGGATCAAGGATGTCGAGTGCAGGGTGGATGAGTTGGAGATAGAGTATGATTTGGATCCGACACATGTGCATCGTGATTCTTTACATTAGGCACAGGCTGTGCTGAACTGTACGTTGACTATTGAGGAGGATTATTGGAAGCAGAAGGCTGGTTCACGATGGGTGTGTGAGGGGGACCACAACACTCGTTACGTTCATGCGATGGTTCAGGGGTGACAGATTAGATCGCGTATTGGGTCTATCACGACCCATTTGAGGGATGTGTTATCTACTCCTGCTGATATTCAGACTTCGTCTATTGCGTTCTTTCAGGATCTTCGGTCTTTTCAGTCAAAGCCTTTGATGCCCATCAGAGATGATATTATTGCCAGGATTGTGATGGAGGAAGACAATATCGCACTGAACTACCTTGCTTCGATTCAGGAGAATTTTCGTAACTTAGTTAAACAAATGTTATTTTGTGTCGCTACGACTTTGCCCATTTATTTTAAAAACACATGTTCGTCTAGCCATTGTTAAGTTAAATTAAATTTATTTAAAAAAATTTGTCCAATTGCAATTTTATTAAAGGTGTCCAAATTTATTATGGCTTTTAAATCTAAATTTTATTTATTTTGGATCCAATTTACCTTTTTCTAGTTCAAAATTCCAAACTTTATTATCTTGTCCCATTTTAACTTCAATCCATTTAAGTCCTCCATTATTCCACTTTGGAATAACCAATTCAATTAGCAACATTTCCCCATTTCTTTTTCACATGTTTCCCCTCAGTTTTTGCAGATTTCCATTTCCAGCTTCCTTCATCCATTTCCTCTCAATCAACCAATTTATCCTCCCTAATTAACACAATTTCCTTCCCATGATCACTCCTCAATCCCATGTTTAGCATCACAACTAGCCATTAAGTAAATCCCTCATCTCCCCATTCACACACGCACAAAAAACTTCAGTAAGGTATCCCCTGCCTCATCATCATTTTCGCACAGCACACACACAAAACAAAAATTTAAACTGGATTGAGCCACACTCCTAAGATCTGCAAATGTTTCACTTCACACCATCACCCTCATTCGTTCCAATCCAAATCAATGGAGTTGGGACAATTGAAGGTAGTTTTTTTCAATCCCAACAATTGATTTGAAGAAGGCAAGAAATGCATATTTCACACACACATACACATTGACAACCATCTGCAACCAGCAAGAATCGAACTTCCCAATGACACCATATACACAAATCAAAGGCCTCCAAACCAATGGCCAAATGTAAAACAACCCACATAAACCCAACAATAATCAACTCCAAAACCTCCATAGCCGCCCCTGCCCACTGCCACAATCCAAACTCCATCACCATACTACCAAACTGAGTTCTCAACCACAGATTTCAAAATAAATCCCACAATCTTAACACCACTGCAAAGCTACCACACCGTCAACCGAATCACCCAGGCACCACCAAACCATGACCACCCGCTACTGCCCCAATTCGAAATATCCACCCTTCATCACCAAACAAAACCCAAGAAACCCAAAATAGAAATTTACTCAAGACTTACCTTGACCCTCGACCACTTTCGACCGCACTTATTACCAAAAAATCCCAAATCCAATCCCAACTCAAAGCCTCGGTTTTTGCACAAATCAGCCTACACACCCATACACCTCCACCCACGGCGCCACCACGTGACGGTGGTGTTATCCTCGGTCCTTTGGTCGGTGGTTGAAATCGGAGGGAGGGGCTTCGCCCCCTTCCCCTATCTCTCTCTGCCGATTGTAGAGAGAAATGAGAGTTGTGCTATTTTTTATTTTTTGAATTTTGTGAAATTACCCCTTTAGCTCCAAGTTTGAAGAATGTTTAATTTCAGTTCTTTTTGTTTTTAAACGTTTTAATTTCAGTTCCCAAAAGTTTGAGCATTCTAAAATATCAACCCCTAAATTCCTTAGTCCCTAAAGTCAGCCCACTACTTTCGAAAAAGTCTATTTCATCCCTTAAACTTTTAAATTTCAGTTTATTTAAAATTTCAATTTAGTCCTTGAACTCTATTTTGTCACTTTAATCCTTCAATTTTTTGAAATTCTAAATTAGTTTAATTTTCTTTTGGCTAAACGAAGCGTTTGGAAAATTAAGAGATTGACGTACTATTCCAGTTCTATTTTTCAAACTTGTGAATTAAGGTAGGCTCGCCCCCACTAAATATTTTAAATTATAATTGCATGTATTATGTGAATTTTATGTTATTTAAATACTTTGATGCGTGAGACAAGACAAGAATATCTGTTATGAGATAAAATGAGAATGATGTGGTTATGCATGACTTAAATGCTTTAATGCATGATATAATGATGTGGTTATGCATAACTTAAATGCTTAAATGCATGAGATAAGACTACCCACACCATATGATTTTTAAAGAGCCTATGATTATAATGATGTGGTCACTATATTAGTTACATATGTGTTCAATTATTCTGTAAATTAATTATTGGTGATTTTAACAGCTTTTGCAAATTTCTTTGATTGTGGCGAATGAAGGCAGTAGTGGCAAATTAATAATGAAGCTATATGTTTTGAAAGTCACGATTTATGAGTTTGATAATTTATTTTGTCATTACAAAACTTAAGAATTTAGAATTTAGAATTTTATGAATTGTTTTAAATAAATGTATTTGATTTGAGTTCTTGTTGTTGATTTCAAATAAATATGATGTTTATAATTCATTTTATTTCCGCAATAAAGTTAGCTTCAAAGGACGAAGTAGCGTTCTGAGTTTTACGGAATTTGGGGCATTACAAAAGTAAGAGGAGAGAATACTATGCTGAAGCTTGATATGGCTAAAGTATATGACCGCATGGATTAGGGTTTCCTCTGCGTAGTACTTGAGGACTTTGGATTTAACAAGATCTGGATTGACATGATCATGAGATGCATTTCAGGATGTATGTTCTCGGTGCTCTTGGACGTGCGACCATGTGGTTTTTTTCCATCCTCACGGGGACTCGAGCAGAGAGATCTTATATTGCCATCTCTCTTCATCATTGCTACTGACTACTTCTCATGTTTACTCACAGTGCTGTTTGAGAGGTATCCCAGTATGGCTTTTCGACATGGTGGGGTTACTCTTGTCTCGCATTTGTCATTTATTGATGACATGATCATCTTTACCAATGGTCAGAAACAGTCTGTCAGGAGGGTACTTGAGTGCTTGAAGCATTACGAGGGAGTTTCTGGCCAGTTGGTAAAATAGGACAAGAACAGCCGTTTACTTATCTGGGGGTCCCTTTGTATGAGGGGACCAAGAAGACCTTTCTTTATGGTGACCTTATTAAGAAGATAAGGAGCCGGATATCTGGTCGGGTATCACATTCGGTGTCACCTAGAGGATGTATTACTTTGATTAGATCGGTCATTGGCTCTGTCCTATTATATCTTCTTCAAATCCTGTAGCATCCTAAGGCTGTATTGAAGAAGATTGAAAGCATCTTTGCACTATTCCTTTGGGATTCAAAGGATCATGCACATCTATTACACTGGCGTAGATGGAACGAGTTATGCCTTCCTACTGATGAGGGGGGCCTTGGCTTTAAACGATTGTAGGATACAGTGGATACTTTCTCATTAAAGCTTTGGTGACTTTTTTGGTCTCAGAGATCTCTTTGGGCTCAATTTTTATTGGGAAAATATTACTTGGGGACACACCCTTCACTTATTGGTATCCACATTCGTCCTCTCCTGTTTGGAAGAGACTGAAGAGGGCATGATCATGGGTTGAGTCACACATTGCATGGCATCTTGGAGTTGGATAGATATTTTTTTGGCACGATCGTTGGATGGGGGACACTACATTGGCTGCGCTCTTTCAAGATAGGCATCATACATAAAAGAGGGTGAAGGACTTCTACTAGGACACTAGATGGGATTTTGATAGACTCCTTCAGATCCTCCCACCCGCTATTCCCTTATCTATTGACGTCCCTGATACGATTATTTGGAGGGATACATCAGATGGCAGATTCTCTACCAGGTATGTTTGGTAGTTGGTTCGGATAGGAAATTTGATGCGATCCCAGTCGGGGAATCTCGTCGAACAACGCGGAATAACGAAATTAAAAACCTAGGAAAGATCTAGATCAGATTTGACGCAAAAATAAACAAGAATACGAAGAAATAAAATACTGGAAAGATAAAATTGACGATAGGACCTTGACCCAAGATTTACGACGCGAAGATTGGCGATGCGAAATCGAGATCCAAGGTTTTCGAAACACCACAAGGACTTGTCAATTTCCTTGATAAGATTCTAATCGGAAATGCACAAATATTCTCGCGAATATTTGATAAGTTCAACGCCAAAAATATTTTCGAAATATTTGATAAGTCGGATTTGTTCTCGAAGAACACAAAAGGGACAAAACTCAACCTTTAACAAGAGAATCCTCTCTCAATTTAATTCATAAATTCAAACTCAACTGTTTTTTTACAATGAATGGAAAAGAATATAAATAAGCAAAGTAACCTAACCGCTAATTTACTCAAAATATAATTCTAATTAAACTAGAATACTAAAATAGGCAAACAATTAATTAAAAACGGAAAATAATCAAAAATCCCCTAAAATCCGGAAAACCTCAATTACGGCAGTGATGAACACTTTTACGGCCGTAAATAGTTTTCTGCTTAAGACTTACGGCCGTGACCATATTTCTTACGGCCGTAACTATGAAATTCTGCAATTCTTCATCTGAACCCAAGGTGGAGTTACGGCCGTGATAATAACTTTTACGCCCGTGATTGTAAGAGTTACGGCCGTGACAGATCTTCGTTACGGCCGTAATGACCTTTCTGCCCAAATAACTTCGATCACTCGACTTGGCTTGATCCTTTCGCCTTCTCGGCTCGATTCCAACATGGAACTTGCTCCGTTTTCCACGTAGATCACCGTCATACTGCCGATGTCTCGACTTCGCCCTTCGATGCCTGGTCCGGATCATATCATACTCCCTCTCTTGAAAAAGATTCGACCTCGAATCCAATTTTGGTCGGCTTTTCAAACTCTTCCTGCTTTTCCTGGCTCGATGATCACGTGTAAGCTTTGTGCGATCCTTTAGACCTTTAGGCTTCTCATTTTTGCCAACGGATATCTTCCCGGACTTCAGTTCTTGTTTTGATTTATGTTCCTGCAAAACAGATTTAGTAGAACTGGGGAGTGGTGTGTTAGCGTGAGTAAGTGCAAATAGACTCATTTTTGTGGTAGACTCTCTTTTCTTTTGCTTTTTGCACTCAGTCTCTCCTTTTTCTGAGGTTTGAACCTCAACCCTCTTTTCTTTATTTTTCACTCCCTCTCCTTTTTCTGAGGTCGTGGCCTCAACTCTCTTTTCTTTAATTTCCACTCTCTCTCCTTTTTCTGAGGTCGTGGCCTTAACTCTCTTATTTTTCCCCTCAAACTCACTTTTCACTTTCAATTGATCTTTCAGGGCTTCAGTTAGAGGTAGTGGTATTAGAGTAAACTTTTTCCCCCCTTTTACCAAGCTGTATCTATTCGTATACCTATCATGTAGCACAGCCCTTTCATGTTGCCAAGGTCTCGCCAACAGTATATGACTAATTTGCATTGGCACCACGTCACAAATTACCTCTTCCGAATACCCACCATAAGAAAATGCCACTAAAGCCTGTCTCTTCACCTTAACTTCCCCCGACTCAGTCAACCATTGTAATTTATAAGGTGTTGGATGTTTCGTTAAAGGTAAGCCTAATTTTTCCACCAACATTGTACTAACTACATTAGAACAACTTCCCCCGTCAATCACCAAGCTACACACTTTATCATTCACGATGCATCTAGTGCGAAAAATATTATCCTTCTGCCCTTTCACATTATCCAAAACATTCACCTTACGCCTAACGCTAAGAGCATGCCTATCAATAATTGACGCATCCACCACAACACTTTTCGCCCCTTCACTATCACACCTAACCTTTTTAAGTGGACAATCAAGTGCAATGTGACCCCGTTCCAAACATTTAAAGCACTTAACATTTTTATCCTTAAGAGGCTTGGAATCAGAATTATTTTTACCTTTGGTTGTCTGTTCCTCCCTCCTTTTGTGAACATGATCACTACTCTCCCGTTTTGATATCTCTTTTCGCTTCAATGGCTTTTCATCCATCACATCTCTGTACCTAGCATCACATTCACGCCTACTACTCCTCCTAACCATAGAGTCCGCCCGCGATTGCTCCATTTTCAATTGGGCAATCATCGCATCTCTTTTATCCATCCTAGCCATTACCTTCTTAAATTTTGCTTGCATCTCTGCCAATAATTCAACACCCTACTCCAATATCCTATTCCCTCTTTCGGGGCGTTTGTTGTCACCCATTGATGAAGATCTCTCCCCGTGAGACATGGAAATTCGGAATATAGAAAAAATGAAATTTTTGAATTTTTTTTTAATCTTCTGCCAGAGAATTGGACTACGAGTATGGCAGAAAAAAACGGAACTGGATTTGGACAAAAACGAACAAGAAAAACACTTTTGAATTTTTGGGACTGACTCTTATTGATCAAACTGAAGAAAATTATGACTAACACGAAGAACGCGAAGAACACGAAAAAAAAATCAAGAAAATCAAGAAACGCAAGAATCTGAAATAGATCCAAGCTCTGATACCAGATGACGCGATCCCATTCGGGGAGTCTCGTCGAACAACGCGGAATAACGAAATAAAAAACCTAGGAAAGATCTAGATCAGATTTGACGCGAAAATAAACAAGAATATGAAGAAATAAAATGCTGGAAAGACAAAATTGACGATAGGACCTTGACCCAAGATTTACGACGCGAAGATTGGCGATGCGAAATCGAGATCCGAGCTTTTCGAAACATCACAAGGACTTGTCAATTTCCTTGATAAGATTCTAATCGGAAACGCCACAAATATTCTCGCGAATATTTGATAAGTTCAACGCCACAAATATTTTCACAATATTTGATAAGTCGGATTTGTTCTCGAAGAACACAAAAGGGACAAAAATCAACCTTTAACAAGAGAATCCTCTCTCAATTTAATTCATAAATTCAAACTCAACTGTTTTTTACAATGAATGGAAAAGAATATAAATAAGCAAAATAACCTAATCGCTAATTTACTCGAAATAAAATTCTAATTAAACTAGAATACTAAAATAGGCAAACAATTAATTAAAAACGGAAAATAATCAAAAATCCCCTAAAATCCGGAAAACCTCAATTACGGCCGTGATGAACACTTTTACGGCCGTAAATAGCTTTCTGCTTAAGACTTACGGCCGTGACCATATTTCTTACGGCCGTAACTATGAAATTCTGCAATTCTTCATCTGAACCCGAGGCGGAGTTACGGCCGTGATAATAACTTTTACGGCCGTGATTGTAAGAGTTACGGCCGTGACAGATCTTCGTTACGGCCGTAATGACCTTTCTGCCCAAATAACTTCGATCACTCGACTTGGCTTGATCCTTTCGCCTTCTCGGCTCAATTCCAACATGGAACTTGCTCCGTTTTCCACGTAGATCACCGTCATACTTCCGATGTCTCGACTTCGCCCTTCGATGCCTGGTCCGGATCGTATCAACATTAGTTGTAACGTCCCCAAAAATCTGTCTGAATTTTTATTTTTATTTTTTTATACGGATACCAATAGCTTCAGATTGAACTATCGACATAGCTTCAGATTTCTATTAATATCATACATGTTCTAATTTATATTTACAACCGTCCAGTAGTTATTGATATCAATTGGTTAACTCTATTATTACAGCATTTCTTGGTTACCAGTATCATATCATCAGAATTCAAATACTTCTTTCAAGACTTTTAGTCCATGTTTTCTTCAGGAAAACCATTCCATTTCATAACATAAAAATTATAATATTAACTTGGAGCCTTACAAAACATTCATGCTTTCCCTTACATAGCACATTATATACCCTATCACACTTTCATCTAATCACCCTATTAACAAAAGACTAGGGTGATTTACAAATGTAGTCATACACAAACAAGTTAGATATCTTACACAAAATACCCCTTCTAGCATACTAAGGGAAATGCTACCATACAAAAGTTCACTTCTACATCTCATATGATGAAGAAGAAAGTTCCCTTTGGCTCCAAGGTTACCGCATCGTAGATATTCATCACCTTGTACATCCTTTCTTTTATAAATAATCCAGGGTAAAGAGGGAAGTGGCTCCAAACTTCTATTTCTACAATAATATGATACTCGGTACCATTCCTTGATGTTCTCCACCAAGTTCTTATCACTTCATAAGTCTCATGGTCCATTACCTATATTAGTCATAAAAGACTTGTAAGCAGCGAAGCATAGTGAGTAAAGTAGGAACAAATATGCATAATTCATGGAGTTATTTAACTTTACCTTTGAACTTTGAATCTTACCTTGCATATGTAAGTAAATATGAGACAAAAATCTGATATGAGTATCTTGCTAACATTACAAGAAATAAATGTGCCAAGTAATGCCATAATAGATTATCTTAACAAGGAAGTAACATAAGAAGCATTAGAAATTCTTTTTCAATCCAGATTTTCTCCAACCTTACTAATTTACTAATGCTTATAAATTTCACCTTCAATTCAAATTGAACAAGTATGAAAATGATGAATGAAAATGCTATGCATGATGGTACACATTCTTTTCTTTCTATTCTTCTATTTTCTTTCTTGGAATATGATGCGTGTACTATTTATATACTTTTCTTCCCTCATTCTTTCTTTATTCTGTTGGGCCCTTCCCTATTAGGGTTGTACACCGCGCACAAGAGTACTTAATCAAGCATAAGGTCACAAGAGTGTTCTTTTACACTCACGAGTTTACTAACTCGATTCTTCTTCTTTCTTTTCTAGAGCACTTTGCTCACAAGCATACTAGCTCGAATGGATCTTTCTTCTAAGGACATCTAATAGCCCGTGACCTCAATTAGGGACTTTCTCCCTAGGTGTACCACCTAAATAGGGATTCTATAATGTTTCATAATTCTTTCTTTGATTATATGTTCTTTTCCATACCTACATATTGATCATGCATACATGTTATGATGCAATTGTCTACCTCATATTTGAAAGTTTAGTGTTTCCAAAATACATCCACATCTGAAGTTAACATATAAAATTGAAAAAGGAGATTACTCAAATCATCACAACATTGACACTTTAATACGACAACATAAAATTTTGGTTCAGGCATAAGATTAAATCCCTGTTTCTTTCCTGTTTAATTGCTTTGGTATGTAATTACAAATCATAACTTTAGCTCCATTAAACAATAAGTTTAAACTATCGTATTATGCATTATTAAGTGTAAAGGCATCCTTTCTAGATATCTGCAAGTGATTTTACTAAACCAATCTTACCATCAGATTTCTTTATCCATTTTGAAAATATTTTGAATCGTGTATGTTGGCAATAAAACATAATTTAAGTGAGCAAACTAGTTTTACTTATTGAATATAAACTTCATGGAAAAATAAATTTTTCGTTTCACTTCCATTTCATTTTGACTAAAGATTTTTCAGATAAAATTTTTTACATATGCAAGCCATAAATCTAGTAATCCATGATATAAGTTATATTCTAGAATTCAAGAAATTTCCCAATTCAGTCAATAACTTTTCTCTCGTGAAATCAATTAATAATTCCAGTTGAAACTAAAGCCTGGGAGTCACTAAAAATTTTCTAGGCAGAAACTTAGCATTATGTACAAATTTCCATTCTATCAATTTCATCCCTTAATCAGTTAAGTATATTTATAAACGAGATTAAATACTACAAGATCTTAATTAAGTGTTAGAATAACTCACATCAAATATGAATCCAAATAAAATAAATCTAAACCAGTGTACAACACAGAAGAGCAAATATCTACTTTACTCACCTTAAGCTGGGTTCTTCTTTATGATTAATACCCTGGTTTCAATGGTTTTGGCCGATCTCAGTGGTTGTTCCGGGTTAGAGTATCAAAAGGGTAGAGGTATATATATAGAACCTCAGTTTTGGGCTGTGTTTGGTTGGGTTCCCATGTTATATTTTTACTTATTTAATGTTTCATATTAAATCTATGCTAATTCAATGGTTATTTATACGAATATTTATCGAGCCTGTATTTTGTGCAAAATAACACTGACAAACATGCCTTAAGAAAATCAGATGAATTGGGACAGGTGTCCAACTTATCCATTATTTTAATAGAAAAATTCCCAGATTTCTTATTTAGTATGGTCACTTTTAGGCTAATATTTGAAGGTTGAAATGGGGGTCCGTTTTGGCCATTCTTTATACCGTTGGAAAGCTCACGCTACCAGCTTCGTAACGGTCATACATGCAAAGAGAATGTGCCAATACACAGTTCGAACCAGTCCTCCAAATTTGGCTGCTTGACATGATTCTATACTTAGCCGAAATTCCGGATTTCTAGGTTTTCCTACATTTTCAGTTATGCAGGTTTGGCTCGATTTTTGAAGTGACTCCCGATCTTAGATGATCTCAAATCTGATACCAATGTGTACAACTCATTGTGATCTAAAAGATGGTGTAACATGCATTGGAAATGGCTCAACACATATTATTTACTAGGTTCATAAGGTTGTGTACTCTGCAATGGCAATTTTGTAATTTAAGCTGAATCTTCCCAAATTTTCAACTTGGTCCTTATTAAATAAATTAATTTCTAATTGAATCCAATACTATTCATAATTTTATTTTAAGCTAATTTGGTCCTTGAAGTCGTAATTAAGAATATTTTGCTCATCTTTTCTTAAGATTTTCTTATCATCCCTTAAAACTACAACTAAAACTAAATAAATAAAGATACGAAATTTTCAAGAATTTTTACAATCTCTCCCCCCTTAAGAAGCCCTCGAAATTTTACCTATAAGAGTTCTGGAAACTTTTCCTTTGTTTCGTCTTCGCACTCCCAAGTCTCTTCTTCAATGGTATTACTTCTCCATAACACTCTTACTATGGGTACTTCTTTGTTACGAAGACGCTTCACTTCTAGCATAAGAATCTTTACGGGTCTTTCTTCCCATGATAAATTTGCTTGAACTTCATTGGCAATGTCATTAAGTACATGTGAGGGATCAAGAATGCACTTCCGAAGAGTGGCCACGTGGAATACGTTGTGTACTTTTTCTAATTGAGCAGGAAATTCCAATTTGTACGCTAAATTCCCAATCTTCTCTTTAATTTCAAATGGTCCAATGTATCTTGGGGTAAGTTTCCCTTTCTTTCCAAATGTGAACATCCTCTTGACTAGTGAGATCTTAATGAACACTCTATCACCAACCAACAAATTTTAAAGGTCTGCGACGTTTATTTGCATAGCTCCGTTGGTGGTCCTGGGCTGCAAAAATGTTTTTCCGTACTTTCTGAACGATTCTTGTCATTTCTTGAACTAAATCTGGTCCCAAGCTTTTGCTTTCACCTACTTCATCCCAATATAAGGGTGATTTACACTTCCTACCATACAGTGCTCCATACGGTGGCATTCCTATGGATTTTTGATAACTATTGTTGTATGCAAATTCAATTAAGGATAAATACTTATCCCAACTTCTTTCGCATTGCAAAATACTTGCTCTTAGCATGTCTACTAAAATTTGAATCACCCTTTCTATCTATCCATTTGTTTGAGGATGAAATACAGTTTAGTCCTTAGAGACTCGTGCAGATTTTTCCAGAACCGGGACAAGAATCTAAGATCTCGATCTGATACAATGGTTTTGGGTACTCCATGTAATCTCACAATTTCTTGGATGTATAAATTTGCATATTGATCCATTTTGTATGTTGTCTTAACAGGTAGAAAATGAGCTGATTTTGTTAATCGGTCTACTATAACCCAAATAGCATCACAACCTTTAACTATCCTTGGTAACCCTACGACAAAATCCATCGATATATCTTCCCATTTCCATTAGGGAACTAGTAAGGGTTCTAATGTACCTGCTGGTTTTTGGTGCTCGGATTTAAGCTATTGACAAATAAGGCATTTGGTCACGAACTCTGCAATTTCTTTCTTCATATCCGGCCACCAATACGGCTTTTTGATTTCTTGGTACATCTTTGTTGATCCCGGATGTGCTGAGTATGGTGCATTGTGAGCCTCTTGAAGGATCTCCTTCCTAATTTTTTCATTGTAGGGCATATAAATCTTGTCCTTATACTGAAGGAATCCATGAATTGATATTTGATAATCGGAGGGTTTCTCAGACACTATCCTTCTCCTCATTTTCTCAGCAAAAACATCTGTTTTTTGTGCTTCTTTAATCCTTTCTTGTAGAGTTGACTAAATGATCATACCGGATAACTTTGCATCCCTTAATGAAAGAATTTCCAAGCCCAGATTCTCTATTTCTTTACCCAAATATCTTGATTTCTTTGGCGTCTTTCGACTTAATGCATCTGCTACTACGTTTGCCTTTCCGGGGTGATAGCTGATGGTACAATCATAATCTTTGATTAACTCTAACCATCGGCGTTGTCGCATGTTTAGCTCCTTTTGAGTAAAAAAATATTTCAAACTTTTCCGTAAATATTTCACATTTTTCACTGTATAAGTAATGTCTCCATATTTTCAAAGCAAAAACTATAGCTGCCAATTCCAGGTCATGTGCAGAATAGTTTTTCTCATACGTCTTTAATTGTCTAGAGGCATAGGTAATCACCTTACCATGTTGCATGAGTACAACCCCCAATCCTTGTTTAGAGGAGACACTATAGATAATATATCCACCCTCAGCAGATGGAATTGCCAAAACAGGAGCTGATCTAAGCCTCTTCTTTAATTCTTGAAAGCTCCGTTCACAATCTTCATTCCATTTGAATTGTATATTCTTGCGGGTTAATTGGGTTAATGGGGTAGCGATTTTTGAGAAATCTTGAACAAAATGTCTATAGGTGATGTTGGTCAGGACCACTCTAGTACGGCCTCTCTCTTGTTAGAATCAACCTCTATGCCTTCTTTTGACACAATATGTCCCAAGAATGCCACTTTCTCTAACCAAAATTCACACTTCTTAATTTTGGCATACACTTGTCTTTCCCTTAAGACTTCTAAAACAATTTTTAAATGTGTGGCATGCTCTTCTTTTGTCTTAGAGTAAATTAGAATATCATCGATAAAAACTGTCACAAATTTGTCCAGATATTCTTGGAATGCTCTATTCATCAAATCCATGAATGATGCTGGAGCATTTGTCAATCCAAAAGGCATTAACAAAAATTTGTAATCTGAATGCTTTTTTGGGATATCCTCGTGTTTTATCCGTAATTGGTGATATCGGGATCTGAGGTCTATCTTGGAAAATACAGCAGAACCTTGGAGTTGACCAAATAGATCATCTACTCTAGGTAGCGGGTATTTGTTTTTTATTGTCACCTTATTCAATTCACGATAATCAATGCATATTGTCATTGTGCCATCCTTTTTCTTCACAAACAGCACTAGAGTTCCCCACGGGGATGTACTAGGTCTGATGAAACCTTTGAGGATCAATTCATCTAATTGGATTTTAAGCTTTTTAAGTTCTGTGGGTCCCATGCGGTAAGGTGACTTTGAAATGGGTGAAGTTCCTGGTAAAATCTCTATCCCAAATTCAATCTCTCTCTCAGGCGGTAGCCCTGGAAACTCCTCAGGAAACACATCTGGGTATTTTGTACTATAGGTATAGTGGTTAGCAAAGGTTCATGTTTTTCTTGTGCCCGAATCTGATGCAGAATAACCAAAAACCCCTAATAGTCTTGTTGCTTTCAGTGCCGAAATGATGAATTTTGAAGTTTTCTCTGGTTTAGGAAAAGCTATAATTCGTAGTTCAGACACATTCAATGTTTTTTCCCTACAATCAATGGTTACTTGATAACATGATAACCAACTCATTCCCAGAATTATATCAAAATCTCTCAAATCCAGCACCACCAAGCCTATATGATATGTTTTTCCTTTAATTTCTATTGGTCCATTTGGAACATAATGGTTAACGCAACAATTGGTTCTAGAAGGTAGGCTAACTTCCATTTCTAAAGGAAGAAATTCAGTGGTTAGGTTTAGGGGCTCCAACATATTGGTGGCTATAAAAGAATGAGTGGCCCCAGAGTCAAACAAAGCATATACAGTTTTAGACTTAATGTAAATAGTACCGCAACAACATCATTACTTGTTTCAGCTTCAGGCCTAACCATTGCAAATGCTCTTGCCTTTCCTGGTCCAGACTTTGTGGGGCAATTTGTAGAGATATGTTCTTATTTTTGACAAGTGTAGCATATCCTCTTACCAAGCAAACATTCTCATGAGTGTGTCTTTCCGCATTTACTACAACTTCCAGTTACCGGTTTACCATTTACTCTTTCAGTTCTCTCCTTCTGATTGATTTTTGGTTGCTGTGATCTCTCCCTTTGTGGTTTTCCAAACCATTTCCTTTTGTTCTTATTATTCTGATTGTTTCTCCAAGTTTGGTTGTTCCAATCCCCTTGTTTGTTCATATGCTGACCTTTATTTTGATACCTTGCTTCACGAGCTTTGTGAATTCTCAGTTCGGCTTGTTCTCCTAGTAAGGCCTTATCAACAATTTTAGGAAAAGTTACATTTTGAATTCCTGACATTAGCACATCTCTATTTAACTCAGGTTTAAGTCCTTCGAGGAATCTGTCAACTTTATGTCCATCGGTGCCAACCATGTGTGTAGTAAAACGTGACAGCTCTTCAAAGTTTTTGATATATTCAGTCACCGTCATGGATCCTTGACATCATTGAATGAACTCATTCAATTTTTGATTTCTTACAGACGTAGAGAAGTATTTAGTTTTGAAGATCTCACAAAACCTTTCCCATGTTAAAGTTGTTGTCTCACCCATACTCATCAACGTGTCCCACCAATGGCCCGCACTTCCTCAAAGAATGAAGGATGTGAATATTACTTTTTTAGAATTCTCCATGTGTCCATACTCGAACATTCTCTCCATTGTCCTTAGCCAGTTCTCGGCCTCGATTGGATCCTTTGCCTCGGTAAAAGTAGGTGGGTTTAAACGTCGAAATCGTTCACTGCTTTGATTTCTTTCTCTTTCGGGATCGTTCACAAGACAATTAACAAGTTGTTCAATCTGCCTTGCTTGTTGCTCAATGAGTAGAGTTAACCGGTCAATAGTTGGGGTTCGCTCGTGCCATCCCTAAAATTTTCTAAAGTTGATAAGAAAGCCTTAATTCTACAACTTGAACGGAATATAACACTAGAGCATAATAATAAAACAAAATTTACATGAATATATAAAAGAAATTATTCATTTCAAGTATTCATCAATCCAAGTTGATCCAATATAATATTAATGGATCAACTAAACTAAAAGTTATAAAAATATTTGGAAAAACCCAAGCCTAGACACTTGTTGGCCCATATATCTAATGAATTTATCTTAGCCCATATATCTATTTATTAGACCCGGCCCACTACTCTACTTCTTCTCCCTCAACATAACTGATCTCTCTTTCTCTTTCAATCCTTCCAATTTCTACCAAATCCCTAATTTTAATCTACAACTCTTCTCAAAAAATTTATGGCCCCTCTTCATCCCTCAAAAGGAAAGGAAAAATCCCCTTCTAGTCATGAGAAAAACCAAGAAAATGTGAAGAAGAAAGGTCAGAAAATCCTTCGAACCCATGGCTCTACCTCTCGTTCGGCCGCTCCTCCACCTGCCCCAATTGAATATCCTACTCTCTGGTTCTAGAATGCTACTTCAAGTGCTCTTATTGAGAAGTTCAAGAACATCAAGCTTGCACCTGGAAGGTACATTAGTATGGCTTTTCTCGAGTCTATCCAATTTCCATACTTGGTGCAATTTAGAAATTTCAATTGGTTGAATTTATTGGGGGCGGAGGGAAGTTATTGTGACAAGGTTGTGGGGAATTTCTATTGCAATGCTGAATTGTTGGATAATGGAGAAGATGTACAGGATCATATATCTACTTATGTGAAGGGTAGGTCATTCATAATTAACCCAAAATTATTGTCTCAAATGTATGATGTGCCATTTCCTAGGGAAGCTTTTGGAGATAAATTCAATTTGCTTGAGGCTTGTAGAGTTGTGTATGAAGATCCAGAATTAGTCTTCCCTAGGTGTGATGTGTCTGGTTCGAGCAGGGACATGAGGTTACTCCATATGATTTTTGTTCATTTCTTCAGGCCTAGATCAGGTCGATTATCACGTTTGTCTAAGGAAGATATATGGATGATGTGGCGAGTTGTGACAGGGCACCGATTGAGTGTGTGTTATTTGATTATTTTTAGTATGTCCGAATTTATCCTTCATCCTACCTCTACGATAATGGTATTTGGTTGTTTGATCACTGATTTGATGCTAAAATTGGAGGTAGACTTCTCAGGTGAAAAGGTGTCTTCTTTTCCCCAGAGTAATGAGATAGGAAAGACATCTCTCCTTAGAGCAGATTTTGTGTTGAAGGATGAAACTTGGGTTAAGGCAGGAATACCTCCTGTGTTTACTGGGAGTATGCCTACAAATGCATAAAATTGGGATGGTTTTATGGTAGATATGTGGTGCTTCCAAACCGAAGTGAGGGAGGAACTTCGTGGCCTGAAAGAGTCTGTCCGATCTCTAGAAAGATCCATTAAAGAGTGTTCAGGAAGTGAGGAAGAGGAAGAAGAAAATGACTCTGATGAAGAAGAAGATAATTAGAAATGTTGTCAAACCCGACCCGACCCGATCGGGTCGACCCGAAAATATCTGGCCCAAAAATCGGGCTGGGTCACATAAAAAAACCCGGTCTGGTCAAACCCGGTCAATGACCCGGGTTGACCAGGGAAACTCGGTCGACCCGGACCCGGGTTTTATATATTTTTTATTTTAATTTTTTTGATTTTTAAAATTTTTTAAATATTAATTAATGTTCGAGTCAACCCCGAGTCGACTTCGGGTTGACCCTCCAACCCTTGACCCAGTCTCTTGGCCGAGTCGATGCCCGATCCGGGTCTTAAAACATTGATAATTAGTATCTTTACTAGCTCTAGTGATAGGATATCTTTTGCAATGACTATTAGGGGTCTTTGTAAAATTTTCTACCCTAATGTAAATACTTTTTGTAGTAATGAAATGAAGGTTCAGATTTTCTAAATGTTATATCTGAATCTCTAATCTCTCATGTAAAGAACCAATTTATAATGTAAGTAATTTCCTTCTTCTACTCAAAAGTCTTAGATTTTATAGGTCATTCTACCCTTAGAATGATAAAAATCTTTATGACATTTATAACTCTTAAATGTAAAATTTTGATAACATATCTGATGGAGGATATCTCGGAATGGAAGTATCATATTATTACAGTCTTCAGAACCTTTTAACAACGCTCTGATACCACCTTGTAACGTCCACAAAAATCTATCTATAGTTTTTTTATATATATGGATACAATTAGCTTCAGATTGAACTATCGACATAGCTTCAGATTGCTATTAATATCATACCTATTCTGATTTAGATTTACAACCGTCCAGTAGTTATTGATATCAATTTGTTAACTCTATTATTACAGCATTTCATGGTTACTAGTATCAAATCATCAGAATTCAAATTCTTCTTTCAAGACTTCTAGTCCATATTTTCTTCAGGAAAATCATTCCATTACATAACAAAAAAATTATAATATTAACTTGGAGCCTTACAAAACATTCATGCTTTCCCTTACATAGCACATTATATACCCTATCACCCTTTCACCTAATCACCCTATTAACAAAAGACTAGGGTGATTTACAAGGGTAGTCATACACAAACAAGTTAGATATCTTATACAAAATACCCCTTCTAGGGTACTAAGGGAAAAGCTACCAGACAAAATTTTAGTCACTTCTACATCTCATATGATGAAGAAGAAAGTTCCCTTTGGCTCCAACATTACCGTATCGTATACATTCTTCACCTTATACATCCTTTCTCTTATATATAATCTCGGGTAAAGAGAGAAGTGGCTCCAAACTTCTATTTTTGTAATCGTATGATACTCGGTACCATTCCTTGATGTTCTCCATCAAGTTCTTATCACTTCACGCGTCTCACGGTCCATTACCTATATTAGTCATAAAAAGCTTGTAAGTGGTGAAGCTTAGTGAGTAAAGTAGGAACAAATATACATAATTCATGGAGTTATTTAAATTTACCTCTGAACTTTGAGTCTTACCTTGCATATGTAAGTAATTATGATACAAAAATCTGAAATGAGTCTCTTGGTAACATTACAAGAAATAAATGTGCCAAGTAATGCCACAGTCAATTATCTTAACAAGGAAGTAACATAAGAATCATTAGAAATTCTTTTTCAATCCAAATTTTCTCCAACCTTACTGATTTACTAATACTTATAAATATCACTTTCAATTCAAATTGAACAAGTATGAAAATGATGTATGAAAATGCCATGCATGATGGAACACATTCTTTTCTTTCAGTTCTTCTATTTTCTTTCTTGGAATATGATGCATGTACCATTTATATACTTTTCTTCCCTCATTCTTTCTTTATTCTCATGGGCCCTTACCTATTACGGTTGTACACCGCGCGCAAGAGTGCTTAATCAAGCACAAGGTCACAAGAGTGTTCTTTTACACTCACGAGTTTACTAACTCGATTCTTCTTCTTTCTTTTCTATAGAACTTTGCTCACAAGCATACTAGCTCGAATGAATCTTTCTTCTAAGGGCATCTAATAGCCCGTGACCTCAATTAGGGACTTTCTCCCTAGGTGTACCACCTAAATAGGGATTCTATAATGTTTCATACCTATATACTGATCATGCATGCATGTTATGATGCAATTGTCAACCTCATATTTGAAAGTTTAGCGTTTCCAAAATACATCCACATCTTTAGTTAACATATAAAAATGAAAAAGGAGATTACTCAAATCATGGTTCAGGCAAAAGATTAAATCCCTATTTCTTTCCTATTTAATTGCTTTGGTATGTAATTACAAATCATAACTTTAGCTCCATTAAAAAAAAAATTTAAACTGTCATATTCTGCATTATTTAGAGTAAAGGCATCTTTACTAGATATCTGCAAATGATTCTTACTAAGCCAATCTTACCATCAGATTTCTTTATCCATTTTGAAAATATTTTGAATCATGTATGTTGGCAATAAAACATAATTTAAGTGAGCAAACTAGTTTCACTTATTGAATATAAACTTCGTGGAAAATTAAATTTTTCGTTTCACTTCCATTTCATTTTGACTAAAGATTTTTCAGATTCATCAGATAAAATTTTTTAACACATGCAAGCCATAAATCTAGTAATCCATGATATAAGTTATATTCTAGAATACAAGAAATTTCCCAATTCAGTCAGCAACTTTCCTATCATAAAATCAATTAATAATTCTAGTTGAAACTAAAGCCTGGGAGTCGCTAAAAATTTTCTAGGCAGAAACTTAGCATTATGTACAGATTTCCATTCTATCAATTTCATCCCTTAATCAGTTAAGTAAATTTATAAACGAGATTAAATACTACAAGATCTTAATTAAGTGTTAGAATAACTCACATCAAGTATGAATTCAAATAAAATAAATCTAAACCAGTGTACAACACAAAAGAGCAAATATCTACTTTGCTCGCCTTAAGCTGGGTTCTTCTTTATGATTAATAGTCTGGTTTCAATGGTTTTGGCCGATCTCAGTGGTTGATCTAGGTTAGAGTGTGAACAGGGTAGAGGTATATATATATCGAACCTCAGTTTTGGGTTGTGTTTGGTTGGGTTCCCATGTTATATTTCTACTTATTTAATATTTCATATTTTATCTATACTAAATCAACGGTTATTTATATGAATATTTATCGAGCCTGTATTCTGTGCAAAATAGCATTAACAAACATGCCCTAAGAAAATCATATGAATTGGGACAGGTGTCCAACTTATCCATTATTTTAATAGAAAAATTCCCAGATTTCATTCAGTATGGTCACTTTTAGGCTAATATTTGAAGGTTGAAATGGGGGTCCGTTTTGGCCATTCTTTATACCATTGGAAAGCTCACGCTACTAGCTTCGTAACGGTCATACATGCAAAGAGAATGGGCCAATACACAGTTCAAACCAGTCCTCCAAATTTGGCTACTTGACATGATTCTATACTTAGCCAAAATTTCGGATTTTTAGGTTTTCCTACATTTTCAGGTATGCAGGTTTGGCTCGATTTTTGAAGTGACTCCCGATCTTAGATGATCTCAAATCTGATACCAATGTGTACAACTCATTGTGATCTAAAAGATGGTGTAACATGCATTGGAAATGGCTCAACACATATTATTTACTAGGGTCATAAAGTTGAGTCCTCTACAATGGCAATTCTGTAATTTAAACTGAATATTCCCCAAATTTTCAGCTTGGTCCTTTTTATATAAATTAATGTCTAATTGTATCCAAATACTTTTCATAATTTTATTTTAAGTTAATTTGGTCCTTGAAATCATAATTAAGAATATTTTGCTCATCTTTTCTTAAGATTTCCTTATCATCCCTTAAAACTATAGCTAAAACTAAATAAATAAAGATATGAAAATTTCGAGATGTTACATAAGTCATAGGATTCTTATCGGCTATTTTGGACCACTACTCTTCCCATCACTGTTTCTTCTTTTAGCTGACGACTTTGCGAGCTATTCTCGGTGAAATTCTTCTAGCTCGCTGATTGGGTATCACATCTATTTGGATTGGGGATGACTCCACAGCAACTATTCATTGCATCATCAGGATGGGCGGACCTGGGTTGATTCAGAGGATTCTTAGGCAGATCAGAGATTTTCTTCATCTGGACAAGGGCACTATGTCTCACATCTATTGCGAGGGTAATCAGGTTGCTAACTCACTTGCTTCTGAAGGATGGGATCAAAGAGTGTATCGAAAGTATGGGCAGCAAGACCACACTGTATCAGGGAACTTGTGCAAATTGTTAGACATGGACTTCCCTGCTTCAGATGACTATAGTCCAGAATTTACCTTTTTCTCTTTTGATGTACGGGGCATGTTTTCCCCCATTCATTTCTTTCAGTTCGTTATATTCTTTTGCTACATTGTCTTTTTCTTGGAGGTTAGGTCTATGTCCCCCTCCTTACACGTATTATTTCATTTTAATGTTAGCTCTTGGCCCGCACAAGGATAAACTGTGAACGGCTCAACCTATAAAAAAAATGTATGTGAATTTAGAGAATATTATGAAAGATTAGAATACACTAAAGAAGAAGGTTATATGGAATTTATGAACCTAATATTTTTTTAGATTACTTAGTCCATGGAATATAGAATTATATAGAGAATGAGGAAGTTTAAATATACCAATAAGAAATAATACTTTAGGTGAAAGACTATCCTTGAGGTGATTTGGGGGTTTTACGATTTCTACGATGAGTGCTCTATCCTTGAAGCTGAACTTAGAGCCATTAAGACTAGGCTGAATCTATGTTGGAAGGCAGACATAAGAAAATTTTGGGTAGAGATTGATTACAAAGTTGCCATTGAACTTCTCTATCAGCAGTCAGACCCTTGAAGGTTCAATATGTCCTGTAATCCATACGACATTACATTGGTAGGATGGAAGTGAACATCACAGATGTTTGGAGAGATGGGAATAATGTAGCTGATTGGTTAACTGACAAAGGCATTGCTGAAAATAAGTACAGAAAGATTACGGGTGAAGAATTCAAAGGAAGTGTTGGAGGCCTTATTAGATTAGATAAACTTGGATTACCTTCTATTTGAATTAAATATGCTTAATGTCTTTAAACTGTTAGTTGCTATAGCTCTTGTATTTCCTTGTTCCTTCTCACATAGTATAGCTTTGCATCTTGTGTACTTTGGAGTTAAGGCACATAAGTCCCTCTCATTGCATTTGGATTTGCTTGGATGAATCAATAAATTTTCATACTAGACTTAGATTTTCAATCTCGAATAATTCCAAAAAAAATAAATAAATAAACTTTAGGAGCAAGAATACAATTTATAGAACAAAGACAACAAGAAAAATATATGTAAGCAAGTAATAGATTAAAATTTCATAAAGCAAATAAAAAAATATGTCGTGATAAACTGTAATATAAATCAATCCAATGGGGATGTCAACTGCAAAGAAAAACATAAGAAAAACAAATTCTATAAAAAAAGATTAATTTAACAAATTTAGAAAAGCAAAATACAACAAAAACATATCCTAAAAAATCCTAAAAATTGTAAATGCTATACATGTGAAGATGTAGGACATGTATCACCAGAATGTACTAACGATTACAAAAAGAAAAATATGATGTATATTTCTTTAATAAAAAAAGGAAGTTTATAATTTACTACCTATTGAATAAGAAGAAAATTAGAAGAAATTCCTGAATAAAAAGAAATACATGAATTAGGAGAATATGAAATAATAAATTCAATAACGGAATTAGAATATTTAAATACTGAGGAAATTCAATTTAGTGAAAAGGAATAAGAATATTTATATATAAATATGATAAAGAAAATAACTGAAGAAAGTACATTAAAAGAATATGAATATCAATTTGAACAAAATGAAGTACACTTAAATAAAAGATTAATATTCGATCCAAAAATGTATGAAAAGATTTTAAAATCAAAATTAGATGTAAAACCAAAACAAGTGTTTAATCTAACATTTTGGCACAAAAGTAAAGAAGTAGCATATATAGCTAGAAAACATAGTCATCCTATAGAATAAGAGATACTACATGAAATACACTAATACCTATAATTAGTGAAGAAATTATAAGACTGGAAATAAATTTATTGAATCATGAATTAAAAGGAAAATAAAAAATATATATTAAGGAGCTGTACAAATAATAACCAAAGCATATTTTAGAGAAGGTATAGATATACCTATACAATTCTATATAATGGATGATAAAATTGTAATTTTATTACAAGTCATACTTTAATAGAAATTTTAACATGAAATTTAATATAACGGAAAATAAATTTAGAGTAAGATCAAATTTTAGCATAAGTATGAGAGCAAAAAAAATAACAACAAAAAAATAAAGCTTTACATTACACAATAAAATTGGAGGAATAGATATTACACCAAAAAGTAAAACTATAAGTTTAACTATACTTGAAGATATAGAAATTGATTTAACCAAGCTAGAAAATTAGAAAAATATGCAAAAATCAGAAATAGAATTTGGGAGAAGATCAATTAGCTTAAGAAATAATCTTACAGAAAAAATATCTAGCATAGAAATAGAAAATATTAATTATTTAGAGGAATTATAGATGACTATAATACATAGAAAAATACCTAAAAGAAATTTATCCAAAAGAAATAATACAAAGCAATTTGAAATAACGATAGAAATTAAAATAAATGGAGAATAGTGAGATCACAAAGTATTAATAGATACTAGAGTAACTATATCTCATATAAAAGAAGGAATAATAGGAAATTTAGAACTAAAAGTAACTAGTAATTTATTCCAGATACAAGATTATTTTGGGAATATTAATCCTATAATATAATATGGATATCTAGGTAGAAATTACCATGCCTTGTTTGACATTGGAGCATTGTCTAGTATATTTAAAGAAAATGCATTCCCCAGAAATGTTCAGTAAAAAAAAAATAATAATGAAGAAAGAATTATATTAGCAGAATTTGATGGAAGTATAAATCTAATAACTACATTAGTAAAGAATGTTAAAATACAAATAGAAAAAGTTGAATTACGAATACCATATGTATATCAATTTGATGATATGTCGAGGATATATTATAGGGAAATAACTTTATAAAATAATATTATCCTACAACTATAGATGAAAATGGTAATACTTTCATCGACCCCTTGTCACTACATGGCAATATCAATTAGGATTAATGATCCATATTGTAGATAAAAATACCTCATATAGTAGCCGAGCGTAGTGAAAATAGATAAAAACTAAAACAAACAACATAATTTGTACCCAATAAAAATAGGATAAACCTAGTAGAAAAATATTTTGACCAAATAGAAATAAAAAAAAATATAATAGAAGAATTATTGAATCTATCTGGAGACAATCTTTAGAAAAATAGAACTAAGTAAACTTACAACAGGTAACATTAGAAGATGATACAAAAATTATTAATGTAAAATCAATAAAACATACACCAAAAAATTACATGAATTTGAAATGCATGCATATAAAATAAATGTTAGAAATGAAATTTATAATAGAATTCAATAGTAAATATAGTAGTCAAGCTTTTATAGTAATAAAACATTCAGAAGAGAAAAGAGGAAGGTCTAGAATGGTAAATAATTATAAATGATTAAATAAATATACAAAAGAATTAAGTTATCTAATGTGGGGCTCGATTACATGAATAAAAATTCTTCATTTTGAAATAACATACAAGTATACAGTGGAATTAAAATCGGCATCAAACAAAACTATTTTACAATTTTGCTACTGCATGTATCGATACATGGAGTTCTGTTTTTATTTCTGAAACTGTGATCTATATATATATATATATATATATATATATATGTTAACATATATAATTTAATGTAACTTTTAGATCAAGCCTAATACAACTAAAAAGAATAGTATGGAAATATATTAAGTGTTGTTTTAACGATTAATAACTAGTTAAATAATAAATTGAAACATTGGTGGATATGTCATTTCTATGCTGCATGTATCGATATATGGTATTGATACATGTAAAGCAGGGTTCAAATTTTGTTTTCTTGAAATTGGAGCCAATGTTTGGTAAATCTATATAACGATATTTTGAAAACAAGTATCGATACACGTAGAAAACTGTACATAACATCTAGATTTTATAAAAGTTAAACATCGCTTACATGTTCTATTACAAAAGTACCACTTTTTGGGATTTTAAAACTAACAAAATCATCCCTTAAGCGCGTGATGTTATTTTTACCACATACTATATATTAGTAAAATTATAACTATCGGTATGTAACAATTCAAAAACTTTTGCATCATAATATTCAACTTTTACTTTGATATATTCATAACGATACAACATCGGGTACTCAGGTGAGTGGCTCCAAATCTCGATTTCCTCCACATACATATATGTTGATCCATCATCCAACAGTTTTCATGTAGTCAAAGTAGCTTTAAATATTTGATATTCCAACATCACATTGAAAACATGAAACACATGAATACAATGTATTCAACAAGTAACAAGTTTCTTTTTTTAAACCTGTAGTACAACTCAAATGTTATCCCGAGCACGCAATAAATCAAGCAATGTTAGAACCTTGATTCAAGCGTTGTATTTCACACATATTTTCAAGAAAGGAGTATTCCCCGTAGTTCAAGTGTGAGCATAACATGACAACCATAACATGACATGTGAATCAAGATAAGTGCCTTAAGGAGTAATAGCCAGTGGGATAATGTATAGACTATAATAACAATGAAGAAACTTTAAATTTGATACAAGAGATTAAATAACAGAATATTTGCACAAAGTAGCATTTAAGATCAATTAGACAAGATGTAATTGTTACCTAATGTTATCGTGACCTGAAAATGACAAAAGAATCCAAAATCGGTATCATGTCTTTCTAGAATTACATCAATATATCGATACATGATGATCATGTATGGATACATGTTCTTGCAGTTTTACACGTATCGATACATAAGTTCTTGCACCTGTTATCAGATTCTGATTGTGGCTGGAACTTAATGTTTTCTCAAAATAAATGATGCAGAATCTTTACAGGTATGTAGTAGAACTTTTCAGGATTGTGTTATTGCATTAATATGTTCTAAATCAGAAACTCAGATCAAAAGGGTAAAATACCTTTATAACTTAAAAATCGAGATTTTTGAGAGGTTGTTTTGCATTTTTTCTTGATTGTTCACTTAATAACATTGAAGCTTACTTATAGGAAAAAGTTGTGAGCATTTTTGAATTAAAATATGATTTACAGATAATCATTACCCTAAACTAGCTTGAGAGAATCATAAACTCTAAGAGCTTGAGGTGGATTCGTGCATGTAAGCTCTCAGTACATGAGGTACAAGTAGCAGCCTTCAATTGGCTGTTTTGTTGGTCAAATCATAGATCAAAGATTTATAAAAATGTGATGTACCACCTACATGTATCAATACATAAAAGAACATGAATCGATACATTAGGTAACCGTCTACATGTATCGATACTTACAGAACACGTATCATAAAGAGCTAGGCTTTTAAATAAAAATTAATTCCTTTAAAATGGAAAAATTGCGGATCATTAAATTTAATTCCCAATCAATAATTATTATTTAACTAGATTAAGGGAAAGAATTATTTCTCTAAATTTGATTTAAAATCAGGATTTTACCATATTATGCTAACCAAAGAATTTAGACATTTAACAACTTTTATTGTACCACAAGGATTTTATAAATGGAATGTTTTACCATTTGAATTTAAAATTTGTCCAAGAGAATTTCGAAGGTATATGGATAAAATCTTTAAAGATTATTATCATTTTTATACAATGAAAACAAGAACAAATAAAACATCTTAATATTTTTTATAGATATTGTATAGAATAATGATTTATTTTATAATCTACAAAAATGGAAATAGCTAAAGAAAATGTAGAGTTTTTAGGATCTATAATTAGCCAGGAATGAATTAAACTCCAAAAAATATAGGAAACAATACAAGGATTTGATAATTATATTTGTTATGGCCATGACTAAATAGATATGACATGTCATACATAAGGGCCCACCATGGGACCATAGGAACTCAAGGCATCACTCCGAATACATGTCAGGATATCAGTCACACGACAATGCCAAACTCTTAGATGTCGGACTCGTCGTATGGGACTGATAAGACTACTAAATAATTTGTCAGAGAGATGTGACTCATCTCATCTACAAGAGACAAGTTGACGTGAAAATGTCTTCAATAAAGAGAGTTACTCTACTACAACAGTCGCAACTATATGACAAGAGGTAATGATTATTACCAAGGAAATGGTGTACCTCATGAAAGGTTGGGGTTCTGTAATATGTTTAAAGTAACAAGCATCACGATCTTAGGTAACAACTCCTTCTATAAATAGATTGCAATTGTCACAAAGCAAGAGATTAGTAATTCAACATATTACACACGATACTCTTTCTCTCACTCCCTTTTCTCTCTTTTACACAAATTTTTCCCGCATCCAATTACATTTTGCTCACAAGAGTGCAAAGGGAGCTACCTTAGCTTCCTTTTCCTGTAGACCTCGTTTGTTCAAGTGCGTAGGAAAGCTTATGTGTTCAAGAGGGAGGAGCTAAGACATGTTGATTCATGGTCCAACCAGATTTTTTGGTCCACATTTTTCACGCCATCTATGGGAAACCATACTTTTAACAACAAAATCATGTGGGAAAAAGCTACAAGAAACTCTTGAAAAATATTGGTAGAATTCATTCTACAAAACCTCGAAAAAGGAAAGGAACCTCTTGAAAAAAGGTAGAAAAATGTTATAAGAAATCTTGAAAAAAGGATAAGAACCTCTTGAAAATGGTGGAAAAATAGTTCTAAAGAACCTTGTAAAAGGGTCAAGACTTGTTTGTAACGACCTGGCTCCCTCGCTGGGGCCTTCTCCGTGTCGTACTCATGGTCTTTCCACTTCCCCCTGATCGTCCTGGTCCTCAAGGGCTACCAACCTCGTTTCCAGGAAGTGGATTTTTTCCTTCCATAGGTTTCAAACCTTGTACCTAGGGGTTAAGTACAAAGATTCTTAGAAACCCACTACCATTAGACCAAAATGGTAGTGGGTTTCTAAAAATCTTTTTACTTAACCCCTAGGTACAATGTTCGAAACTCATGGAAGGAAAAAATCCACTTCCTAAAAACGAGGCGGCAGCCCTTGAGGACCAGGACGACCAGGGGGGAGTGAAAAGACCATGTGTACGACACGGAGAAAGCCCAGCGAGGGAGCCGGGTCGTTACAAAAAAGGCTCCTCTTTTTTGTAACGACCCGGCTCCCTCGCTGGGGCCTTCTCCGTGTCGTATTCATGATCTTTCCACTCCCCCTGGCTCCCTCGCCGGGGCCTTCTCCAGAAGTGAATTTTTGCCTCCCGCAGGATTCGAACCATGTACCTAGGGTTTAGTACAATGATTCTTAGAATCCTGCTACCATCCTCGCTGGGGCCTTCAATTGGTCTAATGGTAGCAGGATTCTAAGAATCATAGTGCTAAACCCCTAGGTACATGATTCAAATCCTGCGGAAGGAAAAAATCCACTTCTGGAGAAGGCCCCAGCGAGGGAGCCAGAGGGGAGTGGAAAGACCATGAGTACGACACGGAGAAGGCCCCAGCGAGGGAAATGATATGTTACATTGAAGAAAGGGAAACCCCAAAATCATAGTCACCATGCATGTAAGTAACAATGATGCTAATCACGGAGAAGTAGAAGTCGACAAAATGATATTAATGAGGTACGTTAATCCAGAGTATGACTCATTTGGCAGCACAGCTGGTAGATATACAAAGACAATAGGTCACACGAATAGTAGTCATGAATGCTTAACTTGAGAGGGAATACATGTCGCCTGGTCCATCCGTACCTCCGTACCATCCCTAAAATCAACCAAGGTATCAACCCTGTGTAGACACTTCAAATTTTTACCCCATACTTCTAAGGAATGTGGAAGTAGATTTCATGCAACCCCAAGATGAAGTGCGTGGGTCTCATGAATAGTGCAACTTCCCCCCTAAGTACCATAGAGAAGCTACACCCACAAGGTCCTGCAGTGTTTTTACCAGGATAGAATGTCTCTGGCCTTGGAATAGGCGCGAGAGAAGGGCTGAAGAAGCTCATCCTCAAACACATGTGCTTATGAATTGGTATGAAGGAAGGGATGAAGAAGTCTAGCCTCAAGCACAAGTGTCTAGGAATAGGCATAAAAGAAGGGCTGAAGAAGGCCATCCTCAAGTACAGGTGCTTAGAAATTGGCGTGAAATAAGGGATGCGGAAGCCTACTCATAAGCACAGGGGATCCCACTTGATTATTTAGGGCTATATTATTGCCAAGCTTTGTCACATCATGGGTGCCCCAATCAAGTACCAATGGGAATCTTAATAATGGAACCATAGGTTCCAAAATTTGATTGTGGAACTGAACCAATTGATTTTGGTTCGGTTCGGTCTGGTCTGGTTCGGTCCGTCCGGTTCATTACATTGAAAATGTTAAAATAAAATGTATATTTTTTTATACAAAAATAAAATATTCTTTAGTATTAAAAATTAGAAGTTGTCTATGACTGAGAATGAAAGCTACCTACACTTTTAATGTAACACGCAATGGAATAATATCAAAAAATGTGACACGCCATATTGCACCCACTTGACAAACTACGATTAAAAGTAAAACAGAAAACCATGCATGTATAGACTAAGAAATAATTAAAGAAACTAAGAAATAATTAAAGAAATTAAGGAATTGGTATTTGGTAATTAAAGAAATAATTAGGTAGTGCCGACGGACTTTGTTTGATAATTGGTATTTGGGAATTGAGAGGTAATACGTTAATTGATTTGATTATAAGAAACTAAAAAATAATTAAAGAAATTAAGATGAAGAAGGAATCTGTTGGAGATAGAGAAGGAAACAAGACCCTAAATTGGAGGAAGAAAGAAGACGTGAATTGTGATCTTTTAATATTTTACCCAAAAAAATAAATATAAAAAATAAACAACCAACCTGAAAATCGAATTAAATTTCGGTTCTAAAAAAAGAACCGAAAATCGGACCAAAATCGTTCGGTTCCCACCAATTAGTCCCAAAATTGATTTATACTTTGGTCGAACCCGATCCTGACTCACCGGTTCTAGGAAAAATGCCCACTCCTAATTGATGGGATATTGTGTGGTTGAAAATGAGAGAAAATTTTTGGATTTATATGTAGAATATCTTATTATTAAAATATGCGGTTAAAATTGAATATAGTAAATAATAATAATAATAATAATAATAATAATAATAATAATAATAATAATGGTGATCAAACATATAGACTTAAACTCTTTGGGAAAAAAAAAACAAAGGATAAAATAGCAATTTCAAATTTACCTGTAAGATTATGTGTAAGTTTCATGTGTAGTTATTGTTGAGAATTAAACGTTGATTCCTCTTCTTTAATTCACTGAATCTTTCGATGTTCAAAGTAATAATAAGCAACAAGAAAATAAATGCGAAAACACATATTTACGTAATTCGTCAACTTGTCTATATCTATGGACCCTCGTCAAAATCTTTCACTATATATTAAATAGTTACAAATATACTAATCAACCCAATCCCACAAACCATGGATAAAATACTAATAAAAAGCTATTATTTAACTATATGTTTCTACCTCTTGAATTATCTCACAATAAGTTACAAGAAACTATAAAGATAAAATTCTCAATTTTCTCTCTATTTGGTCACAATATGACACTCTCTAATGTACAATTAATTGACTTCTCAACACACATATTTATAGGCTTACATAACCCAAAAATGTGTATAACTTGTACCCTGAGATGTTTCCTTGTTAAAGTAGAATACCCAGAATAAGGAAATAAAATCTTGGAAATCTCGCCTAAGCGCTTCAACCATAATTCTTCTTCTTCCTTATTTCTCAACCCATCTTCATAAACCCTAATTGGCTCTTCAACATCAACCCAAACCCCATAATTTGGGTCAATATCCCAACACGGCAACACATATGGCAAGATCCTTACACTATTATGTATACAGTAATGTAGAAAAAACATTACTCTTTAAATTTACTATTCCCCCCGGTCTAGGTCATGAAGTTCATTGTATACCGATTTCCTGGGTCAATTAGACAACAGAATCAACTGTGGCAAAGTTGAAAGCAATGTAAATCTCCTGAATAATTGTGTGGGTTAAATTAGTACTTGGGTGACATTTCAAAATGCACATTTGTCTGCCATTATATTTGTCATTTTATGTCTCAAAAATGCATCTTGCTTTGGTTGAAATAAACGCCAAACTCATATCCATTAATCAGATCTTTTCTATTTGTCTAAGAGTCTATTCATAGAAGTAATAGTCATGGAAAATGCACGAGTATCTGGAATTTGACGAGTAATCATAAACTTCCAATAATACATACGTACATACGTTCTTTTTAGAGACGAATGAAGTTCCAGAAAATAATTTACAATTAAAGATTCATCAGTTTGTTGTTTTCATAATAGCAATAAATAAATATGCATAAATAAGATATACATTAAATAATTGTGTTGTTAACTAAACAAAATATATGTCTAAATTATTTAAATTGAATCTCTTGCGAGTAGTTCAACCTTTACACGATCGATCCCGAACTTCCAACAAAATATATACTACGAGATAACCAAAATATCCATAAAATATTTACACGAATTAGAGTATAAATAATCTACAAGCCGGACCCTTAAGGTAGTCTATTATAATTATTTCACAAGTTTTGAAATTCTTAGGTAAAAAGGAAGCTCTTATATGTTTGAGTAATGCTACTTATACATAAATATGCATCCATAATGTACATAATGATAATAAGGACAAAATACTGAATAGTATATGGACTATATTACCCTTGTTATATTGTTTTTGCAAGTTGTATTCTTTAACTTAGCTAGGTTGATTCAATTCAAAACTTCTAGATATTTTCATTTTTCTAACCTTTTAAGTTCTTCTAAATTGTTCTATATTTTGATAATTTTTCAAAAGATTTGGGATGATCTTTTTCAATTATATATATCCTAATATTATTCCTTCTGAAATTTCTTCTATTTCTTCGTATTCTTTTATAATTCTATGAACTGTATTTATATTTTTAGTTGTTTCAACAGAGTTGAATTCTATATTGTTTGAGCAAACATAGTCAATATCTTCATTTATATTTTATAGTTTTAAATGTCCAATAGAATATATATTTTCAAATTTTTCTATAATAGCTAGTAAAAATGAAATATCTTTATTTTCTAAATATAGTTTATGATCGTTAGAAGTGGATGCTTGTGAAGTGTCCACAAATTCAAACTATCAGGTTGATAAGTTATTTTACTTGGTTTCCAATAATATACAAATTTTATCTCGTATTTATCTTACTATATAAGTTCATTCTTTGATCTAGTAAAATAAAATAATCTGTAACATATTGTCCGTATTTTCCTAAAAGTCTATCATATTCTTTAGAAGATATATTTTCATTTTCCATTTGATTTTTGATATCTTTTATTTTTTCTATCAATTTTTTAAAAAGGTTGTATAATCCTCTAATTGTATATCCTTGCATTATACTTGGACTACATTATCATTAGTCAAAATTTTATTATATAAATTCATTCTATGTTGTAATATATTAGAATAATTTATAATATATTGATCATGATTTCTGAAAGTATATAATATTCTTCGAATGATTCATCTATATCCATTAATTGAGACATAATGTTATCCATTTTTTTCATTATTCTTTTTAACAAATTATCTAATCTTTTATTGCAATCAAACTGCACAAATATAAACACAGACATGATAATATTAAATTTTTTAAACACGATGATACTAATCCCGACGATTCTCTAAGATCTTAAGAGAAATCTTTCAAAGTTTAACATAAATAATAGTTTTACCTTAATTTTCGATCTAGACTTTTAACCTTTAAAATCAAGTGACCTTTGAGTTCTACATCTGCAAACAATTCCCTTCAAAAGCTTCCTACCTTCACGGGATCCTTGATATTCCAGCTTTTTGCTCTGACTGTATCAAACTTTAGATTTGTATTAAAGAAAACTTTCTTTTTATTAAAATAAGAAAGAATTTTTCTATCCGATCCTTCAAGAATCTATGGGAAAAAATGTTTAGAAACTCATCTTTTTTATGAAATGATTAGAATTTTATTGATATAATGAGGATTGATACAAGATTTGGTAAGAGGATTTTTTAAAGACGGAAAATTTCTTTGGATATCTCATAGGTTGAGTGCTCAAAGTGTTCTTTGTCTTTTTCCTAGCCCGAAGGCCCCCTTTTTATACAATTACATGAGGCACAATTATTTAGATTCTTACATCATTGATCAATCATTTGAGACTTTAAGTTACATCGTAAGGACATCTGTTACTCTATCATTGTCCTTCCTCACATGTCTTCACATGGTCCTTAAATACAGCGATCCTTATCACATTACATCAAAAAGCAAATTCCATTTTTATGATCTTTGTCGGCATCTCTTCAAAAGTAGATTACAGCTGTCCATCATTTTTGTTGACATACATGGAAATTTCTGGCAATGCACATCTCTTGTAAAGTTGTAAAACTTTCATTGATCTGATGAGTGTCAAACTTGTTGATATACTCTTTCAAGATTGTTGATTTTTCCTTTCCTCCAATAATGAGTAGAGTCCATCCTTCATATTGACATATACATTTGAATCTTTTGTCATGACGATTTTTAGCAATGTTGTAAATGACTTTTATCCTAACATCCTTCAGGACTTGAACCATGATCTTATGATATTTGGTATAGCCTTGGTATTTTTTTCAACTTCTATTTGGAAATTCCTTGCAACATAACCAATCCTAATGATATGTTCAGCAGGGCAGTAAATTCTTCCAAAAAATTTTGGACTGATCAAATAAAATTTTAAGTATATTGATCTTCCTAGAGAAAATTTTGAAATTTCTCCTGTTAATAAATCATCACATTTTTCGATTTTTTTAAAAATCCATAATCCGCTGCCATTTTTTGTTATGCTGGGATCATCTCCCTGGGTTAGAATCAATCGTGAATGTAAATGATCTTCAGACGAAATGTAGTAACAATCACATTCCTGAATTTCATACATGATTTTGGCAAAAATTTTATATTCATCTTATTTTGGTAAAAAAAGGGAAATCATCTTCATCTTCAACACGAATTTTAATCACTTTTGTATGTTCATTCTTAGCATTAATTGTTAATTTTCTCGAACTGGTTTCATTTATGATCACCTTCTTTGGGTTTGGACTTGGTTCATCTCTTTTGATTTTTGGTCCACCACTGCTTCCATATCATGTAATTGTTTGTATTGTACCGATTTTTATTTTTAGTAAAACTTGTTTTGTATCAATTTGTTTGATATTTAACGACTCAAACTGTGATTCAATTTCACTAATTCTATCGCTCAATTGTTTAGTATAATTGGTATGAGAGACAAAAAGATCCATTATCAATTTAAGATTTTGTTGAAGACCTTCTGTCATTTGCTCAATTCTACCTTTTATATCATCGGCTTCCTCTATGAGAATGTTCATTCGCACTCTGGCATCCATCAAAGATTCTTTGATAATATCCATCAGGGAATTCTATATTCCTACTCAGAAAATCTACAAGATAATTTTTAACTCCTTTAATATGAATTATATCAAAATTGTAGAATGCTAAATAGGCTTACCATCTATGAAGTCTTCTATATTGAAGTTTCGATGGTAATTTATTTTTAACTAATCCTACAATTTGAGAATTGTCAATTTCAACAATGAATTTTTTAGACAGTAAAAACAATGAGAGCTTATTTATTCCTTTAATAGTTGCTAATAATTCTTTTTCATAGATAGTATAATTTATTTCTACTTGGTTAAAAGTTCCACTAGAATATCTAAAAATTTCATTAAAATCTGTTTTTAATATTGTTGATCAATATTTATTTGAGGCATCATTATTAACTATTTAGTTATAATTTTCATCTGGTAATCTCAATTTTGGTAAATCTTTACATTCTTCTTTAAGTGATTTAATAATTTCAATATGTTCATCACTCAATCCTTTAGTATTTATTTTTCTGAGTAAAATCTGGATTTTATGTCTCTTTTTCGAAAAAATTTTAATAAATCCTTTTGTATAATTTAAACATCATAAAAACTTTTGTATTTGTTCTTTTGATTCTAATTTATCTGAAAAATTTTCTAACTTTTAAGATATATGAGTTTGTCATTTTATTCCTTTTTTATCTATTGATAATCCTAGAAAGTTAATTTCCTGTTTTTCTATAATAGCTTCTTTTTTTTTTTTTTTCTTTGAAAGAACAATTCTTTTTTTTTTTTTACATTCATTTATGAATTTTATTCAAATGGCTCATATGTTCTTCTTTATTATTAGAACATATCATCTACATCTACATATACAATTAAAAATTCATTAAATTTTCTAAATATATTATCCATTTTTTAAAATATTTTTTGGTGCATTTTTTAGAGTTCTATAGTCATAATTTGATCTCCTTGTTGCAGTATATCATTTCTATGTAACTCGAAATGTAAACCTAAGACTTATTTAAAGTTTCTATTTAATGAAACACAATATTTTGGGTATAAATATTAATTTCTAAGATGCAAGATTTCCTTCTTTTATTCCAAAATGACTATCTTTCAAATTTACTATTCTTCCATCATATAAACTTATAATTAATGGAGAATCTATCCATTCTCTAAATAAAGATTTAAATATTATTTGTATCCTTACTAAATAAACATATTGAATTTTTTCACTTTATTTTTTATTAATCTTTGTTAATAATTCCGTAACTCCATTTTTCGTTAAAATATTAAATTTGTGTTCCTTGAGTTATTCTAACATCTATTTCTTTTTCAATTTTATGATATTCATTTATTGCTATCCTTTCTCTTCTCCATATTCTTTCCAAGATTTTCCATTTTCCTATTTTCAAATGTAAGGATAACTTTTGTATTTTCTTAAATTTATTATTATCAAAGGTAACCTTTAATCCATAACCATTTATTCCTTCATATTCTTGTACATCTATATTACTATTTTCTATTTCTTCTATTTCTTTATTCAGATTCAGATTCATTGCTTTCTGAATCTGTTTCACTTATATATACTTCTTGATCATAATATTCTTCAATATCAGAGATTTCATGATGAGGTTCGAAGCGCGGAAGAAACGCCAGAAAGTTCTGAACTCAGGTTGTGGTTGGACGAATGAATCATGACCCGATATTCATGAGGCGATGGCTCGACGATGCGGAATAAAGAACCACGACTTTCGAAACGCCACAAGGATTTGCCTAACCTCCTTGGTGAGTTTCTGGTTTTGAACACCACAAATACTCTCACGAATATTTGATAAGTTCGATTGTCGAACGCCACAAGAATCACTCTTGATAAGTTCTAAACATATAGGAAATCCACCTATAAAATTATTGAATCACTCAATAAACTGTTTATTCAAATTTCAAGTCTCCATTACAATGAATGGAAAAAGCGTATAAATAAGCTAAATAAAACCCTAGTCGCTAATCTACTCAAAATAGAATTCTAATTAGACTAAAATTCTAAAATAGGCAAACAAATAATTAAAAACGGAAAAATAATCAAAATCCCCGAAAATCCGAAAAATTAGATTTACGGCCGTGATGAACTCATTTACGGCCGTAAATGACTTTCTGTTTAAGACTTACGGCCGTGACCATATTCTTTACGGCCGCAATGAAGGTTCTGCTCAAATTTGCGATAACTGTGTTACGGCCGTAATTCCAAATGTTACGGCCGTAAAAGGCCTGCTGCTTAATTCTCTGGTTCTTTTCGACACAGTTTGATCTTCCAAGCTCGTCGAACCTGTTGAATTCTTGTTTTGGCTTGAATATTTAAATTTTCCCGTCAAGCCTACTATGACTCCGATTGTCGAGGGTCCGAAACACATCATACCCTTCTTCTTTAGGATGATTCGTCCCGAATCATAGCTTTGTTCCTATTGTTTCACTTCACCCCCTGGATCAAATGGAAAATTTCTCCTGCCATTGCACATGATCAACCAAAAATATTCTGCAACGGGGGTCACGTGAATGACTTGAAGTTGAAACACCTTTGGACATTGGTGGTGTTGCCCAAATTTCCACGCACATTTAACCGTCAATTCCACCTTTTGAACAACGAGGCCCTTCTCTTCACCTCGTTCTCCTTTTGCAACTTCTTGCTCGCCCCCCTCTATATCTTTTCTCTCAAGCTCGGTTACTTCCTCTAACTCAAGATTTTCTAGCTCATCCACCTCTTCAATTTTTTTTTCTTTCAAATTCAACCACATCTTCTACTTCCACATTCGTATCATTAATTTCATGCACTCCCTCAACGGTATTCAAATGTGGATCTACCAATTCAACGCTCAAATCTTTAACTTCTACCCCAACTTCCAGTTCTTCATCAAATTTGGAGTTTGTTCACCTAACTCCACATGTTCAACTCCTACCACAAAGGTCGGGGTCTCTTAAACTAATTCATATCTCAAGCCTCCCTCCTTCTTTTCAACTTTCATATCCCGAGGCTCAACATGATTTTCACTCGCTTCTAACCATCTAATTACCGCCTTTCGTTTCTCCTCCTTCCTTTGTAATTTAGCCAAATATTTTTTTTCTGCCTCCCGTTCACACCTCAATCTTTCTTCATAAATTTCTTTTTGAATTTTCAAAATTTCTTTTGGATCAATCTCGGCTCCTCTCTTAACCCCGATTCCATCCCTAGGTTTATGATCATGCCTATATTGACTCTCATCACTACGGTTTACTTGAGATCGCCCCTTTTTCAATTTCCCTTCCCTTTCATCTAGTTTATCCAACCTCATCAAAGCATCATTAAAAAATCTCCACATAAGATCTTTATCATTATCATTCCCCCTTCTAGATGGATATTTTTTCTTGAAAATTGGACATTATAGAATTTATATAGAACGAAATGGAAAAGAACAATAAACAAAGGATCAAGAAATTCAAGAAAGTGGTTTTTGAATGGACTCTCTTTTTTATTTAATTTTGGATGAATTTTCGGAATAAAATAAATAAAAAATAATAATAAATTTTTTTTTATAAATCTGAAAATTCGACAACGAATACGACAAAACAAACGGAACTTAATTCGGATAAGAATTAAGCAAAACAAACAATTTTGAAAAAAAAAATTGGAACGATTTTCTAGATTAGAGACTTAACAAACTCAAGAACAAGAATAACGCAAAAAACTGAAAACAAAACACTCAACAAGATATGGATAATTTTTATGGGACTCGATGATAAACATAAAAATCAAATTGGATAGAAAAACCTGAATTCAGAGTCCAGCTCTGATACCAGATGATGAGATTCGAAGCACGGAAGAAACGCCGGAAAGTTCCGAACTCAGGTTGTGGTTGGACGGATGAATCATGACCCGATATTCACGACACGATGGCTCGACGATGCAGAATAAAGAACCACGACTTTCGAAACGCCACAAGGATTTGTCCAATCTCCTTGATGAGTTTCTAGTTTTGAACGCCACAAATACTCTCACGAATATTTGATAAGTTCGATTGTCGAACGCCACAAGAATCACTCTTGATAAGTTCTAAAAATATAGGAAATCCACCTATAAAATTATTGAATCACTCAATAAACTGTTTATTCAAATTTCAAGTCTCCATTAAAATGAATGGAAAAAGCGTATAAATAAGCAAAATAAAACCCTAGTCGCTAATCTACTCAAAATAGAATTCTAATTAGACTAAAATTCTAAAATAGGCAAACAAATAATTAAAAACGGAAAAATAATCAAAATCCCCGAAAATTCGAAAAATTAGATTTACGGCCGTGATGAACTCATTTACGGCCGTAAATGACTTTTTCTTTAAGACTTACGGCCGTGACCATATTCTTTACGGCCGCAATGAAGGTTCTGCTCAAATTTGTGATAACTGTGTTACGGCCGTAATTCCAAATGTTACGGTCGTAAAAGGCTTGCTACTTAATTTTCTGGTTCTTTTCGACACGGTCTGATCTTCCAAGCTCGTCGAACCTGTTGAATTCTTGTTTTGGCTTGAATATTTAAATTTTCCCGTCAAGCCTGCTATTACTCCGATTGTCGAGGGTCTGGAACACATCATTTCATACTTAATTCACTTTCTATTTCTTGATATTCTTTTGTAATATTTTGACTTTTTTCTTATTACAATTAGGGCTTGTATGTCCTATTTCTCCACAATTATAACGCTTACATTGGTTTTTATCTTTTTTATAAGGTTTATTTTTCTGTTTTTTATTTGGATCATATTTTCTTTTCTTTTATAATATCTTCTCTTAAGTTTTATATATTTCTTTCTAAAATTTCTGCAGGATTACATCTCCATTGTATAGGTTTTTCCATATCTTCACAGCATATTCTAGTTAATTTTCCTAATTTTTTTCAATAATTTTCTGTGTTGACATATATATACTAATATTTCAAATAGAAATTTTATCCTTAATCCTAAAGTTGTAGGTGCTTCAGGGTTATCTCTAACAAATTTTTCAAATTTTATTTTAAAATATATTCCCCATGAACTTGGTAATTTGTTATAATACATATCCTTGTATACTTCTTAATTTTCATTACTATAAAACTTAACATAATAGTAATTTTTAAATTCACAAGTATATTCTTTGATTTTACACATATCACATATTGTTAAATTTATTAATTTCATTACAGCATTATCTTTTTCTAATCTTGCTTTTCCTTCAGCATTTCTCATCCAATTTTCTCCTAAAAATTTATCTGCAATATATTTTACTTACCGTTCTATGCCTCCTCTATCTAATTTTATTCTTTCTGTTTGTACATTTCTTCTTATTAATGTTTTTATGTCACTATTTATTCGTTTCCACCAATCTCTAACAATTCCTTCAAAAGACACTGTTAAGAAATCTATTCTTCTTTCAGTATTTTCCCATGTATCATCTTTATTGTATAAAAAGAATAATATCATTGAATCTGCCCAAGTTAATAAGGCTATTTTAGTATCTATTTTAGAATATAAGTATAATTTTGTTCCTCCATGATTAATAGGTTTATTATAATTATCATTTGGTTCAAATCTATCAATGTATTTATTTCCTTTAGATGGTTGTCTATCTCTAATCCTGTGTTATATTGTCTATGTAGTATACTATATAGAGGTGCATAACTTTCATCTGGATATGGTAATTCTCTTTTAGAAGTTCCTATTGGAGCTGGGTTAGATTCTCGTCTAGTATTCATTAAAACTTGATATTCATTTAAAATTTCGAGGCTTAATTGGTCAAAATTTTCTATAAGCAAGTTTAATTCTTCATTCATATTTATCTTATTTTCTTTAGTTTTTTCTTCAACTTTTAGTTTTCCTAAGATTTTTTCTATGGATTTTTGTAGCTTTAATTCTTGTTCTACTATCTTTGGTAATATGTTTTTTTTCAAAATTCATCATCCATACATTTCTTTTCCTACTTCTATCACAATTTTTTCTTGTTCAATATGTTTCTTTCTTATTCCAAACATTTCTTTTTCTATAAGTTTTCTGTCTATTTTCTTATCCTTATTTTTATTATTTCTTTTAACTCTCTAATCTCAAATTTTAATATATTTATGTCATTTCTTGCTTCTTTTAATTCATTTTTTACTTCTTGAACATCACTTATTAATGATTTTATTAATATTTTTAGATTTTCAATATATTCACTTATAAACATTTTATACTCTTGGTTTAGTTGTTTAGGTTTTTTATACCTTAAATAGTTTGTCATACATATCATCTATTTTTGTTTCTAATTTTTTGTTTCTTTCTTCTATTGATATGATTGAATATTTTCTAAATTTTTTGTAATATAAAGTGTGCTTTTCTTGACAAGTAACTTCAAAGGAGGATGCGAAAGGAAAGAAGGATTACAAAAATTAATTACTCAACTAGAAGTTTTAAAGTTCAGCTAAACAAAAATCATAAATCTGACTAATCCTATTTCTTGAAAGAAAAGTCAGATAATTAGATCAAATTTCTTCCTTCTAGAAGAAATAACTTCTAATCTAGGTTCCATAAGCAATTTCAAATTGCAAAGTAATTAAAATCGGCATTTTTATTTGTATTGACTATTATTGTGTGTTTGGTATTGTTTAAAAATAGTTTTTTTTTTTAATGAATAGTGATTTGTAGGAGATTGGATTATTGAAATTTTGTTGAAAAGTCAATTCTTTCTTATTTTTTCATTTAATTTTTCTATTTTTTCTATAATCATTCTAATTTTATCCTGATTAATTAATTCTCCTGATTTTCTTTGAAATTCGTTTAAAATCTCTTCATTTATGTTTTTAACATCTCCTATCATGTCTTTTAATTCTTTGAATTTTTCGCTAATTTGTTTTGGATACTTTGTAATTTTTCTTTGACATTCTTATCTTGAATATTTAACTGTTGTAATTCTTCAATAGTCATTTTATCTTGTATATTTATATTTTTATAAGTTTTCCATAAAAAAAACACTTATCCAATTTAATTGCATGTTGAGAAATCCATTATATTCTCCCCATGAGCTTAATGGTTGAAATATAGTTGTATTATCTCCTTTCATTTGATAAGATCCTACTGGTAATCTAAGATTTTCTATTATTTGTTTTTCAAATTTTATTTCTGAAAATTCTGTCATTAATATCTTCCTTTCATATGTTCAATTTCTAGAACAAGTTCTATTTCATATTTTATTTATTTATATATCATTATATTGTATAATTGTATTCACAAAATTCTTCAATTGATCTTAGGATTAGTCTTTTTTGTTATGCTCTATAATATTTTGCATAATCTTTCATTTGTCCTATTTAATCATATATTTCTTTATTAGTTCTTTCTTTGTTATTTAAAATCATTTGTATTTTAGGTAATTGTTTTGAAATTCTATTATAATATTCTCTCTTTTTCTCTAATGGTTTTAATCTTAGAATTTCTTTTCTTTTCATATTTCTTTCTTCTCTTATTTGATCCATTATATTTCTTCTTTGTTCAAGTATTAAATCTAATTTTTCATTTGTTTTCATATCTAGATATTTGACTAATCTAGGATCTACTCTATGATATTCCATATCTATAGTCTTTATATAATTCTTCTAATATGTCTTTGTGTAATAAATCTAATATTTCATTTATTATAAATCTTATTTTATTATATTGAAATTTATTAAATCATATATATCTCTTCTTATTTCTTTATCTAAGTCTTTCAAAGCTCTTAAGGTTACTATTTTACAATTGTAATTAGGTAGTATTAAAGTATGTGAAATCATAAACCTTGGTGTATGTATTCGGAAATTATTTTTATATTTTGATATATAGCATTTATTTTTTAGATATGTAATATGGCTTTGATGCCAAATTGGCTCTGATACCAAATTGGAAGGGTACTACTATAGGCGAACAAAAATCAAATATCTTAAAAATTCTTAAAAATTCTTTGTATCTTAAAGTTAGAAATAAAAACTTTAAGGACTCGTATATTATATTATATAAAAGGGGTTCTTTGATAAATTTGTTCCTTATGTATGGTTATGTACCCTTCTTTATGTACAAGTAGATAATTCTCTCTTGTATACAAGGGTTTGACCACGTTCATCTGACTAGGTGTGTAGGTTTCATTGTTTAATTTCAAGTTGGTCGTGTTTGTTGATAAAAAATTAACGTGTATAATTATATTTTAATAATAACGTACATTTTACATGCATAAAATTGGATAGAATTTCGACTTACCAAATAAGAATATATGAAGTAGAAAATAAAAAATGCATGAATAAGAATTTGGTCGAGGCAAGAGTTAGACTCTTTGTCCTTAAGACGATAATGCCCCGCACGGGTGCTAACGATTTTTCGGCATTCGTCTCTCAAGATACAACAACCACGTCCTACAATAGGAGCACTCCAAATTACGAAGACCAACGAACCTTACTTATGATTTGAACTCTCTTCATATGAAACTCGATTCCAAATAAATGCAAAATTATTTTGAAGTGAATATGCATTAGCATGATAATGCAATCATGAAAAATAAATGAATGATGAATTGATGAATGAATGAAAAATCCAAGCATATAGGGTCTATATATAGATGTTGAAAAGTTATGTTTCAAAAGACACAACCCTTTCAAAAGACACATCCTTTCAAGTTTGTCTTTAATTGAAGAGACACAACTATTGAAAAATATTAATTTCAAAAGTCACAATCTTTCATTATGAAAAGACACATCTTTTCATTAAATTAATTCTAGAATATTTTATAATATTCTACTAATTTTTTAATATTGTCTCAATTTTAAATGGCTTAATTTCCATTCATCAACTAATTGTAGTTCACTAATTTCACTCCATAATAACCAAAAATGGAGAGTAGGAAGTGGTTGGTACCATGTCATAAAGTTACTCTTTCTCCAAATGATTAAGTTTGAGAGTTATGATAGACCAACAACCGTCGGTGAAAATTGAATTATGGCATATATTGTCATTATTAAAAATTTGTTATTCCATTACAAGAAATCATTCTTGTAATATTTACCTCGCAAGAACCCAAAGCATAACGAGACAAAATGGAGTTAAACATATCAAACAAGCAAAAATAGTGCAATAATTAAGAAATCGAAAGCACATCATTTATCTAAGTTTCGAAGGTGATTGTAAAGGGACTCAGATCCATTTCCAATAATTCAAGCGTCGATAACACAAACAAGCAGTCCATGAGATCAAATCCAAGTGACGTCATGAGATTCCATCGAGAAGAATGCATGGTTTCTTCACCAAAAAGTTAATACCAAGGAAGGTCAACAATGGAGATCATGATACCACACAAGGACACGAGTTCCACTAAGGAAAGAAGTTCAGACAATGTAAAATAGAGAGGCAGCTGAGAGGTGTAAAATGTGAGCAACCGAGAGGCGAGAGTCACCAAGAATGGCAATCGAGTGGTATAGTTGTGATGCCGTAGGGGTCACCAGTGTTAGACTAAATAGGTTAGGGTTAGAGTTTATGTAGTCTATTAAGTGGGCAACCTAGAATCGCTAACAAGCAAAGGGTCGAGCCCATTAAATCCTCCAATCAGCTTCTTAATGGTCTTGGACTATCTTTGTATATTGGCTGCCAAACGTGGATTGAGATTAAATATTCTCCAATGAATGGAGTATGTAAATTGACCCACTTAATCATCACAATCCCTCGATTTGTTTGGGACCAAAATCCTAACACACTACCACCTTGGTTCAAACAAACCTATAAAAATCAATGTTTTCAGACCCCGCCCAAGCATCGACCCGGCTAAGAGATTGGGTCAAGGGTCAGAGGGTCAACTCGGATCGACTCGAGGTCGACTCAGACATTAATTAATATTTAAAAAATCAAGAAAAAGTTTTAAAAAATAAAAAATATATAAACCTGGGTCAAACCCGGATCCGGGTCGGTCAGGTTTCCTAGGTCAACCCGGGTAATTGACAGGGTTTGACCGACTGGGTTTACGGGTCGGGCCGGGTTTGACAACATTGATAAAAACATAATAATAAAAAAATAAAAGACAAAACACATAGAATTGCAAAACTGAAGTTCCAAATAAATTAGAACTTTACATACATGTACCAATATTTAGAAGAAAAAGACAACTTCTAAATTTTACCAACGTGAACACTTTAGTGCCCATATCTCTGCATGATTATAGTCAGAATGTATTTTTTCAAGTTGATCACATCTTGAGAAATAATCTTTCTAATAAAAAACAATCTGACATCAATATGTTTAGTGCATTCATGAAACACGGGGTTCTTAAAAAAATGAGTAGCAAATTGACTATCAGAATACATAGTCACATTATCATACAGGGTACCTATTTCATTAGGTAAACCTCTAAACCATAGAGCTTCTTTATTGGACTCAATAGAAGCAATATATTCATATTCAATAGTAGAGAAAGCAACAATATGTTGAAGTTGAAACTTCTAACTAACATACGAATTACACAAAGTGAACACATAGGAGAAAGTAGATTTCATATTATCACTATCTCCACCATAATCAGCATTAGTTAATCATTTTAATTTCATGTTATTAGATGTACTGTTATATGCTAGACCCATATTACAAGTATCTTTCAAATACTTGAGTAACTATTTCAAAGCTTCCCAGGGAGTGATCAGATCTGGATTAGACATGTACCTACTCAAGGTACTAACAACAAAGTACAAATTAGGCATTGTGCACACCATCAAATACATCACAGAACCAATCACATTAGACTAAAAAATGCTACTCATGTAAGCTATTTCTTCTTCATTAGCATGTGGTTATTCTTTAGATAGAATAAAGTGGTTACAAAGAGGCAAAGGAACAAGGTTACAATTTATCGTACTAAACTTCTTAAACACCTTACGCACACTGGGAGTTTGATTTAGAAGTAAACAAGAGTTAGACCTATCTCTATCAATTTTCATGCCAATAATTCGTTTAGCATGACCAATGTCTTTCATATCAAATTCTTTGTTTAATTTACTTTTAACTTTGTCTACCAATTTCATGTTATAATCAATCAATAACATGTCATCAACATGGAGTAAAAATACAAACAATCATCAATGTTGCGATGTTGGTAGTACCAACAATGATCAAATCCACTCCTCTTGAAACTAACAGAAAGAACACAAGAATCAAATTTATTGTATAAATGCCTAGGAGATTGCTTCAAACAATATAATGATTTTTTAAGAAAACGCATGTGATTAGGTTTATTTTATCTTCAAAACCATTTGGATGAAACCTAGATTTTTTCTCATCAAGATCACCATGCAAAAAAGTAGTTTTCAATTCTAGTTGTTCAAGTTCCCAGTCATAGTGAGCAACAAAAGCAAGCATGACCTTAATAAATACACACACACACACACACACACACACACACACACACGTCTAGAGATATCATCAATAATAGAAAGAAAATATTTGTTACCATCAAAAGTGGGATTGTTCCTAAGACTCCATAAGTTAGAATGAATGTACTCTAACATTCTAGATGTCCTGATTGTTTTGGATGAAAATGATACCTACGATGTTTAACGAACACACAATGATCACAAAATGGATTGTCAAACACTTGATCCTTCCCAAAAACGCTCTTATCATTTAGATATTTTAGACCCCTTCACACTAACATGTGATAGTTTATTGTATCACTTCTATGTGTGATCAGTATTAATGGAAGCAATACTATGGATTCGACCACATATTACTTCAACATGCGTTATGTAAGCTCTATTTTTCTAATGGCCTTAAAAACCCTAAGTGCACCTTTGAAAAGTTTTAATCATACCATTACCGGGTCACCCAGTAAAACCTATCATTTCCAATTCTTCTATAGAAATCAAATTTCTACCCATATGTGAAACGTACCTAACACTCTCCAATTTATGCACAAGATTTAATATTCACATCAACAAGCACCGGAATCAAGAATCCATTCATCAATATGAGAGTTGATTGACATGTTAACTTCACTGAGCTCTAAATATAAGATGATGTGAACTTCTCTAGGCTCATCAAGTTTTGGTGCCACAACATTTACCTCCTCTTGTTCTTTTCCTCTCTGGTCTCTCTATTTATTTTTTCTTTATGGCCTAGTACGCATCGAGAGTTTTATCATCACAATTAGTAATATCTTGAACAGTTTTGTTGAGGACACCAAGTTTTTCATCTAATTCCTTAGAATGATCAATTTTGAAACTGAAAAAGCTTTCGTGGAAAAAAGTTTGTTCGGGGTGGATTGAGTCAAATAGAGTTTTTCCAATATTCTTCAAAGCTTTTCAGTGGAATCTTGTTTAACAAATTTTCACAAAATGCAATCAGAAAAGTGCAAGATAATACAAGTATAAGCAAGTTCATTAAACCCATTTTTTTGTTCATCAGTGACAGTAGTCAAAAATGAATTATCAATTGCTTTGGAGAACTTTTGATGTATCAAAATGCCTTTCAATTTCTTTTTCCATATAGAAAAATCTTAGGTGGCGTTCTGTTTGTATTTTATTTTGTATTTTTATTTTCGAAAATGTTTTGTGTTTTGTGTTTTCATTTTTGTTTTCAAATTTGCTGAAAACGCGTTTGGTTTGTCATTTCTGAAAACTGTTTTTGAAAATGAAAAGCTGGAAAACACGTTCCGTTTGAAATTTTGCAGAACACTATTTAAACTATTTTTAATTAATTTGCTTGCAGAATACTACTAACTCCAACTCAAATTTCTTTTCACAATACACTAAAAATATGGTTACATGCAACACACCAATGTGAGCATTAAGAGTCTATATTAACACAATTTGGTCAGGTTCGGGACTTGAGAAAGCTCTACTTCTATTAAAATCCTGAAAATGCAAGTTCTTTCAAAACCACCAGAGTCCATTTATTATTGCATTTTTTGAAATATAACAACAAGAATTCTCATTTAATTTTTTTTTGTAATGTTGATATTGAATTCAATAAAACTTTATTTAAACTAAGTTCCAAGTTAGGATAATTCTCAAAAAAAAAAAAAAAAAAAAAAAAAAAAAAAAAATCTTTATTTATGCTTAGTTCCAAGCTAGGATAATTCTAAATAAAATAATAAAAAAAAAAAAAAATTTATATTAAGATTAGTTCTAAGTTAAGATAATTCTATATAAAAAAAAAAAAAAAAAAAAAAATTCCCAAAACGCGTTTTCCGCGTTTTGGACATTTTTTGTCGAAATACACACAAAACGCCCAAAATGATGTTTCGGGCGTTTTCCGTTTTGTGTACAAATTTTTTTTTTGTTTTCCAAAATGCGTTTTCGAAAATGGTAAAGAGAACGCGTTTTTAGCGTTTTCGAAAATAAAAACAGAAAACGACATCAAAACAGCAAAGAGAACAGGGGCTTATTTTCCATTAAAGATAACCAAGTCAAAGCAATATGTAGACATATTAGCGGATAAGTAGCATACCCAAAAAAACTTACAGAGAATTACACAAAGAATCCTAAAGGGTAGCAATATACTCAATTTTACATTCCTAGGATTCTATGAGACTCAAAGACCGTAGGTCAAGGGAATTGTCGATACGGGTAAGGTCATAGGTCAACGAAATTTACGGGTAAGGTCTAGGTAGCAGTTCTAATAACTACAATGCAATAGAGAAAATAATCACAAAGATGTTGAAAGAGAAAATAGCAATAAAATCATGTGTAATCGCAAATAATCCCTATGAAGTAGAAACAGGCAAGCTGCAAGCCTAATGATGACCCCCACACGATGACCTCTTAGAACTTGAATTAAAAATGATCAACCAATTTACCAGATCGGACAAAATCATGGGTTTGTAAAACATGAGAGATATGAATTTACTGCCTTAGGACCGCTATCAGCCCTAAAGAAATTCCGTAAATGCAGAAAGCTCAGCCCACAGCTCGACAGTTTAACAACCAAAGGGAAAAATCGTCCAACTCTTGCTGCAGTACCTAAATTAGAAAACAAACAACACCAAATGTCAGAAATCAAGAAGGGAATGAACTACTTGAAGAGACCTTCAACGAAAAATGTTCCACGTACCCTCATAAGTGTCGCCAATGATCTACACGTAGGTTTCATAAGCCACCTCACATACCGCTTGTCAGAATCACACGCCATTCTTGGGTGTTCTCCAAGGTCTGTAGAGTCGACATGTGGTTCCCATTTGTATAAAAAGTTTTTGATTTAGCCAAAAAACACAATTAAAGTTTTAGATCGATTGATTTTGTATTATTTTCTTCATAACTTTAGAATCTGCATGTTTTTGCTTCTGATTTTGATCTTATATTTCTTTAATACCAGTTGGTAAGATTTATCTTGCAAGAACACAAAGAATAACGAGATTAAATGGAGTTAAACACAACAAAGTAAGCAAAACTAGGACAATATTAAGAAATAGAAAACATATAATTATCCAAGCTTCGAAGGTGGTTATATAGTAGCTCAGAGCTATTCCCAATAATCCGATCATTGATAACACCAACAAGCAACCCACAAGACCGAATCTAAGTAACCACACGAGATTCTACTGAGGAGAAGGTATGGTTTCTCCACCAAGAAGTTACTTCCCACGAAGGCAAACAATGGAGACCACAACACCGCGCAAGGACACGAATTTCACCAAGGAAGGAAGTTCAGACAATGCATGAAAGAGAGACAGTCAATAGTCAAAAAGAAGGGCAGTCGAAGGGTGCAAAAGGAGAGCAGTCGAGAGGTGCAAAAGGACAATCGAGTGGTATAGTTGTGATGCCCTAGGAATGGCCACAAGACAGACTGAATAGGTTAGGGTTATGACTTGTGTGGTCTATCAACCAGGTCACTTAGCGTATGTAACCTGACTAACTTAATCATCATAGGCCCTCGATTTATTTTCGACCAATATCCTAACAATTCTTATTATGAAATAGATATTTTTGTAAGATTAACGCATCTAGGAGTCCACAGGTCTCTAGCAGTTTTTTGCTCATCTACTTGCTTAACAATATTATCAAACAAATGCAAAATAGTTGCACTATTTGCAATCTCATCATTTCTTTAGTTAAATCATATTGTGATTTCAAATCATCTGAAGGTTAACTTTTTTATAACATATCCATTCAATTGAACTTTTCTATAATCACATCAATGGAAAACTATAGTTGAGTTTTTCGTAACATTGATCGCGCTACTGATATATAATTCCTATGTAACCGTAAATGTATGATTTCATATCCGTCCATAAATCGAATATTTAATTAATGAAATAATTGTTTGAGACTCAAATGATGGATCTGCAACCATGACAATTATTTTTCAGTATATGTCGCCATGAATCTACGAACTTTGGCTTACATTGTATTTATTTGATCTACTTACTTAAACTAATACGATTTGAAATTATGTGCGATTATACATATTGAAAGAACTTTGTTAGCTCTCTTGAGCTCATTGTCTTTTATCTTTAGGAGGTTTTCCTTCATTAAGAAGTTTTTTCATAATTGTTATAAACTAGAAAGAAAAGAGAGAACAAATAAAGAGACCAATAAACTTGTATTTATTAAGGGAAACAAGGGATATACAAGGTAATAATACCTACGTTACAAGGGTACAATTTTCATTCACTAATATTATATAATATTTATATCACTCTCCCTTGAATAACATATTACAAAATATCTGTCTCGTTAAAATTTTGTTTGATAAAAACCCAATGGGACAAAAATATCAAACATAGGAAATAGAGTACAGTTATTCTTGGAGTATTATGATAAATGTTGTCTCGTTAGAATCTCGTCATGAAAACCCAATGGGACAAAACCTTGGCTTGATCACTGTAAATCATCAAGTCGATACATCTCAATCTTGTGAACTGATTTCTTGAATGTAGATGTTGGCAATGCTTTTATGGATGAATCAGCTAATTTGTTGAAAAGTTTGGAGTATTTTGATGCTGCCAGTTAAAACCTTGTCAGAAAATTCAATGGGACAAAACCTGAACTAAGGAAAAAGGGTACATCTACTCCCTGAGATTTAATCTGTATTGAATCATCCATATAGTTACTCCCTCTGATTCAATATGTATTGAATCATTCATATCTTGATCTCTTCAGAAGTCTCGTATAGGAGAGTATATCAATAAATATATGGGAATGTATGACTTATACATTATTATGATCATAAAAATATTCTCCATGTAATATCATTGTACAAATTATATGCCTCAATATTTACTTGAGACTTGTATATCATGTTTATCAATTTCTGAAGTTTCTTTGAAAGCTCTTCAAGAGATCTACCATATTTGAATTATCAAAGATGGTAATAAAAAAAACAAATATTGATCTTTATGTTATATAGTCACCATTGATCATTCTTCATCAATACATCATAACAGCCACCTCATTAAAAATCTTGCCAGGAAAACCTCGTGGGACAAAAACCTCAGCTAAGGAAAAAAGAATGTAGTGCGTATTAGCTTCTCCTCATGGGAACATTACAATTATATTGATATTGTATCTGTATACTTTAATCAAACAAGTTTCTTAAAAACTTGAACTATATATTTCAGATATATTTAATCCTTCAAGAAGTATAATAGTATGCTTCAGGCATCGTATATGTTTTACATTTCAATTGTCAAATTGCTACCACCAAATTTAAGTCGTGAAACTTTAGATAGGTAACGATTCCTATATTTCAAATAGATTTTCTCTAATCATTTCGGCGCAATCCCAAAATACCGAGATATTAATTACCCTTTTTAATCTCACTTATTGATACTTCAAAGAATACTCACGACGTACCGAGTTGATAATCATACATTTTGATATCACTCATTGGTACATCAAAGAGTGCAAGCTAGTAATTAGAGCCAATATCTTTCAATATATACATTTCTTATAATCATATATTTATTGGCACTTATTATGCATATCCAGCCACATAAAATATTACATATACTTCATATCTTTTCATATACAGTGTCAGATCTTTGAAACATTTGTTGAGCAACAAGTCATGTATTACGACTATACAATTTTGCAAATACCTATAAGTATTTTACCGGCTTTACACTTTTAAGTGTTCGGACTTCAAGTCTTAAAACTTCAGATTTTGTAGTAAGTTCAATTTAACTTGAATGCATATTTTGGCTAACTACTTTTATGTCGATTTTCTTTGACATATTCTTTTATGATTATTGTACTTCTTCGAGAGCAACAACAAATTAAACATATTAAATGTATAATGTAAAATAAAATTTTACCTCTTCAAGAGCAAAAACGAAATATTCATAATGCTAGAATATTCTTTTCAAATATTAATAATGTTGTAATACTTTTTGAGTAACAACAAATTATTTTAAAATATTGAACCTCATAGATTTGTTCTTCTGGAATAAATAATAATTTTTACAATATTTACATACGTTGTGCTTCTCCAAGAACAATAATAATAAAATATTGAACCTGTATACCAATTTGCTCTTTCGGAGCATTAAAATAATAATTTTTTTCAAAATTATTCTCTTCAGAGCAATTTATATTCTATAAGAATATTATTGTAATAAAGGTTGTGCTAATTCACGATTAATCATAAATTATTCTTCTGGAATAATAATATTTCTAAAGCGATTCTTCAAGAATAATAAGTCAATATTCTTTCCAAATATTGAGAATTATTATTTAAGTTCTTCAAGAACAAATAATATTCTTCTGCAATATTATAATGTTGTATTATTTCAAAAGTAACAACAAATTTTTTATAATAGTCAATTACATGATTAATATTATTCTGAAATATTAATTATAATGTTATGCTACCTCAGGAATAACAACATGATGAATTATTTATTTAAAGATAAAGGAATTCAACAACAAAAATAACATATGCATAAAATACACATATAGAACATTAATATGAAGAGAATTACATCCACAAGATAGAATCACATATTAAAACAATAAATTATACAAGCATAAAAAAAATGTGTACGAGTATAGGCCTGACTTGATTTACGGTGTGCAACAGAATTGAACGATACAGTGAATTGAATTGAGAACTTTGAATTTAAACACCCAATCATTTAACCATTGGGGGACTAGGATTATAATCATAATTGAACTTGGTTTGAATAATCATAACTAAACTTGAATTTAATCGAAAGAAGAGAATTCAACAAAAATATATGGCAAGGCAAAATAGAATCCAACCGCATTGAAAGAAGTGAATTCGGCTGAAACTTTGTTGAATAATTAGAACTGAATTAGAATTGAAAAAAAAAAAAAAAAAAAATCAGGATTCTTCGTTTTTGTAAATGTATATAAAAAAAAATTCAAGTGTCGACAAATTAATTTTGGTACACATGATATCACCTTCTAAGTAATATTTTGATGTGAGGTTTTGGAGAATTTTTCTAACTCAATTTGGTAAATTTTCATACTGATATTGTGTAATGAACTAGAGAAAAAGAGAGAAGAAAATAAAGAGGTAAATGAACTTGTGATTTATTATTATGAACAAAAGTCTCATATATATAGAGAAAATAAGGGATACACATGGTAAAAATACTTAGGGTTACAGAGGTATAATTGTCATTCATTAATACAATATAATATTTATAACAATAATCTATTTATTCTTTTAATTATAGAAAATCTAGGAAGAATAAGATTTAATTGAAATATTGATAATTTCTTTCAAGATCCAAAGAAATGAAGGGGAGGTGTTGGAGTGGGTCAGCTATTCCAATTTCAAATCCAATTTCACATCCATCCAACGTAATATCATAATTGCGCATATAGTTTGTTATGTCCACTTACTTTTTCTTTTGTTGATTTTGATTCTTTTTATTAATAACGATAACGATATTGACTACGAAACAACTTGCTAACTAAAAATAGTCTACTCTAACCCCGTATATTTATAAGGTATTATCCATTCAAAGATTTAAACAATTTTGATATTAACAAAATGCAAATTAAGATATAGGATTAACATGATACTTTTTCCATACTCCTAATCCAAATTATTTCAAAATACTTATATCAATTAATTTGTATAATCCTTCGTAACTCCACTTGGTATAATTAATATATTATAATTCACCAGATCAAGGATTAATTTAAAATCATTAAAAAATAATTTCGGAAATAGTCAAGTTTTTGTTGGTTTTTTATTAAGTATTAGCAATGATACCCTTTTAAAGAAAATTAAAGATCATATAGTACACAAACTCATTGCCAAAAAAAAAAATAAAGCTTCTTTGCACTCTCTAAGTTGAGTATCCAAGAAAATAAAAGCTTCTTTGCTCCCCACAACACACAACGAACCACCTTTTTTTAATTTCAAAGAATGAGCTATTTGAGATGAAAAAAAAAGGTTGCTTCATTCTACCCCACACCCTTCATGTGCATTTATTAAAGCACAAATAGACATCAAGTGGGTTCTTGGAAAGGAAAGTAATTAAATTATTGTAAATGTCAAATCACCTTAATCTGAAAGTTAAGTTGTTAAAATTGTCGAATTCATAAAATATTTTGGATTATTGTCCGTTATTGGAGAGAGGCCCTCTAAGAGTGAAAGGAAGGACAGACATTAGAAATTTAGAAAGAATAGTCCCTCGCGCACTTCAAATTATTTTACTCGACTTGCAATTAAATGAAAATTTAATACCTCTCATCAAACCTTAATTTACCTTTTTAGCACAAATTGTCATCCAGTGGGTTCTCGGTAAGGAAAATAATCAAATTATTAGAAATGTCAAATCGAAAAGTTAAATTGTTAAGTTTTGTGGAAATTATTTGTTTCTGATTAAAATCAAATTTTAATTTCAAAATTAAAGACAATAATTAATTTAACCACATATTTTATGAGATTTAAACTCTTCCACCACACTTCTCATCAAATTTAAAAAAAAAAAAAAAATCTACTAAAAAAATTTGGCTTTAAACTATAGCAAGACTTTAATATATTAAATACTCAACATGCACGCAAATGAAAACCTTGTTTATTATTTCTCATCAAACCTCAGTGCTCCTTTTTAAGACGAATTGGCATAGAAATATCAAATCAACTTAATTTGGTTTAAGTATTTTGGCAACCCGTTTATTAACTATTATTTATAAATGTTGTTTATAAACAATGACTTTTCATTTTGTTTGATCATTTTATTTTAATATAAAAAATGGTAGGTGAAAACTTTCGACTGATAAAAAATTTTTACTTTCCAAAAAAGTTGTCCATTGAAATGTTGTCACGTTTACATTTTATAAACAGAAAATAAATAAATAAATAAAAAGTAATAAAAAATTTAAAAAGTGTCAAAAATCCTCTTATTTATATTTAGTACTCACATTTCATCCCATATCAAAACTAAATTTATTAAATTCTCGTCAAATATTTATTAGAGTACACATATTTCACATTTGGGATTTTGGTACGAGTAAGCTCATCAAATGCGAGTGTGAGATTTTAATTGCGTTGCATGACATGCCTTAATTTTTTACATGGAATTCTTCCTATCAAGAAATCATTATTTTCTTTCAGTGTACATTTTAAACATGGTTTTTCTACCCATATAGATTCCTAAATAAAAAAATTTAACATTAATCCCTACAAAGAATTCATAAAGATAATATTAGCCTTTACTCACAAATAGAGGCGAGAAAATTTCCGTGAACAGTTTTCTAGCACATTTAATGGCTTCAATTGTTATATCAAACCAATTCTTAATTGAGGTTAGAAATTTTATATTTTCATTAACGAATCGAGGTGGAGTGATTTCTCCTATCAACCATTCACTTGGCACATTGTTGACTGAGCTAAGCTGGGTAATTTTTTCATTTTAACCAATGCGTCAACACTTTGTTAGTCGAGTTGTACTGGTGCAGCACGACCAGACAACGTGGATACGAGACATGTGAACATTGTGTTGGATGGTCTTTGCCTGTCGAGTAAATTTATTTGTAATCGTGACATTTTTGAAATAAAATATTATTTTGATTAAATATTTGATTATATTATTTTGAGCTTGCATTAGTCCATAGATCGATTCGATATTACTAATTGAGTGTTTAAATTGTTAAATACAGAAAGATTCAATTTGTAATTCGATCTAAAATTATTGTTCACGATCAGTAAAATAAATATGGATAATTTATTTTGATCGTCTCGATTTCATTAAAATCTATCTTTGATTTTGAGAATGAAATTGAGAGTGCATTTGATATGTATTGAACGGGACCACGTGAAATTAATTTGTGACATTGATCGTGCAAATTTAATTTCACTTGACTATCGTACATGGAACCTTAATCCTAATCGGATAATGAACTTCGATTACTAACTTGAAGTTTTTTGAGGTATTAATGGGTGAGATCAAGTTGTCGGTCAATATCTCGGTACTTTGGGAATTAAAGTAAACTAATGAGGAACATATATTCGTACTATGGAATCCGTCACCTTTAGGTATGATCATGATCTCACTGGTTCTTTTAGTGGATAGTTAAATATGAGCACAGTAATTCGACAGTGATTGTTGAATTCTATGATGTGATGTGATCACATTGAACTGTTAGATAGAAGATGGGAGTTGAGAATTTATGAATATTCAGATAAGGGTATTTTGGTCATTTAACCTTACTTCGAATATTCCAGTTGATCGACGGGGGTAAAATGTAAGAGCGGTAAGTCAGAGGATATAATTGTTGGTTATTGCTTCAGTAATTACAATTTTATTAAGAGTGCAATCTCGTTCTTTTAGTAGAATAAAACGTGATTAATAAATTATTTTGATTGGTCAAGAGTTGACTAGATCAGAATTAATTTATTAGAGCTTAGTTTAATTGGGTCCGATCAGGTTCCCTTGGTGGCTTCAATATAACAGGCATATACAGGCTTATAACTTGTATTGGGCCGTGCAGAAATGGGCCTGGGTTATAGTATTAGGGTTGGTAGGGTTTTTAGAGGGTAAAGAAGTTATAAATAGTCTTCTAAGACTATTTTTCTTAACCTAATACACATTTCTGGGCGGGACACACACTAAAGTGTGAAGTGTGTATTTTCTTCTCTTGATTAAAACCCTAACCCTAGTGTAACCAAAACCCAGAGAAAAGTGAGCACACACTTGCATAGCCTCTGTTGGAGAACACCAAGGAAAACTTGAAGTTTGGAGATTGGTGGAATCAAGAACAATACAGATAATTGTCAAAGCACGCTACAAGAGTAACGATTACTAAACTATTATCTGTTCAAAATTATTTAATCTAGTCAAATACATAAAACAGCGAATTCCTACTATGTGATGATACAAATCACAGGAAATTAATTTTTGTGATTAGATATCCCGCTGTTTTATTTTCCCAACACATTGAACACAGAGTGGATGCGAGCTGGGATGCAATGAACGTTGGAACGAGATGGAGGAACCCCCTGGCCCCTAGCTATCCACGCTTCACAGACCTGAGTGCCACTCCTTCCATCTATGAGACAACGATACACAATCTCATTCTAACAAATGTGCCTTCAAGATGAGACGAAGTGAAACAGGAGATGCTAATATGTCTAGTCAATGAATTATTTGTCAGTAATTTACCTTAATTAATGACAAATGTACATGCAATTGTAAGCGAAGTGTTTGTCAGAACTATCAAATATGAATTGGTGTTAGAAAAATGTAATTATTTTATCTACATTTACATGTTGCTATAAATAAGGGAGATTAATGTCCATTAAAGAAGAGAATAATTAATAAAAACTCTCTCAACTTATACATTTTGTGATCTGATGGCCATATCCTCCATGAATTGAATTTGTGTTTAAACAAACCCAAATTCAGTTCGTCCATGATCTGATATTCATTTTGTTTCTTATCTCATCATAACTCGTTTTGGTCATAAAAGAATTAGCTGCTGAACACTTAGTCAAATCCAAAATCATCCCACTTATCCTTTAACTTGTTGACTCTCTTTCCATCTGGAAACTAGCATCAATAAATTGGTGCTAGAAGGAAGGTGTCAATGTCTTATTGTTAAACTCCACAGTTCCACACCAAATTCGATACCTAACTACACCTAGAAGATGAACGAATGACATCCTTCTATGAATCACAAAATAACTCATAGCAATGAGGTCCCTCTCCACAACACATAAAGGTTCATAGAAGAAGGGATGTCTAGACCATTGGCGGATCCACCTGCAAGCGAGGTAGAGCGGTCGCGCTACCTGGCCGTAAGTGGACCGTCGGGCACCAGCCTGTGGCACTTCTACAGAGCAGTTTAATTTTTTTTTTTGTCCAAATATGCTAGAAGCAATCAAGAAACCCAAGCCCAAAAGAAGAGAATGAGGCTAACGATCGATAAAGATACAAAATCTGAGATTTCAATCCCCAACCCAAGCTCCAATTCCAAATCTTGCTCTTTCGCCGCTTCACGATTCTCTGACCTTCGAATGAATCGGGTCTCCGCCTGCTCCAGTAGCTAGCAGTGCTGCCGTTGCCGCCTTCTCCGGTCAACATCGCTTTAGCCGATCTGACTTACTTCGGCCTTGCAACTCCAACTTTGGTCAACGGTAGCCTCAGTCGGTAGGTAGTGAACGTAATGTCACATACTCACAATCTCTCTCACTCTAACTGTATTTTTTTATTTTTTTTGTACATTTCAGATTTTATAATGTGATGTGAATTTTTAAGGTTTAAGCATTTGGGAATTATGCATAAATGTTACATAATTACATTTAAATTTTTGCAATGTGTATTGTGGTTAGATAATTTGATTTGTGAATTGGGATTATTGAGATGAAAATATGAATTAATTTGTGAATTGTGCTTATTGGTTTATAGGTTGTGAATTCAGATTTGGTGAAAATATGATTTGATTTGTGAATTGTGATTATTGATTTACAGATTGTGAATTGAGATTTGGTGAATATTTTTGTGATTATATATTTACAGATTATGGAACGTTTTTTCCAACTAAACGAAAGTCTCAATTTTTGTTAGATTATCAATTTCTAACTTCTAAGCCCTAAGAAGTAAATAGTCCAATGTCCAGTGTCAACTCAATTTCTCATCGTCTGAATCTCAGGTATGTGAGGCTTGCCTTATTTTAGTTTTGAATTTGAAATGTTATTTGGAAATTTTGCATAAATGTTAAGTTTTTGGAATGTGTTCACTGGTGAGGCCGTATTCCCCTTATGTGAAAATAATTATATAGTGAATTGTGATTTGTGAGTTAGATTTTGGTGAATATTTGACTTATAAATTGTGATTATGTTTATGGGGATCACAAATTTGTTGAGTATTTAATTTGATTTGTGAATTGTGATCGTTGATTTACAGATAATGGAACATTTTTTTCAACCTAAATGGAATTCTCAGCCTAGTAATTCTAGTTCTAGTGGTCTTGCAATTACTTCTAGTATACCAGAAGAGTTATTAGACTTTGATAACAAAATAAAATTTCACACTACATTCAATATGAATGATCTTATGTCGAATCTAGGGAAAAGGCCCCAATTGATTCATATGATCCTAACATTAGAGATGATGTTAGGAAGATATACTTATTGATTAGTTTTTAATATTATTTAATTAAATATTAAATAAAAAATTTAGCTATTGTGCTGTCATCGCTCAACGAGCAACCGTCGACAGCTCTTGCTGGATTTTAGTCCTAGATCCAGCCACTGGTCCAGACAACTTACAAATCCAAATATGGAGGCAGTTTTGCAGAGACTAGATTATATGCAAAGAAAAATGGAGGAAATGCACAGATATCAACAACTCTCTAAACAACATGAGGAAGATGGAGTTCAATCGCATCCTAGGCGTTCTCATATTGCATCATACGATGATCAATCATGTACTAGCTATTCAAATCAAACTCGAAGTGCGATGGTGAGAGTACTCCACAATCTCATGTCCTCGAGCATGTTCCTCACCAAAAATTACCAGAATGGAGTGTGTGTATTAGAATTCGTAACTTACGAGATAGGCATTTCAAAATTGAAAAATCTAGATCATAACGTTAAAGACCAGAATGAGAGTGGAGAAGTACCGGATCTAGACAAGAATAGGAAAGAAGCCTAGGCCATTAGCAATTCAACTCTACCTTTAAAACAGCCTCCAGTTATCACGTCTCAAAAACCAGAATTAAGCGACATAGAGAAATTGGAGAAACAAATGTCAGAATTAGAGGATAAGCATGAGGACTCGGTTCTTCGTATTTTACCACCAGAAGGGCGTCTCCTCTCACAAAAGTGAGTCCCACTCAACCTTTTCCTGTAAAAATAAAGACGCCCCACCTAATTGGATATAAAAGTGAGAGATATCTGTATCTCACCTAGATCAACATGTCTTGGAGGAGCTTCAGGAAGCTAGCAATGCCACTATGTGTAGAGTATTTCCTTTGATGCTTGGGGATTGTGCACAAATGTGGTTTCGTAATCTCGCTCGACATTCAATCTCAGGCTGGACTCCTTATAATGCTCAGTTCTTGAAGCAATTTATGAGATCCAAGATTCCAACCACTCCGAAGGAAAGTTTGGTAACTATTAGGGAAGCTTAAAATAGAGTCCTTAAAGAATTACTTAAATCGGTACAACGGTCAATTATGGGGATCAAAAAGATATCGAAAGATGCTTTGTTGATGGTTGTCCTATTCGGGGGTGCCCCAGACAAAGTTCTGGTGGTTGGCTCACAAACATATCAAGATTTCCTTCATATAGCTGAGAAAGAATATAGGTGCTGAAGAGGCTATAGTCCTTATGATAACTTTCAAACTGAAACAAATGACTCGGAGAAGAAAAGGGAAAGAGAGCATAGAAGGGAACCTATGAGTAATAATTTTGAAAAGAGAAAGGATTTCAGACCCTCGGATCAGTTCTGCCCTTACAACGGACAAGCTTATACTCCCACCCCTTAAACACCTCGGTAGAGAACGTATTCATGAGTAAGGATAAAAATCTTCTTCCTTAAGCCAAACCTTCGAAGCAAGAGTCAGGTTAGCTTGATCAAATGAAATACTCCAAATATCATAGTTCAGCAAGATACAATACAAAAAAATGTAGAGATCTGAAGGGTGAAGCTAAGAAATTGATAAAGAGGGGTTATCTTCATGAATATGTAGTACAAATCGGGGACATGCGATGACCACTAATTATGCCGAAGTCATATCCACCTCAACCGACTGTGGACAATGCTGGAAAGAACCGACCTAATAAAAGTTACACTTTGGTGAGCGAAAACCAGAGTCAAGTCAGCACAAAAAGAAAAAGGCCATGCCTTGATTCAAAAGGCAAGAAATAGCTACCATATTTGCACACAATCCATCTCACCAAATCAATTGAAATCATTTAATTTTAGTGAGAAGGATGATTGAAGTGTGGTGCAAACTCATTCAGATGCCCTGGTTATCACGATGTCAGTTTCTAGGATTGAACTACGTTGAACTTTGGTAGATAACGAAAGCGTAGTTAGAGTTCCATACTGGAAACTATATCCATCTCAGAGGCAAGATATCTTCAATGGCAAGATTGGGAAAAGAACCATGTCAGAGGTGTTTCATAGCTGATTTTGTAGTTTTTGATCTTGTATTGAATTATAACAAATATTTGGGATGCCAATTCTTCCAGATTTAAAGGCCATAGCTTCAATATATTATTATTGCATGTAGTTCCCCACTCCTCATGGGGTAGCCAACATAAGAGACGATCAAAGAGCTACTAAGGAATGTAATATGGACTATGCTCCAGAGGGATTAAAAGAATTGAAAAGGAAAGGGAGATAATTGAGGGCTTGTAGACATTAGATCCAAGAGGAAACAAAGAAAAAAAGACTAGATGTTGTACAAGTTAACACATGAATACCTCAGTTGAATGAATCGATGAGTTCAGGTCTAATATAATTTTTGAAAGATAAATATGACGTGTTTTCCTGGACACACTCAGATATGGAGGGTATAAATCCCAAAGACACTTGTCAATGCCTACACATTGATCTTAATGTAAAGCTAAAGAAGCAACAATGCCGAGCCTTCAACCCTGAAAGATAGAAGATCTTACTGGGAAAGTTGTTAAGTTATTAAGTAATGGATTCATAAAAGAATCATTTTATCTCAAATGGGTAGCAAATCTAGTTCTAGTCAAGACAAGTAATGAAACTTGGAGCCTATGTATTGATTTTTCAGACTTGAATAAAGCTTATCTAAAAGAAATTTTTTTGGCTTTCTAGGATAGACCAAAATGTTGATGCTACAGCCTGACACCGACTCTCAGTTTCATGGATTCCTATTCCAGCTACAACCAAATCCCTATGAATGAAGAAAATATGGAACACACTTCCTTTATAATGGATAGGGGGATTTATTGCTACAAAATGATGTCATTTGGATCAAAAAATGTCTGGGCCACCGATTGGAAGACAGTGAAAGTTTATATAGATGATATGTTGGTAAAAGGTATGCCATCATCAAACCACGTCCTTCATATGAGCAAGATGTAAAATATTTCGAGATCATACTAAATGAAATTAAATCCGAAGAAAATTCCTAGGGTATATGGTCAATCAGTGAGAGGAATTGCGGCTAATCTAGAAAATATTCAAGCTTTAACAAAAATGAAGGAGCAAACCATGGTTAAAGATGTACAAAGCCTCACAGGGGGATTATAGCTCTTAGTCATTTTATGTCCAGGTCCGCTGATAAATGTAGACCATTCTTTGAAGCAATTAAAAGGATAAGGATTTCAATTGTACCAAAGAATGCCAAGTTACTTTTGATAAACTTAAGAAACAACTCACGTTGCCAGAAGTTCTCTCTAAACCTATTCTAGGAGTGTTAAAGGCAGCTCTGAGCACCATCCTAGTATAAAATGAACAATCAGTTCAACAATCAGTACTATGTAAGCCAGGATCTTCATGATACAGATTGAGGTATATAGCAATGGAAAAATTGGCTTATGCTTTGGTGATGTCAGCTCAAAAATTAAGGTCGTATTTTCTGGATCATCGAATTGAAGTGCTCTACAATTTTCCACTCAAGCAAGTGTTGCAGAAACCTGAAATATCAAGTCGCTTGTTAAACTGGGCAGAGGAACTCGACCAGTTTGACATCATCTTCAAATTACGAATTGCAATCAAGGATCAAGCCCTAGTGGACTTTTTCGCTTAACTCATTCCAGATCTTGTAGTAAAAAAGTTGAAAGATGAAGCTCCATGGAGTTTATTTGTAGATGGCTCATCGGTAGCATAGAGAGTTGGAGCTAAAATAGCACTTATCAGCCCTGACAAGCACATTTATTGACAGTCTCTTCTATTCGACTTCAAAGTGTCAAATAATGAAGTTGGATATGAGGCCTTAATTTCCAGACTAAATATGGTCAAGCCATGCCATTGGAGTAGATAGACTTATAGTGCATATTGACTCCAACTACTGGTGAAACAAATACACGACAAATACAAGACCAAGGATGAGAAAATGGCCTTATACCACAAGGTCAATTCAGAAGAGCCGATGAAGTTCAAATTTCTTGAAATCGCCGAAGTACCTATGTCCCAGAGCATCCAAGTAGGTACATTTTCTCGCCTTGCCACAAATGAAGGAACTGGGAACCTGGAATATATACTTATTGGGACGATCTATCATTCAACCTTGCAGAAGGTGGGTCGTTGTGATGAAATTTTAGCTTAAACCCACTAGGATAGGTGAGATCATCTGGTACTTAAAACATGGAGAAAGATCTTAGGATCAAAATGAACCTCGAAAAGTCAAGATCAGATCAGCTAGGCATACTCTTGTTGGAGATGTGCTCTATAAGAGGGGACTTTCACTACCATTACTGAGATGTTTAGATGCTGAAGAAGCAAATACACTTTAATAGAAATTCATGAAGGAATTTATAGAAACCATACTAGGGGTTATGCTTAGCATTCAAAATCATAAGACAAAGCTATTTTTGGCCAGCTCTAAAAAGATTCAATTGACTTCAATCGAAGGTATGACAAATGTCAAAATTTTACTTCACTAATGAGAAGTCCACTCGAAGAACTGGTTTGTATCACAAATCCCTGGTCATTTCCTAAATGAAAAAATGACATAATCAACCCTTTTTTTAGTCGGCAAAGGAGGAAATAAATATGCAATTGATGGTGTGGATTATTTTACTAAGTAGCACTACAAAGAAAGAGTCTACTAGTTACAAATATTTAGTAATATTGCAAGAGAAAATCTTAGTGACAGCCTCAAGAAGCGTGTATATCTCGCGTGTCAAAAAAAATTATGACGTTTGTAGGCGTCGCTAAAATTTGTGATGCTTTACAATGTCACTAAATATTTTGACACTTTGAAGCGTCACTAATAAATTGTGACACTTGGAAGCATATTAACTACACTTTAGTAACGCTTTCAAATGTCACTATTAAATAGACTTTAATGACATCTCCAAATATCACTATTAAACACGTATAAATATTTTTTCAAGCGTTTAGTGACATATAAAAGTGTAACTATTTTTTTTTTTTTAAACATTTAGTGACATATAAAGACATGTAACTAATTTTATATAAGTTTAAAAAAAAACTATTGTTGAATTTGGAGTTATACCTATTAAACTATCCACAATATAGTACAAATTATCTAGAATACATTACCAATTCACAACAAAAATTCATGATAATCTACAAAAAAATCTCACAAATATACAAAATTAATATACTACTATAGAAAATCTTGCACCATATGTTCCATGCTTCACAAAAACATGATTAACATATCATTAACAAAACAAAAGACTTAATTGTTCAAGATCATGGCATACTGATTCTCAACATATGATCTAAAACAATAAAAATTATATTCTTCAACATGATCTAAAGAGTTCACTTAACGAAACATCAAGATGATTATATTCTTCCTCTTGCTCTCAATCCTTAGTACCACTTCCATTGGGTGGTGAAGTATTGTGTGCATCATTCTCATTCAAACCACGAGAATCCTAAAAAATAATAAATAACAATAATTTTCTATAAGTCTTATAAATTCCAACAAAATAAAAAATTGAATCAAATTAGCATAATAAGTAAAAAATTTCCAAGTATGATGATAATGAAGTTTTTCTTAATTTGTAACGAACCTATGGATTGGATACACGAGTGTCACAAGCATAAGTGCTAGATATTGGGTCAAACGATCCAAATGCAGTGCGATATATATGAACTTCATCATTCAAGTTCGCAATTGTTTCATTCGTCCTTGCCATATAAGCGTTCATCATTTCCGGTTGTTGAGCAAGTAACATCTCAAGTTTTTGTATTTGAACATTTGGATGATTGCGATTTGCCTCTTCAGTCCACATTCTTTTAATTTGACCACGAAATTTGATCACTTGTGATTTCATCACCCTAGTGTCATAACCACGTGCTCGTTCTAGCCTATCTTTACCCATGAGTTTATACCAAATAGCACTTACCAGTTCTTGGTCATTCTCATAAGATCTCGTGGCTCTAAATTCATCAATCTCCGATGCAGTCGTGGTCGAAAATGCAATGGTTTTAATAATACATTAAAACCATTTTTGAAATGCTCACCATGAACTCTCTTGACTCATCTTCTACATAAGAATCATCTTTCTATTTATGTGTGATTTCAAATAGCTTAAGAAGTTCATGGCATTTTTTATATTTGACAACCTATGATTATTTTTAAAAAAAAAAATTGAACTCAAGAAAGCAAACACATCTTCATTTAATGTAGACAATTACAAAGTTAATAATATTTATCCTTACATATTCATCTTCAACTTGATCATAACTCTTAGTACCCATGGTGTGCACATAAGCCTAGGTAGCATGGGCATCCTTCCCTTTCCTAGAGAGTTCCTATAGAGAAAAAAAATCATATAATTGACACTGCATGCAATGAAGAAGAGAGAGAGAGAGAGAGAGAGAGAGAAATAATAAAATATTCTCCATTGTATGACGTTAATTTTATCTGATTTACTCTTAAACTTAAGTCATTGGTGATTAGCAAAACTGGGTGGGGCCTCCATCTCATTAATCTTAGCCTCAATTTCAGTTTCTTGGAATACATAACTTTTCACTTGATTAGCCAACTTTTCATCGTAATTCCCACAACGTTCCAAATGTGCCTTTAACTTAGCCCTCAATCCGGCTTTTGCATCATCCAAATTTTCTTTCTTATCTTATATTTATTATTCCTGAACTTGGTACCAAATAAAGTAATCAGTACATTATCTACATTTTTCATGTTGAGGAAAAAAATAATTTCACCTGTCAAGTATAGCAAACAATTAAAAATAAAAATTAGTCTGTTTCTCCAATGCACGAAAATCATTATAAAATAACATTTACATGTACTTATTGATTACCCGAACTACTCTTAGGAGCTCAACGCTAAAGACATTTTTCACTGCACTGAAATCATCCATATCAGGTGGACAAAGATTTGGTTGTCTCACAAGCTTCTTCATATGCCTAATCAACACCTTTATAGCTACTCAAACCAGATGACCATATTCATTCACTTTCACATGATCCTTAAACATGTTGCCAACTTAAAAACATCACTTGCTTTCATTCATGTCTTTGTCATTTTCACAATTCCTTACTCATCTGTCCTTAAATAAACCAAAAACAAACAATTTTTTTCAAGTAGGTGTGATCAAACCTAGCCATGCTAACAAAAAAATAAGTTGGGAATAAAATATAACCTAGTTTAACTAAAATAAAGTACATATAGAAACATTACCAACAATCACAATTTTTTCTAGCACGTCCTAATTTGTCGAATTCTCATCATCTATTTCATAGTCTCAATCATTCTCTTCCTCTTCTATGTCCATTATTCACCAATTCAAGGCTTAAAAAATATCACAAATTGTTACGCATTAAGGGGCAAGCACTGGGTATAACTATCATCATCACCCTCTTCTAAATTCTCCCCCATATCATACAAATCCCTTAGTTCTGTCTCCGCAATATACTTCCATTCATTATCATTTCCATCTTGCACGTAAAATACTTGTTTTGCATTAGCTGATAGTAAAAATGAACACAAATCTGAGATAACTTTAACCACTCTAGTTTGTTCACGTGAATGCATAGAAGCCTTGCAAGCTATTGGCAATATATCTTGCATTAGAATATGGGCATCATGGCTTTTAAGGTTTGACAACTTCCACTCCTTCAAATTCACTCCTCTTGAAATATTTGACGTATATCCATCCAACACTTTAAGGCATTTCAACACTTGGAGAAAGGCATTCTCTCACTAATAGACCAAGTGTAGCATGCGGGGAGTGCATATGGCTTTTTATTTGGCAGATCTGCAAGATGGAGGTCATATTGTATCCCCATTTCCATAATGTCCCTCCGTGCCTTCTCATTGTCCTTAGTCTTCCCATCAAGATTCAACAAAGTTCCAAGTAGATTATCACATATATTCTTCTAAATGAGCATTGCATCTAGATTATTCCTTAAAAGGTTATATTTCCAATAAGGAAAAAAAATATTTCACTTCTTCCGAAATTGCTCATCCCCATTTACATCTTCTTCAATAATGTCATTGTCATCCTCAAAGATTGATGCATTGTCTCTTATAGGATCACTTGTAGGGTTACCAACTTCGCTTCTTCCCATTTTTCTTGAAGGCTTAAAAGACTCACAATATCTAAAGCTAACACCCTCAACCTATTAAAAAAAAAAGTTGTTTCAAAACATCTAATCCGCTTAACGGCTTTAGAGGTCTTCTATGCTCTTCAATGCCATCAAACAATTCTTTCTGAGATCGATAAGATTGAAATTCCTCTAACTACCTTCGATGACCCATGTAACTAAACTACTAAACTTCTTGCCATGCTTTAACCAAATGGAACAAGTTGAGTCAATGCAAATAGGACAAGGAACATGTATCTTTGTGCTCCATCTGGGCAATATGGCATATGTAGGAAAATCATTAATTGTACACATCAAACCAACTCAAAGTTTAAACATTCACCTGCAAAAGCAACAAAAGCATCTACACCATGCTACAATTCTCTTAACTCATGTACTAAGTGCTGCAGAAATACATCTATATCTATGACTGGTCCTTTCTCTCCTGGAGTAAAAGAAGGTTTTTTCATGCATAACCAAGGAGGAAGATTATAAGGAATTAATAATACCGGCCAAGTGCTATAAGTCATACTCATGGTTCGGAAAGGTTTAAACCCATCACTAGCAAGCCTCAACCTAACACTACAAGAATCTACAACAAACTCAGGATACCAGTCATTAAAAGCTTTCCAAACTAAACCATATGTTGGATGTCTGAACAAGCCATCTTTTGTGTGATCCATCTCATGTCGTCTCATGTCTTTAGCTGTTTTTGGAAAATCATAAATCCTTTTAAGTCTAGGAATCAATGGTACCTTGGCTGGCTTTTTATTTAAATTTATATTAGAACATTCATCTAATTAACTAGTCACTTCATCCTCATCCTCATCCTCATTCTTATTCTTATCCTTCTCCTCACCTTAATATCTTGAAGAATGAAACACACGGAAAGATTTTAATACCCAGGCCAGAAAAAGCTTAAAAGGTTTGATAAGTACTACACTTACCAAGGAGGCACCATCTTTTTCGGAAGTCCATTGTCAAAAAATCCACAATTAAATGTTTGGCTTGGAGCAATTCTATGATGAGTGATCCCCTGGGAAATTTTCTCAGGGAGCGTGCGAGTGAGGACAAAACATGTTGAAAAGACCTATGTTGGTACAGTGGGTATAATTGTCGATCTATAAGACAACCCGGAGCATTACAAAGATTCTTGATCAACCCTTTCATCCCAATAAAGCATGCAATCATTTGGATGAGCATGTATTTTTTGGTATCCAAGACCCAAATGGTTGCACAACTTCTTAGCTTCATATGCAGAAGATGGTAATGATGTTAAAAATGGAAATACATCCCTCAAAAATTCCAACAACATAATGAAAATCTTGTTTGAAAGGCCACCCATGCATTTAATGTGATACAAGTGTAAATTGAAGGATAACTGTGAGTATTTGCAACTTGGATAAAGCTCCTTCTCACACTCAGCTGGTACCTTTTGATATCGTGGTTGTATCAATACGAGGCAAATCATGAGGTTGTTGTGCATTATATGGAACATTAGCATTAACACCATCTACATCCTCTGCGTCATAACTCCGATCAAATTCTCCAATTTCACCACTTGCATCTCCACCAAAATTAACCCCTAATGAAGCATAAATCATATCCTTGATATTGTTGGTGTCACTATGAGGATTATTCAAAACATTAGTCATTTTTTATGCTAGCTTTGTTATATAAGGTGTATCATATTGGGATGATGACACGTGTTTTCCATGGAGTGTCCATGTGGTATAACTCGGGCTAAAGCTACCAAATAATATGTGAAGTAGCATTTCCCTGGATGAAAACCTTTTATCATTACAACATTTTAGGCTTGAACAGAGTATAGTCCCTTGAATTTCTGCAATGCTAGTGAATTTTACAAAAGACTCACATCCGGTCTTGTAAGCATTATTGCTTCTTTGTCCATTACTCCAACTCTTGTCCATAATGACGCTATTGATAATGATAAGCAAGTTTATATCTCACCAACTAAAAACAAAAGACAAAATAAAGAAATACAAACTCTACTAAGACTAAATAACAAAATATGAGTTCCATTACTTTATTTTAACTAAACAAAGGTATAAGTACCTAATCAATATGTTTTAAGATGTAAAACAATATGTTGTAGTTAAAATTAGAAGAAAAAAAGGTTAATCATATGCCAAAGTTGAGACTAGCAAAGTATCTAAAATGAATGGACACTATCATTGAGGCCAAACTATGCTCTCATGAAGTTTGGCTCTCATGAAAAATGAAAAAAACTGCAATGGAAGTGGAAGATGCTATTGTAGATTTAGTGAAATCTGCAAAAATGCCAGTAGGATTTTCAATTTTGGAATAGTTAAAATGAAAAATGTTCAAAAGGTTCAGCATTTTTAAATACATACACAATTAAAGCAAAGGTAACGAATCCTTGTCCCTTACATTTATCCCTGAAATTTTACAATCATGTATCTTCTTGGGGGAAAAAAAAAATCTTATGAAGATTTGAAAATTCACAAGAATACTTCATAAACACATGATTATTTCATAGCTTTGAAATCCACTTTATAGAATCACAAATAATTTCCATTTCTTTCAAAAAGAGAAGAATTCCACTCACAAGTTGTAGACAAAGCCTAGCTCAATTGATAAACTTTTCCTTTCGCCTCGATATCTCCTGTAACAAAGTATGAAATTTCCTTACTAAAATCATAAGCTTGAATTTAGTTCATGCATTTATTTCTCATCTTTCCTTTTAAGACAGCATCCTTTAATATCGTTGAAATCATTCATCAAAGCCTCAATTTCCTCTTTAAAATAATGTTGTCCAAAACTTCTTCTTATTCCTAATTTCACTTATCTTTATAATCTAGCATATTATCATATTTATAAGGCCTTGGTATGGATACATTTATTGATACATAGCTCTGATTGAGTTTGCAAGCATTTATCCGTCCAAATCATCAATCCATGATCTATTTTTCCCTTGGACACAAGGCTGTCCTGTTTTGTAGATGTGGCTAACATCACCAAATCTTATTTTTCTCCTCTTAATTATCAATTTAAAAGCAGAGCATGACACAGATTTTTAATCTTATGTAATGGTTGTTTGATCATAGCCACATTATACAAGTTTTTGGCTCCATGAATTGTATTGTAAGCAAATACATATATGATTCTTAAAGCTGTATTTTGATACTGTAGACAGATGACGACTTTATATATAGTTTTTTAAGAAAGACAAAGTACATCAATTTGAAGGAGGATCAACCTAGAAACTAGCAGTACTTAATTTAAGACATAAGATTATGTATTTGCATATTTACGATCCTTAAACGTACATAATCTATAAATTAATGTCATTGAAAACTCCACAAGTTTTATGAATTATATAAAACAAAATGAAAAAAATATATATATAATTCATTATTAACCATAGTATTCACATTTTTTGCTTTTGCCTCTCGTATTTAACATTTTCTCAAAATTTCTTTCAAAAACATTGATCACAATAATTATATGTTTTTTATACTTAAATCTAAATAATATATTAAATTAAAATAGTATTTGTATTAATATATATATATATATATATATATATTTATAATATAATAGAAAATTATAAATTTCAAGAGAACAATAATCTACAAATATAAAAATAATAAATTATTATAGAAAGTTTAACCGACGTTTTCCATAGTGTGTGTGTGTTCCAAAAATTCTACTTTTTAAACATATGTTCTCTAAAAATTTTAAAACCATATTATTTGAAATGGCGGGTCTTAAACAGAGGCTAATAATAACATGATACATTATTTTAAATAATTAATTTTGTAATAGTAGTTTTTTTCAGAATGTAAGGGTAAATGTAGATATTCTTTTTCAGTTTATGTGTAGATTATTTTATTGGTGTAAAATGAGCACAGAATGAATTTAAAAAAAATGATACTTTGAATAATGAATATCAAGATGAAATAGACATTGCATAAATTAGATAAATATAAGTTTCTGTTTTTAATGCAATCATTACAATTTATAAACAATATAATTTCTCAAATTACTTTTTAACTACAAACATTTTCTCTCCATTCATTCAAATCATCATTTTTTTTTTCAAAACTCGTTTTCTGCCTCATTTTAACAATAAAATAATCTACATATGAACTAAAAAAAAAAAAAAAAAATCTCTACTTTTAACCTTACATAATAAAAAGATTTACTATTTCAAACCTCATCATTAGAAATAATGTGTCATGTTATTAATAGCCCTCCATTTTAGACATGTTATTTTAATTAATGTGGTTTGTAAATTTTTTGTAGAATGTGTGGTCGAAATCTTATCATACGTTCTCCAAAAATTTTACAAATTACGTTATTTGAAATGACGGATCTTAAATTGGGGCTAATAATAGCATGATACACCATTTCAAATAATTAGGTTTGTAATAGTAATTTTTTCACAATGTAAGATTAAAAGTAGAGAATTCTTTTTAGTTTGTGTAAGTTAATTTATTGTATAAAATGAGCATAAACTGAATTTAAAAAATGATATTTTAAATAATGAATATTAAGATGAAATAGACATTGCATAAATTAGATAAATATAAGTTTTTTTTAATGCAATCATTACAATCTATAAATCAATTTAGAAACAACATAATTTGATGAAAACCAAAGAAGTCAACCGGTGGACCAAGGAAGTCAGCCCTTGATTCACGTTCTCGTGGGGGCCATGAAGAGGTCCAAGGCCAAGGAGATTCAAGAATCGATGGTGGCCCTCATTCACAAATTATGGCATCAAGCACAACTAGGGAATGACCTCAAATCTGAAATCAATTTCATCAAAATTGAAAAGGAAGACTAGCCGGAAGCTCATGTGGACGCACAGGGCAACAGCCCTGCAGCTAAGCGCGCCATTTGAGCATACCTTTGGTAGAATGTTTGGGTTACTGTTCACACATGAACTACGCGGCCGCGCGACCTTGACCTACGCGTCCGCATGGCTATACTGGAGGCGGGTTTCGCGAGTTTTCAAATTTAAATCTGACCTATTTTTCTTGTAAATTAAATAGTCATTTTGGGAACCCTAGAAATTAGCTTGGATTGTAAGAGATTCTTGGAGAGTATTTTGAGAGGTAAATCACCTTTCTTATAGAAATTAGCTTGGATTGTAAGAAACTTCTTCAACTTTATTTGGGAATATTATTCTTGTGTATTGTTGTTGTTTATTACACAAACATCTTGGTATTTCCTTTAATCATTTTGTATTTAGAAATTTGACAAAAGAAATTGCTATAAATATGAAAAAATATATATTTTTATTCATACAGGTCAAATCAGAACTAACCGCGACCCGCATGGGCTCGACTCGGATGGGCCAACAGGTGGACCTGGGTTGTAGTTCGAAATTTGTGGGCTGACCCAGAACCCACAGCGGGAGGGATTTTTTTCAAGCGGACCGTTACCGGGCTTTTATGTTAGCGGGCCGACCCGGTTCGGGCCACCCGGATTGACACCTCTATATAATAGCAAGCAAAGAAAGTCCACTTCCTATTGTGTCAATCCTTCCTTTACTTCCTTGTTATGTTTGTAGAATTTTTGCTATACAAGAATTGATTTCTCAATCTAGTTGATTACGTTCCTTGGATTGTTTGAGTAAGAAAACTTGGAATGGTAAAAGGCAAGAGTTTGAGCTCATTGGAGGGTAAGAGCCTACATTGAGTGGAAACATGAGAGAAAATATTTTGTGAGGACACTTACATACTTGCACTCCATGTCTAATACACATACTTCAAGTGGGCAAGATTCAAATGCCCCAACTCAAGAATTAAGGGATATGATACGAGCTCTCACAGTTACAACGGCGGATATGGGAAGAAGTTTATAGGGAATATTAGCAAGTTTGGAGACTAGGGGGGAAGTTCCACCACCAAAGGATAATAATGTTAGGAGGGGTGGTAGAAGAAGAGCTAGAGATGATGATGATGAAATGGAGAGTGAAGGGGGTAGTGACCAAAATTGGAATATGGGTAAAAATAGAGGAGGTAGGAATGTTAGTGGGAATGGTCGAGGACATGGGAAGAACCATAGAGGTAGAAATGGGGTGGATAGTAATCTTGGAAGCATTAAAATGAATATTCCTTCTTTCCATGAGAAAAGTGACCCGGATGCTTACTTAGAGTGGGAAAGGAAGATGTAGTTGATCTTTGAGTGCCATCGATACTCCGAAGATAAAAAGGTCAAGTTAGCGGTAGTAGAGTTTGTCGACTATGCATTAGCTTGGTGGGAAATTTATTGCTCACTAGGATGAGGAATTTGGAGGGTAGTGTTGATACTTGGGATTAGTTGAAGAGTCTCGTGAGGAAGAGATTTGTTCCTAATCATTATTATAGGGGACTCTATCAAAGATTACAAACTCTTACTCAAGGTTCTAGAGGGGTGGAGGATTATTACAAGGAGCTGGAGAAAACCTTGATGAGGACTAATATAGAGGAGGATAGAGAGGCCACCATGGCTCGAATTATGAGTGGATTGAATAGGGAGATAGCCAATGTGGTGTGGAAATGGAGGAGTTGGTGCATATGGCTATCAAAGTGGAGTATCAATTGAAAAAGAAGGAGCAATTTAAGAAGAAAGGACAAGAAAAATATTCGAGGAGTCGTAGTTCCACTTGGAAGTCTAAGTAGGGGAATGATAAAGGTGATAAAATGCAACTTAAAGACAAAGTTGAAACATCGAAGGGGAAGGAAGTTGGCTTCATCAAGGATAAGCCTAAGATTGGTCCAACCACTTCTAGGAGTAGTGATATTGAGTGTTTCAAATGTAGGGATAGGGGGCATTATTCTCGAGAGTTCCCTAACAATAGAGTGATGTTCATTAAGAATGGGGAGTGGTACTCGGGAGATGAAGAGGAGGAAGAGAGAGTGCAAGATGGAGATGATAGTGATAGTGAGAGCGAGGAAGAAGAGGTGGAGGGAGTTGTTAGTCTACCAAAGTCTTTAATTATCATAAGATCTCTCAACACCCAAGCCAAAGTTGATTAAATGGCTAAGCAAAGAGAAAATATTTTTCATACTAGGTGTCTTGTGAGAGATAAAGCTTGTAGCCTCATTATTGATGGAGGAAGTTGCACCAATGTGGCTAGTACTAGCATGGTGGAGAAGTTGGGATTACCGTTGATGCCACATCCTAGTCCTTATAAGTTGCAATAGTTGAGTGATTATGGGGAGTTGAAGGTAAGTAAGCAAGTACTTCTTAGTTTCAACATTGGGACATATGAAGATCAAGTACTTTGTGATGTGGTTCTCATGCAAGCTACACATATACTATTGGGTAGGCCGTCGTAATATGATAGGAAGGTGTTGCATGATGGGAGGAAAAATAGATATAGCTTTCAAATGAATGGAAAACCCATAACACTACTACCTTTGAGTCTGGAAAAAGTTTATAAGGACTAATTGAAGCTCAAAAAGGAGGAAGAAGAGGAAAAGGAAAAGGAAAGAAGAAAGAAAGAGGGCAAAAGAGGTTGGGAAAAAATGAAGTTTTATGCTAGTAGGGGTGATGTGGAGAGGGCTTTAAAGGAAAATAAACACATACTTTTGATGGTATACAAGGAGGCCCTCCTTACACATGATGAATCTCACACTCCCCTCCCCCCCCCCCCCAATTTAGCTACCTCTTTGTTGCAAGAATTTGAAGATGTCATCCAGGAGGAGATATACAAGCTACACATATACTATTGGGTAGGCCTTCGCAATATGATAGGAAGGTGTTGCATGATGGGAGGAAAAATAGATATAGCTTCCAAATGAATGAGAAACCCATAACACTACTACCTTTGAGTTCGAAAGAAGTTTATAAGGACTAATTGAAGCTCAAAAAGGAGGAGGAAGAGGAAAAGGAAAGAAGAAAGAAAGAGGGAAAAAGAGGTTGGGAAAAAAATTAATTTTTATGCTAGTAGGGGTGATGTGGAGGGGGCTTTAAAGGAAAATCAACACATACTTTTGATGGTGTACAAGGAATCCCTCCTTACACTTGATGAATCTTACACTTCCCTCCCCAATTTAGCTACCTCTTTGTTGCAGGAATTTGAAGATGTCTTCTCGGAGGAGATGCCTTGTAGACTTTCACCCATTAGAGGCATCGAGCACCACATTGACTTCATTCCCGGAGCTGTCATTCCAAATAGACTGGCATACCGAAATAACCCGGAAGAGACCAAAGAACTCCAAAAGCAAGTCGAGGATTTGATGAGCAAAGGATATGTTTGTGACAGCATGAGTCGTTGTATCATGCTCATGCTACTAGTGCCCAAGAAAGATGGAACTTATAGGATGTGTGTTGATTACTGAGATATCAACAACATAACGGTAAAGTATCAACATTCCATTCCTAGGTTAAATGACATGCTAGATGAATTGCATGGTTCTTGTATTTTTAGTAAGATTGATTTGAGAAGTGGTTACCACCAAATTAGGATGAGAGAAGGGGATGAATGGAAATCTGCATTTAAAACTATGTATGGTTTGGTTGGTTATGCCCTTTAGTCTCATTAATGCACCGAGCACTTCTATGAGATTAATGAATTATGTTTTGCATGCATTTATTGGCAAAATTTTTGGTAGTTTACTTTGATGATATTTTGATCTATAGCAAGAACTTGGAAGAGCATGTTGAACACTTGAGATGTGTGCTTTTAGTTTTAAAAGAAGAAAAATGTATGTCAATCTCAAAAAGTGTAATTTTTGCATGAAGAGTGTTCTATTTCTTGACTTTGTTGTTAGCACTAAGGGTATTGAGGTTGATGAGGAGAAGATCAAGGCCATTAAGGAATGGCCAACTCCCAAAAGTGTCACCGAGGTAAGAAACTTTCATGGGCTAGCTAGATTTTTATCGTCATTTTGTTAAAGATTTTAGTTCATTAGCTTCACCACTTACCGAGGTTGTTAAAAAGAATGTGGGTTTTAAATAGGAGGATGCACAAGAAAGGGTTTTTAATGAAATAAAGGAAAGATTGTCCACCGCATCCGTTTTATCATTCCCTAACTTTGACAAAACTTTCGAGATTGAATGTGATGGCCGATGCACTATCTAGGAGGTCTACTCATATCACTACTTTGGGTGCAAAATTTTTGGGCTTTGAAAGTATTAAGATTTGTATGTGAATGATGTAGATTTTGCAAGTATATTTATGTTTTGTGAATTCATGTGACAATTATTATAGGTATGAGGGGTTTTTGTTTCGTGAAAATAAACTTTCCATGTCTAATTACTCGTTGAGAGAGTTGTTGGTGAGGGAGGCTTATGAGTGGGTTTGATGGGGCATTTTGATGTGAAGAAGACTTTGAAAAATTTTCAAGAACATTTCTTTTGACCTAAAATGAGGAGGGATGTAAAAAGAATTTGTTAGGTGCATCGCTTGCATGAAAGCTAAGTCTAAAGTAGCACTACATGGATTATATATGCCCCTACTGATTCCTAGCGAGCCTTTGACCGAGATTTCTATGGACTTTGTTTTGGGTCTACCTAGGTCTAAGAAGGGTAGTGATTCCATCTTTGTGGTCATTTATAGATTTAGTAAGATGGCACATTTCATTGTTTGTCAATAAACGGATGATGCCCATCACATAGCAGACATTTTCTTTAAGGAGATAATGAGGCTTCATGGAGTCCCTAAGAGTATTGTGTTGGATAGAGATGTCAAATTCCTTAGCCATTTTTGGAAGGTCTTATGGGGGAAATTGGGAACCAAACTTTTTATTTTCAACAACTTGTAATCTCCAAACCGATGGCCAAACCAAGATGGTTAATAGAACCTTAATACAACTCCTTCGCACTATCCTTAAAGGCAATCTAAAAAGTTGGGAAAGAGTCTACCATTTGTTGAACTTGCTTATAATAGAAGTGTTCATTCTACTACCGATTTTCTCCATTTTGAAATTGTTTATGGTTTTAACCCACTAACTCCTCTAGATTTGATTCATTTGCCTATTGATGAAAATGGTAATTTAGATGAAAAGCGAAAGGCGAAGTTGGTCAAATCTTTCCACGAGAAGGTCAAACTCCAAATCGAGAAGAAGAATGACCAAAATGCTTCAAGTGATAACAAAGGTATAAAACGTGTATCATTCGTACCGGGTGATTGGGTGTGGCTACATTTGAGGAAACAGCTATTCCCTAACCAAAGAAAATCCAAATTCCAACGGCGTGGTGATGGCCCCTTTCAGGTGATTGAGAAAATTAATGACAATACTTATAAGCTTGACCTCTTGGGTGATTACAATGTTTCGGGTTCTTTAATGTCTCTGATTTATCTACTTTTGATCAAGTGATGATTCGAGGTCGAATCCTTTACAAGAGGGAGGGATGATGAGAACCAAGAAATTCAACCCGCGAACCAAGGAAGTCAACCTTCGATTCACATGCTGGTAGGACCCATGACGAGGTCTAAGGCCAAGGAAATTCAAGAATCAATGGTCGCCCTCATTCACAAATTACGGCATCAAGCACAATTAGGGAATGACCTCAAATTCGAACTCAATCTCATCAAAATTGAAAAGGAAAACCAGCCGGAAGCTCATGCTACCACGCAATGCAATAGCGTCGCGGCCGCGCACCATTTGAGCATACCTTTGGCAGAATGTTTGGGTTACTGTTCAAGCATGAACTGAGTGGCCGGGCGACCTTGAACCACGCGACCACGCGGCTATACTGGAGGCGGGTTTTGCGATTTTTCAAATTTAAATCCAATCCATTTTCTTTTCTTATTTCTTGTACTTTGAATAGTCATTTTAGGAACCCTAGAAATTAGCTTGGATTTTAATACTCTTGGAGAGTATTTTGAGAGGTAAATCATCTTTCTTATCTTGTAATTTTATTTGAAATTTCTTCAACTTTATTTGGAAATATCATTTTTGTGTATTGTTGTTTATTCCACAAACATCTTGATATTTACTTTATTCTCTCCATTGGGTTAGGATTATTTTCCTTAGAATTTTGGTTAATGTGAGCTTGGATTAAGATTCATCAATTTATTACCATTTTTAACTTTTTTGGGTTGATTTCAAAGTATTGTGGAAATTTTTGATTTAAAATATCAAAGGGGTTCGCATCATATTTTCTCTCCACTTTTTAATCACTCACATGGTTCGCATCATATTTTATCTCCACTTTGTAATCATTCATATTTTCTCTCCACTTATTCAAAACATCATTTTTTTTAAAACTCATTTTTTACCACATTTTACCAAAAAAATAATTTACACATAAACTAAAAAAATTCTCTACTTTCAATCTTACATTATGAAAAAAATTACTATTAGCCCCCTGTTTGAGACCCGTTAGTTCAAATGACGTGATTTGTAAAAATTTTATAAAACGTGTGATCAAAATTTAATACTTCTACGGGTATTAAAGATTATTATGATAAAATAAAAGATAAGAATAACGCATAAAAAAAAGATCAAACTACAAAAATATGCATAACAACACAAAAAATGTTAAAAAGAAAAGAAAAGAAAGAATAAGGCCAAAACAAAATAAAACAAAATTTAAAAAAATAATAGTAACACCAAGGACCAAGCAATTAAGGCTTTGTCCTTTTTTCAAAAATGTTGTACCGCATGTTGCAGGGTTTAAAAAAAATAAAAAAATAAAAATAATATTACTTTGGATGGAAAATGCTTGTCAATGGCTAGTCACACTTTATCATTTTAAAAGATAGTATGACCTATTTGATCAATAGAAAAATTTTGATTTTTATAAATTTTTTTATAAATGTATGATTTAGATTGATTTGAAAAATCAAAAATTGTTAATTGACTAAAGATAAATGGTTGAGATTGAGTTTAAAAAATTTTAGTAAAAATTTTAGATAAATCAAACAGGCTCTATAGATTAAGGTATATGCTTAGATTCTCCATTAAGCATCTGAGCTGCTCGAAATTTTGTTCTACTTTCTGCTCAGTAACATAAGTTCATGTCTATAATTTTTCTGCATTATTATTAGATCTTCTATTAATTATCTATATAGATATATGTTTTGAATATGTTCATTCATCAATAATATAATTCATAATTTAAATATGTAATCTCAGTAAATTATATTTTTATTAAAGATATTGATATTTATGTCAATTTCAAGTTTCGGCTACGATCTTGATTCTAGGGTAAGAAATTGTTTATATTGTCTTGGTGTCCCGCGCCTTTAGTGTCCAAGTCAAATAAAACCGAGTGTTTTTCAATTTTATATTGGGGATAATTGCACTCCATATTACATTTTTATCACTTATTGAAATTTTACTTAAATTAATATTTTAATTGATTTTTGCTTCCTTTTCTTTATCCTCGTTAAAAACTTATAATATTCTCACCAACACTGCCCCACCACCACCGAATCAACTCTCTTTTCTTCAACGAGGCTGAGTGTGCTGTTTGAATGACGTCACCATTGAGTTTTTACTAAATTTTCACCAATTCTACAACGTGTTTGACTAAATGTGTCTAGCCGAATATAATGAACGCATCATAAAAAGTTTGAAAGTTTCAAATTGTAATACTAAAGTTTCGCCCCAAGTATTATAAAAATTTGAAAGAACTTCATGTTATGATACAAAAATTGAAAGTAATATAAGTATCATGTTGTAATACTTTAAAAGTATCATAAATTTCATAATATAATACTTGTGATAAATAACATATTTTTCATTAATTTTTTAAAATAACGTAAATTTCAAATATGAAATCAAAAGTTGGATATTTGTCCAATACCCCTTTATATTATATTGAATCCATTGTTTGAATTTTATTTTTGTTTTGGTTTTTATGGAATTGATTGTTTTCTATTGTGATTTAATATAATATTGGGACTTTGTCATTTCATATTGAAAATGGTTGAAATATTGCTTGAAATATATTAGCATTCAATTATTTATTGGAATTTCATGTCAAATAATTATGAAAAAATATTTTAAATGAAAATCTCAATTTTAAAATGAAGAGTGAAACAAGTATTCAAGTAGAAAAAGTACTTGCGAAAACAAATTTATAACTTAATTTTCGAGTATGTCTAACTGTGGTTTGATTCAAATGGAATATTAGCCTACAGAAATAAGGAGTATGTTTATTGACATGGTGTCATTTATATTTTGAACCCAGATGTAAAATTGTGACTCTTCTATTCTTAGTAGATTTGAATGTTCAGGGTATGTGGTTTCCTTTTTAGATTTTTCAAGTAAATCAAGAACTCATAATATGCAATTGTCACTATTAATGTTTATTATATATAAGATTAAACATTTTCATCAAACAACACATGGAGATTGAGTTTCAATAAGAATAATCTACAACTTAATATATTAAAAATGGGGATGAGTGGAAAACTTTTAATTTCTCATTTTACTCTTAAATTATTATGTTTCGATCAATATTACCTTTAAAATTTAATTTATTTTCTTTAAATACGATTACTAGTAGTTATTAATATTAGTGTACAGTACATTTAAATATTTTTCTCTTTTGTCAATAATGCTCTTAAATTCTTATTAAAATCATTAATTAAATTAAATTATATAAAAGAAGGTCAATTCTTTTAATTATATTCTTATTAAGAATAGAAAATAAATAATTTCAAAACTCTTTTCAAAAAACAAAAACAAAAATCAAAACTGTAATTATGTCTGAACTTACATAATATTAATTTTTTTCAATATAAAAAGTATACTCCAAATTAATTTATTTTGTCTATGTACACTTTTTTTTACGACTTATCAGAAATATTCTGTAAATCAAATATCGATTTATCGAATATTTTATGATATCAGATTACTTCTTGATATATGGAAAGTGATTTATTTATTTATTTATTTATTTATTTATTTGACATTTTAAATAATAGTCTAATATGTATTTTGAGGAATTGGGTAAAAATTTCAATAAAATATTAATTTATTAAAAACTGCAGTCCATTCATAATTTAATTTTTCCTTTGCCAATATCAGCTACCTTAACTACTTTCAAAAATAGTATTAGTATTTCAAAAATATTATGCTTATTATTAATCTTATTCATAGTACGTTCAAAACACATGATTATTACTAGTACTATTAAAACTGAAGATCATCCTCATGTAATATAACAAGTTATGCGGGAAGAAATCTGGGCTGACCCTAAGTTTTGAGAGGCTCTAAACCGGTCTCCTACTCCAAAATTTATTAGGGTCTTGAGTTATGTACAACACTTTTCACTAATAATTTCAAGATCCAATCATTAATAACTATAACTAATATATTTAATTACTCAAAATTCGTGGTTTTACTAAATACTTTGGCATCTAATATTTTTGTAAATATTTCCACAAATATTATTTTCACAAATTTTGTGTAAGCCATTTAAATATATGGTTGAAAAATGATTAAGGTTTAACTATTAATAAGGTCAAAACATATTTATTTATATTTTATATTAAACAGAAAACTGAAAAGAAAAAGTAATGAATTGACTTAAGATAAACCTAATATGTAATTATTGAAAGAGCAATTCAGTGCAATTATAAACGGGACCCTATCTACACCAGCACTCGATCATATTTCAAGCACCCTACTCCATTCCACCCCCACCCCCCACCCCCCTACTCCCCCAAACCCAGGAAAACTCTCAATATTTGCTTACCATGCATACAAACTTTGCTTTATAAATATATTTATCCCTCAAACATAAACTCTCAAACAAACTTCGTCTTCTTCACAAAATCGGAGAAGATGTACAGGAAATCATTCCACCGGAGGTACGACTCCGGCGAGCTCAACGGGTTAGAGGCTGCAAGATATTTCTCCGGCAGCACCAACGAAACTCCAACTGCAACTTCTGCACATAAGATCATCGGAGAATACAGGCATTCTGCAATGAAAACTGCTCCAAGAATGAGCCTAGACGCGCCCCCGACGATGATGTCGAGACATTCACTTCATTTACAAATGGAAAAGCAAATGGAAGAGAAAAAACATAAACAGCCAAGTTCTCCCGGTGGCAAGCTTGCCCACTTCTTGAATTCTCTTTTCAGTCAAACATCTTCCAAGAAGAAGAAATCTAAATCTTCAACACAGTCTGTGAAGGAAATTGAAGGAGAAAGCCCTGGTTGCATAAGGAAAAGAAGAAGCAGCATCAGTTTTTCCAATACGATCAATAAAACTGCTGATTCCAAGTCCATTTATTCATCTTCAAGTTCTGGTTTTCGAACACCTCCACCTGCTCCTTATGTACGTAATCCCACAAAAAGAAACACAGATTACGCTTTTTCCGATGAAAAAATAAGATTCAACAATGAAAAACTTGAGAAGAACAAGAATTCTAATCTGGGATATTCAAACAGGAGTAGAAAAAACTGGTCCGACCATCAGTTTTCATCAGAAGAGAGAGAATTTAGAAATCTCGATGATTTTGACGATGGTGCAGATAGTGATTCAAGCTCTGATCTGTTTGATTTACCAAATCATGATTTAGATTACTTCTCAAGTGGACTACCTGTTTATGAAACAACTCATATGAGCAGCATCAAGAGAGGTGCACCAATTTCCAGCGGCGCGGTATAATTTACAAATCACATCAATAGTGCAAGGTTTGCCTTGTCCGTACTAATGCTTGGAATTGAGAGAATTTGTTGATTTTTGTCAAGATCAGTTGATAGATTCTGCTTTTTCTTCTTTTAAATTTTCTTGTAACTTTTTTCCTGTATGTACAGTTTAGATTGATTGTCTGCCTCAACTTTTCTGTCTTTGCTTTTGAAGATTTCGGTTATGAATCAAGAATGTTGATTTCGTACAAATAAATTAGTCTTTGATTACAAGATTTAATTATGAATCAGTTTACGTGTATATTGGAGTCAGAAGTAAAACGCTCTCCTTTAACAAATCGAGAATCCATGAAGATTTAAGGTTTTCAATACCGTGTATAATTTACCAGAAAACCTAATGCTTTGTTAAAATAATAAAAAGGCATGCAATAAGTTTTAATAAATATGATACTGATTACTGAATTACTATAATTGATTATTAAGTAAAAAAATCATATGTTAGTCCCACAACTTATGGCGGAATTTCACGTCTTAATTATTCAGTTCTAAAAATATCATTGAAGTATGTTTCTTTGTTTCAATTTGATCACTATCCAACAAAAAACCTATATATATATATATATATATATATATATATGCTGGAGCATTGGCATTATTCAAGAATTAGGCTCGAGCTTTGATTTTAATTATTGTGTTGTCAATCAGTGGAGTTAAATTTGCAATCAGAAACTCTTGTTGAAAAATGGGGCTAAAATGTGGCCTAATTTTGTTGAAATTGGAAGACAAAAGCTAGTCAAAAGGAGCCAACTTTTGACAAAAGACATGGAGCTAAAATGTGGCCTAATTTTGTTGAAAATTTGTCATGCATGCTTGTGAATTTTGCCTATAAATAGAAGGCTAAAATTCACTTGTAATACACCACCACAACATAGAGTCTTCTTGTGTAGAAGAGTAACACAATCAAGAGGTGTTCACAAAATAGAGAGAAAAGTGAGTTGGAGAGAATAGCCTTTGCATAGGCAGATAAAAATACAGTGTAGTATTTTTTGTACTCCTCATTTTTCCGAGTTAGTGAAATATATTGGTGTGGGTCCGTGGACGTAGGCAAATTGCTGAACCACGTAAATATTTGTGTTTCGTATTTGCATTTTATTTTTGCGTATTTATATTTTCTCAGTCCAATTTATTTGTGTCACATCGATCCTGGGCGGGATTAGTTGTGTCCTAATTCCCAACAATTGGTATCAAAGCTTTGGCTCATTGAGATCTTTTGAAATTCTTAGTATGCTCTGTGGTTGCAGCTTTGACTGATCTTCCACATCAAAAAAGATTTCTTTAGACTGTTTTGTGATTGAGTGTGAACAATGTCGACAGATGAGAAAATATCCAAAATTGACAAATTTGATGGTTCAAATTTTGGATTTTGGAAAATGCAAATGGAGTACTATCTGTACCAGAAGGATCTATACAAGCCACTAAAAGAAAAGCCAGAAGATATAAGCCAGGGGGATTGGGAGTTGCTTGATCGAAAAGCACTCGGCACAATCAGGCTGACGTTGTCAAAGTCAGTGGCCTTCAACATAAAAAATGAGAAGACGACAGAGTCTCTCATGGCAGCCCTTTCTAGCATGTACGAACAGCCATCTGCAGCAAATAAAGTCCACTTAATTAAAAAGCTGTTCAATATGAAGATGGCCGAAGGCGGAAGATTTGGGGAGCACCTAAATGAATTCAATGAAGTGACGGACCAGCTAAACACAGTCGAAATCACTTTTAGTGATGAAGTACGAGCTCTGTTAATTCTTGGGCAGTTGCCAGACAACTGGAATGGTACAGTCACAGCAATTAGTGGCTCTGCCGGAAAGTCAAAATTAAAGTTCGATGATGTCGTAAGCATGATCTTAACGGAGGAGATCAGACGACAATCAGAAGGTGCCTCAACTTCAGGATCGACGTTGAACGTGGAAAGCAGAGGCAGAAATTCTAATAGAGGAAATGGGCGGGGCAACGGTATATTCAGAAGTGGCAGATCGAGGTCCAAAAATCAAAACAATTCCAACAAGACAAAGGTTGTGGAATGTTGGAAGTGTGGCAAGACCGGTCATTACAAAAACCAGTGTCCAACACCTCCAAAAGAAAAGGAGGACAAGACAGAAGTCAATGTTGTGGAAGAGGAAGCGGACGATGCTTTGATATGCTCTTTGGAGAGAAAAACGGAATACTGGGTGATTGATTCCGGAGCATCTTTTCATGCTACCTCAAACAAGGAGTTTTTGTAAACTATACGCGGGGTGATTTTGGCAGAGTATATCTCGGTAATGATCAACCGTGTGGCGTGGTCGAAAAAGGTGATGTACAGATCAAGATCAATGGATCTGTGTGGAAGCTGAAGGACGTGAGACATATTCCAGAATTGAGGAAGAACTTGATCTCTGTCAAGCAATTGTCGGGAGAAGGACATGTCACCACCTTCTCTGGTGATAACTGGAAGATCACCAAGGGCGCCATGATTATCGCTCGAGGCAAGGATACTGGCACCCTCTACACAACGACGGATGCTTGTGTGACAATTGCAGTTGCTGAAAGCAAGGAGGGCCCAAACTTGTGGCACCAGAGACTTGGGCATATGAGTCAGAAGGGACTCAAGTATATGCATGCAAAGGGGAAACTACCAGAGCTTCAGTCTACTGATATAGACTTATGCGAGAGTTGCATCTTTGGGAAGCAGACCAGGGTGAGTTTCAACACTAGTGGCAGAACTCGGAAGCAAGAGAAACTTGAGTTAGTCCACACAGACGTCTGGGGACCAACCGCAGTTTCATCTATTGGCGGAAAGTCATACTTTGTGACTTTCATTGATGACCACTCGAGAAAAGTGTGGGTTTATTTCTTGAGACACAAGTCCGAAGTATTCGATGTGTTCAAGAAGTGGAAATCCATGGTGGAAAATGAAACAGGATTGCGAGTAAAGAAGCTGAGGTCCGACAACGGAGGAGAATATACGGATATGGCGTTCAAGAAGTTCTGTTACCAGAATGGCATCAAAATGGAGAGGACGTTGCCAGGGACTCCACAGCAAAATGGAGTTGCAGAACGTATGAACCGGACATTAACGGAGAGAGCCAGAAGCATGAGGTTACATGCAGGCTTGCCCAAACAGTTTTGGGCAGAAGCAGTCAACACAGCGGTGTACTTGATCAATCGAGGACCCTCGGTACCGTTGGAGTACAGGATATCGGAGGAAGTATGGAGCAGAAAAGAAATAAAACTTTCCCACTTGAAAGTTTTTGGATGTGTCGCATATGCACATATTAGTGACCAGGCAAGGGGCAAGTTAGACCCCAAATCACTGAAGTGCACATTCATTGGATATGGCGGAGATGAGTTCGGCTACCGCTTATGGGATGACCAGAACAGAAAGGTCATCAGAAGCAGGGATGTCATATTCAACGAGAAGGTTATGTACAAGGACAGAAATGCAGTGCAGTTCGATGACACAGTACATGATGATCAAACATATGTTGAGTTGGATGCTCCAGAAAGTAGTACGTCGCAGCAGACAGAGGAGGATCTGCAGTTACAGGAGCCTGTTCTAGAGACTGATGCATCACAGTCTCCAGTTCCTGTTCTTAGAAGGTCAACCAGACCTCATGTTCCAAATAGAAAGTACATGAGCTACATGTTACTTACTGATGCAGGTGAACCTGAATGCTATCATGAGGCATGTCAGGTCGGTGATTCTGGAAAGTGGGAGCTTGCAATGAAAGATGAGATAAAGTCACTCATCTCTAACCAGACGTGGGAACTAGCTGAGTTACCTACAGGAAAGAGAGCTCTACACAATAAGTGGGTGTACAGAATCAAGGAGGAACATGATGGATCAAAGAGATACAAGGCGAGGTTGGTGGTCAAAGGTTTCCAGCAGAAAGAAGGAATTGACTACACGGAAATATTTTCCCCAGTTGTGAAGCTGACAACAATCAGATCAGTCTTGAGTATTGTTGCAGCAGAGGGTTTGCACTTGGAGCAGTTAGATGTAAAAACTGCTTTCCTCCATGGTGACCTTGAGGAGGAAATATATATGTAGCAGCCAGAAGGCTTCTCAGTCAAAGGAAAGGAGAAGCTCGTTTGCAAATTGAAGAAGAGCCTGTATGGCTTAAAGCAAGCCCCGAGACAGTGGTACAAGAAGTTCGACGGATTTATGCAGAAAAATGGCTACTTCAAATGTAATGCTGACCATTGTTGCTACTTCAGGAGATTCGAGTCCAGTTATATAATTTTGCTACTTTATGTCGATGATATGTTAGTAGCAGGCTCAGATATGGACGAAATCAAGAAGTTAAAGATGCAGCTGTCAGCAGAATTTGAAATGAAGGACTTGGGTGCAGCGAAGTAGATTCTCAGAATGAGGATTTTCAGAGATAAGCAGAAGGGTATCTTGCAGTTATCTCAGGCCAAGTACATTAGTCAAGTTCTGCAGAGATTTAACATGTGCAGTGCGAAGGCTGTCAGCACGCCACTAGCTAATCACTTCCGTCTATCTAGTGATCAGAGTCCTAAGACAGAGGACGATATAAACTTCATGGCTAAAATACCATATGCCTCAGCCATTGGAAGTTTGATGTATGCCATGGTTTGTACCAGACCAGATATTGCTCATGCAGTGGGAGTTGTGAGCAGGTTTATGGCAAATCCAGGAAAGCAGCATTGGGAAGCAGTAAAGTGGATATTAAGATATCTACAGGGAACTACTGATAGATGCTTATGCTTTGGACGAGGCGAGGTGGCTCTACAAGGTTTTGTAGATGCAGATTTTGCTGGTGAGGTAGATCGCAGAAGGAGCACTACTGGTTATGTTTTCATAATAGGTACTACTGCAGTTAGCTGGATTTCGCAGATACAGAAGATTGTTGCTCTATCCACTACAGAAACAGAGTACGTGGCAGTAACCGAGGCTAGCAAAGAAATGATCTGGTTACAGGGTTTGTTGGCAGAATTGGGATTCAGTCAGGAGAAGAATGTTTTGCACAGTGATAGTCAGAGTGCGATACATCTGGCAAAGAATTCAGCATTTCATTCTAGAACCAAGCACATTGGACTCCGTTATCACTTCATCAGGTCTCTTCTAGAGGATGAAGTATTAACACTAGAGAAGATCCAGGGTAGCAAGAACCCAGCCGACATGATGACCAAGACAGTAACAAAGGAAAAATTGGAGCTGTGCTCAGCTTCAATTGGTCTTCTGAAGTGAAGACAAAGGAAATGACTCACACCATATTTCACAAGGAGTTGCAAGAAGGAGATATCTCAGGGGAAGCCACATTTGTCCCCAAGTGGGAGATTGTTGAAAAATGGGGCTAAAATGTGGCCTAATTTTGTTGAAATTGGAAGACAAAAGCTAGTCAAAAGGAGCCAACTTTTGACAAAAGACATGGAGCTAAAATGTGGCCTAATTTTGTTGAAAATTTGTCATGCATGCTTGTGAATTTTGCCTATAAATAGAAGGCTAAAATTCACTTGTAATACACCACCACAACATAGAGTCTTCTTGTGTAGAAGAGTAACACAATCAAGAGGTGTTCACAAAATAGAGAGAAAAGTGAGTTGGAGAGAATAGCCTTTGCATAGGCAGATAAAAATATAGTGTAGTATTTTTTGTACTCCTCATTTTTCCGAGTTAGTGAAATATATTGGTGTGGGTCCGTGGACGTAGGCAAATTGCTGAACCACGTAAATATTTGTGTTTCGTATTTGCATTTTATTTTTGCGTATTTATATTTTCTCAGTCCAATTTATTTGTGTCACATCGATCCTGGACGGGATTAGTTGCGTCCTAATTCCCAACAACTCTATGGTTTCACCTAACAAGAAATCTCTCTCAAATCCTATCACAATGCATAGATTGTACAAGAAACGAACATCTAAGTCTCATTATCACACACCAAGTGTATTATATATACTTTCATGAAAATGAAAGAAGAATCAAAGTACTTCTTAAGGCTAAAAAAACTAGAGAGAGTGGAAGAAGAAGAAAATTATTTTGATTGGTCAAGAGTTGGTGAAAACAAAATTAATTTATTGGAGCTTGGTTTAAAATTTGGGCTCGATCGGGTCCTTTGATGTCTTCAATTTAAGGACTGAAATAAATTATAAGAGTTATAATTTATTAAGAATTACTATGAAATTAATTAGTTAGACATGACGCGCCAAGTGTATTGGACGCGTGGCATGACATGAGTGCCATACATGTACCGGATATGAATAAGTATCAAATATTTTTGGATTGAAACATAATCATATTTTTGATAAGGTTGTTTTGATAAAGTCCCAAAAATATAGTATTTTCATTAGTCACTTTAATATAGAGATTCAATTATTATTGTGACCACAACAAATAAAGAAAAATACTGCAAATTTTCTAGAGTTCATGGATAATACAAGAGAAGACTTAAAGGTCTAAAGCTCTTGTGGAAAACAATACATTGCCGTGGAGAATTAATAGTATACGCTACAAAGGTAATAATCTAAGTCTAGTCAAACACATAGAACGAATGAACTGTAACAACCCTGACTACACGTATTATTTAATAATGAATAAGTTGGAAAAACGAGTGAACTGTAACGATGGACTGTAACAACCTTGACTACATGTATTATATAATAATGAATAAGTTGGAAAAAGGGGATGAAATTTAAAAAGTTCTGCCCAGAAACCCTTGATGTCGTCGACACCAAATTGTCTGAGAGTGCAAGTTTGGTTTCAGGAGTTTTTGTGTCAAACCAACTTGCAGGATGTTGACACCAGCACTATTTTCGAGGAAAATTTATTTTGGGGTGAAGATCTAGGATTTAGGTGTCGATACATAATAATCTAAAATATAATTTTTGGATATTCAGATGTTATTTTGAATAGCTTTTTGGGGTCAAGATCTAGGATTTAGGTGTCGACACATAATAATCTAAAATATAATTTTTGGATATTGAGATGTTATTTTGAATAGCTTTCACACCATAAAACACTTTACAAAATATGTCCGAGTTAATTTATGTAGTCATTTTAAAAAGAGGACTTACAAAAGGTATTTTAAAATATCGTATTTTCTATTTACAACATGACAATTACAACTGCTACTACTAAATTACTACTATTTTCTCGAAAAGTTATTAGAGTACATAAAATACAGTCTCAACATTGTAGAAGTCAACATAGAAGTAGGATCGGATGAATTATGTCAAAACAGGAAAATCACGGCAAGCCTGGCAGCTGTGTATCTCTACCATATACATATAAAACCTCCCGTCAACCGATTGTATCCATTCCAAAGAGATCACCTCGAACATGTCAGTGTGTAAAATCTACATTTTGTAAAACATGGAAATATGAATAATAACTCAATTATTAATCGATACACATGCACACTTTCTTTAAACAATGTTTCAGGGCCCAATCATAGATTTTCCCCTCTTCCCAAAGAGCTTAAGCAAGTCCACAACTAGGACGTCGATAAGGTGACCACAAATCATAGGACTTCATCATTTAACTTTTCACCCTACTCTAACCCAATATGGTTACTCAAACAAAATGTCGATCGTCGCAAGTCTCAAGGTCGTGATGTAGCTCTTGACATATAAAATCGATATACATAACATAATGATTTCCGTAGAAGGTTGGTGTTCGAATCTATAATCTAAATGCATACACATTTCTTCATGATTCATAATCAATCGAACAATACCATATCGAATTATGCCACATAAATTAGGGTGTATCGAATACTCACATTATGTAGATATGACATTATCAACCTAAAATTCAAATGATAGCAAAATATGAAGATCAAAACCCAAAAATCATCAAGTGTCTACAAAAGGTGTCAACAGGGGTGTCTACATGGATATCGAAACTAGTGTCGGCACCAAGTCGTCTTCTTTCTCAGGTGTCGACACCAAACTCAGTTTTTCTTGATTCATTTGATCTGTACTTGTTTATTTTGATTTAGAAGTTCATAAAAACATGTTTTCGAATCAGATAGAGTTATATACCGAATTTAACACAAGAAATCACCATGATATCTTACCTAGGATTCTTTAAGAAGAAAGCCTTTTCTTTAGATTTTCCTTGCTAAAACTTTGGTATGAAGATTTCATTTCAAATCCTCTCCTATTTATATTAAATATTGGTTGCATGAGAATGAAGGAGGTCTTGCTTGTACTGGATTCTAGCTCTTATTTTTTATAAGTGACTAGGATTATATCATCATAATCATGGCCAAGTTGCAAGTTTTTTAAGATCAATCCATGCAAATAGGAGGTGGAGGTATAGGTTTAGTGACTAAAGAAAGCTAGGAACCAATTATGATAAAGCTATAGTACACCTTCATGCTTCAAATTCAGTTTATGTTTGAGTTCGATTTTGAGGAAACAAATGAGGTTGAAACACCAAGTTCTTTGTATCATTTCAAAGTAATCACGGTCTACTTTCATTTAGCATTCTGGATACATATAGCCACATTAGAATATAACATTTAGCATGTTGAGTAGGTCTAGATTGAATGATGATGTCGAGGTTAAACTGTATAGAAACTAGTTTCACATTTATATCACCCAGGAAGTTAAAAGATATAAAGGAGTGATTAGCTCTTGAATCAAACAACCACTACAACAAAAATAGTCACGCAAACGATCAAAAAAAATGTTGCAGAAGACCTTTGCAGCATTTGTGTGCATGTTGCAAATCTCATTGTTGCTGTAGAGGTAAAGGATATGGCAGCGTTCATTACGTGTTGCAAATGATGAATTGCAAGTTTCGGTAGACCTTTGATAACATTCATTGCGTGTTGCGGTAGATCTTTAGATATTTTCATTGCGCGTTGCGATTGATACTTTTAGCAACGTTCATTGCACTTTGCGGATGATACTTTTAGCAATGTTCAATGCGTGTTGGGTAGACCTTTAGCAACGTTCTTTGGGTGATGCGTTTGATACTTTTGGCAATGTGCATTGCACATTACGGTTGATACTTTTGGCAACACTTATTGTGCGTTTCCGTTGATACCTTTGGCAACATTCATTGCACATTTTCGTTGATCTTTTACATTTTTTTTCAATTTTTCCAAGTCAATAGAGATAATTCCACTAATAATTAATTTTCACTATGTAATATGTAAAATATGAAACACATGTTCTATAAATAAATCAACTATTCAAAATAAAGTGCAAACATTTTAAAGCAAAATGGTACCCTTTCGTAACATTCGCCTGAACGTATATTTTGAAACGCGCAATGAACGTTGCAAAAGATCAGCCTTTTGCAATGCTTAATGAATGTTGCAAAAGGACAGTAATAGCAACATTCACTTGTTGAATGTTACTAAATGTCAAACAAATGAACCAATGACAACATGCAACCACTGAATGTTGCGGTAGACCCCTTTTAGCTACATGCAATTAACGAATGTTTCCGTTTGCATGTTGCAAAAGACATTTTTTCTTGTAGTGCATGTACAGGCTGGTTTATTTTGAAAATAAATGGTACCTGCAATGATGTTAGCTTCATTGGGCATATTTGGATGTGTCATTAAGAATACCCATTCTGCTGGAGCATTTGGTTTTTGTAGGGTCTTGCCTTTCTGAGTAGGAAAATCCATGATCTTATGCTCTTCTATACCACATCCACTGCAATGCTCTTTCCTTGCATAACAATGTCCAATATTGAATTTTTCACAGATTCGAAAAAAAAGGTGTTGCCGTCTCTTTCGATGTATTATCCATGCGAGGTCTCTTATTCAAAGGTCAAAATCAATTAGTATTTCATGCCGATTATTTTCATTGTTCCATTTTTCGGTTTTGGTTCCAATTTCAATTTGAAGGAAGACGTGAACCAAAAGGTTGGACTTCACAAGCTTGAACAATATTTGCTTTCTCTTGTTTGGCCTTAAAGGCTCGGTCCACTAGTGTTGCAAATTCCATACCTTTTGTAATGGACATTTGCACATTACGGTCTAATTCTTGCTTCAATCTATCAATGAAAAGATCTGGCTTAAGTTCATTTGTTTTACTATATGGGTCGCAAATCTAAACATTCTTCAAACTTCTTAACATATTCTCACACTGACATGCATTATTGTCTTAATTATATAAATTCATTCAACTTATGTTGTCCTCTAGAAGATGAAAAGTATTTGGTGTTAAAATTTTCATAGAATTGTTCCCAAGTAAGATCTTGAGTTTTCTCCATTCTCGTTAGCGTATCCCACCAATGACCCGTGCTGCCTTGAAGCCTGAATAATGCACATAATACTTTTTTAGATTCTAAGATATGATCGTTGGTGAACATACATTCCATAGTACGGATCTTGTTTCTGGCTTCAATGGATCATTTACATCTTCAAAAGATCTTTGAAAATTGTCAACAGTAATATCACTTTCCTTTTCTTCTGTTCCCCGACATGACTCACCTCTTGGGGAATGGTTATTAATCAGTTAATTAATTTTTCGAGCTTGACTCCTAACTAATCGTATAAGTAGTTCAATTGAAACGACATTATTAGCACTAACGTCATTATTTGCTTACAATATTTTTCTAAGAATTTTGAACGTTTTAAGTTTTAACGACCAAATATTACAATTCACATAATTTCACCAAAATTTTCATTTGGTATCAACACCAACCGTTACACGTGTCAAAATAGGGAATTACAGCTTTTAAAAAAAAAAATATTGTCGACAATAACTAATCTAGTGTCAACCCATAAATATTTGTGTCTGCTCTGGGCATTTGGTGTTGATACCAATTTTTGTAGTGTGGACACCAAACAGTTTTGGATAGAATTAAAACTGTCCCAAACGTTATTTTTACCCATTCATTTCAACTTCTCAAGCATTAATTCCTTTCCTTCTAGAAATCAAAATTATCCTCTCCATTTCTTCAAATTTCTTCCTCATTTCCCATTTTCATTATTATCACTACATTACGGGAAGAATCAAGAAACCTGCTATGAAAACTGCCTTTTTAAGCAATTTACACTTTTTTTTGAAATACGAATTACAAAAAGTATTTCAAAATGTCCTCTTTTTTATTACAACATGACCATTATAACTGCTACTGCTAAATTATCCCTATTCTCCCGAAAAGTCATCAGAGTACACAAAATTCATAGTCTCGACATTGTAGATGTCAACATAGAAGTTGGAAATCACGCACATCTGCCAAGTGTATATCTCCACCGATTGTATCCATTTCTAAGAGATCACCTCGAACATATCAAAGTCAACTTCTATATTTTGTATACATGGAAATGTGTATAGTGATTCAATGAGTAATCAATACACATGCACATTTTTTTAAAACAATATTTCAAGGCCCGAACATAGATTGTCTCCTCTTCCTATGCGCTCAAACAAGTCCACAACCAGGATATCGATAAGGTGGCAACAAATCATAGGACTTCATCCTTTCACTTTTCACCCTACTCGACCCAATATAGATACTCAAACAAAATGTCTATCGTTACAAGCCTCGAGATCATGAGGCGGCTCTCGACATACAAAATCAATGTCCATAGCATAATGATTACCATAGGAGCTAGAGTTCAAATCTATAATCAAAATGCATAAACCCCTTTATTCATGATTCATAATCAGTCGAACAATACATATCAAAATCACGTTAACACCTTATGCCACATAAAATAAGGTGTATCGAATACTCACGGTATGTGAAAACGATATTATCAATCTGAAAAATCACATGAAAGCAAAATATGAAGATTGGAACCATAATGTGGTCAAGCGTCTACATAGGTATCAAGTGTGGTGTCTACAAGAGTGATGACATGGGTGTAGAAACTAATATCGACATCAAGTCATCTTCTTCCTCAGGTGTCGACATCAATTATCTAAGTGCTGACACCTAGCGATTTTTCAGAAACTAAACTTGATTTTTCTTTATTCATTAATCCATACTTATTTATTTCAATTTAGAAGTTCATAAAAACATTTTTTTTTCTAATTAAATAACAAATTAAACTTATTTATCTTGGTTGCATGGAAATGAAGGAGATCTTGCTTGTATAGCATTCTAGCTCTTATTTTTTACAATGAAGTGACTCGACTTTTATCTTGGCCAAGCTGCAGGTGTTGAAGCTCAATACATGCAAGTAGAACGTGGAGATATAGGGTTAGTGACTTAAGGAAACTTGCGAGGCAATTGAATTTCAAGAAATTAAATTTCTGGGAATTAAAAGTTTGATGTGTTTTATTTGTTTTATTTTCTAAGTAAAAAAAGTTGAGAATTTTTTAACTTTTATTGTTTGATTGACATTATCTTTTCTCACAAATAAAGAAAAGTTTAGCTATTTTAATCAAAAAAATATTTTTTTTAATTTTTTCACAGATTTGTACTTGATAATAATATTGATAATTTTTTTTTTGGAAAATATAAGTTAATAAACAATAACAAAAATGATCAAACGTAACGAAAAATATTTTCAATCTAACATGGAAAGGGTTTTCTCACCAAAACTAAAGGAATTCCAATTCACCAAAATCAAGGAATTTTAGCACGTGAGGGTCTTGGGGTGGAAAATGTTTTGCTTGGAAAATATTACATATCAAAAACTAAAAATGGAGTTTGGCTAGAAAATTGGTATTTTCCATGGAAAAAATAAGGAATCAAACGGACCCTTAGATGCTCAAACAAGTCTCTTGAAAATAAAAGTTTGAACACGTTTTTCGTAAAATTTCATTTTCATAATATATTCATTTTTCCTACTTTTATTCCATTAAAATTAAATAAATGTTTTATTACGTAATATTGAACAGTTAAGGACGTTATAATTTTTTGGAACATTACATAAATTCCTGCAACTAGACGCTTAGATTACAAGAAATTAATTTTTGTGATCAGGCAATCCTGCATTTCCCAACAAGAGCACAAGTTTTGATATTGTTTTGTGTGTGTAAGACTGAGTAATTTTGTTTTGCATGTGTTAGTTGAAAATGGGGATGGATTACTGCTCTATGCTTTCCCTTTGATTTTATTTTTTTGCAATATAATTTTTTTGCAAAAGAACTAGGTTTTTATTTGTACTAGTGTTACACCCGTGCAATGCACGGTCATTTGTTACTCACATATATCGATTTTATATATTAACATGTGAAATGAATATTTAATTAAAAATGAGAAACGAAGGAAGACAATTAATTACAAAAAAATGTACAATTACACATACCTTAACTTTTTTTTTTACGATTCGTATGTTTACCGTTTCAGGAAACTTACGCTCAGAATTTTATTAAAATGAAAAGTAAAGGAAAAATAAATCGATCAACACTCTAATTTTATTCTCTTTCATTTTCTATTTTTAAAGAAAAAATATTTATGTGGTACTGATAACTTTTTTTTTTTTTTTTACAAATTTAAAAATATTATAATTGATTTTCATATATTAAAATTTGACATGAATATTTAATTAAGAATGAGAAACGAAGGAAGACAATTAATTACAAAAAATGAAAAGGAAAGAAAAATAGATCAATTTCTATTTTTGGAAAAAAATATTTATGTGATATTGACAACACCTTTTTTTTACGAATTAAAAAAATTATAATTGATTTTAGAGAGAAAAGGCAGACCAAAAAATTTTGGGACGGTTTGATTTTGGAGATGATTTTACGGATAATATATTTTCAGTTTAAACTCACAATTATCTTGTATTAAACTTCTAGTAAAGATCTTCGATTTGACACTTATATTACATTTTTTTTATTTCAAAATAATCAATAATTATTTAAAAAGAATAATAATTAATATAAAAAATAGTTTATAGATAGTATTAAAGAACTTAAATGATATAATTTAAAATGAATGAAATATTGAGTAAAATTTAAAAAAAAAAAAAAAACTTTTGTATTTGACCTTTGAAAGAATTTTACGAATAATATTTTATTTGTTCTCACTTGTTAGCTCGTATTAACTTCTCGTTGAAATATTCGATTTGACATCTATATTACATATTTTTCGACTTAAATATAATAAAATAATTATCAAGTGAATAATAATTATTACAAAAAATAGTTTATACATTAAAATAAATTAAAATCTTGATGAAATTAATAACATATCACGAATTCAAATGTTATGTACCAGAATAATTGCTAAAATATTTATTACATTATTTTTGTTGCATATTATTTTTGTGCATAGATTTTCAGATTGAGAAAATCATTTTGGGTGAGAAACTATGTGCGTATTATTTTCGGCATTGGCATTGTTTTTATAAATGTATAGATAGTTAGATTACATATTTTTTGACTTAAATATAATAAAATAATTATCAAGTGAATAATAATTATTACAAAACAAAGAAATAGTTTTTACATTAAAATAAATTAAAATTTTGATGTCATTAATAACATCACACGAATTCTAATGTTATGTACCATAATAATTGCTAAAATATTTATCACATTATTTTTTTTGCATTAATTAAGCTTGTCTTGAAAGATTCTTTAAATTTTCTAAATTTAAAAATGAGTTTAGGCGGGAAATTAGGCTTTTCCTTTTTGACGTGTATTCTATTATTATATAGATGATGATGATGATGATGATGATGATGATGATGTTGTTATAAACTAAAGAGAAAAGGAGAGAAAAGTAGAGACACCAATAAACTTGTGTATTTTATTGTGAATTGATTTCTTGAATGTAGATGTTAACAGTGCTTTTGTGAATAAATCAGCTACATTGTTTCTTTAGTGAATTTGTTGAAAACTCTGGAGTATTTTGATGTTGCCTCGTTAAAATCTTGTCAGAAAATCAAGTGGGAAAAAACTTGAACGAATGAAAAAGAGTACAGCTACTCCCCCTGATTCAATCTCTATTGAATCAACCATATTTTGATCTCTTTAGGAGTCTCGTATAGGATAGTATATTAATAGACATTGATAACAGGTACCTTATTAAAAATCTTGTCAAGAAAACCTCGTGGAACAAAATCTCGACTAAGGAAAAAAGACTGTATCGCATATTAGCTCCCCCTCATGGGAACATTACCATTATTTGGATATTGCATATAATTATTTTAACTGTTAATCAGTGCGATATCAAATATCTTCACCAAGTATATATAAATGACTCATATCTCATATTATTTGTTCTTCGAATATAAATTCAATTATTCATTTGAACTTGAACTTGAAGAACATAAAATATTTCCAATCATATGAACATGATGGATCGAGCCATGTTATATAATCAATATTCATCTATGCATTTAACGCAATTCTAAAATTTGGAAGTGACTTATTCACTTCAATGAATAATTAACCATGAATTTGTATATTGAAAATCAACTGTCTGAATTTTCAAATATTATTTTATGCGACAATCACATTTCATTACAAAGTGATTCTATTCAAGGCATATTAAATTTTCAGATAGCAAAGTATCTGTATATTTTGATCAAATAAGTTTCTTAAAAACTTGAATTATTTATTTCAGATATATTTAATCCTTCAGGGATTATACTGTATGCTTCGGGCATCGCATATGTTTCACATTGCAATTGTCAAATTGCTACCACCAAATTTAAGTCGTGAAACTTTTGTTAGGTAACGATTTCTATATTTCAAATAGATTTTCTCTAATCATTTCACCGCAATCCCAAAGTACCGAGATATTGATTACCCTTTTTAATCTCACTCATTGGTACTTCAAAGAATATTCCCAATGTACCGAGTTGATGATCATACATTTTGATATTACTCATTGGTACATCAAAGAGCGCAAGCTAGTAATTAGAGTAAATCATATATATATATATATATATATATATATATATATATATATATATATATATATATATATATATATATATCTAAGAATCATATATTTATTGGCACCTATTATGCATTTTTAGGCAAATAAAATATTGTTTTTGTGTCAGATTTTTGAAACATTTGTTGCGCAACAAGTCGGGTATTCTGACTATACATATAGGTATTTTACTGGCTTTACACTTTTAGTATTTGGACTTCAGGTCCCAAAACTTCAGATTTTATAATAAGTTTAATTTAGCTTGAATGCATACTTTTGCCAACAATTTTTATGTCGATTTTCTTTGACATATTTTCTTTCATTGTCTTCACTATCATTCAAATTATGATGCGGCTAGTTTCGCAATTTACTTTTACATAAGTGCTTTATAAAGTGTGTCGACACAATTATCATCTCAATTCGATTTCTTTCCCCACAAGATATAACTATAGAGATCTCAATTTTTCAATATTTCAAGTACTTGAACCTCTTCTAGAGATTTATAATTAATTATATCAATAGATACTCTCTAACGAGTATATGTCTCCTCAATAAGACCATCATAATCATTTGCTCTATTTTTATTTATTTGGTGATCTTTATTCGAATCAAATATCGCTACGCTTCAAGCGTCATACATTAATATAAGATAGAGCATCTGTAGCAAGTACAAGAGATTTTATTAATCTCTTATGCATCTTGTAATTATGTTATCTTTTGAATTTTTCGTTCGTATTTTCAATCGAACTTCTAGTTCGTATTATCAATCGCGGGGATATAGATAACATAATATGATACATTTGTTTGATTTTAAGCTACTAATCTTCCCACTAATGTTGAGAAAATTGTCCAATTAAATTGACAATCATTTTTTTCGGCTTTGTAAAATATCACCCATTTGAGATATATGTTCAACCACGCATTTTTCTCAACATTCTTTATTTTTCATTTCAGTATATTGTGGTGGATCAATTGCACTATTAAAAAAATTAGATGGAAAAATTAGGTTCTAACCATAAGCCAATTATACCAGGGAGAACTATAGTGTTTGCATGATGCATAATAGAATTCCCTAAACAAAAAGGGAAGTATTTTGTTCCCAATTAATTGGAGGCATTTAACAAACAAAAATGTTAAACCATTTATTGACATCCAAACTAACACTTATTAAAATCTTGATATTCATGTCCACTAACATTATCAAGACACATTCTTCATTATATAATCTGAAGATTATGCTCATAATTTAAAATTTGAGCAATAATTTTGCAAACTTCAGGTTGCGAACACCATGCAATCATCTAGTAAATGTATCAAATCTATTAGATAAAAATAATATTTAACGTGGGGAATGATGGAGTCCCATCTATCATCCTAATTATTTTTAGAAATATAGGAAATTTAATCCCTATTTTAGCTAGTGATAGTCAAGAAAATTCATGAAAAAGAACAAACATCATATATGATTGAATTGAATAATCTTTTGGTTCTTCATTGAGTATCCATTTTTAATTTAGCATCATTATTGATCCAGTGATGGTCCAACTAGTCATGCCAAATAATAAAATCAAATTGAACTTCTGGTTCAATATAAGATATAATTCAATTATTAAACATTATATAATCATATATCATTCAAGTAGTCAAACAAAATTAATGTCCTTATGACATTAATTATATGTTTTCCTTTATGGATAAACATAGATAAACATGAACTCAAATGATATATTCTTCCAAACATATGATACCTCGAAAGCAAGTCTTTATTCCTCATTCAAAATCAATATGTCAATATTCTTCTGAAGTATTGTAATATCATACTCTTTCAAGAGCAGTTAATATTATTTTATAATTGTTATGCTTCTTCGAGAACAACAACATATAAACATATTAGAGTTGAATATGTAGTGTGAAATAAGATTTTTCTTCTTCAAGAGCAAAAACGAAATATTATTCTAAAATATTTTATTAAATAACTCAAATGAGATATTCCTAATGTGCAATATTCTGCCGGAATATCGATTTAGATCAATATTCTTCTGGAACATTGATTTAGATTGTTTCTTTTTCTAGAATAGTGATACAATAATCTTCCGGAATATTGTACTATAATATTGAATTTAAAACATACATTCAAACAAATGTTTATTGTAAGTTGGTATAATCAAAACGATATGATAAGACCACTTTCTATGAAAATTCAAAGTTAATAAAATACAAACTGATGCTGTCAAAAATCGTAACCTTGACGTGGCAAGATCTGATGATACTTGATTGCTGGAAAAGACCAATGAATTCGCCTTGGTTGACCTGCAAAAAAGGCGAGGAGGATTCTCCCCGTCGCCCCTCCGGTGTGAGAATTAGTTTTCTAGTAAAAGGTAGAGAGAGAATATTTAACTGGAAAATATAGAGAATAATGAATGAATAATTTGCTATGAAAAGAACTGCATTTATAGGGTTGAAAAAACTCATAACTTCCTTTATTTAAGGAATGAGTCCTTTTGTTATAAACATACCTTTTAAGAAGAATTCTTTACTTATAAGGATTCAGTTTCCTTTTTGTAAAGGGTTTCCTTGTGGATCATGTATTTCCTTGAGGCTCAAGTATGTGGCCCATTAACGAAGCCCAGTGTTGAAAGAGATTGGGAAGCCTGCCAATACGAGCCATAGGTCGGGAAGAACCGATCTTATCTTCAAGTGTCAAACTAAAGCAGGAGATCGGGATGAACCCGACCCGGGCATTTTGCTGAGGCGTAGCCCGTTATTGTTGAACAGCGAGGAGGTCGGCCACGTGCCGACCATGGAGTTCTCGGCAAGAGGTCAGTCAAAGGAAGACCATGACCTCAAGAGGTCGGGTCATGGAATTCTCCTCAATTTCAGGGAGTAGGAAAATAATACCGATCATTGGCCCCCGTGCTTCAGAGATCGGGACAAGATTTCTGGGCGCATGACAGCTATTACATGTGATTTGCCAACTCACCATATTTATTACTTTAGTCATAAAAGAAGTTCCTTATAGTGTTGACACGTGGCAGGAGGTAATTTTTGGATTTTGAAATTATTCCCGCCTAATTTGTCTATATATATGTGGTCCTCATAATCTCATCACGTTTACTTTGCAAATTTTTGAGATATCAGAGAACTCGTCTGGCAGCCTACACGACCTCTACTCCAACAAAAATTTTCTAGCATCTTAGGTAAGCTCGGCCTACCCCGACCTCTCTAACTTTTTTATTATTTATTATAGGAAAGTATGGCTAGACATATGACAGTGGAATATCTTATGGAGGTAGAAGATTTAGATGAACCTCTAGAGGTCGAGCCATTAGGATTTTACGAGCCCCCACCTGATTTTGATGAGGGCGAGTCTGATAATGGGGAGGAGGTTGAGGACAATCCCTGGGTAGTGAGGGAACCTAGGCGGACAGAGCTCGAGCTACCAACCCATTACAACAAAATGAAAGAACATATGATCGAGGTAGACATGAGGAGATATGGATTAGTGGATAGAAATACTGTCAGGATCCCGGATAGGGACGAGTATTCTTATCATTGCCGGGAATGGGAGATAGTTGTGTATCAAGAGGCCTTGCTGGCCGGGCTTAGGTTCCCCTTGCACCACTTTTTTGTGGATTTCTTACTGACCGCGAGCATATTGCCCGATCAACTTGCTCCTAATGGGTGGAGGATCCTTGTATACTTTTACATACTGTGTAGGAGGTTAGGGATAAAGCCTACCGTTAATCTTTGCAAGTGTTTGTTGGAGCTTAAGTACTTGCCCCGATGCAATAGTTTTGTGCATTTGTGCAGGAAGGGTAGGTTTGATGGGTCCCCTCCTCCATAAAATATTGGAAAGAAAGGTTTTTCTTTATCAAACCTAAAGAGGGCGAGACCCTATTCTGGACAACCTTCAGAAGACCCGATGTAGATAACTTTAATAGGATGAGTAGTCAGAGTGAGAAGGCCGTGACAGAACTTATGGCCGATGCTGTCCAGGTGTGTGACTTTGGTTTGCTGGCTGAGGAAGCCAGCGACTTAGCAAATAGTGATATTCTGGACTAGGCCGGCCTTGACCTTCATCCCGGTAGGGTTCAGCCTCTTAAATTACGTAATTAAAAATGCCCGTCTTTGCTTTATTCTTAACTTTGTGGATTTTTCAGGAGGCTTTAACCTTCTCATCCTTGTTTCAGGAATGGCTTTTGACTCTGAGGCTTTAAAGCAAGCCGCACTTGCCAAGGCCCAAAGTGCCCAAGCCAAGAGGGCAATTGACGGAGTGACCAGGAGGCATCCTCAAAAGAGGGGAAGGGCCAATACTTCAAGCTCAGGGCAAACATCCAGATCTCAAGAAGATATCCCGCCACCAAGGGAGGAAAGGCCTCCTAGGGGTCGGGCACCTCCACCTTCCGACTCCGAGCTCGAGGCCGACAGTCCATCTCTGGCCGACTGCAGGAGGAAGATGCAAGACTCCCTGCATCCAGACCTCATGAAAAAATACCAATATGAAATTGGTCTGGAGCGGGGAGTGGAGCACATTATGAGTGCGGCTCTCCAGGTAGTTCTTGAGATATCGCTGTCATGCTTTAGCAGATATACCTTTACGCAAAATTTTTGCAAGTTGTTTGCCCGATCTACAGATGTTAAGCATTACCAGGGGAGTTTCCAACCAAAGCATTGAGCGGGGTGAGACGGCTAGCCAGTTAGTTCATTTCGTCCAATACGATGCCACCCAGGCCAATTTTGCCGAGGAAGAGCTTCGCAAGGTTAAGGCTGACCTCGAGGCTTCCCTCCAAGAACGGGACAAAGCTCGGGATGAAGCTAGTCACTTTGCAGAAGAGCTCGAGCAGGTTCGGGCACGGGAGCCTCAACTCCAAGCTTCTACAATAGAGTCCTTCAAAGGCTCATAATACTACAAGCTTGCCTTGGGTAACTATGCTTTGGAGTCTTACTCTCAAGCAATAAAACAGGCAAGGGCTTGGTGTCTTCTGAAGATGCCCAAGCTGGACAATAGCCCGATGGCCGATTTTCCACTAGGTGCTGATGATCTCGACCTCAGCCCTTTTGAGGAGGAAGAGGACGTTGATTGTGAAGTGCTCGAGGAAGCAGAAGAAGGGACTTACCCCAAGGATTGAAATCATTGTAAATCTATGTTGTTATGCCCGGGATATGCCCCATAGACTTTTGTAAAACTTCCTTAATGAATGAATTTGATTTTTAAGCCTTTCGTAAGTTGCCTTTAAATATTAAGTAACATTGATTCCACATCTTGATGATTATATGGTCGGGTAATGGCCGACCTTATATTATAGTTATAAGAACGGGTCTAATTTTTCGCTGTATCAAGATTAAGTTTCAGACAATTGACTAGTAAGACCGGGTTTATCCGACCCCTTTTAGTCGATTTACTCAAAGATAAGATCGAGCTCTTTACTTGGCGAATTTTCGAGAATTTTTTGATAAGATCGGGTTATACCGACCTATTTTTTGTAAGAAATAATTAGCTGTGCCGACCTTTAGGGTCCATTTGTCAATATGGAGTCATGTCCATAACTTGGTAAAATGGATGCAGATTTTTACAAGGGTCGGGCAATGCCAGTTTAAAGATGTAAGGCCGGGCTAACCCGACCTATAATTATTTTGAATTTCCTATTGGGAAGTAATTTGTAAGGTCTTGCCATGAGACCTTGTAAATTATTCGTGGAAGAATAATTTGTAAAGTCTTACCATGAGACATTGTGGGAAATAATTTGTAATGTCCTACCATGAGACCTTGTAAATTATTCGTGAAAGAATAATTTGTAAAGTCTTACCATGAGACATTGTAAATTATTTGATGGAAAATAATTTGTAACGTCCTGCCATGAGACCTTGTAAATTATTCATGGAAGAATAATTTGTAAAGCCTTACCATGACACATTGTAAATTATTTGATGAGAAATAATTTGTAACGTCCTGCCATGAGACCTTGTAAATTATTCGTGGAAGAATAATTTGTAAAGCCTTACCATGAGATATTGTAAATTATTTGATAGGAAATAATTTGTAACGTCCTGCCATGAGGCCTTGTAAATTATTCGTGGAAGAATAATTTGTAAAGTCTTACCATGAGACATTGTAAATTATTTGATGGGAAATAATTTGTAACGTCCTGTCATGAGGCCTTGTAAATTATTCGTGGAAGAATAATTTGTAAAGCCTTATCATGAGACATTGTAAATTATTTGATGGGAAATAATTTGTAACGTCCTGCCATGAGACCTTGTAAATTATTCGTGGAAGAATAATTTGTAAAGCCTTACCATGACACATTGTAAATTATTTGATGGGAAATAATTTGTAACGTCCTACCATGAGACCTTGTAAATTATTCGTGCAGGAATAATTTGTAAAGCCTTACCATGAGACATTGTAAATTATTTGATGGGAAATAACTTTGTAAAGTCATGTGAATGACCATGTAAGTTACTTTAAGATCTGATCTTTGTAGTGCTCATTCTTTGGAACAAGTATTTTTATTGAAGGGGACTAAACGATGGGCCTCGTTAAAACCTTACCCAGAAAAACCCAGTGGGAAAAAATTTGGATAAGGAAAAAGAGTACCCGTCCCTGACGCTAAAAGAAAGAACAATGGGCACGCAGTCCCGACTGTGCAAGTCCAAAAGTAAAAAGAATAAACATGGGTGCGCAGGCCCGACTAGACGACTCTGATATCTAGGAAGAGGCCTCTACTTGTAGTATGGCTTCAAATTCTCTGCATTCCATGGCCGAGGAAGAGGTTTCGAATCCATTGTGCGGAGGCTGTATGAGTCATTTCCCACCTTTCCGATGACTTCGTATGGTCCTTCCCAAATAGGCCAAAGTTTCCCTGGTTGATGATCGGCAGCCTCACTGCGACGAAGAACAAGATCTCCCATTCTGAATTCCCTCTTCTTTACTCGAATATTAAACTTCTTAGACATGGCCTGTTGGTAAGCTGCTATTCTTAATGATGCATCTTCCCTGACTTCTTCCAGAAGATCCAGACTCTCTCTCTCTGTCCCTCAATATGGTCGGGTGATCCCGCGGTCATAGCACGGAAGCTCAGAATTTTGTCTACGCAGCAAGACTTGAACTTTCTTTGCAAGTCCAAGACCATCATCCTATAAGATGACATTTTCTCATCTTTTGCTTCAAAAGTGTCGTTTACCTGTTCTACCACCAACTGTGAATCAATCAGGACCTTGACATGCTCGACCCCTAGATGTTGAGCTGCTTGAAGTCTAGCAATCACGGCTTCATACTCTGCATCATTATTAGTTGCTGGGAAGTCAAACCTTATTGCACACTGAATTTTCATTGTACCATCATCTTTCTTTAGTATGATTCAGGCCCCCGAGCCCGCGGCATTCAATGCTCCATCCACTTGCAAGGTCCATGTGGCTTCTTCCCTGTCATGACCTGTTGGCCCCTGAGGTCCTGGGGTGAGTTCAGCGACGAAGTCATCCAAGACCTGTGCCTTGATGAAAGGTCGAGGTTTGAACTCGATGTCATATTCTCCAAGCTCGATTGACCACTTGAGTAGACGGCCAGATACATCTAGTTTCTGCAAGATTTGCTTCAAGGGCTGATTTGTGAGGACGATTATGGCATGGGCTTGAAAGTATGGTCTTAACTTTCTGGCTGCTCTAACCAAGGCAAGTGCGAGCTGCTCTGCCAATGTATATCAGGTTTCTGCATCTAACATCTTCTTGCTGACCTAATATACCGATTTTTGAGCCTTCTCTTCCTCTTTAAAAAAAACGGCGCTCACAGCATGATCTGACACTGCTAGATACAAGAACAGATTGTCCCTTGGATTTGGCTTTACCAAACCGTTTGGCTTCTTCACCAAGACGACATTGGCTAGCCATTCTGGATACTTCACCTCCTTGATGAATCCCACTTTTAAGAGTTTATCTACTTCCTCTTTTATTATCTGCCTCCTTTCTGTGGCAAACTGTCTTCTTCGCTGTTTTACGAGCTTCTTGTCAGGCATGACGTTAAGCCTGTGTTCGACGAGTTCGGGATCGACCCCGGGCATATCCTCAGCACTCCATGCTAATACATCGATATTCTTCTTTAAACACTGTGACAACTCCTCCTTCATTAGTTTGGGGAGCTCTTTCCCAATTGTGAAGATCTTCCCTTCTGAGATTTGAACTTCTTCCAACTCCTCCACCGGTGACATTCTCTCTTCCACAGGAAGTTCTATTGACATCAGATCTGTCTTACCTGTTGAGTGCATTTTACATGCATATTTCATATATTTTTAGTAATACTTTTTGAGTAATTTGGACAAATACCTACTTAATTGTGCATATTTTGTGGTTAAATAGGTTTAACAATCAACTTCATGGAGAAAGCACAAGAAAGAAGCTAAATGGATGAATACTTGAAGAAAATGAGGAGAAAAGAGTCAAATCTATCAAAGAGTCAAAGTTTGGGGACCAAGTTGATCTACATTGAAAGTGGAGGACCCAATTGCAAATCATCAAAAGAGGATCAGGCTGCATCAACCACGCGATCGAGTGGTTATGAACATGCCGCGTTCGCGAAGTCAGGCACAAATCCAACCCGAGACTAAAAAGGGCAACCACGCGATCGCGAGCCAGTCAACCACGCGATGGCGTGGTCATAAACAGGAGCGATAATTTGGGCCGACCCGGTGCGACCCGGTTCGGCCCAAAAGCTGTTATACGCGGATCTTAGCGATTTTGGGGGTTTGAATGGTTTTTGGTGAGTTTTGAACCATTCTTCTCCCTTAAGAAACCCTAGCTCTCTCTTTCTCTTCTTTTTATCTCATTTTCCTCTTGTATTTTCTCTTGATTTTGTATAGTATAGTTGATGAATATTGATTAAGGGGAGAAATACCAACATTATTGTGGAAGAATAGTGATATTTTGAAGCAAGAATCATTGGTGAAGGGAAGTGTTTTTGCTTAATCTTCATATTTCTCTATTTATTTTATTTCATAGTTGAAATGATGTATTTAATTCTTGAATTTTATTGTTATTTCACTATGGGCTAAACTATTTTGTGTTGGGATGTTGATGAAGCTTGACCTAGCTTAGTTGATTTTAATACTTGTATTAAGAATTTAAGTTTTTTATTATCTTGTGCATTTATTGTTGTATTTGTTGACTAGCATTTATTGTGGCCACATTTATGCTTAGGTTTCATGGGATGTGCAATTATTGAGAAATTGTTGTGTATTCTAGATCAATACAATATTTGCTCTAGATTCTTGTTTAGGATAGAGATATACCTAAAACCCTAGATGACCCATTAAGCTATTTTCACTTAGGTTTAATGCAATTGGTGTGTTTTTAATCGTTATAGAGATATAGTAGGTTAATGCCAGTAATTAGGGTTGATTTCACTCGAGAGAGGTAATTGGCTAAGCTTGGAAAATCGGGTCTAACATGATTAATGAATTGCATTTCTATTTGCTTGTTGTGAATTCAATTAGGTAATGGTCAAGTGGAATCAAGAATCCCAACACTCCTTTATCATCTATTCATCACCATTTTTCTAGTTATTTATTTACAATTGCAACTTTAATTCTAGTACGAGAACATTCCCAATCAAACCTTTATTGTGTGTGTTTCTTGTTAAAATTAATTATATTAGAGTGTAGTTGAAATAGACAATCCTTGTGGGATCGATAAACCGGACTCAATTAGTCCACTATCACTTGTATGCGACTCGTGCACTTGCGGTGTGTTTGTAGCGAAACAGTTTTTGGCGCCGTTGCCGGGGATTGTTTCTATTTAAATTACATTTTAGTTGATATTAGTTTTGACTTTTAGTTATTTTTATTTCTTGTACAAATTTTCTTTTGTTTTGTTTAGTGTAAGAAATCTTCTAATTTCTTGTGTTGTTCTAGGTTGTTGATTGTGCATGCGTCGAAGTAGAAGTCTTGATCTAGTTGAAATAGATCCGGATATCGAGGGGACTTTTCGACGTAGGTTAAGGGAACAACGGGAAGTTAGGAGACAACTTCTTACTGGGATGGAAGGAGAAAGAGTTAACATCGAGCTTAATGCTCCAGCTGCAATTCCTCCAAGTGGTGGAATCCCACCTGGTTTTGTTCCTCAAGCGGCTAGAGCTCAAGAACTCGTTGTTAATGAAGAAGACATGCTTTTTGGGGATTTCATGAATCCTCCAGTTGTCGAGAATCAATCAAGCATTGTCTATCCCTCCTACAATCATCCAAACTTTCAACTTCGACCGGATGTCATCAATTTATTCTCCAACACCATCTCATTCTATGGGAGGACTGATGAAAATCCACACGCTCATGTGGTACGGTTCCTAGAGATTTGTAGCAACTTCAACTATGAAGGTTTGAATGTGGAGGCAGTCCGGATGAGGTTATTTGTACATACTTTGAAGGATAAAGCAAGAGAATGGCTTGACACTTTGCCTTCGGGGAGTATCACGACTTGGGTGGAGTTTGTCTAAAGGTTCACTACAAAAATTTTCCCACCATCTAGAGTTGCTAAACTCAAGCATGATATTACTACATTTCAACAATTCGAGATGGAGAGCTTTCATGAAGCTTGGGAGAGATTCAAAGACATGCTTAGGAAGGGCCCAAATCATGGGATTACATTGGGGCAACAAGTCAACCACTTCTATGCCGGGTTAACTCCTCCTTGCCGTTCAAATGTGGATTCGTCTTCTAATGGGTCCATCAAAACAAAGAGCATTCGGGAGGTTTATGATTTGTTTGAGATCATGAGTGAACAAAGTGCAATGTGGCCGGATAGAAGTGCACCAAGGAGTTCTAGTTGCCATGAGGGGGTGATGATTATGCACTTGTCTTGTCAAAGATTGATTCCTTAGCCAAGAAAGTAGAAGGGTTATCTACTTCAAACTCTCGGCCCGTCAATATGGTTCAAGCCCCTCCGGTATGTGATAAATGTGGGGCTAATCATCAAAGCTCTATGTGTCCATTGGTGGCAAGTGGTTCTTCATCTACCGAGCAAGTTGCTTATGCTCAAAATTTCCAACGCCAAGGATTCAATCCATATGCTCCCATATACAATATCAGTTGGAGAAATCATCCTAATCTATCTTATGGAAACAATCACAATGTGTTGAATCCAAAGCCACAAGAGAAGAAAGAGGGATGGGAAGAGGCTATCACCAAGCTAGCAAATCATCAATTGCAATATCAAGAACGCAATGATGTCTCTTTGAAAAATTTGGAGAAGCAAGTGGGCCAAATAGCTAAACTTATCTCGGAAAGGCAACAAGGAGTTTTTCCTAGCAACACCGAGACAAATCCGAGGGAGAATGTTCAAGCTATTACAACAAGGAGCGGGGTGCAATTTTCCGAGATCACGGCCCCACAACCAACAACTATATCAAGTAAGGCCCCCATTGAAGAAAATGAGCCTATTCAAGCATCTGAAACAATTGTTGAAGTGCCAAAGGAAAGTGAGCCGGAAGCATCCACATCAAAGGCTCCAACACCGATCAAGGCTTATGTGCCTCCTATTCCATTTCCTCAAAGGTTGCAAAAGCAAAAACTTGATAGTCAATTTGGAAAATTTTTGGAAGTGTTCAAGAAGCTACACATCAACATTCCTTTCGCCGATGCATTAGCTCAATTGCCAAGCTATGCCAAGTTCATGAAGGATATTCTATCCAACAAAAGAAGGCTTGAAGAGCATGAGACGGTGATGCTAACTGAGGAATGTAGTGCCATCATTCAAAACAAGCTTCCACCAAAAATTAAAGATCCAGGGAGTTTTACTATTCCATGCACTATTGGTGATGTTAATTTTAGTAAAGCTTTATGTAATCTTGGTGCTAGCATTAATTTGATGCCTTTTGTCAATTTTCAGGAAATTGGAATTAGGAGAAGCTAAAGCAACCACCGTGTCTCTACAATTTGCGGATAGGTCTATCAAATATCCTCGGGGAATCATTGAGGATGTTCTTGTGAAGATGGATAAATTCATCTTTCCGGCGGACTTCATTATTCTAGACATGGAGGAAGATCATGACATTCCAATCATTTTGGGAAGGCCATTTCTAGCAACCGGGAGAGCACTTATTAATGTGCAAGAAGGGCAATTGATTTTGAGGGTGCAAGATGAGCAAGTCACCTTCAATGTGTTGAAGGTCATTAAATATCCTTCGAAGTCAAATTCATGCTTTCGGGTGGATGTAATTGATCGTCTTGTGGTGAACTCCTTCAACCATGGGATTTCTAAGGATCCATTGGAGTCTTGCCTTGCCCACTCTTTGACTATTGAGGATGACGATCATGAAGTTGAACAAATGGCTCATTATTTGGAGGCATCACCACAATATCAACACAAGAGAGCCCCCTACTTTGAGGAGTTGAAAAAGAGTTCTTCACCACCCCTACCATCTCTCGAGAAGGCACCTACCCTCGAGCAAAAGCCTCTTCCTTCTCATTTGAGGTATGCTTACTTGGGGGAATCTTCTACCCTTCCGGTTATTATTTCGAATTTATTGAATGAAGTGGAGGAAGATAAATTGCTTCGGGTATTGAGGGAACACAAGGAGGCTATTGGATGGACAATATCGGATATTCGAGGTATTTTCCCTTCGTTATGCATGCATAAAATTCTTACGGAAGATGATTTCAAACCTTCGGTGGAGCATCAACGTCAGTTAAATCCTAACATGAAGGATGTGGTAAGAGTCGAAGTGGTGAAATGGCTTGATGCGGGTATTATCTATCCAATCTCGGATAGTGTATGGGTGAACCCGGTGCAGGTAGTGCCAAAGAAAGGAAGTGTTACCGTGGTGGAAAATGAAAATAATGAGCTTATTCCAACAAGGCCAGTGACGGGGTGGAGAGTTTGCATTGATTATCGCAAGCTCAACAATGCTACTAGGAAGGATCATTTTCCCCTTCCATTCATCGATCAAATGCTTGAGAGATTGGCGGGTCACTCTCATTATTGCTTCCTAGATGGGTATTCGGGCTATAATCAAATTCCTATAGCCCCGAAAGATCAAGAAAAGACAACATTCACATGCCCATATGGAACTTTTGCATATAGGAGGATGCCCTTCGGTCTCTGCAATGCCCCCGCCACTTTCCAACGGTGCATGATGGCTATCTTCTCCGACATGGTGGAGAAATTTATTGAGGTATTTATGGATGACTTCTCAGTTTTTGGTACTTCATTTGATGATTGTTTGAATAATTTGAGAATGGTGCTAAAAAGATGTGAGGATACCAATTTGGTTTTGAATTGGGAAAATTTTCATTTCATGGTTCGTGAGGGGATAGTTCTTGGGCACCGGATTTCAAGTGAGGGGATTGAGGTTGATAAGGCAAAAATTCAAGTTATTGAAAAATTACCTCCCCCAACCTCGGTAAAGGGCATAAGAAGCTTCTTGGGGCATGCGGGATTTTATAGGAGGTTTATCAAAGACTTCTCAAAGATCACGAAGCCACTGTGTTCATTACTTGAGAAGAGTACCACATATGATTTCTCTAAAGAGTGTCTTCAAGCTTTTAACACTCTTAAAGAGAAACTCATCACGGCACCTATTATTGTGGCTCCGGATTGGAGTTTTTCCTTCGAGCTTATGTGTGATGCAAGTGATTACGCCATGGGGGCGATTTTGGGGCAAAGTAAGGACAAAATCTTGCATGTCATCTACTACGCTAGTAGAACCTTGACCGATGCTCAATTGAATTATGCTACTATCGAGAAGGAAATGCTAGCGGTGGTCTTTGCCTTTGATAAGTTTCGGTCATATCTTATTGGCTCCAAGGTGATTGTGTATACCGACCACTCGGCCCTCAAGTATTTGTTGGCAAAGAAGGATGCCAAGCCGCGGTTAATTAGATGGGTTCTTCTTCTCCAAGAGTTTGATTTGGAGATTCGTGACAAGAAGGGGACGGAGAATCTTATAGCCGATCACTTATCTAGACTTGAGCAACCGGAGGAAATTTTGGATGAAGAGATAAGTGAGGTATTCCCGGATGAGCAGATTTTCCAAATCATGGATCTTCTAAAAGCTGCTAGTGTGCCATGGTATGCGGACCATGTGAATTTTCTTGCAAGTGGCATCACTCCTCCGGACCGCTCTTATCAACAAAGGAAGAAGTTCTTTGCGGATATCAAACACTATTTTTGGGATGACCCGCTGTTGTTCAAAAGGGGTCCGGATCAAATCATGAGAAGGTGTGTGCCCGAGGAGGAGATTGAGAGGATTCTTGAGCAATGTCACTCATCGCCTTATGGAGGACATTTTGGTGCCGTGAAAACTGCATCAAAGGTTCTTCAGTCTGGATTTTATTGGCCCACTTTGTTCAAGGATGCTCACACACTTGTGTCCAAATGTGACTGATGCCAACGATTGGGTAATATCTCTAACCGAAATGAAATGCCCTTAAATTCTATTTTAGAGGTGGAGATCTTCGATGTTTGGGGTATTGATTTTATGGGACCTTTTCCATCGTCATTTTCTAATCAATACATTCTAGTTGCAGTAGACTATGTGTCCAAGTAGGTAGAAGCGGTGGCACTCCCCACAAATGATGCTCGAGTGGTGGTGAAATTTTTGAAGAAAAATATTTTTACTCGTTATGGCACCCCTCGAGCTATCATTAGTAATGGAGGAAAACACTTTTGTAACCGCCTCTTCGACTCACTTTTGACCAAGTATGGGGTCAAACATCGAATATCCACAGCTTATCATCCGCAAACAAGTGGGCAGGTTGAAATTTCAAATAGAGAATTGAAAAAGATCATTGAAGTGACGGTGAATGCTTCAAGGAAAGATTGGTCCAAGAAATTGGATGATGCATTATGGGCATACCGCATCGCTTTCAAGACCCCCATTGGTATGTCTCCATTTCGACTCCTATTTGGTAAAGCATGTCATCTCCCGGTTGAGCTTGAGCACCGAGCATATTGGGCAACAAAAGTCTTGAATTTTGATATGGAGTTGGCCGGTGAGAAAAGACTACTCCAACTCAATGAGCTTGATGAATTCCGCCTTGAGTCATATGAAAATGCTCGGATTTACAAAGAGAAGACAAAGAGGTGGCATGACAAGAACATTGTGAAGTGGGACTTCCAAGTTGGGCAACAAGTACTTCTCTACAACTCAAAACTTCGATTGTTTCCCGGTAAACTCCGCTCCAGATGGTCGGGACCTTTCACCATTGCTCAAATCTTCCCTCATGGAGCAGTCGAACTTTATCATGGAAGTAAAGGGAACTTCAAAGTAAATGGGCAATGCTTGAAGCCATACTTGGGGGGTAATTATGAAAAGGAGAAGTCATCCATCCCTCTTGCAAACCCGGAGTAATTGTATCAAAAAGTCGAGCTTACGACTTTAACCAAGTGCTTTTTGGGAGGCAACCCAAATTTCTACTCTTTTAATTACTTGTTGATATTTACTTATTGCATTTTTATTATGTCTAATTTGGTTAATCACCAATTTTTGTAGGTTCGAAATTCTTTTTGAAATCCTAAGCAACCTTGTCCTCAACAAGTTTGGGGGAGATTTGCGTAGCAAGATAATCAAAGCTTAGGTCAATTTGGAACATCAAACACGTATCAATCCGGGGAAGTTCCATCACCCATTCCTTTCTTGTTATTATGTCATTGTCAACATTGAGGACAATGTTTGATTTAAGTTTGGGGGTTTTGGGATCATGTTGCTTTATGAACATATTACATTGCCTTGCCGGACCTTGATGTCTTGATGGTTGAAATTGTTTATTTTGTTGAGAATATTGACATGCTAGATAGCCTTGCCGGCTTATAAGACTTTGATGTTTGAAATTGTTGTTGATTCATGAGTTATGACCAAATGAGCTACTTGTGCTACTTTCTTTAAATGCTTATCCATGTAAGATCATATGTACATTGAGCACAATAGTCATGTTTGATTGTCGGTGAGTTTAGGAATTGTTGAAGGGCGAAGAGGTTAATTGAGTAGAAGAATTAGGTTGTGAGCTTGTATTTTTAATTTTTATCAACCTATCAAATGTTTCCCAAAACTCTAAATCTCTTGATCCTATTGTAAGACAAGTTTGGGGGTGGTCGACCCGGTGAAGGAGATGGTCTAGACGTGTGGTGATTCCATGCATGTTGGAAATAAATTTTGTGTGGAGTGTATTTCGCCAAGTATAAGCTAAGTAATGACCGTATGCTAAAGTTCTAAGCCCATTTTAATTTTTGCATTGCATTGCCCTATCTCGAAGCCTTTTTTACTCGAGTTATTAAGCCCATAGGAGTATCTTGAAACTTGGTGCCATAAGTTTGAAACTTGGGAGTCACCGGCCTAAAGCTCACTACATGGGTCAATTAGAAAGCTTAATGAGTAGGGTACTCACACATACACTTGAAAAGAAAAAAAAGCACATTATCATTGCATTCGCTTAATAAATCTACCCACTTCGTAGCCTTTTTTACTCGAGTTGATAAGTTCGTAGGGGTATTTTGAAACCGGGTACCCTTTGATCTAAAAAATCGGGGAGCTTCCGACCTAAAGCTCGCTACATGGGTCAATTAGAAAGCTTAAGGGAGTGGGGAAGTCACGAGCAAACATCATGTTAGTTGTTAGAAATCATGCATTTGTACTTGCATAAGGGCTTAGATGAATAGTGAGTTTAAATTGCTTGGTATAAACTTGAATGTCGAAGCACTCATTAGTGGAGAGTCACTGCATTTCTTGGTTGTCGAGGTTGTCGGTAAAATACACCCATACTAGAGTGAAAAAAGAAAGGGTGATTTGAGAGTACCCTCTAGAATTGCATCCCGAGAGTGGAAAGAAAATTATTGATTAGGGGATGAATGTCACGAGTGGGAAAGGAAAGAATTGACCACTAATGGTGGGTTAGTTTGACTTGAAACCTCTTTACTCATCAACATTCTTGAATCTTATTGACGATTGACAGTGGCTAGGCACACATGCACCGATCAAACATTGGATAAGCCAAACTCATTTTTGTAGCATTATTTGGGAACATAATTGTGAATTAATTATGCAATTTCACACTCACGGAAGATTGCGAGCTATCTAGCATTGTTGATCATTATATCATTATTTTTGTAGATGCATGTGAATATTCTTGCTCAGGACGAGCAAGAGTTTAAGTTTGGGGGTATTTGTTGAGTGCATTTTACATGCATATTTCATATATTTTTAGTAATACTTTTTGAGTAATTTGGACAAATACCTACTTAATTGTGCATATTTTGTGGTTAAATAGGTTTAACAATCAACTTCATGGAGAAAGCACAAGAAAGAAGCTAAATTGATGAATACTTAAAGAAATTGAGGAGAAAAGAGTCAAATCTATCAAAGAGTCAAAGTTTGGGAACCAAGTTGATCTACATTGAAAGTGGAGGACCCAATTGCAAATCATCAAAAGAGGGTCAGGCTGCATCAACCACGCGATCGTGTGGTTATGAACACGCCGCGTTCGCGAAGTCAGGCACAAATCCAACCCAAGACTAAAAAGGGCAACCACGCGATCGTGAGCCATTCAACCAGCGATCGCGTGGTCATAAATAGGAGCGATAATTTGGGCCGACTCGGTGCGACCCGATTCGGCCCAAAAGCTGTTATACGCGGATCTTAGCGATTTTGGGGGTTTTTGAATGGTTTTTGGTGAGTTTTGAACCATTCTTCTCCCTTAAGAAACCCTAGCTCTCTCTTTCTCTTCTTTCTATCTCATTTTCCTCTTGTAATTTCTCTTGATTTTGTATAGTATAGTTGATGAATATTGATTAAGGGGAGAAATACCAACATTATTGTGGAAGAATAGTGATATTTTGAAGCAAGAATCATTGGTGAAGGGAAGTATTTTTGCTTAATCTTCATATTTCTCTATTTATTTTATTTCATAGTTGAAATGATGTATTTAATTCTTGAATTTTATTGTTATTTCACTATGGGCTAAACTATTTTGTGTTGGGATGTTGATGAAGCTTGACCTAGCTTAGTTGATTTTAATGCTTGTATTAAGAATTTAAGCTTTTTATTATCTTGTGCATTTATTGTTGTATTTGTTGACTAGCATTTATTGTGGCTACATTTATGCTTAGGTTTCATGGGATGTGCAATTATTGAGAAATTGTTGTGTATTCAAGATCAATACAATATTTGCTCTAGATTCTTGTTTAGGATAGAGATATACCTAAAACCCTAGATGACCCATTGAGCTATTTTCTCTTAGGTTTAATGCAATTGGTGTGTTTTTAATCGACATAGAGATATAGTAGGTTAATGCCAGTAATTAGGGTTGATTTCACTCGAGAGAGGTAATTGGCTAAGCTTGGAAAATCGGGTCTAACATGATTAATGAATTGCATTTCTATTTGCTTGTTGTGAATTCAATTAGGTAATGGACAAGTGGAATCTAGAATCCCAACACTCTTTTATCATCTATTCATCACCATTTTTCTAGTTATTTATTTACAATTGCAACTTTAATTCTAGTACGAGAACATTCCCAATCAAACCTTTATTGTGTGTGTTTCTTGTTAAAATTAATTATACTAGAGTGTAGTTGAAATAGACAATCCTTGTGGGATCGATAAACCGGACTCAATTAGTCAACTATCACTTGTATGCGACTCGTGCACTTGCGGTGTGTTTGTAGCGAACATTACCCTTTCCAATACAGCTGATATAGCAACTTCTGGCTACCGATTGACTTCCTTGAATAGTTGCTATGCCTGCGGAAGTCGGGAACTTGATTGCCAGGTGATATGTCGACATTATAGCTCTTAGGCTGTTCAGGAATGGTCTTCCCAAGATAGCATTATAGGTCATAGGGGTCTTGACGACCTGGAATGGAGTCATCCTTGTTACCCGTTTTTCCTCTGATCCCAGTGAGGTAGGAAGGTCAATTAGGCCTTCGGGTTTCACGGTTCCTCCACCAAACCCAGTTAGGGGAGTAATGACTTGTCGAAGCCGATCTTTGGGGAGCTGCATCTGGTTGAAAGCTTCTAAGGAAAGAACATTGGCTGCGCTTCCATTGTCAACTAGCACCCTTCTGACAGCAAAATTGGCGATTGTAGCGCTGATGACAACAACATCGTCATGAGGATAGGAAATTCCTTCCATGTCAGCGTTGCTGAAGCTGATGCTGTTCGAAACTTCTTGGTCATGACATCCCGACCTTTCTTCCCGATCACCTAGTGCCCGGGCATGATTTTTGCATGCGTTATTCGAATTACCTCCAGATGCTATTCCCCCGAAGATAAAATTTATGGTGCTAGCGGATCTGTTTTTCTCTTCCCCTTTTCCATGCTCTTTATCGTATTTCTTTATGTAGTGCCCCAGGAAGCCCCTTTTTATGAGGGCTTCTATCTCCTGCTTTAATATTCTGCACTCATCCGTAGTATGGCCCGGGCTCTTGTGAAAGTCACAAAATTTATGTTGATTCTTTTCGTCAATTTTCCCCTTTATAGACTTGGGCCAATGCAAATCTTCAGGTCCCTTGATTTCCATGAGAATATGGGATCGAGGTGTGTTTAGCGGAGTTAAGCTCTGATGCCCATGGTTATTCCCCTTCGAGTTAGGCCGGGAAGAATTATCCTCCTGTCTTGACATTTTATTCCCCTGCCTTATTGATTGTGAAGACTGTGCCACTACCCCATGCCCTTGATCCTGTGCCCGAACTGACAAAAGTGTTTCATCCATGTTTATGTACTTCTCGGATCTTCTGAGAAGCTCCGTTACATTCGAAGGCGAGTTCTTGGACAGGGACATTCTGAATTCCGGACCTCGAATAGCCAAGGTCAAGGCTGAAATGGCTGATGATATATGGAGATCTGGAATCTGAAGTCTTTCAGCGTTAAAACGAGTCATGAACTCTCGCAGTGTTTCATTCGGTCCTTGCCTTAACTGCATGAGGAAACGGTGGTTTTCTTGATCCTTTTGCTACTTGCAAAGAAAGCTATGAATTTCTCAGTAAGATCGGCAAAGGAAGAGATTGACCTGGAGGTATTGTAGAAAACCAGTCTCGAGCTAAATTTGTTAAGGTTTGCGGGAAGGCCTTGCACAAAATCTGAGCGGGAGCATTCTGCATGTCCATGACATCAGTTTAGGTATTCAGGTGGTTGTTTGGGTCTATTGTTCCATCTTATTCCTTTATCCGGGGATATTTAAATCAGTCTGACAAGGGAAAATATGTTATTTCGGGAGTAAAGGGGGTTCTTCTTACGAATGACGTCCGACCCTGTGTGTTCTACCATATTTCGTCAGCAATTCCTTCCTGAATGATTCTTGAGAGCTCTTGCTGTGTCAAGTTGTCAGATCCCTCAGTCATGGGATGGGCACCCCTGATTCCCAGGGAGTTTTCAGCCATAGGATTAACTGGACGGGGATCTTCACTAGAAATCGTGCCTGGAGTGTTCAGGTCGGGTTGCGCTTGATGATTGTTCTATTGTTGAAGAGCCTGAAGGAGTTCGCGGAGCTGCTGCTGAAGTTCGTTGAAATCTTCTCAACTAACAGGCTCGTTGTCTGGTGTGATTTCTGGGTTTTGTTCTTCCCCAACATCTTCAAGGGGTGGAGGATTATCATCCTTAGCCGAAGTGTTGGCCGGAAGGGATTGACCAGTGGATGCGGAGGGACGGGCTTGACGTCTATAAACCATAGCTGATTGTATCTTTTTCCACAGACGGCGCCAATTGAAGCTGTCAAAAATCCTAACCTTGACGTGGCAAGATCTGATGATACTTGATTGCTGGAAAAGACCAATGAATTCTCCTTGGTTGACCTGCAAAAAAGGCGAGGAGGATTTTCCCCGTCGCCCCTCCGGTGTGAGAATTAGTTTTCTGGTAAAAGATAAAGAGAGAATATTTAACTGAAAATCGTAGAGAATAATGAATAAACAATTTGCTATGAAAAGAACTGTATTTATAGGGCTGAAAATGCCCATAAATTCCTTTATTTAAGGAATGAGTCCTTTTGTTATAAACTTACCTTTTAAGAAGAATTCTTTACTTAAAAGGATTCAGTTTCCTTTTTGTAAAGTGTTTCCTTGTGGATCATGTATTGCCTTGAGGCTCAAGTATGTGACCCATTAACGAGGCCCGGTGTTGAAAGAGATTGGGGAGCCTGCCAATAGGGCCATAGGTCGGGAAGAACCGATCTTATCTTCAAGTGTCAAACTGAAGCAGGAGATCGGGATGAACCTGACCCGGATGAGACCGAGCATTTTGCTGAGGCGTAGCCCGTTATTGTTGAACATCGAGGAGGTCGGCCACGTACCGACCATGGAGTTCTCGGCAAGAGGTCGGTCAAAGGAAGACCATGACCTCAAGAGGTCGGGTCATGGAATTCTCCTCAATTTCAGGGAGTATGAAAATAATACCGATCACAAACGAATATGTAGTGTGAAATAAGATTTTGCTTCTTCAAGAGCAAAAATGAAATATTCTTCTAGAATATTTTATTAAATAACACAAATGAGATATTCCTAATGTGCAATATTCTGCCGGAATATCTATTTAGATCAATATTCCTTTAGAACATTGATTTAGCTTGTTTCTTTTTCTAGAATAGTGATACAATATTCTTCTGGAATATTGTACTATAATATTGAATGTAAAACATACATTCAAACAAATGTTTATTGTAAGTTGGTATAATCAAAACAATATGATAAGACCACTTTCTATGGAAATTCAAAGTTAATAGAATACAACATTTACTTTGAGCAGAAAAAGAACTATGTTATTCGTGAACAAGTAAAATAATAAATTGAATATTTATCATAAAATAAAGTTGTTATTCTTCATGAGTAACAGCAAAATACTTTTTCAGAATATCAAATTAATAACATATCTCATAATATTGGGCTCTTCGAGAGTAAATTATATTTCATTATTATATTTCATATAAGATAAAATTATGATTATTTAGAAATCATCACAACAATATATTATTTTACATCAAAATAATTTTTTGAATTATTAATAAATTCGAATTTCTTTGAGAAAAATATGTAATATTTATCACATGAGTAATAAAATAATATTCTTCTAGAATATTGAAATGTAACAATAACGCAATATTTTTCTGAAATATTGATTCGAATGTAATTCAATTATAACAATAATTAATATCTATTGTGCTAGTTAGAAGAAAAAAAAACAAATTATTCTTCTGAAATAATTATATTTCTATAATTGCGATTCTTCAAGGATAATAAGTCAATATTCTTCTAGAATATTGATATTAATGATTCATTATACCTTTCGAACTAACAATATTTGTGTTTTGCATGAGTTACGATAAAATATTCTTCTGAAATATATATTTAATGTATGTTGTGTTTCTTCGAGAACACCAACACCATATTCGTATAAAACATATTTTAAATTATGTCTTTTCAGCATTGAGTCAATATTTTTCTTGAATATTGAAATTGTAATTTATCCCCTTCATGAACAAATAATATTCTTCTAAAATATTAATTATAATGTTGTGTTATTTCAAAAGCAACAACAAATTAATGTTAAAGATTTTAGATATTTGCTCTTCTAGAGCAATTGAATAATAAATATTTCAAAATTATGTTCTTCAAGGAAAATTAAAATTCTTTATGAATATTATTATAATAAAAATTGTGCTAATTCAGGAGTAACAATAAATTATTCTTCTAGAATAATTACATTTCTAAAATTTCTATAATTCAAGAATAATAAATTAATGTTTTTCTGGAATATTGAAAATTATAATTTATGCTCTTCGAGAGCAAATAATATTCTTCTGAAATATTATAATGTTGTACTACTTTAAGAGTAATAACAAATTATTTATTATAGTCATATAATTATACACTTGGACTATTTCAGAAGTAACAACGTAATGAACAATTAATTTAAAGGTATAAAGAAATTCAACAATAACCATAATATATAAATTAAACTAATATAAATATGTTATAAATATGTAAATAATCAATTCGACTATATATGAATTCTGACAAAATTTACACAAATTGAAATTGAATTGAATTCAAAGGTTGACTCTGAAATTTCAATTGAATTCGTTTGATTCAAGAGAATTGAATTTTCAATTTCCATTTTTTTCTCAGACGTGCACTGATTCTGTAATAAAAATCAGTATTCAAAAATTTATATTAAAAAATTCATATGCCACCAAATTAAATTTGGTGCACCCGATTGATGATTATGCATAATAAAAAAAGAAATTACCTTCTATCTAATATTTTTTAGAGAATTGTGCTGATAACGTTTTATAAACTAAAGAAAGAAAAGTAGACACACCAATAAATTTGTATATTTTATTATGAACCAGATTCCATATATTAGGAGAAGAAAGGGATATACAAAGTAATTATAACTAAGATTACAGAAGTACAATTATCAATCACTAATATAAGATAATAATTACAATATAGATAGATAGATAGATAAATAGATAGATTATGGTGATGGTTGTGATTTTAATTCAAAGGACCAGTTCTGCAACTGTAAATCAGAGGACCAGATTTGCAATTTTCGATTGGAGGATTTAGCTTGCAATTCTGATATAGGGACTAAAGTTTACCGTCTCCATTATTGCAAGGACTTGTAGTGTGAATTCTCCAAAGTATCAAAATGGAAGGAGAGTTGGATGGCAACGTCCATTGAGCGCGGCACTTGAGCGGCACCTTCGGGTGATGTCGCTGCTGCAATACGTGGCAGCAGTGTCTGCCGCCACGACTTGCGCACAGCAGCAACGCCTTCGGGCGCTGCTGCAGCGTGCGAGATGTGGCGGTAGCCTCGGGTGCTGCCTCCACGCGGGTGGCCGACGGAGATGGTCCCACTGTGGTGGGGGCGCCAATCCGTTCTTTGTTTCTCCGACAAGTTTAAGGAAACGCAGGCGGCTGGCTAGCGGTAGGTTTTGGAGATTTTTGGGCCAATTTTGGCCATTTGGATCAGAAATGTGATTTGGGCTGGAACATGTGCAAAAAGGCTTTTCTTTGTACTTTTGCAACAGGGATTAAGGAAAAAATAGAGTTAAGTACACAAATACAAACTTTTAAAGACCTGATTTTAAATATAAGGTATTTTAAAAGATATATCAACAATATAAAACATATTATTAAAATCAAGTAAAACCTAAAAATAAAGATTATGCCCCTTATAGTTTGTGTCGGCTTCTCTTCTCCTTCAGAGGCTTCACTTGATACTGCTCTCTTGCTCAGTTCTTTGAGTAATTAAAAACTATTTTTAATAATTCACCAACATAAGTTGGTTCCAATTTCTATTGTGGATTTGTCTAGAATGACAGGACTACAGTCATCAGATGATTTTGTGTTATCAGCTTGTTAATTCCGTAAATAAAGAATTAGGTTTCAAATTTAACGATATTTAGATACTATGAATAGATAAATCAGCCGATTTTAGCCTGTCAATAGTAAGTGGGTGAGAAATATGTAGAAGTGATTCTACAAAGAAAGCAAAGAATCTGAAGAAAAATACGCCTATTCTTGGTTTATTCTTATAATAATTACTATAAATTTGAGATTAAGAACATTGCATTGTTATGTATTCACAATTTTAATGGTGTTGATAAAGAGAAGAGGAAAGAAATTAAAAGCCACAATTTGAAGAAAAAATGTAATTAATTACAATTGTAAGTTTTAAAAAAAAATTACAATTGTAACTTGTAAGTTAATTTTTATTACAAAATTATATTGAAGTTACAAATTTATTTGTTATATCATACAACTGTAACTAATAAATTTGTAAAACATGATAATTTTTATTGTTGAAATTATTTGAATTAGAACAAATTGTAATTTATTACACTTACCTTAATTACAATTGGGACTTAATTTTAATTTTGCAACTAATTACATTTTTATTTAATGAATTTGCACAACATGAAAGATTTAATTGCTAAAATTAATTGAATTACTTACAAATTGTACTTAAATACAATTGCAATTTACCTACATTCTTTAATGAATTACAGTTTGTAATTAAATACAAATATAACTTAATTTTTTAATTACAGTTGTAACTTAATTGTATATGAAAAGCAAATCAAATTTTCAATTTTCATTTAAAATTAATTGAATTAGTTACATATTGTAATTAATTACAGTTACAACTTAATTACATCTTGTAATGAATTACTGTTTGTAATTAATTACAATTGTAACTTGATTACAATTTTGCAATTTATTATAATCGTAACCAACGAATTTGTAAAACATGATAGATTTTTTTGATAAAATTAATTGAGTTAGTTACATTCACCTTAATTACAACTGCAATTGCAACTTAATTACATTTTGGAATCAATTACAGTTAACAATCAATTATAATTATATTTTTATTTCAACTTTGCAATTAATTACAATTGTAACTAATGAATTTGTAAAATATTTTTTGCTAAAATTAATTAAATTAGTTTCATTCACCTTAATTACAATTGTAATTACAATTTAATTATTTTTGTAATCAATTATAGTTTAAAATTACTTACAAGTGTCACTTTATTTAAATTTTGTAATTAATTACAATTGTAACTAATGAATTTATAAAAACGTTAATGTAATTCTTAATTTGTAATTAATTATTGTCTAACACCATCACCATCATAGTCATCATCTCAACAATAGAACTATCGTCTCAACACCACCACTACAAATATCTCAACCAAAGAAAAAACCAATCAATGCCCACACATCCCGGGTGATTCCCCATGCTAGAAACTGGACTTCCTCAAAACAAAAGCGCCCATCCTTTTTAATTTCTTAATTCAAAGTGTACATCCCTGCCAATACACACACACATATGATCAGTTATACACACAGTCGCTATATATATATATATATTTGGTTCCCAGATTCTTTCAATTGTTAATTAATGGACAAATACCAGCAATACGAACGTTCAACTTATCATTTTGATGCAAACGAAGACGGGAAAATATCGGCATCGGAGTTGCAGTAGTTTGTTGAAAGCAAATACTCCTCCAACCAATGCCGGAAAAAGGAACACCCAGATGGATAAGTAGCATCTCCAAAAATTGCCTTAGGTCGGCTAACTTTAGAGAAAAGTCGACGATTTTCACTTATTTTAAGATCTTTAATGACACCTGATTTTCAAAATTATTTCTCAAGTAACTGGTTTTAAAAATTTTAAATATAAAAAGTATGAATGAGTGTGATTTGCCCGAAAAAATACATAAATAAGATATTTAGAAATATAAATTTTGAAAATGAGACCAAATTTGTATAATTTTAAAAATCAGATTGTAATTAAAATTAATTAATTGAATTAAAGAATTAAAAAATATTTTAATAAATATATATTTCAGGTCACAACATTGAATAATTTAATGTCATAAAAACGAATTTTTTAGGTCACAATTCAGAATTTTAGGCTATGCTCTATTTGTTGTTTTCAGGTCATTTTCTGTTTTAATTTTTGAAAGCATTCAAAATGCGTTCTTTTTCCCATTTTCCAAAACTCATTTTGGAAAAAAAAAAATTACACATAAAATGGAAAATATCAAAAACCTCATTCTGGACATTTTCAGCTCAAAATCAAAAAATTTGAAAACGAGAAAAACGCGTCTCTCTCCCAACACAAAATTTCTTCTCCTCTCCTCTCCTCTCCTCTCCCTTCCCTTCTTCCTTCTACTGTCCAACGAGACCCTTTATATCTACTCCTGAAGCTTAAGAAACTCTCCTTCTATTAGGGAAAACACCATTTTCAATTTAAAAATGAATTTTTTAGATCACAGATTTATTTCAAAGTCAGAAGCCGTTAGCCACCAACGATAAGAGCTGATTGCTGGCGATGACTTGGTGAAGGGAATCTATGAGAGAAGGTTCTCGAATCAAAATTCTAAGGACAAAAAATTTTAAGGTTACAGTTAGTTAAGGTCAAAAATCGTAAATTACAAATTTTAGGATAACAAATCATAAATTTTTTAAAGTTACAAATCATCACCACAATTTCTAAGGTCACACACAACATGCAAGTTAAAAAAAAAAAAAAAAAATAGCATGCAGGTTACAAGTCTAAGGTCAACCTGAGGTCATAGTTAGCACCATCGCCATTTCTCACTCACCCTAAGCTCTCTCTCTCTCTCTCTCTCTCTCTCTCTCTCTCTCTCTCTCTCTCTCTCTCTCTCTCTCTCTCTCTCTCTCTCTCTCTCTCTCGTAAAACAGTTTTCTGGAATCTTCATCTTCCATCGCTGCTCTTAGCTTCTTCCTCCACCTCCTCTACTTCTCTCTGCCTCTTCCTAACTATGCCAAAGAAAATTTCTGATTGACATGCTTCCTTTTAAGTCTACAATAGGATGTTGGGAATCGCCTTGCTCCTTACACACCTTGAACACCCACTTGTAAGCATTGGCGGGCTCGAAGGTGGTGTCAAATTTCTCTAGAAACCACGACGCACCACCACTGATCCACCACCACCACAAATTGACCATACAACAAATCAAAAACTACAGACATCAACACAACAGCGCAGGTTGCTGCTGCAATGGAGGTGCACCTAGCAACCATGGTTGAGTGGTGCCACCGATGTTTGTCATTGCCGATCATTAGAATAGCTACGAAGAAATCGTGAGGGAGGTAGTCATCCTTGCACATTCGAGGCTATGGTTGTCGGGCATTGACCTACGCTTCTGTGACGACCCGAATTCTCGACCATTCGAGTGCCACAAAAAGTGACTCATATCATATTATCGAGACTTAAATAGTAATGTAAAATTATTCAAAAGAATAATTAGAATCCCATAATTTTATTTGTGAATAAAAATAGAACATAATTTTCTTACATAAAGTTCAACATAATTATCTCATCAATCTTAACCACTTTTTCCACTTCCATGTTGACCGCCTCGAACCTTCAATTATCTGAAAATGGTAAATAACGTGGAGTGAGATTTATAAAATCCCAGTAAGTATACCAAGCATAAATTTTCTTTTGAAAGCATATGGATCATTTTCATCATAACATAGGATAGGATTGAAATATTCATAAACATAGGGAGACACAAGAATTTTACCGAACTTAAATGGCAAGAATTCTTATGTGTAGCGCTACTAAACTCCGGTCCCCTTAGCATAATCATAAACATATCATATGGAACCCATAACAATCTTGTGAGATTGATTTCATAGCAATGATCCAAACATTTTCATAAAAACATAAGATATACTTACTTGTCATAAAAACATACTTACTTTTCATAAAAACATAAGGTATACTTACTTGTCATAAAAACATACTTACTTTTCATAAAAACATAAGGTGTATTTACTTTTCATAAAAACATACTTACTTTTCATAAAAACATAAGATATACTTACTTGTCATAAAAACATACTTACTTTTCATAAAAACATAAGGTGTATTTACCTTTCATAAAAACATACTTACTTTTCATAAAAACATAAGATATACTTACTTGTCATAAAAACATACTTACTTTTCATAAAAACATAAGGTGTATTTACCTTTCATAAAAACATACTTACTTTTCATAAAAACATAAGATATACTTACTTGTCATAAAAACATACTTACTTTTCATAAAAACATAAGGTGTATTTACCTTTCATAAAAACATACTTACTTTTCATAAAAACATAAGATATACTTACCTTTTAAAAGATTAAAATGAAGTGTAGTAGTAAATGGACCAAAACTTTCTTGACCACCTTGAATTTCTCTTACTTGTGGATTTTGTCAAGAGATTGGAAATAAGTGTATATGTGTAGAGTTGTGTGTAAAAGAGATGGGTTTAAATAGATGTATAAAGTTGGCATATTGTAAACATAATCATTCAATTCTATTAATTTTAACACATCCTTTTCTTAAAGTAAAGCACCATTCATATACTTTTCCATATTTATACAAATAATATGCTCTTCATGATTATATATAATGGAGTATATAAATCATTCATATACTTTTCCATATTTATACAAATATTATGCTCTTCATGATTACATATAATGGAGTCTTATCAATCATTCATATACTTTTCCATATTTATACAAATATTATGCTCTTCATGATTATATATAATGGAGTATATAATTCATTCATATACTTTTCCATATTTATACAAATATTATGCTCTTCATGATTACATATAATGGAGTCTTATCAATCATTCATATACTTTTCCATATTTATACAAATATTATGCTCTTCATGATTATATATAATGGAGTATATAATTCATTCATATACTTTTCCATATTTATACAAATATTATGCTCTTCATGATTACATATAATGGAATCTATCAACCATTTATATACTTTTCCATATTTATTAAATTAAGATTCTCATAATTATTATATATAATGGAACCTCTCATGCTTGCATATATTTTCTTAATTTAAATAATAAAAGTAATTTTTGTATAAATAAATATTGGGATAACATTGAATTAAGTACTTAGACTTAATATACTTTAAATCAAGAGAATGGAGATATTTTTAGAAATTCAGAATTTAATTTAAAATCGAACGATCTCGATTATTTCTTGACTTGGCTATACGAATACGTCGTGGCGTTAACTTAATAAAAATGGGTGAAATAGTAGCGACACGATTTTCTATTAAAATAATTATTAATCGCGTAAAAATTCTTGGTCGCTACAAACTTACCCCCTTAAAATAATTTCGTCCTCGAAATTAATCTTACTTGATCTTATGATTTCTGAACACTTAATCAGAATCTCTTCTTCTTCTTCTTATGTAGCATCATCGCTACCATATTTAACCCACTGGACTTTGACTAAATGCATCAATTTGTTTTCTTAAGACATGGACTTTTCTATCAATAATAGACATATGTCTACTCATAAATTCTTCTGAATCAAAATGAAAATTCCCAATCGTATGTGATATTTCATCATATCTTGTAGTATTCATGTAACTTGTCATTTATCATCGTATCATGTGACCTCAAATATTCGTATTAATATCTCTAAAATTTCAATAAATCTTTACTAACATATCATACCATAATAATTTGTCATTTCTTCTTATCACCAAATATCCCAAAATAATTAAAACGATTACCTGAATATTCTCTATGTAATATACCCAAACATGTTATTCACATATCAACATAATCATCAGTTTATCTTTCCAATATTTGTAACCCAAAATTTCTGCAAAATTCAATAAACAAATATCTCCCAAATAATTAAAATTCTTAACTTCAAATATCATAACATTTCCCGTAAGGTATTCCTTTCACTTGCACAAACTTATTAATCCTGATTCAATACAGTCCTTATTTCACTTTCACGTATCCCCGTATTATTTCTATACCTTGATTATTATATCAAAATATCAGTACCCAAAATCCAAGAAAATATTCCATATCTCAAATCCCGTCATCATCAAATCTTCCTTTTATCAAGAAAGTAAACGGCGTATAAACTCTTGTTCCCTCTTTTCCATTATTCTATTCCGCGCTTTCTTGCTGGAATCAATATCACGCGGATTCCCTCCGATCCTTAATGCTTTTAAATAGTTCATTCTGGGAAGAGGTTAGATCCATCAAAAACATGGATATCATTCTTACAAACATTCGCAAGTATTATTCCAGTCTTCCAATGAATGATCTGAGAAAAATTTATCGAATAAGACTCGAAAGATTGAGGTTGCTGATGGCTCATGGTGTTTCAGAAGATGTTCGCTGGTTGATCGAAGCAAAGGTTCGACTATCTGGTGAATTACCTATGACATTTCCAAAGCACATGCCTGGTTTAGGCAAAAGCACCTTCGCAAAGAAACGAAGAGCAAAAAGGCTGAATGGTTGCTACAAATGTGCTCGTTGGAACTGTGATACTCGTTGCAAAACAGTAGGATATTCTTCTACTAATCGGGATGATAAAATCAAATTCATAAAGGGTGGACTGAGTAAGGAGTCTTTGGATGATATTCGACTGACTCTTGAGACGCACCCAAGTGGTTATGTGCAACGTGAACTTCTCTCCTTATACGCTCAGTTTAACGAGGACAAAAATCGTTATAGTCTCCAAAATATAATAGCAAAAGATCCTGTTTGCCAGTCTGTTTTACAAAATGAGGCTTCTGGCAGTTCAACAATGATATAAGGTAAATCTCTTGATACACATTTAAAATATTTTGCTGTTTTCTTTCACGCGTTTTGGAAATAAAATATATTTTCCTTTCTCGAGTTTTGATAAAGCTGGAAATAAATCACCGAAAGGTGATATCTTTGGTAAAACAGTCAAAAGTTGGCCGATTTTGACAAAAGTAAATCTTTACTTTTTCATAATCAATCAAAAACAGTAAATTTTTTCGGCTTTAAATAGCCAAACATATTTCATAGTTCAGGCATCCCAAAATCACATCTTCTTCGTAAGTTTTCTCTTCTATACTATCAAAGATGGAAGCACCAAAACTTCGACAGATCAAAACTATTTGTGTATTTTGTGGATCAAAAGTGGGGAAAGGCTTCAGTTATCTAGAAGCGGCCGTAGATCTTGGAAAGAAACTGGGGGAAAAAGGTATCACTCTTGTGTATGGGGGTGGTAGCAGTGGTCTAATGGGTTGTGTTTCCCAATCTGCTCTTGCAGAGAAATCAAAAGTAATCGGTGTCATACCTGTCCCTTTGGTAGATGTTGCAGGCAAAACACGAGGGCATGAAGTTCAAACATTATCCATCCATGAACGCATAACTTGTATGCTATATGGTTCTGATGCCTTTATAGCCCTGCCCGGAGGTTTTGGTACCTTAGAAGAAATCTTTAACATTACCTCGTGGGCTCAACTAGATCTCCATACTAAGCCTATTGGGCTTCTGAATGTTAACAATTTCTTTGATGGCTTGTTAACCTTTCTTGATTATGCTGTGGAACAGGGATTCATCTCTCCATTTTCCAGAAGGCTCCTTATTTCTGCTCCTACTATTGATGAACTACTGGATAAGCTGCAGTCATATATCTCAATACAAGATCCAGCAGGGGTTAAGATAGATTGGTCGCAAGGAAGGGGAATCAAGCGAAAATGGAGTCCGGTTAATGTAAACTTAACTTTATGAATCTTAGAATAGGTGGGGGTAGAGTACGGAGTATTCTTACTCTCGAGACACCCCTCTAATTTCCTAGGATTTCCTTAATGTTTAAATCTTGTGTGTACCTCAAAGGTTCCAGGTGGTAGATTACGGAGTATTCTTACTCTCGAAACACACCTCTTTGAAGGTTTCTTTATTTCCTCAAAAGGTCAGAGGTGGTAGGATACGGCTACTCCGGAAACACATCTCTCAATTTGAGGAATTTCCCATGTTGCTTTCTTTTGATTTTGCGTGTTTCATGTATTTCTTTCCAATGTGACTCTTGTGTGTTCTCCTTACGAGAAAATAATAAATATCTCTGTTATCATCTACTAAATCTCGTTTGTGATGTAAATGAATTTGCATATCTAACCTCAATTCTCTTAGTGATTGCATACCATACTATGCTCTTAATTCCAAACGATAAAATTCTAAGCAGAGTTTCCTTTGAAATTTGGACTTATTCAAACCGTAAGCATACTTCATAACTCACAATAATAAATAATTCCACATTTGATCACAACGATCTAAAAATTGACCACAATTTCATCAAACTTCAATATCATAAAAAAATATTCCAGAAAATCAATTCATAATTCCTCAACATAGAAATTTCAAATCATAGTCGTCAATATCACAATATCACTTCCTTCAATACCTTAATTGGCTCAAAAGATTACTCATACTTATATTTATAAGTCATAAATCATATTCCCAAAATTTAATCACAAGGCCAAAGTTCATAATAAATTTCTCTTCAATATAGAGGCATAATTCACTTACTCAACATAATATCCATTACTTAATTCCCAATAACCAAATCTTTAAATCTCTAACTTCATAATGCTTCTCATAAAAGTCTCATTAAAATCATATCACTTATAATCTTAACATCTCATAAAAATTCATAAAATTGGCTCGCTATTTCTCATTAAATCTAAATGATAGATAATCTGAACATATTTCTAATCATTTCTGTTGACTTCTCATACTTAATGCCATGTCTAAAATCAATTATGCAAAGTCCATTTAAGGTTTATCATTTCTAAACTCGAGGACAACAATTATTTTGAAAATCATTCTTAAGTCATATTATTCCCATTATGCTCAACACCCGTTCTCTTTCTTTCTTTTCTTTCTGAATTTTTTTTTTTTTTTTTCAGAATTGAAACTTGAAGAGTGGTACCAATAATCATCCACAGTTTTTCCTTGCTTTTAAGCAAAGGTAGTGATAAAGGGATAAATTATTGAACCGAAAATTGAAACTTGAAGAGGAAGTACTAATAACCATCCACAGTTTTTCCCTTGTTTTTACACAAAGGTAGTGATAAAGGGATAAATTATTGTACGAATTCATTATCAATTTTGTTTGTTTAATATATTATTCCATATATTTTGGGCAAAAGTTACAACCCAACTTAATTTCTAATTGAGTCAATCTTACTAAGCTTAATATGCACCAAAATTCATATAAATATCCTCTCTGTCTCATGATTCTACATTGAAAAGAATAAAAAAATTGAGTCTTCTATCAATTTATATCATACTTGACATGTATATTATGTGTAACACATAAAGATTCATAACATATGAAGATTTCATACTTAACATGTCTTAATAAAATCGTAAATGACTTGCAAAGCATATAACATACCTGGTTCGAGGAGTCAATACGTGGAGAGTGACATAGTAGAGTGATGAGTTAAAATATTTCATATAATCTTATTTTCCTTTAATCAACAATAATTTAATGTGGTTGTATCCAAATCAACATTTTCTTGAATCATAATTCCTAATTAATCACAGTCTTCAAAACAAATCCAATATCGATATAGTAATTATCTCCCCATCAATAATTAATAACTTAACCCAAATAAAATTTATCGTCAAATCTTATTTTTCCTTTAGTCCCCGAACTTCTAGAAATTTATCAAAGACATCAATATAAACATCATATCACTAACTAATTATATTCCATAAAATTTTCAGGACATTACAAACTCCCTTACTTAAAATGAATTTTGTCCTTGAAATTCGCACATCAAATTTCATCATGCTTTTCAAAATCATAACCATACTTGACATGTGAAAATTCAACTTTTTTTTTTATAATGAATAGTGATTTCGTTCACTGTTCATCATGAATAGCACGTCGTTTTACTGTTCACATGAATAGTGATTTTTTTTTTTTTTTTTTTTTTTTAAAGAAATAAAATTTCAAAAATCTACAGAATCGTTTTTAAAACTCTTTTCTCTGATACCAACTGTGACGACCCGAATTCTCGACCATTCGAGTGCCACAAAAAGTGACTCATATCATATTATCGAGACTTAAATAGTAATGTAAAATTATTCAAAAGAATAATTAGAATCCCATAATTTTATTTGTGAATAAAAATAGAACATAATTTTCTTACATAAAGTTCAACATAATTATCTCATCAATCTTAACCACTTTTTCCACTTCCATGTTGACCGCCTCGAACCTTCAATTATCTGAAAATGGTAAATATCGTGGAGTGAGATTTATAAAATCCCAGTAAGTATACCAAGCATAAATTTTCTTTTGAAAGCATATGGATCATTTTCATCATAACATAGGATAGGATTGAAATATTCATAAACATAGGGAGACACAAGAATTTTACCGAATTTAAATGGCAAGAATTCTTATGTGTAGCGCTACTAAACTCCGGTCCCCTTAGCATAATCATAAACATATCATATGGAACCCATAACAATCTTGTGAGATTGATTTCATAGCAATGATCCAAACATTTTCATAAAAACATAAGATATACTTACTTGTCATAAAAACATACTTACTTTTCATAAAAACATAAGGTATACTTACTTGTCATAAAAACATACTTACTTTTCATAAAAACATAAGGTGTATTTACTTTTCATAAAAACATACTTACTTTTCATAAAAACATAAGATATACTTACTTGTCATAAAAACATACTTACTTTTCATAAAAACATAAGGTGTATTTACCTTTCATAAAAACATACTTACTTTTCATAAAAACATAAGATATACTTACTTGTCATAAAAACATACTTACTTTTCATAAAAACATAAGGTGTATTTACCTTTCATAAAAACATACTTACTTTTCATAAAAACATAAGATATACTTACTTGTCATAAAAACATACTTACTTTTCATAAAAACATAAGGTGTATTTACCTTTCATAAAAACATACTTACTTTTCATAAAAACATAAGATATACTTACCTTTTAAAAGATTAAAATGAAGTGTAGTAGTAAATGGACCAAAACTTTCTTGACCACCTTGAATTTCTCTTACTTGTGGATTTTGTCAAGAGATTGGAAATAAGTGTATATGTGTAGAGTTGTGTGTAAAAGAGATGGGTTTAAATAGATGTATAAAGTTGGCATATTGTAAACATAATCATTCAATTCTATTAATTTTAACACATCCTTTTCTTAAAGTAAAGCACCATTCATATACTTTTCCATATTTATACAAATAATATGCTCTTCATGATTATATATAATGGAGTATATAAATCATTCATATACTTTTCCATATTTATACAAATATTATGCTCTTCATGATTACATATAATGGAGTCTTATCAATCATTCATATACTTTTCCATATTTATACAAATATTATGCTCTTCATGATTATATATAATGGAGTATATAATTCATTCATATACTTTTCCATATTTATACAAATATTATGCTCTTCATGATTACATATAATGGAGTCTTATCAATCATTCATATACTTTTCCATATTTATACAAATATTATGCTCTTCATGATTATATATAATGGAGTATATAATTCATTCATATACTTTTCCATATTTATACAAATATTATGCTCTTCATGATTACATATAATGGAATCTATCAACCATTTATATACTTTTCCATATTTATTAAATTAAGATTCTCATAATTATTATATATAATGGAACCTCTCATGCTTGCATATATTTTCTTAATTTAAATAATAAAAGTAATTTTTGTATAAATAAATATTGGGATAACATTGAATTAAGTACTTAGACTTAATATACTTTAAATCAAGAGAATGGAGATATTTTTAGAAATTCAGAATTTAATTTAAAATCGAACGATCTCGATTATTTCTTGACTTGGCTATACGAATACGTCGTGGCGTTAACTTAATAAAAATGGGTGAAATAGTAGCGACACGATTTTCTATTAAAATAATTATTAATCGCGTAAAAATTCTTGGTCGCTACAGCTTCTCCCTCACACCCATCGTTGCGCAGCGCCTAGCAGCACCGGTTGAGCCAAAAATTTGTTCACTTTGTTTTGCGATACAAAATATATTCGCAAGTATACGAATTGTGAAGAGTAATAAAGTGGACCAAAGAATCAGGATTATCGTTCCCACGGGGACTTCTATTATGTAACGAAATGTTTTAGTTCCTATCCTAATCTGAACAGATGAATTTATGTGGGTTTTTAAACTAAATTAAGAGAATCAACTATAGAATTAAAATCGTGAAATTGTTTTGTTTTTAAGAACGATTGTAAAGTAGTTGGAATTCACGATTTCACTTAGCCAGTTATATTAACTCCAATTCTAGTTTTATTTCCTAAATATGCATTCGGTCGAATTCACTAATATATATTGAAATTCCTCCCTCAAGTTTAAATCAATTCTACTTAAATAAGTCAATCATGTATCTCTACAGAGGATGTGAATATTCCTTATCTAAATACATAAACACAAGAATTCACATATGATCGCGATAATAATAGAAGTATATCTCTATCTCTTGTCCAATTACCGGATTTATGACATTGATCTAAGTTATTAACTTACCTATCAAATTATGAAAATAACTCATTAAATCATGAATTAGTTTCCAATTAACTCATCCATTAAACACGATAATAAATCAACACATGTAACGAATCATTAAAAGAATGGAATATGTATTTAAAATAATAAAGTTAGGCTACATCATTCATCCCAACATGAAGTTTAATTACACATCATGCTTAAACAACAAAAAACAATAAAGAAAAAAGTTCAGTGAAAATAACATAAGAGAATGAAAAGCTTGTAACAAATATCGATTCTCCACATGATCTTCAACTCTCGCACCCTTTGCTATGCTTAATCTCCCAAGAATTTGATGTGAAAATCTCAATTGTGGCTTGTTCTTAGGTATGGCAAAGTTTCAGATTTCGTGTCTCAAATGTTCTATATATATGTTTTTGGGAGGACCTAGGTAAAAGAAGAGGAAAAGCTATTGAGTCCATGCACGAAAATCCAACAATCAGCTCAGACAAAACACCACGCGATCACGTAGTGCAATAGCGCGTGATCGCACGGTTAAGCATTTAAGTCTCGGGTGGAAATTTAATACTATCGCGCAATCGCGTGGCTTAAGGATTTGATGCAATTCCCAACTTTGAAGTCTGTGTAAGTTTGTCCCCTCCCTTTTATTTGCAGCTTCGGTCCTCCACTTTCGATTGAAGTATTTTAGTCCTCATTCTTTTGAATCTTTTCAATTAGCTCATTTCGAATTTCAACTTCTTCAATTAGGTCCTCCAACTCTTGATTTCTTGACTTAAGCACCATGCAAGTTTCCCAATTGACGTCATTAACTCCTTAATTGTCCAATTTAGCTCCAAAAGTCATCCAATTGTGCCTTATTTACATCAATTACTTCATTCTCATGATCTTGGGAAATTTTCTAACATGTAAAAAAATAAGCACAAATTAAGTAGCATTTAATCTAAGACAACAACATAATATTCTAATTTTGACATATAAATAAGTGTATAAAATACACTTATCAAATACCCCAAACTAGAATTACTGTTCATCATCGAATAATGTAGAATTAAATTAATGAATCAAAAGAGCAAAATAACAAAGTTTTTTTTTTCATATCAACATGTTTACCAAATGCCTCAATAATGCAGTTCACGTCGTACTTTAGCATATAATTTTGAACAACAAGGTAAAACTAATTCTAATTATCTTATGCTAGATTTTCAAGTGGGTGTGTGAATAGACAATATCAAACCCCTACTCCTGTAAAGGTATACTTAACACTGTGTAGCTCGTTGTACAAAATTCAGCCCGAATCCCATATGGTCAACTTAATAAATTTAGTGATTTTTCTTTTATTGCTCATGGATGATCACAAAATACTGTTTTTCTCTAGCCTCCCTGATTTTCATCTATAGTGGTTTCTAAACATTTTCATTGCATTTTTTTCACACAACATAGTCAGAATTAGAAACATGCCTACACAATAAATTAATGGTAAGAAATCCCCAATTTTACACGCTTAATCTCCACAGTTTCAGTCAACAAAGTTTATACCGTGCAGTTTTATTTTATTTTATTTTTTTATGGAGGACTTTTTCTTTTTATTGTCCCTGTCTTTTATCATCTTTGTGCAATACTTTTCTTATTTGCGTTCTATGTGACTCCTTTAGTGAGTTTTGGGTCGACGACTCCCAAGTCAGACGACTTTAGGGTACTAGGTTCAGAGAACTCCTCTAACTTAATTACCTAGTCACAAAGGCGACAAAAAAAGTTAAAGATATTTGATTGTCTTATTTGTAAGTCCACTCTCCTTAAGCTTTCTAATTGACCCATGTGACGAGCTTTGGGTTGATAGCTCCCAACTCAATTGAATTTAGGGTACCAGGTTTCAACACCCTTACAAGCTTACTTGATCAAGTAAAAAAGGATCCAAAAAATAGAAATAGGCCTTAAGCATTTTTCTATTTTTATGCTAGTTTTGGTTTATACTAGTTAACCAAACTGTTTTAACTAAAGTACAAAACCAAGAACCAAGAACCACAAACATCTAACCCATTAATATATGCATATTCTAACCATTCCATCCCAAACTTGCTTTTTGAACTGTTTGGTTCTATTTTAGGGACGATATGTCTAAAAATCTAAGTTTAGGGATCAACAAGTCTTTCCTAAGTTCAAGTTGCATAAATAGGCCCCACGTGTATTAAACGCATTCCAACACAAGTAATAATTTAACAACTGGCTAAGTGCGCATGAAGATGAAATCAAGCAAGATATAGTCAATAATATTCATGTTTTGATGTTGTCTCATTATTCAATTCAAAGCACAATTTGATCCATACCATATTATAGGCAATAAACATGTCAACAATTTTCTAGTTTTTCAAGGTTTTTTTTTAAATCCCAATAAAAATCAAAAGAATGCTTTGAATAAATATGAAACAAATGATATGAATCAGATTTTCTACCTCCAAACTAGAAAAAAACATTGCCCTCAATGTTTTTCAAATAGATGTAAACATGTAGAACAAAAATAAAAGGGAAGGTACTAGTACTTCCCAGGTGTAGATGATGTGTTTCTTTGCTTTGAAGCCTCCATTTGATTGCACTTCGGAAGAATTTGACATTTTCCTTGCATTTTCAAGCTTGATTCGAGGTGTTTTGATTGGTGTGTTCATTGCACGTTGTTAATTTTATATTATTGGCATTTCTTATTTTTTCACAAATGTGCAATTTAAGAAAAATTAATTTAATTACTAAATACGTGTGTTTAGTAATTTATTAAGTTTAATTAAATTATGCAAAAAAAATTTAAGTAAAATACATCTTTTATTTTCGTGCCAATTTATTGTTTTAAGATAATGATCAAGATATATTCATTTGATTAGAATCATAATCTCGAAATCTTGATCTCGATATCTTGTGGTTTTGGTAAAATTCTAGATGATCTATTTTGTGATTATTCTTGGCGCTTAAGCTTATCCTTAGATATGGTAAGTTTCTTCTTGATATGATCGAGAATATTTCAATCTTATCTTTGCATATGATAAGATCATCATCTTGATAAGGGCCAAGATTATTCACGCTTATCTACAAATGGTAAGATTATTTGGTCGAAAATCTTGATTTTAAAGATTTTTTATAGGACCGAAAATATGGTGCTTATTCTTGGTATCCTATTTTATGGTAAGTTCTTTCATGACTTATCTATATCATATTTTATGGTAAGATTTATTCAAGAATAATTATCTTACCTTTCTCTAATTATCTCTACTGTATTTTGCAGGTATTAGAGATCTTGTGCAATAAGGAAACTTGGAAGTCAAGTAACTTTATTGCATTTAAATAGGAGAAAAACATGACGTTTTTCTCAAGACGTGAAAAACACAAAACCCGTGGGTACTTCACAAATACACGTCCACTTTATTAAAGGAGTCAAGAAGCCTATTTTCGTGTGGTGCACAAATATTAAAGGCTTCAATTGTGTTGCGACTTCGGTACTCCAGTAGGAGGATTCAATCACTTAGAGAAGGAGAGAATTTCAGCGTGAAGATCAAACGGGAGGTTTGGATCAAGATCGAACGGGAGTTCGTGTTGCTGAAGATTGTTGCAGATTCAAAGAAAACTACTGAAGAGTGGTGGGACGCCAGCTCATATTACATGTCACAGAAGGATCAGAGAGTGATCTATTTCTTGGATATTTGATAAAGTCTATGTGTAGATTTATCCTGTAGTATAGATTGATCTGTATAAATTCATTCCTTATATAGTGATTGGTTTTTGTCTGCAGGATGCGGCTCGTGGGTTTTCCCTATTAGAGTTTTTCCCACGTTAAGCTCAAATTATTGTGTTCTTGTCCATTTACAATTCTACACAATTTATTCTATTCATTTGAGTTTTACTACCCAAACGAATCTGCATCAGCAAGATTCATCTGTTATTGCGCTAAAACAGATCTTAACGATTTATTGTAAATTGGTTACTGTCCAGACTTATCTGTGACAGTCTGTTTATAAAATTTAGACAACTTTAAATTTTCAATTGGTATCAGAGCGGGTTCATTTCTAGAAAGTGAGATCCGGTTGTCTAAATGGAAAATTCTGCATCTCTTAGGCCACCTCTATTAACTGGTAGTAACTATGCATATTCGAAAATCCCTATGGACATTTTTATTCAATCTATTGATGAACGTTGTTGGACATCTGTCCTTGAAGGTTACATAGCACCCACTGTCACTGCTGAAGGTGTTGTTAAAGCTGTAGCTAGAAGTGCTTATACTGCAGATGAATTAGCTAATGCAAATTGGAATTCTAAGGCACTTAATGCTATTGTTTCCTTGGTTGATCCAGGTCAATTCAGACTCATCTCCTCCTTAAGAACCGCCAAAGAAGCATGGGATGCTTTGAGGGTAGCAAACGAAGGAACCAATGCTGTCAAAACCTCCAAGTTGCAGATGATCACTCTAGAATTTGAACAATTATCTATGGAAGAGAAAGAAGACTTCAAAAGCTTCTACGCCAGATTGAGTGATCTTACCAATTCAGCTGAAGCTCTTGGGAAAACTTACTCAAATGAGCAGATTCTACAAAAAATCCTTAGATCTTTACCACACAGGTTCCATGCAAAAGTGACAGCAAATGAAGAAAGCAAGGATCTTTCAACCATGCGAGTTGAGGAACTTGTAGGGTCATTGATGACCTATGAGTTAAATCTGGCCCAAAAAAAGAAAGACAAAACTCCAGGGATTGCTTTCAAGTCAAACAGTGACAATCCAGACGAATTTGGCGAGACAGATGAAGATGAAAACTTTGTACTTCTCACCAGAAAATTTAAAAGGTTCCTCAAGGGCAAACAAAAAGAAAGATCCACAAATCTTCAAGGCTAGAATCAAAAACCACAAAAACAATGGAAGAAAAACAATTTATATCCCAAAAATAATGCTAACTCGTCTGAAGGAAAGCTTAGGAGTCGAGTTAAATGCAGAGAATGTGAAGGATATGGACACATTGCAGCAGATTTTCCTAATACTCAAAAGAAGTCCAAGGGAAGGAAGGCCATGAATGTTACATGGAGCGATGGAGACTCAGATGAATTTGAATATGAATCAGACAGCAGCAATTCTGAAAAATGGGTAACTACCCTTACTGCTTTACAGTTATCTAGTACTGAATCTGGTAACTCTTCTTATTCAGATGAATCTGGACCAAACACTGAAAACTTGAGAAAGGAACTTCAAGATGCAGAAGAGAAGATCCAACTGTTGCAGGCATTCGCTGAACACAGCAGGGAACGACATCTGGACGCATCTGCAGTCTCAGATGTTGAACAAAATGAGGTAAGCAGGTTAATTTCAGAACTTGCTAAAGCACAAGACAAAATCAAGAAGCTGGAACTAGGATCTGTCTAGCTTGATGAAATCCTAAATAGTGGCAGACCTTTCAGCCTAAAAACAGGTCTTGGATATGAAGATAAAGGTAAAAATCATGACCATAAAATAAACTTTGTAAGAGAATCTGGATACAGATGCATGGAACAAAGTAGAAATTATATAGATGCATCTACCTCTCGTCTTCATCAATGCAATGCTGCTGGAACTCAAAACTCACATCCAGCCAGGAACTATACAAGAAGACAATTTCAGCCGAATCCGTACAAGCCAGATGACTCTGTTCATCAGAACGGCAAGAAATCTCAACATTGACAGAGTCGGTAGGATACATCTGTTTTCCAGGTATTCTGTAATTTTTGTGCCAAATCTGGTCATGATGTATTTAGGTGTCATGAGTACTTGAAATTAATCAATTCACATAAAAGAAGACTTGTTTCTAGACAAGAAAAGAAGTTCAACTCCCACCTTAGCATTGGTACCAGTAACAATGTCATGAAACAAGTCTTTACCAGTCAAATACTGGACCCAAATGGGCAAATAAGTACGTGCATTATCAAGTGTGGTGGGGGCCTGTACATAAGAAGGGACCTGGTGAGCAGAGAAAGGAAAGAAAGTAGGAATTGAATGCAAATTATAGAAGAAAGTAAATACATCCCTGTTGGATGATTTCATAACATCCAACTGGTGGATAAGTAACCCGTAGCAAGAAGCAGAAAGAGGAGAGACTTGTGAAGTATGAAATTGCGGGAAGTACGCTCTCAACCACAATTGAGCGAGCCAAAGGGGGTCCACTCCCAGTGGGAGACGCTCCATTCCTCAGTTGGTGTTGGAGGGAAGTCATACCTCTATAAAAGGCAGCCAGGAAGAAAGAGCAAAGATTCAAAGACCTACCGCGTGCTAGCTCATTAGCTATAGGCAAATATGACATGGAAGGCTTGAGACTTGGGATACAAAGGACATACTTGCATAGCCATACCTGAAGGAAAGCTATGCACTCAGTATGATTGGGTTCTACCAGAGGATTATTATTGTAAATCTCCTGCATACCCGAATAAGAATCAGTATATTTCTTGTCAAATTTCAGGGCAGTGGCAGATACTGAAATAGTAGAGGAAATCGTGTCGCCTAGAGGCGGGAGGTTCACTAAAGCACCAACATATCTCAAAGTGACAGACATCGGGCCAAGGGGAAAGATAAAGGTGTTAAATTCAGAGGACCAAAGACTCGGAGCCATAGGGAAAAGGACGGGGTCATAAATAGGAGGGTGTAAAGTGATCTCCAACAAATCAGAAATTTTGGTCCGGTAAAAAATCTCCTTTGTGGGGCCATGGCCCACCATGCGTGTGCCACCGGCGAAACGTAGTGTTAACCTTCGGCCAAGTGCGTATACCCTTCTCACGAATTGGCTTTAGCGGAAAGGGTTTAAGAAGGGCGGGTCTAGAGTACAAGGAAATAATTGACCCACAGCCACTTGCCCAACTGAGTCAGCATCATTAAAAGATGGGCCCAAGAAAAATTCATTCTTGTTAAGACTGGCCTGAGAAAGAGGAGCTGGGTTCACGTATGATTTATTAAGGAGTGTCTTGAAGTCGTCGACAGAAAGGAAATTTTCGGGTTGCTTCCCTGAAGATGACATTATTAGCAGAATGCGCACGAAGTATGAAGATTGAGGTGAAGCGGTAGTGTTGGCAACGAGGTGGATCAGACCCCGATCCGCCCCGCCCCGCCCCGAATTTTTTTGGCCCAATCCGGATCCGCCCCGCAATCCGTCAAATTTCGGGGCGGGGCGGGGCGGATCGGGTTCGGGTCGGGGCGGATCGGTCCACAGATCCGTGGAACGATCCGCCGAATTATTTTTTATTCATTTTTTATTTTTTTAATTTTTTTAAATATATTTTAAATTAAATCTTTTAAAAAAAATTTAGAAAAATTATTTTTTTTATTAAATTTTTTTTATTTTATTGAAACGAGACGTATAGAGGCCGATTCGCCGATTCAACGGATCGAGTTTTTTTGCCATCACTTATTGGAATTCTTTCTTCAAATGAAGAACATGAAAAATGTGTTTTCTTTAAAATGCAAAGATTGCAATTTATTTCCAGAAATTAAAGTTTGCTACAAAATTTACATATTAGATTTTTATACATGATAAAAAAATTATATTAAAAAAAATGTCGGATAGCGGATCGGGGCGGATTGGATCAGCCCCGATCCAAATCTACTCAGTGAATTTTTGGATCAGGGTGGATCACATAAATTTCGATCCGTCGATCCACGGATCGGGATTTTTTCGAATCGGGTCGACGGGACGGATCGGATTTTTTTGCAATCTCTATGAAGCGGTAGACGGTGAACAGTAACCTTTATAGAAGGATGAATAAGGCGGCGATGGTAAACGTAAATGAAAGTGGGAGAAAGTGCAAACGTGGGTGAAGCGACGTGGGTGAAGTAGCACACCCTTTGGGAAACGAGGGTTATGAAGCATCAAATCTTTTGCAGAATGCGGAGGGGCACCGTTGAGAAATGTAAAAGCGTGGAACCTAATATCAGAATATGGCTTAGAATTAATAAAATTGATATTAATTCAGCCATATTGTGGGGTAATTGTTGAAGCCCAAAAAATACCCAAAAATACAAGAAGCCTAAACCTTGGCCAAAACCAAAAGAGGCCCAACGTTAAAGACTCATTATAGGCAAGAAGTTGGACGACTGGGAGATTATGCGGCAACTAGGATATTTGGGCGACAAGGCAAGGGATGAAGCAGTTGGATGATTAAAAGCAAGTAGAAGCAGTTTTGACACTTGTCTTATGGTCACACAGCCAAATGTTGATGAAGGTGGCAGTTGAAATGACGAATTGTGGAGGTTACAAGAACGTGGGCGACGATTATGCAACGTGGAAGAAGCAAATTAATCTATGCAGGTATTACAAATTATGGCGGCAAACCAAAGATTCAAATATTGGCAGCGGTTGAAGGAAACTCGTGCATTTGTATATATTGTAAAAAAATTAGTCATTTAGAAGGACCAATCAATCAAATCTCAATAAGAGAATATGTAATTTCCTTTATCTTTACTTTTATCGTCAAACTCTTAGTGTAATTTGTGTGCTTGCGCCCCTTGGAGGTGTTTTGTCTTCACCGTAATCTTCATCAATATAGCACCCCTCATTGGGACTTTGTCTCGAGAGGTTTGTTCCTTACACATTCGTCTAATCCCCCTTTTGGTAATTGTTAGCGAGGTGACTTCCGCGCGAAACAGGTTGTTACTGGATGAGTGTAGACCTTTGATCTGAATCTTGCTTATAGCATTTCACGTATATTCTCATTATCCAAGGGCAGGGCTAGTGGAAAAGAAGGCTACCTATCCAAACCAAGTTCATACCCTTTAGCTTCAAAATATGATAAATTGAGGTAAATGTGATAATATGATAGAAGTAAGGGGAAAACCTAGTAAGATAACTTTTGGGGATTGTGTGAATCTACCAATCCAAGTCAAGTTCATACCCTTCTTCTAATCTAAAGGGGAACATACTGTAAGATAACTTCTGGGGATTTTGTGAAGCCGTTTCCACCTCCAAAAGATATTGTCACATTATAGAAAAAGTCGGCAAGCCGGATTTGAGAAAATGCACTTCTTATATATATTGATCGGTCTTGTTGTGCACGACAGTGACAAATCAAGAAGTCAGGGCAATTATACGATTTTTGACAGTATGTGGATGACTAAAGATTTCCCGAATCACACACACACACGTTGATCGACTTAATTGTGTACGTGGTGGATTGTATACTTCCAGATGTATCTTACTCAACAGATGGCTACAAGTGCTCAGACGTGTCTCAGGTATTCAGATGCATTTAGATTTTTCTTATTCAGGAATTTTACACTTTATTCTGAAAATCTTTATTTTTAAGGCAGTATATCGTTGGCTAATTTGTACAAATCTTGCAGAACAAGTCAGTTGATTGTGGAACCCAAGTATGGTAATTTATTTGTTTCTAAATTTTCAACATATTCTGTTTCTATATTTATCAATTTTAAGGAAAGAAGTTGGTAAGAATTAGGATTCTCCAATTACCATAATAAACTCCAATTCCTTTTATATGAAAAATTCCTCTTAAACCCAAAAACTCTCAGACTTCTTCATAAAACCTCACGTCCCAAGTTCCAAAATCCCAAACTCTCTCATCAAAACCCTAACTTCCGTCTTCCTCTCTCTCTTAAATTCTAAACCTATTCCAGACATGGCTAGAAGCAAGCAAACCGGAAGGAGGAGGGTCACCAGAGGCAGCAGCAGCAATGTAGCATCGTCTCAACCAAACCATCTGAGATGGGAACTCCAAGCACCGGCGCCATTGTTCCTGTACCGATCTCTGGCACCAGCCCAACGCCAACCTCACTCTCTACCGCCGGTACTACTCCTACTCCTGCTCTCCTTATGGCCCAATTAAGCTGAGGCACGCCAATCATTCCACAGTCTATGGGCATAAATTTGGCACCCATATCAGGTAATCTTGGACAAAGTCATCTTTCTCCCTTGGACATTCGTAGTGAGTTGCAGGGAGCAAGTAAACATGCAACTAAGAAATGGGCAAAGGATGTGAAAATTGTAGAAGAAGAAGGCGGCGACGAATCTGGTGTAACTGAATCTGGTGATGAAAAGGAAAAACTAGAAGAGCATGTAGATCTAGGGAGGATGAAAAATCTGAAGAAGACAAGGAAGCAGGAGAGTCTGAGGAATCTGAGGATGTAGACGAGTCTGAGCAGTCAGAAGAGGAGACTAAAAAAGAGGTTGTAATACCGAACAGAAAGGGAAAACAGAAGGCAGAAGCCAATGCAAGTTCAAAGAAGAAAAAGAGTGACACAGCTACAGGTCCAATGAGATCCAAGTTTGATGTATCTTCATTCGTCTGCACCCCCATGCAGACAGCTAGAGGTATGTTTACCCCATTTAATTTTAAGTTCTGGTAGTCTGAGGCTTACTCTGATTTTTAAAAGCATATCTTGGGTAAACGGTTGCATTATGAATCTAGAGTGATTGTAGGAGAATTTGATGACTTTGAGGTAGATGATAGTGTCACACTTTGGGTTGAAGAAATTGACTGAATGTAAGGGGAGATCAATAAGACCTTGGTTAAAGAGTTTTATGCAAATATCCCTATTGACTTTAACTCCAAAAAATGTCTGTTTACCACTTCACTATTTGTTAAGGGACAATTGATTAAGATTTCTGCAAAGGAACTTAGAAACTGGTTAGGTTTGAATGAGGATGTGGATGATGAGGATGAGTCTATGGAAGCCACTAATGATGAAATTGCAATGGAGTTGTCAAGGAGTAAGATCACGTGGCCGGTGAAGGGGCTAAAACAATTACCTAGGTCGGAGATGTCCAAGAAATACCAAATTCTTCACAAAATTGTAACGGAAAATTTTGACCAACTCATCCATGACTCAAGCTTTAAGAGAGAGTCTGCCAGAACCCTGTTTCTCCTAGGGACTAAACGAAACATTGACCTTGCTGCACGAATCTGGAGCTCAATCATTGGTAGGGTCTCAGGAAGTGGCCCTCGACAGGGGAATACTTATCTGTTGGTGTACCCTTGAATTATTTTCCAGTTTCTGCCTGATCAGGGTGTCCAAACACTGGAGGATGATCTTTTGATCACTCCCAAAGTGCTGAACAGGGCTAGATGCAGAAAAACTCTGGAGGTACAGACCACTCAAAGGAAACAGGTTGTGGATGAGACTGCTGGGAATCGGGATTCAGCTGGTAAGGATGCCAGGATTGATCAGCTGGAAGCAGAGAATGTTGGATTGAAAGCAGACATATCTGACCTCAGTGTGCGTGTCAAAAGTCTTGAAGACACACTAGATCAGCTGCTTGGAGGGTCTTCGAAAGATGTGGCTCCAGACGAAGCCAAGGAAAAGAGGACAATTGCTGCCAAAAAACTCCCTGCCTCAAAGAAGCAAAAGAAGACCTAAGCATGATCTCCTCCATGCTAGTTCCATACATTTATCTTCAATGATTTTGAAACATTGTTCTTATGTTTTGCTTTAAAACTATTGTTCTTGTGATCGAATTTAGGTTGTGGATTTTACGTGCAGGTTTGTGAACCAATTGGCTTCTCCTCTTTCTCTGAACAGGGGGAGTAGCATTTGCATGTCATGTCATCTTTTTGGTTAATGCTCTCTATGTGTTAATTTCCTTTACATGCATTAGTTGATTGTGTTTGTCATGATGCATATCTTGAGGGGGAGATTTTTGATAGGGGTGCTTGTTGGTTTCTTGTGTTTATGAAAAGATGATTGGTTTCGGAAAAATAGAAAAAGCCATAGGGGGAGATTGTTAATTTTATATTATTGGCATTTCCTATTTTTTCACAAATGTGTAATTTAAGAAAACTTCATTTAATTACTAAATACATGTATTTAGTAATTTATTAAGTTTAATTAGATTATGCAAATAGTTTTTAAGTAAAATACATTTTTTATTTTCGTCCCGATTTATTGTTGGAAGATAATGATCAAGATATATTCATTTGATTAGAATCATAATCTCGAAATCTTGATCTCTATATCTTGTGGTTTTGGTAAAATTCTTGATGATCTATTTTGTGATTATTCTTGGCGCTTAAGCTTATCCTTAGATATGGTAAGTTTCTTCTTAATATGGTCGAGAATATTTCGATCTTATCTTTGCATATGATAAGATCATCATCTTGATAAGGGCCTAGCTTATTCACGCTTATCTACAAATGGTAAGATTATTTGGTCGAAAATCTTGATTGTAAAAATTTTTGATTGGGCCGAAAATTTGATTGTAACTTGAGAAAATTTAGGCCTTTCCTCCTTCAAGTTATTTCCATTCTTTTTCACCTTTATGAACGCATGATTTGTTATCGGAGCATCCTTTAACTTTATCCCATGCTTAAAATTTTCCTCTTGTTCTGAACTATGTCTTGCACTTTGAAGCAACTTTCCTGTTGGTAGTATTTCATTAGATGTTGAGTGACGCTAAAAGTCACTTGTTCATCTTGAACTTTTAAAATCACCTCTCCTTTTTCAACATTGATTAATGCTCATCCAATGCTAAGGAATGGTCGACCAAGTATGAGGGGCATCCTCTTATCTTCTTCAATGTCCAGAATCACAAAGTCCAGTGGGAAAAATAATGTATCCACTTTGACAATAACATCTTCGATGATTCCATAAGGATACTTTATAGATCTATCAGCCAGCTTTAATGTGATGTTGGTGGGTTTGGAATCTCCCAATTCCAATTTGCTGTAAATCAAAAGAGGCATTAAATTAATACCCACTCATAAACCACACAAAACAATATCAAATTCTTCTTTGTCAATTGTACAAGGGATAGAGAAACTCCCTAGGTCTTTTAGTTTTGATGGTAGCTTATTTTGTAGAATTGCACTACTTTCTTTTGTTAAAGCTATAGTTTTGAGATCTTTAAGCTTGCTTTTCTTAGACAGCATGTCTTTCATGAATTTTAGGTAAAAAGACATTTGAGCTAAGGCCTCTACAAACGGAATGTTGATGTGCAGTTTCTTAAAAAATTTCAGAAATTTACCAAACTGCTGTTCCAACGGGTGCTTTCTCACTCTCTGTGGGTATGGAATGGGAGGCACATAAGACTTAACTGTAGGTCAAACTCGAACCATATCTTCAGCATTTTCTTGAACTTTCTCACTCCATGTTGTTATTGTATTCACATGCTCACAAGAGTTAGTTTCAGTATTACTTGGTAACTGTCCAGGTTGCCTTTATGGTCTACTTGCTGCCAACTGCCCCATCAAATTCTTCAAATTCTGTATTTCAACTTATTGACTCTATAGCATATCCTGTTGACTCTTAACCAGCTATATTATCAGATCCAAGTTTTCCTTCAAAGTAGTCTGGGCTTGCTGCTGCTGTTATTTAAAACCTAGTGGGCGTTGAACATTCTGATTATTTAACCACGAGAAATTTGGGTGGTTCTTCCATTCTGGATTGTATGTTTGCAAATATGGACCACCTTGTTGTTTGTTTCCAGAAAAATTTGCTTGCTCTGGACTTGATTGATTTTGATGAGCCAAGGGACAGTTATTTAAAGCTTGATTTTTAAAGCAGAAATCATAAAGAGCTGTCTGCACTGCATGAACTGTCTGCAAATTCAAACCATTAAATTTCCTTATTAATGCATCCAACTTTGCATTGAGTGTAATAATTTCATTAACTGCCACCATTCCCCCAGATTTTTTCGTGGATTGATTTGAATATCACTAATAACTGTTAGCATCCATTTTTTCAAAGATCTCTGAAGCTTCTTCATTTGTCATATCCATAACTGATCCCCCCAGCTACTGAATCTGCATGCTTTTGTTGTCATTTGTCAAACCATTATAGAATGTCTACACCAAGATCTAGTCAGCTATTCCATGCGTTGGACATTGTCGAATAAGTTCATTTAGTCTTTCCCAAGCTTCAAATATAGACTGCCTTGGTTGTTGATTGAATGAAAGGATTTCATATTTGAACTTTGACATCTGGTCAGGTGGGAAGAATTTGTCAACAAACTTCTGACTCAGAATTTCCCAAGTACTGATAGCATGGAGAGGCAAGCAATAGAACCACGCCTTTGCTTTGTCTTCCAATGAGAATAAGAACAATTTTAACTTCATGACATCATCTGAAACTCCATTCATGCGCTTCATGTCGCATATTTCTCGAAAAGTCCAAAGATATGCATCTGGATCTTCATATGGCAATCCATGAAATACAGCTGAGTTTTGGATCAAGGAGATCAAGGAAGTCTTGGTCTCATAATTATTGGCTTAGATTGCAAGAGGCACTATACATGTTCTAATGTTCTCCACGGGAAGAATCATGTAGTTTCTCAAAGCACATCCTCCATGATTTGGTTGCTACTCGATAACGGCTGCTGGCAGTTTATTTTGATTTTCCTGATTATGTTGAACTCGTTCATCTACCATGTCTAAATCTACTTATTGAGCTGCTTCCAACTGTTGTCCACGTCTTTATCGAAAGGTGCGTTCGATTTCTATATTAAAAGGAAACAATTCAAAAGACTTAGATCTTCTTAAAATAAATAAGTAAAAAAAATAAAGCAAATAAAAGTTCAAAGCAAAGGAAGAAATAATTAGTATCAATATTAATAAAAAAAGTCCCCGGCAACGGCGCCAAAACTTGTTCACTTTATTTTGCGACACAAAATATACCCGCAAGTGTACAGATCGTGAAAAGTAATAAAGTGGACCAAAAGAGTCCAGGTTATTATTCCCATAAAGATTGTTATTAAGTATCGAAATTTTTTAGTTCCTAACATTATTTGAACAAACGAATTTTTATGATGTTTTAAACTAAACTAAGAAGAATCAAAATTGCGAAATTGTTTTTTTTTTAAAAAAAACGATTGTAAAGTAGTTGAGATTCACGATTTCACCTAACCTATTATATTAACTTCAATTTTAGTTTTATTTCCCAAATATATATTTGGTTGAATTCACTAATGTATATTGAGATTCCTCTCTCGAGTTTAAATCAATTCTATTTAAATAAGCCAACCATGCATCTACAAAGGGTTCAAATATTCCTTATCTAGATGCATAGAATGCAAGAATTCACACACGACAGTAATAATAACAAAAGTATATCCTATCTCTTGTCAAATTACCGGATTTATGACTTTGATCTAAGTTATTAACTCACCTCTCGAATTATGAAAATAATTCATTAAATCATGAATTGATGGTCAATTAACTCATACATTAAACACAATAATAAATCAACACATTCAATGAATCATTAAAACAACGAAATATGGATTTAAAATAATAAAGCTAGGTTACATCGTTCATCCTAACATGAAATTTAGTTACACATCATTCTTAAACAATAAAGAAAAACGCTCATTCAAAATAACATAAGAGAATGGAAAGCTTAAACCAAGTATTGATTCCCCACGTGATCCTAAACTCTTGCTCCTTTGCTATGCTTAATCTTCTAACAATTTAACGGGAAAATCTCAATTGTGGCTTGTTCTTAGGTGAGACAAAGATTCAGATTCGTACCTCATATGTTCTATATGTATGTTTTCGGAAAGACCTGGGCGAAAGAAGAGGAAAAGTTGTTGAATCCACGAGCGAAAAAAGCCCACAATCGGCCTAGACGAAACACCACGCGATAGCGCAGTGCAATACTACGCGATCATGCGGTTAAGCATTTAAGTCTCAAGTGGAAATTTTATACTATCACGCGACTACGTGGCAGGACTGCCAATGATCGCGTGGCTTAAGGATATGATGCAATTTCCAACTTTGAAGTTCGTGTAAGTTGGTCCCTGCCTTTTATTTGCATATTTAGTCCTCAAATTTCAATTGAAGCATTTTAGTCCTCATACTTTTAAATCTTCTAAATTAGTTTATTTCAACTCTCAAATTCTTAAATTATGTCCTCCAACTCTTGATTTCTTCACTTAAGCACCATGCAAGTTTCCCGATTGACGTCATTAACTCCTCAATTGTCCAATTTAGCACCAAAAGTCATCCAATTGTACCTTATTTCCATCAATTGCTTCATTCTTACGATCTTGGTACGTTTTTAGAATGTAAACAAATAAGTACAAATTAAATAGCATTTATTCTAAAAAGACAACATTAATATTCTAATTTTGATATATAAATAAGTATAGAAAATACACTTATCAGTCGGCTTCCTGTGGTGGTGATTTCTGAGATGTTAATAGGGGCGACACGAGGGAGAGAAATTAATAGGGATTGACGTTTTGTAAACAAACTTAGGACTGTGTTTGTTAAAGGTGGCATGGGGTGGGGTGTGTGGAGGATAATTATAAATTTATTTTGTAATATTTATTATTAATATTAAAATTGAATTATGACATAATTTTTGTATGAATAACACTTGATTTTTGAAATTGGTAGTTAAAAGACATTAGATGGTGTAATTTGATTCAACTTTAAAAATAAGTTGTGAAGTTTATTTTTCTAAAAATAGGTTCTAATTACCCAATTAAAAATTATTAATTTAATATTTTATTTCCAAAAATCAAATTTTATGAATCCCATATGATCTCTATCTCTCTACCTACACAACCGTGGCACTCTCTCTTTCTCTCTACAATCTCTCAAGCCGGATCTTTCTCTCCTCACCCAGGCCACCGACGACGTAGCGGTAGCCTTGCAGGGGCAGTAGCGACGATCTTGTCGTTGGCTCCCCTAGGTGCTAGCTCCAGCTACAGATGCGGTCAAAACAGTGTCGCCGCTGCTATGACGAATCAGCGACGTCGCTGCTATGATGAAGCGGTGGTGGGAGTCGAATGCTGTACGATTTGATCGATAAGTTGTTGTGATTTCTTTATACAATAAGCTCTATAAACAAAGCTTGGGGTTTTCCTGATTGACATGCAATAAGTGGTGCCTGCTGCACGCTACACCGCCACGGCGCCTTCTGGGCGCTGAAATCAAGATATGAATCAGAGCTCGTAGTTCCACTGGATTGGAACCTAATTTGAGTTTGCGAAAATCAGAAGTACCGGCTGAAATTTAGTTCAAAGAAATCTTATTTGAGTTTGCGATGTTGGTGATTTGTGTGCAGTGGTGCGGTATGCTTTGCAGTGATGGTGTGCAAGTCTATTGTTTGAAGGTGTGCGATGGGTGGTTTTGATGGTGTGATGCTGATGGTGGTGGAGTGTTGATGATTATGGTACTGCTGTTGCTAGTGGTGATGATGTGGTACTAGCATTGGCAACAGCAGTGGTGGTTATGCAGTGGCATTGGCATTGTCATAGGCGATGTGTGGTGGATTAGTGTAGGGTGTGGGGTGAGGTCAAAAGGTAGTTGACTGGGTGGGATTTGTGACCAATTATGACTAAAAAATTGATTTTGGGAGTTTGACGAATTATTAGCTAATTGTGACAAAATATTAACTAATTGTGACCAAAATATTTGTTACGAAATTTTATCATCACAAAAATGATCAATTATTAGGTATTTGTGACCAACATATTGATTAATTGTGACAAAAAACGAGTAAGTTGTGAACAATAAATAATATGTGACTAAAAACGTTTGATTCAGACTATATTTTTAGTTGTGACCAAAGTTTGTGCTGATTGTGACTTTGCGGTGGGGTATGACTGAACTATGACTTTGTGTAACTTAATTTAGACCTTGTGTGACGGAATGTGACTTTGCGTGTAAGGCAGTTTAGCATGGGGTGGATTTTGTAACTAAATATATAATTATGACCCAAATATTACTTTGTGTGACCAACTTTACTCTGCTAATGGGATTGGGGATGGTGTGGTCGTGAATTTTGCTACAAAATTTGTAATTGTGATCAAACTGTGAGTTTATGTGACCAACTGTGACTTTGCTGGTGGGATGGAGTTGGGTTGGGGTCAAATTTACAACTAAATTTATAATTGCAACTAAACTGTGACTGTGTGACCCACTGTGACTTTGATGGTGGGGTGGGGCGGGGCGGGGGTGGAATTTGTGAGTAAATCTATAATTGTAATCAAACTATAACTTTGTGTGACAAACTATGACTTTGCGAAGGTGTGGTAAGATGGGTTGGGGTGTAATTTAAGACTAAATTTACAATATTTTCACCAACACCGTGCCACCTCCCTTTCTCGACGAGGCTCATGGTATTGTTTGAAAAATGTCACAATTGAGTTTTCACCATATCTTCACCAATTTTGCAATGCGTTTGCAGTGTTAGCCCTGTGATTTTCGAGGGTTGAGTTGAACGTCATATTGATTAATTGTGACAAAAAACGAGTAAGTTGTGATCAATAAATAATATGTGACTAAAAACGTTTGATTCAGACTATATTTTTAGTTGTGACCAAAGTTTTTGCTGATTGTGACTTTGCGGTAGGGTATGACTGAACTATGACTCTGTGTAACTTAATTTAGACCTTGTGTGACGGAATGTGACTTTGCGTGTAAGGCAGTTTAGCATGGGGTGGATTTTGTAACTAAATATGTAATTATGACCCAAATATTACTTTGTGTGACCAACTTTACTCTGCTAATGGGATTGGGGATGGGGTGGTCGTGAATTTTGCTACAAAATTTGTAATTGTGACCAAACTGTGAGTTTATGTGACCAACTGTGACTTTGCTGGTGGGATGGAGTTGGGTTGGGGTCAAATTTACAACTAAATTTGTAATTGCAACTAAACTGTGACTGTGTGACCCACTGTGACTTTGATAGTGGGGTGGGGCGGGGCGAGGGTGGAATTTGCGGGTAAATCTATAATTGTAATCAAACTATAACTTTGTGTGACAAACTATGACTTTGCGAAGGTGTGGTAAGATGGGTTGGGGTGTAATTTAAGACTAAATTTACAATATTTTCACCAACACCGTGCCACCTCCCTTTCTCGACGAGGCTCATGGTATTGCTTGAAAAATGTCACAATTGAGTTTTCACCATATCTTCACCAATTTTGCAATGCGTTTGCAGTGTTAGCCCTGTGATTTTCGAGGGTTGAGTTGAACGTCATAAATTAGCCCCCCCCCCCCCCCCCCCCCAACAATGCCAAATTTACGTTCTTGATTTGGTGAGAAGAGACTGCGATACCATGAAGATAAATAGGCTTTTGAAATGGGTCATTAAAAAAAGGCATATTCACATAATTACACTACTTTTGGGGATCAAATTGAAATTTACTTGAATTTTATAAAAATTGAAAATTACTTATAATAAAATCATAAAAACTGAAAAATACTTCATAATCACGTGAAGTATCACAATCTGATACTTTTGATACTTCTCAAATATGTTAGTATCACAGTATGATACCTATGATATTTTTCAATTTTTTTTAGTAACAATGAAGTATTTTTCAAAATTTTTTATTTGGGTAGTAAAAATCAGTTTTATTATCTAAAGTAAGTAATCTATACAATTGTCCCTAAAAAAAATCTGTTGAACACGAGGCCCTTTGTAATATTGGGCCTAAGTCATGGGATTCACTCGCCTCGTAGCAAAATCAGGCTAGCGCGTTTGATGAAATATCTGATCGATTATAATGAAAGTATCATAAAATATTTGCAAGTTTCAAGGTGTGATATTAAAGTTCCACCCTAAGTATCATAAAAATTTAAAAAAGTTTCAGGTTATGATGTCAAAAATTTAGAAGTATCATAAGTTTCATAATATGATACTGTGTTTAAAACGTATTTTTCTGTAAAAAAAATAATGAAGTGTTTTTCGATGATTTTTAAAATGTAGTAAATTTCAATTATAATACCAAAAGTTGAGCATTTGTGCAAATTACTCTTTTAAATAATCTATTAGTTAAATTTAACGTTTTTCATTCTTTTATAAATTGTTTGACATCTTCTAATTCATCATAATAAACACGCGCAAAAAGCTTTCAAAAAAAACGCGCAAAAGCATTAATAATGTAGCGTATTATAACTCACATTAGTTGGCTTAAAATTAGTCATATATAAACTGTAGCCAATCTTGCCAATTAGGTCGTTGTAGTATAGTGGTGAGTATACCCGCCTGTCACGCGGGTGACCCGGGTTCGATCCCCGGCAACGGCGTTCCTTTTTCTTTTTTCTGGAATAGTTATTTTTGTAGCCCAAATTGATTTATAGAATATCTGTAATGCCCACCGAAATCTTATTTTATTACCCCGTATGCCTTATTTTTTTGCCCCTAGACAATCTGTTTCATTTCGCTTTTCAAATTGCAAGTACTCATTTTTCCAAATGGATTAAAAAAATTTTAAATTGTACATTATGTAAACCGTTCATATAAAACACAATACTGTTTATTTTAAATGGAATGTTATAAACGCCTTGAATAGAATGAATTTATAATTCCAATATGTTCATGTGTTTTACTCTTAAAAAACATCAATGTCACATCAAGTAAGCAATTAAGAGACTATATTAAAGATGCCGTTAAATGATAGATTTATTTTAATTGTACATTGTGTTTGTAAATGATTTTTTTTTAACCTGCACACAACTCAAAGCAGAAGAGGCACATACCGTAGAAAGCGTCATCGGTGTTTCAGAGAATCTTCGCAAAATTTATCCGACCATTTGAAAACTAGCAAATAGGTGGAGCCCACTTCTATTACTTGAAGCCTTTTGCCTATCCATAAACAAATGATAAATAGACACGTGGATTCAATTCAAAGATGGTCAAAAATTAACGTCTGCTTGTACAGTTCTGCTTATCATCTCCATCAACTGAATATTGGTCAGAAACTCGACATTCGTGCAAGCTGTTTATAAACAAAAAGTTTTTGCATCCGAACAAAGGCGTAATGACACAACAAGGTTAATTAGATCTATTAAATATTTTTCACATAAACTAGTGTTCTAACATCAATGGGACTAGATACTAATATTACAAATTAAATGAATCTCGCATAATTGTATAGTTAACTAAACATAATAATGACATTTAGATCGGCATTGTAGTACTAATAGTGTTAGATAGCATTATCTTATCTTATCTTATCTTATATTATCTTATTATTATTATTATTATAAAGAAGAATAGTTGGTTTTATTTTCCCTCCAATGGATTCCCCCCAAAAACCAAGCCCTGGCCCACCTCATCGACAATTGTGCAGAAATTTTGAATTTCAAAAGTAATTCTCCCCTCCCAACAGTCCATGCCTGTGTATGTGCTCATCAATCACACGACCTTTTCAAAAGCTTTATTCAAAATTTATTTGTTGATTGACAAATCTGAAATTTTTACTTCTTCAAACACGTTACCTGTACCAAATTTCCTCAATCCATAAAGCAGGCTTTGTCCCTCTGAAAATCAAAACAAATGGCTCCAAAGGTGGCAGAAAAGAAACCCGCCTCCAAGAAGGCTCCGACGGAGAAAAAACCGAAAGCCAGAAAGAAATTACCAAAAAAAGGCGGGTTTGTATCAGAAGCTTCCCCTAAAGCAATCAACATTCCACAAAAAAAATGTCTTCACATTGAAACAAAAATGGCCCCGCAGAACTCCTAATCCCAGCATCCATGGCATGCCTCAAAACTGGAAGCAGTCTGGATCCTGGAAGAAGAAGAGAACTCGCCGCCGTCACCAAATGATTGTAATTAGACGCCCAGTCCCTAGCACAACTGACGTTCTTATTTTCAAAATCCACCGGCGACAAGTGATTAGCCACTACTGCCCGTAGTGCAACGCACCGCTCCGTCCCGCCACGCTCTCTCATTGCAGACGTAGATACAAAACCAGCAGCCCATTCTTGGCTATTGACATCTTGGTGAGTTTCTGAATCTCTTCTCAGCCACAATCTGCTTCTGCTTGACGATTTCTTTGAGTAATTTTGGTGGTTTTGGTCATCGGTTTACTGGTGGAATTCTGGACTTCTTATCAACCATAGCTTATTTCTGTTCAATGTTTTCTCCAGAAAATTTTTGGTGGTCACATTCACTCAAGCAATGCCGGTGTATGCAGTCCAAGGTGTGTTGTTAGAGAGAGTTTTTTGAGCTGAACCTTGATTAGCTTTCTGATTTTTTGTTAAATTTTTTGTCCATGAACTTAACTGAAGCAAGTTATATGTTCCAGTAGCAGAGGAATTTTTGCACTCTCATTTAACTTGCTATTATTGATGTCTGTGTTTTTTATGTCCTTTTGCCTTCTTTCTATCCATTGAGTTATTCCAGTATTACAGTGATGCATATAACATTGCACAGTCCTCTAATAGAACTCTAAGTTGTAGGCATAAAATGTAATTCCGCGTGAATATAGTTGATCTGTAGCGCGAAAGAGACTCGTGATTTATCAAACTATGTGTGATGATTGCATGTTGTTTACCAATTTCTATTAAGTGTCTTGAATCACTTTGCATAATTAGTTGCTAGATTTGAAGATATTATTTTGCCCATAAATAGCACTTCTATGTTTATTCTGTCATTATAGTTTTCCTAAGAATCAAGCCGGCATTATTATAGTCTTACTTTTATGAGCCATTTCCGAGCAACAAACTGCTTAGAGATTAATGCCAGCAAATAATAGTTTATCAACTTGTGCACTCACTAAGAACTTTATTCCCTGTAGTGCTTTATTATTGGAGATAACTTTCATTCGTTTCTGTAGGCAATGTTTGACTGTTTGAGGGGATTATAGCTGATATACCATTTGCAACATTCTTCCTAAAGAAATTGAAACAAAAGTAATGTAACGACCCGGGTCCCACTTAACAGGCTGTCCCGGCCGTTAGATGACGGCGTACTGTCCCCACTATACCAACACGAGTCTTTTCAACATGCTTTGTCCTCACTCGCACGCTCCTCGAGAAAACTTCCCAGGAGGTCACCCATCCCAGAATTGCTCCAAGTCAAGCACGCTTAACTTTTGAGTTTCTAACGATGGATTTCCGGAAAAGAAGGTGCACCTTGTTGGTATCAGTAGTACCTATCATTTCTTTTAACCTTTCTTAGTCGGGGTATTACAATCACCCCCTGTTAAACTCGCGACGTCCTCGTCGCGCTTAACCCATCTGGGGATCTGTTGCCAGGCGTTAGGATTCTAGAGGTGGCTTTCGCCCTATGGCGTAGCACTTAGTTCCCGATTTCCGACTGGCGGTCGGCTCTGATACCATTGGTAACGACCCGGGTCCCACTTAACGGGCTGTCCCGGTCGTTAGATGACGGCGTACTGTCCCCACTTTACCAACACGAGTCTTTTCAACATGCTTTGTCCTCACTCGCAAGCTCCTCGAGAAAACTTCCCAGGAGGTCACCCATCCCAGAATTGCTCCAAGTCAAGCACGCTTAACTTTGGAGTTTCTAACGATGGATTTCCGGAAAAGAAGGTGCACCTTGTTGGTATGAGTAGTACCTATCATTTCTTTTAACCTTTCTTAGTACCGCCTTTCATCTTCATACCCTTTAAAATTTCAAGTCATATTTATGTTAACGTTATTTGAAATTTAAAATTTAATTAATTTTACGTCAATGGTTTGAAATTTGTTTTGCAGTGGAAGGACTTGGACACCGTATCGCTCAATGTGCCAATTAGAAAATTATAAATTTTTCACGTGCAATTTTATGTAATTAATTAATTTTATTGCCTAGGCATGCTAATTTCTATTTATTGTGTTAAATTGAAACTTTATTGGCGATTGGAAAGTAAATATGACTCATGGACTAAATTATATCCTTAGAGAGAATTGAGGGACCAATTCGCAAATCATCGAAAGTTTATATCTAACCCTACCCTAATATCCTCTCTCACGCTCTCTCTATTCGGTCTCTCTCTCTCTCTCACCGATCCCTCACGCTGCTCTCGCGATCTCTCACTCTCTGTCTCGGTTTCGCCCGTACCTCATCTCTCCGTCTCTCTCGCGGCTTCTTCCTTGGTCACCGGCCACCATCACCACCACGACCGCAACCTCCACCACCTCCCCTGTCGCTGCACCGGATTTTGGTACATTGAAGACACGGGCAGTCGAAGCTCCTCCACTTGCAAGTTCAGATCGGTAAATACAAAGGATTTCAAGTAAGTAAACTTCCCCCCTATTTTCATCAAAGTTGAATGTAAATGTGAAAGTTAATGTGAAACTAATGTGCGTAAGTGATTTCGTGTTAATTACTTAATGTTGATGTAATTGAATTGCCATATGCAAGTATGTGTATTTAAGGGAATGTTCAAACATGCACATTATCATGTCATTGCATCATTAAGCATGCATTGGCATCGAAATGAGAAAGTCAAATGTTTTAATGAAAGGAATATGTCAAAGTGCAATTTTTGTCAAAAATTATGTATCCCAAGTTTTTGAAAGAATGGGTGTACTTCTATGTCATGAAAGATCAGAGTGGGAAATGGGGCGCGGGGGACCGGCGTACCCGAATGTAATGAGCCGCTTTGCGGTGGAATGAATGTAATGAGCCGCTTTGCGGTGGAATGAATGAATGAACCGCTTTGCGGTGTGAAAGTGAATGTTAAACCGCTTTGCGGTGGAAATGCGCATGTTAATCTGGTTCCAAATAAGAATGGCCCACTGTTATCTGATTGACTAGAAGTTACATCAAGTGAGCTCACGATGGAAATGAAGTGAAAGTTTTGAAATGTTAAACGAAAGTTTGAAAAGTTTGAAAGTTCTGGAAAGTAAAGTAAATGGGGATACATACTTGAAATTTTTTAAAGCATTCATGTCATAAGCATGCATTCATGCATACAGTTTACTTACTGAGCTTTAGCTCACCCCAATCCCTCCCCAACATTTCAGGTGATGAAAGTTAGGTGATCCGAGGAGAACATTTGGCGGCTGACTCAGACAGTACCCGCTGTCGACATTATTTAATAAAGTTAAAATTATTAAAGTTATCATTTGAATTTATTCCTTAATTCATTATTTTGATAATTGTTTGGTTGAGATTAGTTTAAAATAGTTATGGAATTTCTAATATTGGTTATATTATCACTTATTGTATTTAATTGAAGCTTATTGATGAAAAATGTTGTGTTGAGGAGTTTGGGGATTGAATTTGAAATAGTGTGGTGATGTGGGAGTTTGAAGTAGAATTGGGTTTGTATGTTGAGTATTGGATTTTTATTTGAGTTGAGTTTTATGTTGTAAAATGGTTTTGATGTCCCTCTACAGGTTGGTTAAGTCCAATTTATAGAGGAGACTCTGCCGAAATTTTTTAAGAATTTTATAATAGTTAAATGAATACATTAATTGTGCAAACGATTTAAATTCCGCATTTAATGTGAATGGAAGTTAACACGCCTAGGTTTAAGGTTTTGAGACTTGGGGTGTTACATTTCTGGTATCAGAGATAAGAGTTTTAAAAGCGATTCTGTAGACTTTTGAAATTTATTTGAAAATGGTTCGGGTACTGAGTCACGCCTCAAGTGCATCTTCCTCGATCATCTGGTAAGTTAAATTTTGTTTAAATTATGAAATGTAATTTGATGTTCCAATTATTGTAAATTCTTGCATGCTAATGTGTGAGGTCGGAAAGTGAAAGGTTAATAATGTTTTCAGGGAATATGACGAGTATATCTTAGTTATGTAAATGAGGAAGTGAGAAAGTAATGGTTATTAAAAGTTTGGGTGCCGTTTATTAGATCTTTTTTGTGAAATAAGAAATGGATATGAATGGTATATCGGATCGAGAGTATACAATGTCCAAACGAGAAGTTGAGAAGTCATCGAACTTAGTATTAAGCACTTATCGTGTTTGATATCGGGACTACCCACTCATTTGATAGTCCCACAATTATAGGAAAATTGATTTACCCATCTCAGTAACTGGAGACCAAGTTTATATTGTCAACGCCATTTGAAGAGTTGTTGAACTAAAGTTATGCGTTGAGAAATTTCCCCAACCATGGTGAATGGGAAGGATTAGATGATGGATTTCATAACACTGAATACCCATAAACTTGATGTCATACTAGGAATGGAATGATTATTATGGTATAAGGTTTCAATCACTGGCTACGTTAAGGTGGTATTTAAACCTTCAAATGAAACCCTTTTCGCTTTTTTGAAGTAAAGGTGAAACTTTCTATTTCGATATTATCAGTGATGAAGGCTCGTCAATTGATGAATAAGAGTTATTAAGCCTACCTGGTTGCAATAATTGAAGTGTCTAAGGTGAATACTTCTCTCGAACAAATTTCTGTTATTCGAGAATGACTAAAGATGTTCTCAGAAGATCTTTGTGATTTACCGCCTAAAAGAGAAATTGAATTCGTCATCGATTAAGTGCGCAACTCTAGTATCCAAGGTATAATATCGGATGGCTCCTTCGTAACTTAAAAGAGCTCAAAGTGCAACTATAGAATCTCATGGACAAAGGTTATGTTCGACCTAGTTTTTTTTGCCATGGGGGTGCTCAGGAGCTATACATGAAGAAGAAAGATGGTTTTATAAGACTTTGCATAATTGATTTTAGACATGGCAAAACCAGTTTTATGAAGTTGTGATGAGATGTTGAGATTATGAGTGATGATTTTATTGAGACTTCTATGAGAAAAATTATGAAATTTGAGATTTAAAGATTTGATTCTGAATTATTGGGAATTAAGGAATGGATATTGTGTTTGAGTAAGTGAATTATTCATCTATCTTGAGAGAAATTTATAATGTTGTTTGATCTTGTAATTAAGGAATTTTGGGATTATGATTTGTGTCATATATTTATAAGTATGACTAATGGGTGGTCATTTGAGCCAATTAATGTATTGAAGGAAGTGAGATATCGATATTGGAAACTATGATTTGAAATTGTTATGTTGAGGAATTAAGAATTGATTTTCTGGGATATCAAGGTATACATGAAGTTATGTGATGATTTGATCCATACGTTGGGAAATGATAAGTTGTATTTTGAAAAGATGAGTGAAGACAAGTATTATGGCGTTATTGGGAAGAATCTTAATTATTTTTGGGAACGGATTGATCACTAGTAAGGAATGATCACTTGTATTGGAGAATATTATAAATTATGAGGATATGAGATAATACTGTTGATTTATTTTGGAATTTGATCGGGAAGATATGTTAAAGATAAGCTGATGATATTATTTCGATTTGTGAATAATATGTTATTGGATATACTACATAGAGAGAATATTCAGGTAATTTCTATCGTTTTAATTATTTTGGTGATATTTGGTGATAAAGAAGTTTTAGAGATGACAAATTATTATGGTTTGATATGTTTTTAAAGAAATAGTAAAGATTTATTGAAATTTGGAGAGAGTTTTCCATGGGCTTACAGAGATTAATGAAGAGACGTGATGTCATTTAGGTTATTGAATAATGACTTAAGTAATCGGCAAATATTTCTTTATACAGAGTTTAGAGGCTATGTTGAGAGCTTGCATTTTAGACCTTTGTGATGGTTAGGAAAACCATTTACCGTCTGTTGAAATTACATGTAATATGATTATTGGGATTAGTCAGTTATCATGAATGGGAGATATTGAAAATATTTTATGGTGAGATGCCTTAAAGGAGTAACCATTTATTCAAAGTGAGAAATTGGGGACATGCGATTGAATGTTTGGGATTATGTGAGATAATGATTGTCATAAGGTCAATTGTATATAAAAGGTATAATAGATGATTATAAGGAATAATGTGATGATGAGAACTGAAGGTGATAATGTATTGAAATTATGAAATAAGTTGACCATCCATGAATAAGTTATGTTGTATTTGGTTCTAAGTGGAAATTCAAAGAATGATGAATCTCAGTCATGAAAAATGAATCAGGATTTCCTCATAATGTGAATGATTCACTGATGTACATTAAGTTTTCAATATTGATGAAAGAAACTTTATCAGGTCCATTGCAGAAGTAATGCATCTGATCGGAGGAAGGTTTATGATAGTACATACCATGAAATTGTGGAGATTATTAGTGATGGTATCTTGATTCAAAAAATAAGAAATGAAATTTTAGGCAATTGTCCTTGTGGATATGATTTATGGGAAAATGAGAATAAGACTTCACAATGATTATTGTTATGGAGTAGTGTGTAGAAAGAGTGACAATGGCAGAGTCCAAGATTTATTGAGTTTGAGAGATTGATATAAAATCTTAGTGAGTATATTGACGTAAAAGGTTCATGTGAAGGATATGATGGTTATTATGTTGTAATCTTAGAGAGATTGATATGATTATTTGAGGTCAGTTGTGTGACTTTTACTTATAATGGGATTGTATCCTTGGGTTAAGTAAACTTGATGAGGAATTCTATATGAATCACAAAAGTTTTATTCATTGGTGATAGGTCAATGATTTATTTATAAAATACTTGGTTAGTGTATTATTATGATGATTTTGAAAGCATGAATTCTTAAATTAGTACCTTGGCTTTAGTTTTAAGATGAGTGTATGATGCTGAATACTTGATTACAATATGTAAGTATGGGTTACAGGATTTAAGTTGATCCTCCGATTTTAAAATAAATGTCAGCATGTTCAGAGAGGATTTCGTTTGTAAATCATTCCAGAAAGATTCTGTTAAAGTTTTAGTATTTCTACTGTATATTTTGGTATGGACGTCAAGTTTCAATAATTCTGGATTATAAAGTTTTAATTTGGTCAATCTTGATTTTAGTTTTAAGAATGTGATCAATCAATATATATATTAAGGTTTAGACGTTATAATAGACTCTATGAAAGGTTGGAAATAGAAAGTTAGTGAATGGATTCATAAGTGGGAAAATGTCGGTTAATGGACTCCTACAACAATATCCATCAAACTTCGATCCCTATTGAGTACTATACGATAGGAAGTGTAGATCGTCAGTTATGAGGGTGATCTAGGAGAATGAAAGTTATTGGGTCCATAAATAGTACAGCAGACAACTGAAGTTGTTGAAAAGATTCGTTAACAAATGAAAATTGCACAGAGTAGACAGAAAAGCTACGTGGACAGAAGAAGGAAACTTTTGGAAATTACTATAGGTGATATGACTTTTTGGTAGCTCATAGGAAAGGAGTTATGAGACTTGAGAAGAAAGGGAACTTAAGTTCGCGTTTTGTTGGCCCTTTAAGATACTTGAAAGGGTGGATAACCTAGTTTATTGGGCTGCATTGCCACCAGCACTGTAGGGTTACATAAATAATTATTTTAATATTTATACAGAGTTTTGTGAAACTAATGTGCGTAAGTGATTTCGTGTTAATTACTTAATGTTGATGTAATTGAATTGCCATATGCAAGTATGTGTATTTAAGGGAATGTTCAAACATGCACATTATCATGTCATTGCATCATTAAGCATGCATTGGCATCGAAATGAGAAAGTCAAATGTTTTAATGAAATGAATGTGTCAAAGTGCAATTTTTGTCAAAAATTATGTATCCCAAGTTTTTGAAAGAATGGGTGTACTTCTATGTCATGAAAGATCCGAGTGGGAAATGGGGCGCGGGGGACCGGCGTACCCGAATGTAATGAGCCGCTTTGCGGTGGAATGAATGTAATGAGCCGCTTTGCGGTGGAATGAATGTAATGAGCCGCTTTGCGGTGGAATGAATGAATGAACCGCTTTGCGGTGGGAAAGTGAATGTTAAACCGCTTTGCGGTGGAAATGCGCATGTTAATCTGGTTCCAAATAAGAATGGCCCACTGTTATCTGATTGACTAGAAGTTACATCAAGTGAGCTCACGATGGAAATGAAGTGAAAGTTTTGAAATGTTAAACGAAAGTTTGAAAGTTCTGGAAAGTAAAGTAAATGGGGATACATACTTGGAGTTTTTTAAAGCATTTATGTCATAAGCATGCATTCATGCATACAGTTTACTTACTGAGCTTTAGCTCACCCCAATCCCTCCCCAACATTTCAGGTGATGAAAGTTAGGTGATCCGAGGAGAACATTTGGCGGCTGACTCAGACAATACCCGCTGTCGACATTATTTAATAAAGTTAAAATTATTAAAGTTATCATTTGAATTTATTCCTTAATTCATTATTTTGATAATTGTTTGGTTGAGATTAGTTTAAAATAGTTATGGAATTTCTAATATTGGTTATATTATCACTTATTGTATTTAATTGAAGCTTATTGATGAAAAATGTTGTATTGAGGAGTTTGGGGATTGAATTTGAAATAGTGTGGTGATGTGGGAGTTTGAAGTAGAATTGGGTTTGTATGTTGAGTATTGGATTTTTATTTGAGTTGAGTTTTATGTTGTAAAATGGTTTTGATATCCCTCTACAGGTTGGTTAAGTCCAATTTATAGAGGAGACTCTGTCGAAATTTTTTAAGAATTTTATAATAGTTAAATGAATACTTTAATTGTGCAAACGATTTAAATTCCGCATTTAATGTGAATGGAAGTTAACACGCCTAGGTTTAAGGTTTTGAAACTTGGGGTGTTACAAGTAAGGTCTTCTCTGATGCATATTTGTAGTTTAGATGCTTCCTTTCTGTATATATTTTTATAGCTATCTCATGAGGTCTAACTGATATGAATTCTTCATTTGCCAAATTTCCCCTCTATTATTGTATTTTAGTTTAGGTGATTCATTTTTTATGTTTATTATGCAAAAAATGATGTGATTCCATTATTTGTGAAATGAGACCAAACAAATCCTGAACTTATGAGATTTAGTCAACTTCTGCAATCTATACATTTTTTAGTTTAGGAGATTCATTTTTTATGTTTATTGTGTTATGCAAAAAATGATTTGATTCCTAACTTATGATTTACTACTATACATCTTTTATTCTTTTCCCACTTTTGTGCTTCTTGGTGAGGAATCATCTCTGTAAGTGGACAACAGAGCTGTCCCAGCCTCTTCATAAATATATGTGATACATATGAAGATGAGCCTCAACAACAACATGATGATTTCCCAGATTTTTGAATACCACAACAACACTAAGTGGGTTATTACTGTTTTGTTGATCAATTAGTTTATCTAACACATGATGATTGTTATGTGTTTTGTTTTGGTTGTTTTTTAAGAGTGGTGAACTTATTCAAATATTCAGCTCTTTCTCCTTATTATATTGAATGACCATTTAGGTTAAATTTATATTTGTATTTAAACTAAGTTTCACATTCATTGAAAGAACATATGAAACAAGTCCCACTGCATCATCAGCCATTTGTTTTGCTTGCACAGCAGCTTTTGAAGCAATCTGAGCAGCTACAGCAGCTGCCTTTGCAACAGAAGCAGGCCGAGGCTATGGTAACAGCCACAGAAGCTAACTTAGCCTCAGCATCTAACGTCAAGCCAGCATTCTTTAGCTTATCCAACTGGTTCCACCAATGACTGATGGCAGTGGCAGCATGACCAGCAGCCACCACTGATTGGTAAATGAATATGGTAAGGCTTTATTGAGTTCTTGGTGACTTCAAACCACATTAATATTTGATAACCGTAGTCAACAATTTTGTGCTTTTTGGGACATGCTTCAGCCTATTGCTAGACAGTCAGTCAATATTTGCTCAAATCTTCAGTGACAAATTCTTTGTGGGGTTGTTCTTCTGGGAAAATAATAAGAAATTGAACTAATTAGATCAGAGAAAAACTTTGTTCTATACTTCTATTTGATATATAATATATCTGTCATAAATGTCAGACAAGCTTTAGAAGATATTACGGTCAACTTGACTTGCTTGAATGGTGGTAATAAGGAGTGGAAAGTGGAGACTCCAGTTTCAAATGAATTTAAAGCTCAAGTCTTGCCGGAATATTGCAATGTGAGCAAGGAGGAATTTCATGCTTTAGGCTCTTTATTCATCGAAAGAGTTCGGGTATGTCGCCTTTTGCTTCAATAACATTACGTTTTCCAATGTTCTTAATTTTTGTTTTTTTTTTTCACAATTCAACTGATGAAACTATACATGTATTATTCACTGATGTTTTTGGTAATTATCTAGTAGGAGGCATTCCACATAACCTAAAGAATATAACACCAATTGAAGTTCTTGAGACAATTATGGAGAACGTGAAATCAGGTACAATATCCTTATTTGTATATATATCTAATTCAAATTTCATATCTACTCCAATGTTTTATATTCGGTACTGTATCTTACACAGTTACACTGATTTATTTGATGGGCTGCTATTCTTCAACATTTCCGCGTGTGTTTAATTTTGATTTTTTATACGATTTTGGTTAAATTCCTCTGTGTGGCAACATGGACTATTAAAGAGCAGCAAACTAGAGAAAAATAGTGGAAGCAATAGATGAATGTGAACTTTCATTTGGGTAACATATGGAGTGATTCATTGATAACTTGAGCATCAAACCAGCATCTTTGTCATTAAAAAAACCAACGCGTTGACTTCAGTTTGCTTATTTCTTTATGATTTATACACTTATGGCATGTTTTGTTGGATATGAGTTATGGTTTATAATTGGATTTTGGTTTTGTATTGCATTATTTCCCTCTTACTTGAAAATGCACTATATAAGTGGGGGATTATGTATACTAAAAATGCACTATATGAGTGGGGATAATTTTGTTAGCTGTATATCTACTTTCTTGAGTATAGTTCGTGTCTATTTTTTGTAATGCGGGACCAATTTGGGGTTGAGCCGCCATCACTGCCGTCGAAGTAGAAGGGTGTAAGATAGATCTGAGTGATGCTTAGGCTTACTATTCAAGGTACAAAGTGTGTGGTATGCACCCAAAGCCCCTAAATGTCATTGTTATAATCTCCTTATTTAAACGTACAAGCATGAGCATGGACACAAAAGTAAAAATAAGCTTCTGTTCAATGTATTGTTTGTTTCCATGTAAGACAATCATGCATCATGTGTTTTGTGATTAGTTGCCTAGAGAAAGAGTGAAATTGTTACATATGAAAATTTTCTACCTTTCTCTGGGTTTTAGACTTTTATTAGGTGATTGATGACAGTGAACCAAAAAAGAAAAAGGAAAAAAGGTGCATTCAAGTATCTGCTTGGCCTAAAGAAATTCTGTTGTGTTCTTGCAAACTCTTCAATTGGTTTTAGGCATGGATCATTCTGTTTTACACTATTACTGTCATCAAATTTGGTTTTGTAGACACTTGAAATATTGTCAACAAGTCACTATTTTCACTACAAATGCTTATCAAGTTCAAGGAAGGGTGCTCGCTGAGATTATCTCTACAAATGGCCATGTTGAGTACTCGAAAAGAAATAGACTCAATGGGCATACTGATAGAGATACATTCAAGAAAATCATGCCCGTGGTTACATATGAAGATATTCAATCTGATATAACCCGTATTACCAATGGTGATAAATCGTCAATTCTTTGCTCTCAGCCAATTTCTGAATTCTTAACTAGGTGCGTATTTTAGCCTCCGTTTATGCAGTTTTTATGTTCATATTGTATATTATATTCATGCATGTGGGCTTCTTTTCTTTTGGGTTATGCATTTCTCGAACATCTGGTGGGGAGAGAAAGCTGATGCCCACCATTGAGGAAGAATTGGGAAGGAGGAATCGACACAAAAAGTCACGTTGTTGGATTGCTTAACGATCACCTCAGTCAGGTAGGGTTCAGGCCTTTCTTGGACAGCAAAACATGACACCTGTTGACTAATTGTTTGATAATATTGACATTGCAATACATAAATGTAAGGTTGGGGTGGTTGTGTTTTCTCCCCAATACAGTGATTTATTTTTGTTTGCATGAATTGGCTCTTATGATGGAGTGCAAAAAGAAGGTTATACCAATTTTTTGTGATGTAAAACCTTTTGAACTTCGGGTTCAAGATGATGGGATTTGTCCAACTAAGGATTTGGACAGGTTTCGAATGGGTCTTGAAAAGGCAGAGTACACAGTTGGACTAAAATTCGATACATTGAGTAGGTGGGTTTATAAATATATTAATACTTAGCAATTAGTATTTAATATTGTCGACGATCATCTAATGATACATACAATAATGTTGTATGAGAATCTAATTTTATGAATATTTTTGGATTAAATTCTAATTTAAGTCGTAATTTGATGCAGGGATTTGCCAGAATTTCTGGACGATGCTTCTAATACTGTCATCAAGAACTTGCTTGATGTAGAAAAATTATTATAATTAGCTACCTCTAATTTTATTTCTCACACATTCATTGTTCTTTCATGAATATATTCTAAATACGGAGTGAATTCAAATTGTTTAATTTGTGATATGTATTGACAAATATTGTATTTCTTCAATAATATCATATCGTTTCTTCAATAATATTTGCATGTAGACATCTAATATTTTAGGTTTGGGATTCTTTGATCATAAAAAATATATACAGGTTTATGAGGAATATTCTGTATTTTAGAATTTAATTTTTTTTTTTTCAAGTTTAGTTTTTTACATTTTAATATTTTGTATCGATCTAATACCGTACATCGCACGGGTGATAGAACTAGTATTATTATTTGAAGGTAAGACAGAAAAATGTCCCTCCATCAACCATATCACGCCTTTGCCCACGTTGAATGGAACGTGAATTCGTCAATTAGCTGGGATCCAATTCTAGTATTTCCTCAAGGCAACATGCTCTCGAAAGCCTTCATATATATAAACATACTGAGCACTCTCTTTATAAATTGGTCAATATTAAGATTTGATCAATATTTTCATTTAAAGCATTTACTTGCATTCTTCTCCATCGATTTTTATGTTGGAAGCAATCAGTATTCATATGCGACGTCCTCGGGTTCCTACTGTTGCCAGATTCTTGTCATTTTGAATTGAAGTTACAATCCACTCGCTGGTGAGCACAGCAGCGAGGGTTGTCTGAAGGGGGGTTGTGCCATTAGTGAACAGCAATTGAGGCCTCATCATATATTGACTAGTATATGCTATTAATAATAAAAACTACTGGTAGTCATCACAAGTGACATCCTTCGGTTTCTTTCATGCAAGATTTCTACGGAATCTATGCATATAAGATTAACAGTAAATATGCTTGAAAAACCCATTGAACACCACCCCAGCTATATGTGCAATTACATAAACAAGTATTTGATGAACACAAAGGTAAAAACATTATCTGTTTACACCATAAATTTCACATACTTCAATTAAAAATCACAATCAGGCTTGTATGCCTTTCACTTGCTGCCACCACCAAATAGGTAGTCCAAGGAAGAACCGCCTCCAGGAGCAGCATGGACCTTAGTCGATGGCCGATCCTGCATTAAATGAATAATTCTGATTAGCGCCCTTTATTAGTATTCAAAATGACTGATCACAAATAGTAGGTAAGTGATGCGAGACTTTATCGAACATAAAGAAGCAAAAAACACACATTTCTCTTAAGTGGCATATAATCCCTTTTTTCCCCCCTTATTGTTGGTGATTGCTGAACGAGTTTCAAGTATTTAGGTACCGTTTGATAGACAAAGATTTGCCTTGGAATTCACCAATTCCATGCCAAATTCCATCTTTGTACCTGTTTGATAGACAATTTATTGTTCAAGAAATGATTTCTCACTTCATGCACGTCATGGCCAATTCTCACTTTTTAAAGGAAACAAATTCTCTCACCTAAGGTAATAAATGGTTTCCAAGGTAAATTAAAGTTTTACGTTTGATCATTTTTTTTTTTGTTAATTAATTTATTTTTTTTTAAAAAAAAATTAACATTATTATTATCAAGTACAAATATGTAATTAAAAAAAAAAATTGGATTAAAATAGCTACATTTTAACAGGGAATAAGGGGCAGAAGAGGATATAATGCTAGGACTAGAATTGACTGGATTAAATAGAGAAGTTCAGAAGTACTAAACGAATCTTGCGTGATAGGTAGACCCCTGTGGAGTTAAAAGGCATACTGAAATAGTTACTAAGCTCTTGTTTGGTTCTGATTTTAATCTCATATTAAAGTCAACAATTAATTTCAACCACACATTTTATGAGACCTAAAACTTCTCAATTACTCATCTTATCAATTTTTATCAAAATCTACTAAAAATTTGATTTTAATCTTATACCAAGCAGGGGCTAAAACTGTAATGCTTTATGGTAGTGATGGTAGGACCACTAAAAGAATGTTATGTCTCTAGGATGAATGTAACAAAATGAGTTTTAACAATGATGTCTAATCATACTACAATAGATAAGATAGATCACGAGAATATCTGCCAAAGATGGTGTTCATCTCTGATTCTCTATCAGGTATCAAACTGAAGGCGCTCAACACATCACTTCATCTACTTGAAGGTAATATCGGTAAAATAATGAAAAAAATACCACCTTTTTACTATGAGCTTGAAGTTTGGTACACTTGCACTAATTTATTTAAGAAACAGTTACATTTACTGGGAATGAGAACAAACTGGAGGGACAGAAAAAAGTCCTTTAGCGACCCCAAATACATTGGAGAGAAGGCCTTTGTTATTATGTGTTTAAGAAAACAGTTAAATTCAAACATTATTGGACCCAATAATGAATAAACTCAAACGTCTATTATGGCCTGGTCAGGTCATGAACATCCTTTGCTTTTTCTGGTTCGTTGTTTCCGTAGCTAATGTTATAATTAAAATAATTTAAAGAATTTTAACTATTTATATAAATAAAAATGATAAAAAATAAACAGAGTTGAACGGAGCGGAAACTTTGATCCAAAAATAAACTTACCTGTATCAGCAACTCAACTACAGGTCGAGGAAGCTCAGTTTCTAGATATTTAAGTTGGCTATTCACTGATAGCTCCAAAATCTTTGACACAAACTCGAAAAACGCTAAAGTCTGCTCATTCTCAGCTATAGGGAGTAGGTCTCATGTTGAATGTAAGAAAATGATAAGCATCATATGATTTTGACTCGTTATGCAAGCTTTTGACTAGTGGATGTATGCCAACACTTGGCATAATATGATGGAAGAACACATCAAGCATTTTACAGTCAGCAAGTTGTTTCAATTAAGACATACCGTAATAAAGTTGGCAGAGTTTTGACCATCCGCTCTCAAGTAGTTTGCTGTGCTACTATGAATGCCTGCAGGAATCTGCTTACTAACATCTATACTTTGATAAGCAGCAGCATTAGGCTTTTGGGGAAGCTCTTTACTTACCGGCCGACCTTCACTTGGAGGAGTTCGGGCATTTTCTGTAGCAGTTTTTGGTGCCTCGCCATCCCCAAACAAGTAGCCCAATGAGCTCTGTCCTCCACCACTGCTAACTCCACGTCCCATACCTATTCAATCTTGCCTGCAATGTTAAATACATGAAACAACGCCAATTATATCAAAAACGAAATCCACCAGTTGCCATTTTACCGAAGGTGGGAACAAATTTGTTATTTTGCCAAGAACATATTCCTGTTTTATTTAGTAATAATAGGCTAATAGCAATAGTATATGTAGTTTCTTTTCCAAGTGTACCAATCTGCTGTGTAGATAAAATGCACAAGTAGATCCATAATTACAAAAACAAAACAAAAAAAGGGGTTCCCAGATATAAGAAGTCAAATCTTAATTAGCCGAAGAGAATGCTGTCAACTCAAACTATAATCTTCAAAACTTGAAGAAAAGCAATCACAGGACAAGATAATCATCATCCACCAAACCAACGGCATGAGTTACTACAAAGTTCAATTTCTCTACAACAAGAAATGATTTCTTTAAGTTTATGAAAACCATATTACAACTTCAGGCGCCTATTAAACTAATGCTTGTCCATGACTTAAAAATTAACATGAAATTCCGGGGGAAAAAAATATAAACCCTCTACCATATGCTTCGATTTATGTATTATTTATATTCATTATATCCCCGTAAAGAAACACAGGCATCAACATATTTGTCGTTTTTATCACACCAGTCCAAATTGTATCGTAATCACTGGAAAAACGAATTTAAACCCATCAAATAAGCTCAAAAATTCCTCCAACCAAAACCAGAATCTTGGCGGAAAAATGGGGGCAGCCAAGACAAAAGCTACAATACCAAAAGAACTGATCGCAGATCATCAAGTTTCCTATTAAAAAATCAATTATTTATGATTTTACCACATGCTTTAACATAGAGTTTGCAGTCATAAGTTCATAATCACACTGAATCAGCTCATTTGCTCAAGAAAAAATCCACCAAGAAACAATTCTATTCCACAAAGATACATGTTTAAATCACAATAAAAGCCCCTATATCAAATTATCAAAAGCATATATATACGTGAGTAATCGTAAAAGATATCTCGGCTGGGGGCTTTTCACTAACCTTTGGCTTCTCTGAGATCAGATCTAGCAGAGCGAGAGAATTTAGAGGTTTGAGCTGCTGCTATCTATACAAGTATTATTTTTGCGATTTGAATTTGCTTTTCACACTCTGATTATTGATTATTCCAGATCACATGTTACCCTTGGGATCTTAAATGGACCGCTGGAATAAGTAAGAATGGTGTGAAAATAGAAGTTTTCAGAGTAAGTGCGTTACAGAGAGGTCAATCATCAATGTATATAATATAAAGAAAAAATTTTGCTCTCCTACCTGTGAGGGTAGGAGAGCATAATATCCAATCCTCACAAAACCCACCTCCCATGGGGTGGGTGACAGGGGATCCCACGTTCCACCCCCAATTTTCACCCCTTCCCCCACCTCTAGTGGGTATATAACTCTCCTATCCTTGAAGGGTAGGAGAGCAAAGCTGTATAAAGAAAAAAGAAAATCTTTATATATATTATAACAATAAAGTTTCCAAATAAAACATCATACAGTTTTTCACCTTTTTTACACTTGTTTAAAATGAAAATTCATGATTTATACAGATTAAAAAAAAATTGTAATTATCTATATAAATTTCAGAATTACTCTTATCTAAAAAATATAAACGATCACTTTGAAAATGATTTTACCTTATTATTATTACGAAAATTTGAAATTTGACATGCTAAAGAAATATTCAAAATTTGCTCAACACAAAATTCAAGATTAACTATGAACTATCCAAACATATTTTAACCATCTTACACCATCATCTATTTCTTATCAACCAACAAAAGAAAAGTAAAAAGAACGAATGAATGCTATATTGAAAATGAAAGATAATCGAAAATATTATATGATATATTGTAATGTAGCGTCTATTCCAACACAAAGAACGTGATCTAAAATAAATATTGTTAAGCATTTATTCCTATAAATTGAATAACCAATATTTTATTTTATTTCAAATTTCGAATTCAGGTAAAATAATGAATTTTTATTTTAGTAAAGTTTCATAAGTAATAAAAAAATGAATTCTATGAATTATTGTCATCATTTGGTAAATTGTTTTATTGATAAAATGGGTAGTTAAAAATGATTACTTTACAATAATAATAATAAGTTAAAAATAATGTTGATCAAGAAAATGTCGAATATATCTACCAAATATTCGCTCAATGTTTCGAGTCAATGAAGAAAACTACAATAAAATTATATTGCTAATTCAGATTAAATTGATAAATAGCTAGGATAATATTATCAATTATTTTAAATTGAAATATCACGACATACTATTAATGAAAATTATTTTAACATTCTTCAAATAACTTTTTAACCACGTGTACTTTTTGTAATACATTTTATTCTCATTGTTTATTTTTCCATAAAAAATATTTTATAACCACACATTTTTTGATAAACGTCTATTTGATAATTCGTTTTAAAAATTTGTTTATAAATAGCGACGTGACACTATTCCATTGGTTTATTTTGGAATACAGAAATAGGTGAATAAAGAATTACTTCCGTCAAGAATTTGGCATTTTATTTTATTTTTTTTAAAAAAAATGTCGAAAGATGTGTATCACGTGGACGAGTATAAACGAAGCCCATAAAAATACGATAAAAATTATAATCTATATCATAGTTAACATTTGTAATTTTAATTAAATAATCAATATTTTATTTTATTTCGAATTCAAGTAAAATAATGAATTTTTATTTTAGTAAAGTTTCATAAGTAATAAAAAAATGAATTCTAAATTTGAAATAAAATCATGACCCTATGAATTATTGCCATCATTTGGTAAATTGTTTTATTGATAAAATTTGTAGTTAAAAATTATTACTTTACAATAATAATAATAATAAGTTAAAAATAATGTTGATCAAGAAAAGGCCGAATATATCTATCAAATATTCGCTCAATGTTTCGAGTCAATGAAGAAAACTACAATAAAATCATATTACTAATTCAGATTAAATCGATAAATGGTTAGGATGATATTATCAATTATTTTATATTGAAATATCACTACATACTATTAACGAAAATTATTTTAACATTTCTTCAAATAACTTTTTAACCACGTGTACTTTTTCTAACACATTTATTCCCATTGTTTATTTTTCAATAAAAAATCTTTTATAACCACACATTTCTTGATAAACGTCTATTTGATAATTCGTTTAAAAATTTTATTTATAAATAGCGATGTGACAATATTCCATTAGTCTATTTTGAAATATTGAAATAGGTGAACAAAGAATTGCTTCTGTCAAGAATTGGGCATTTTATTTTATTTTATTTTTAAATTGTCGAAAGATGTGTACCACGTGGACGGGTATAAACGAAGCCCATAAAAAATACGATAAAAATTATAATCTATGTCATAGTTAAAATTTGTAATTTTAATTAACAACACGTTTCACAATCACACTACTTTTAAATCACACATTTCATTAATTTTTATAAAATATATATGTCAAATAATGGTGAAATTCTAAATTTTGTCCCGTGCATCGCACGGGTGCGAATACTAGTATGAGTACCAAGATGAAAATTATTCTTGAACGAGGGAGGTATAACCCACACCTTGAAGGCCCGAATCGATCATATTCTGAGTCATTGAGTCGATTGGTAAATCGCAAAATATGTCTCCATAGAGGTCGGATGGAGGGTACTGAACATCTCCACGAGTGGTGGTAACTCCCGCTTGTCACAAGGTCAAATCCATTTTCAGGATTCGAACCCTGCACCCAACCGCGCTGAGCGTGATATCAACCCTCCCCTTTGTCACTGGGAGATATGCCCTGGAGGCGAAAATTATTCTTGAACGAACTTTAGTAGTGACTTGTGAGAAGGGACTGGCTGTATACGAATCAAAGCGGGATTGACGGAAAGTTAAACATTCAAGTCAAACCAATTAACCATGTCAGAACTGGATGCATAATATGTATTTTTCGAGTAAAAATAGGCCATTAAGCAAAACTCATGGGCTAAAACCCTTGAGTCCACTGACTTTATGGTCAAATTCCATCATTTTGAGCTTCAAAACAACAAATCAATTTTGCAGACGAGAATTAAGGTTTTCGAGCATTTTTAGGTTAAATTTCAATTTTTAATTATTTTGTTAGGGTTTTGTGCCTATATAGCGGCTACCCTAATTGTTAGGTCATGTTTTTTACTTGTTTATATGCTATTTTTTCATTGTAACAATTAGATTTTTATGAATGAAATATATTGAATGTTTTTACTTTCTAAAGGTGAAGATTATCTTTAAACCCGAACTTATCAAATATTGTGAAATATTTGTGGCATTCAACAAATCGAACTTATCAAAGGAATTAGACAACCTTTGTGCATTCACCCCACTGGCCACTATGGTTGTTGTTTCCGCATTGTAACGGGTTTCGGGTTTAATATACCCCTGGTTCTTGCGTCTGAGGCTCGGATCGTAGTATTATCGTCCGTTCCAACCTGAATTCGAAACTTTCTCGACGTTATTCCGCGAGTTCGAAGTTATCCCAGTTTTCAACCGTGCGGCCGCACGATTTTAAATTCCGTGTGGTCGCACGGTTGAACTGATGAAAAAAAAAATCAGTTCTGTTTTTGACTCATGCTCGACTCCAACACATTTTATTGTGCATGAACATGAATTATGAGAATGGATAACATGCTTTAGGTGGGTGACTGTGTGAATGATTGGTAAGAACATTATGTAGCTAATAATCCACCTAACTTTCCATATATGCAAAATGTAGGATGATGAAGTGTCACATAGCAAAGCAAAAGTATGAAAATGCTCAATTAAAGTCATTCACCTAAAAAGAACTAAAATAGCATAAAATAACATAAAATAAAATAAAGGAAAACAAATGTAAATAAAAAAAAGGAAGAAATATGGGTTGCCTCCCATAGAGCGCTTCATTTATAGTCTTAAGCTCGACTTTCTCGGGATTTACTCCAGTGAGGCAAGAGTAGTGGTGGTCTTTTCTTTAGAGAAGTCACCACCCCAATAAGGCTTCAAGCGTTGCCCATTCACTCTAAATGTGTCATTCTCCTCATGCGTGATTTCAATTGCCCCGAATGGATAGACCTTGGTTACCGAGTAGGGACCCGACCACCTTGATCTCAGCTTGCCCAGAAACAATTTCAGGCGAGAATTGTATAGGAGAACCTGTTGACCAACCTCAAAATACTTTCTTTGAATATGCTTGTCGTGCCACTTTTTGGTGCGTTCCTTATACAATTTTGAACTCTAATATGCTTCCAACCTGAATTCATCCATTTCATTTAAATGCAGCAATCTTTTCTCCCCCGCCGCTTGTAAATAAAAATTCAACTTCTTCATAGCCCAAAAATCCTTGTGCTCAAGCTCAACGGGTAAGTGGCATGCCTTCCAAAATACGAGGCGATAGGGGGACATTCCAATGGGTGTTTTGAAAGCTGTCCTGTAAGCCCACAATGCATCGTCAAGCTTCTTGGACCAGTCCTTCCTTGTTGAATTCACTGTGACCTCAAGGATCCTCTTAAGTTCCCTGTTGGAGACCTCCACCTGTGTGACGACCCGAATTCTCGACCATTCGAGTGCCACAAAAAGTGACTCATATCATATTATCGAGACTTAAATAGTAATGTAAAATTATTCAAAAGAATAATTAGAATCCCATAATTTTATTTGTGAATAAAAATAGAACATAATTTTCTTACATAAAGTTCAACATAATTATCTCATCAATCTTAACCACTTTTGCCACTTCCATGTTGACCGCCTCGAACCTTCAATTATCTGAAAATGGTAAATATCGTGGAGTGAGATTTATAAAATCCCAGTAAGTATACCAAGCATAAATTTTCTTTTGAATGCATATGGATCATTTTCATAATAACATAGGATAGGGTTGAAATATTCATAAACATAGGGAGACACAAGAATTTTACCGAACTTAAATGACAAGAATTCTTATGTGTAGCGCTACTAAACTCCGGTCCCCTTAGCATAATCATAAACATATCATATGGAACCCATAACAATCTTGTGAGATTGATTTCATAGCAATGATCCAAACATTTTCATAAAAACATAAGATATACTTACTTGTCATAAAAACATACTTACTTTTCATAAAAACATAAGATATACTTACTTGTCATAAAAACATACTTACTTTTCATAAAAACATAAGGTGTATTTACCTTTCATAAAAACATACTTACTTTTCATAAAAACATAAGATATACTTACTTGTCATAAAAACATACTTACTTTTCATAAAAACATAAGGTGTATTTACCTTTCATAAAAACATACTTACTTTTCATAAAAACATAAGATATACTTACTTATCATAAAAACATACTTACTTTTCATAAAAACATAAGGTGTATTTACCTTTCATAAAAACATACTTACTTTTCATAAAAACATAAGATATACTTACTTGTCATAAAAACATACTTACTTTTCATAAAAACATAAGGTGTATTTACCTTTCATAAAAACATACTTACTTTTCATAAAAACATAAGATATACTTACCTTTTAAAAGATTAAAATGAAGTGTAGTAGTAAATGGACCAAAACTTTCTTGACCACCTTGAATTTCTCTTACTTGTGGATTTTGTCAAGAGATTGGAAATAAGTGTATATGTGTAGAGTTGTGTGTAAAAGAGATGGGTTTAAATAGATGTATAAAGTTGGCATATTGTAAACATAATCATTCAATTCTATTAATTTTAACACATCCTTTTCTTAAAGTAAAGCACCATTCATATACTTTTCCATATTTATACAAATATTATGCTCTTCATGATTACATATAATGGAGTCTTATCAACCATTCATATACTTTTCCATATTTATACAAATATTATGCTCTTCATGATTACATATAATGGAGTCTTATCAACCATTCATATATTTTTCCATATTTATACAAATATTATGCTCTTCATGATTACATATAATGGAATCTTATCAACCATTCATATACTTTTCCATATTTATACAAATATTATGCTCTTCATGATTACATATAATGGAGTCTATAATTCATTCATATACTTTTCCATATTTATACAAATATTATGCTCTTCATGATTACATATAATGGAGTATATAATTCATTCATATACTTTTTCATATTTATACAAATATTATGCTCTTCATGATTACATATAATGGAGTATATAATTCATTCATATACTTTTCCATATTTATTAAATTAAGATTCTCATAATTATTATATATAATGGAACCTCTCATGCTTGCATATATTTTCTTAATTTCAATAATAAAAATAATTTTTGTATAAATAAATATTGGGATAACATTGAATTAAGTACTTGGACTTAATATACTTTAAATCAAGAGAATGGAGATATTTTTAGAAATTCGGAATTTAATTTAAAATCGAACGATCTCGATTATTTCTTGACTTGGCTATACGAATACGTCGTGGCGTTAACTTAATAAAAATGGGTGAAATAGTAGCGACACGATTTTCTATTAAAATAATTATTAATCGCGTAAAAATTCTTGGTCGCTACAAACTTACCCCCTTAAAATAATTTCGTCCTCGAAATTAAACTTACTTGATCTTATGATTTCTGAACACTTAATCAGAATCTCTTCTTCTTCTTCTTATGTAGCATCATCGCTACCATATTTAACCCAACCATATTTAACCCACTGGACTTTGACTAAATGCATCAATTTGTTTTCTTAAGACATGAACTTTTCTATCAATAATAGACATATGTCTACTCATAAATTCTTCTGAATCAAAATGAAAATTCCCAATCGTATGTGATATTTCATCATATCTTGTAGTACTCATGTAACCTGTCACTTATCATCGTATCATGTAACCTCAAATATTCGTATTAATATCTCTAAAATCTTTACTAACATATCATACCATAATAATTTGTCATTTCTTCTTATCACCAAATATCCCAAAATAATTAAAACGATTACCTGAATATTTTCTATGTAATATACCCAAACATGTTATTCACATATCAACATAATCATCAGTTTATCTTTCCAATATTTGTAACCCAAAATTTCTGCAAAATTCAATAAACAAATATCTCCCAAATAATTAAAATTCTTAACTCAAATATCATAACATTTCCCGTAAGGTATTCCTTTCACTTGCACAAACTTATTAATCCTGATTCAATACAGTCCTTATTTCACTTTCACGTATCCCTGTATTATTTCTATACCTTGATTATTATATCAAAATATCAGTACCCAAAATCCAAGAAAATATTCCATATCTCAAATCCCGTCATCATCAAATCTTCCTTTTATCAAGAAAGTAAACGGCGCATAACTCTTGTTCCCTCTTTTCCATTATTCTATTCCGCGCTTTCTTGCTGGAATCAATATCACGCGGATTTCCTCCGATCCTTAATGCTTTTAAATAGTTCATGCTGGGAAGAGGTTAGATCCATCAAAACATGGATATCATTCTTACAAACATTCGCAAGTATTATTCCAGTCTTCCAATGAATGATCTGAGGAAAATTTATCGAATAAGACTCGAAAGATTGAGGTTGCTGATGGCTCATGGTGTTTCAGAAGATGTTCGCTGGTTGATCGAAGCAAAGGTTCGACTATCTGGTGAATTACCTATGACATTTCCAAAGCACATGCCTGGTTTAGGCAAAAGCACCTTCGCAAAGAAACGAAGAGCAAAAAGGCTGAATGGTTGCTACAAATGTGCTCGTTGGAACTGTGATACTCGTTGCAAAACAGTAGGATATTCTTCTACTAATCGGGATGATAAAATCAAATTCATAAAGGGTGGACTGAGTAAGGAGTCTTTGGATGATATTCGACTGACTCTTGAGACGCACCCAAGTGGTTATGTGCAACGTGAACTTCTCTCCTTATACGCTCAGTTTAACGAGGACAAAAATCGTTATAGTCTCCAAAATATAATAGCAAAAGATCCTGTTTGCCAGTCTGTTTTACAAAATGAGGCTTCTGGCAGTTCATCAATGATATAAGGTAAATCTCTTGATACACATTTAAAATATTTTGCTGTTTTCTTTCACGCGTTTTGGAAATAAAATATATTTTCCTTTCTCGAGTTTTGATAAAGCTGGAAATAAATATATTTTCCTTTCTCGAGGTTTGATAAAGCTGGAAATAAATCACCGAAAGGTGATATCTTTGGTAAAACAGTCAAAAGTTGGCCGATTTTGTCAAAAGTAAATCTTTACTTTTTCAGAATCAATCAAAAACAGTAAGTTTTTCCGGCTTTAAATAGCCAAACATATTTCATAGTTCAGGCATCCCAAAATCACATCTTCTTCGTAAGTTTTCTCTTCTATACTATCAAAGATGGAAGCACCAAAACTTCGACAGATCAAAACTATTTGTGTATTTTGTGGATCAAAAGTGGGGAAAGGCTTCAGTTATCTAGAAGCGACCGTAGATCTTGGAAAGAAACTGGGGGAAAAAGGTATCACTCTTGTGTATGGGGGTGGTAGCAGTGGTCTAATGGGTTGTGTTTCCCAATCTGCTCTTGCAGAGAAATCAAAAGTAATCGGTGTCATACCTGTCCCTTTGGTAGATGTTGCAGGAAAAACACGAGGGCATGAAGTTCAAACCTTATCCATCCATGAACGCATAACTTGTATGCTATATGGTTCTGATGCCTTTATAGCCCTGCCCGGAGGTTTTGGTACCTTAGAAGAAATCTTTAACATTACCTCGTGGGCTCAACTAGATCTCCATACTAAGCCTATTGGGCTTCTGAATGTTAACAATTTCTTTGATGGCTTGTTAACCTTTCTTGATTATGCTGTGGAACAGGGATTCATCTCTCCATTTTCCAGAAAGCTCCTTATTTCTGCTCCTACTATTGATGAACTACTGGATAAGCTGCAGTCATATATCTCAATACAAGATCCAGCAGGGGTTAAGATAGATTGGTCGCAAGGAAGGGGAATCAAGCGAAAATGGAGTCCGGTTAATGTAAACTTAACTTTATGAATCTTAGAATAGGTGGGGGTAGAGTACGGAGTATTCTTACTCTCGAGACACCCCTCTAATTTCCTAGGATTTCCTTAATGTTTAAATCTTGTGTGTACCTCAAAGGTTCCAGGTGGTAGATTACGGAGTATTCTTACTCTCGAAACACACCTCTTTGAAGGTTTCTTTATTTCCTCAAAAGGTCAGAGGTGGTAGGATACGGCTACTCCGGAAACACATCTCTCAATTTGAGGAATTTCCCATGTTGCTTTCTTTTGCTTTTGCGTGTTTCATGTATTTCTTTCCAGTGTGACTCTTGTGTGTTCTCCTTACGAGAAAATAATAATATCTCTGTTATCATCTACTAAATCTCGTTTGTGATGTAAATGAATTTGCATGTCTAACCTCAATTCTCTTAGTGATTGCATACCATACTATGCTCTTAATTCCAAACGATAAAATTCTAGGCAGAGTTTCCTTTGAAATTTGGACTTATTCAAACCGTAAGCATACTTCATAACTCACAATAATAAATAATTCCACATTTGATCACAACGATCTAAAAATTGACCACAATTTCATCAAACTTCAATATCATAAAAAAATATTCCAGAAAATCAATTCATAATTCCTCAACATAGAAATTTCAAATCATAGTCGTCAATATCACAATATCACTTCCTTCAATACCTTAATTGGCTCAAAAGATTACTCATACTTATATTTATAAGTCATAAATCATATTCCCAAAATTTAATCACAAGGCCAAAGTTCATAATAAATTTCTCTTCAATATAGAGGCATAATTCACTTACTCAACATAATAGCCATTACTTAATTCCCAATAACCAAATCTTTAAATCTCTAACTTCATAATGCTTCTCATAAAAGTCTCATTAAAATCATATCACTTATAATCTTAACATCTCATAAAACTTCATAAAATTGGCTCGCTATTTCTCATTAAATCTAAATGATAGATAATCTGAACATATTTCTAATCATTTCTGTTGACTTCTTATACTTAGTGCCATGTCTAAAATCAATTATGCAAAGTCCATTTAAGGTTCATCATTTCTAAACTCGAGGACAACAATTATTTTGAAAATCATTCTTAAGTCATATTATTCCCATTATGCTCAACACCCGTTCTCTTTCTTTCTTTCCGAATTTTTTTCAGAATTGAAACTTGAAGAGTGGTACCAATAATCATCCACAGTTTTTCCTTGCTTTTAAGCAAAGGTAGTGATAAAGGGATAAATTATTGAACCGAAAATTGAAACTTGAAGAGGAAGTACTAATAACCATCCACAGTTTTTCCCTTGTTTTTACACAAAGGTAGTGATAAAGGGATAAATTATTGTACAAATTCATTATTAATTTTGTTTGTTTAATATATTATTCCATATATTTTTTGGCAAAAGTTACGAACCAACTTATTTTTCTAATTTAGTCAGTCTTACTAAGCTTAATATGAACCAAAATTCATATCAATATCCTCTATGTCTCATGATTCTACATAAAAAGGAATAAATTAAAATTCAGGCTTCTATCAATTCATATCATACTCAACATGTATATTTCACTTAAAGATTCATAACATATGAAGATTTCATACTTAACATGTCTTAATAAAATCGTAAATGACTTGCAAAGCATATAACATACCTGGTTCGAGGAGTCAATACGTGGAGAGTGACATAGTAGAGTGATGAGTTAAAATATTTCATATAATCTTATTTTCCTTTAATCAACAATAATTTAATGTGGTTGTATCCAAATCAACATTTTCTTGAATCATAATTCCTAATTAATCACAGTCTTCAAAACAAATCCAATATCGATATAATAATTATCTCCCCATCAATAATTAATAACTTAACCCAAATAAAATTTATCGTCAAATCTTATTTTTCCTTTAGTCCCCGAACTTTTAGAAATTTATCAAAGACATCAATATAAACATCATATCACTAACTAATTATATTCCATAAAATTTTCAGGACATTACAAACTCCCTTGCTTAAAATGAATTTTGTCCTTGAAATTCGCACATCAAATTTCATCATGCTTTTCAAAATCATAACCATACTTGACATGTGAAAATTCAACTTTTTTTTTTTATAATGAATAGTGATTTCGTTCACTGTTCATCATGAATAGCACGTCGTTTTACTGTTCACGTGAATAGTGATTTTTTTTTTTTTTTTTTTAAAGAAATAAAATTTCAAAAATCTACAGAATCGTTTTTAAAACTCTTTTCTCTGATACCAACTGTGATGACCCGAATTCTCGACCATTCGAGTGCCACAAAAAGTGACTCATATCATATTATCGAGACTTAAATAGTAATGTAAAATTATTCAAAAGAATAATTAGAATCCCATAATTTTATTTGTGAATAAAAATAGAACATAATTTTCTTACATAAAGTTCAACATAATTATCTCATCAATCTTAACCACTTTTGCCACTTCCATGTTGACCGCCTCGAACCTTCAATTATCTGAAAATGGTAAATATCGTGGAGTGAGATTTATAAAATCCCAGTATGTATACCAAGCATAAATTTTCTTTTGAATGCATATGGATCATTTTCATCATAACATAGGATAGGATTGAAATATTCATAAACATAGGGAGACACAAGAATTTTACCGAACTTAAATGGCAAGAATTCTTATGTGTAGCGCTACTAAACTCCGGTCCCCTTAGCATAATCATAAACATATCATATGGAACCCATAACAATCTTGTGAGATTGATTTCATAGCAATGATCCAAACATTTTCATAAAAACATAAGATATACTTACTTGTCATAAAAACATACTTACTTTTCATAAAAACATAAGATATACTTACTTGTCATAAAAACATACTTACTTTTCATAAAAACATAAGGTGTATTTACCTTTCATAAAAACATACTTACTTTTCATAAAAACATAAGATATACTTACTTGTCATAAAAACATACTTACTTTTCATAAAAACATAAGGTGTATTTACCTTTCATAAAAACATACTTACTTTTCATAAAAACATAAGATATACTTACTTATCATAAAAACATACTTACTTTTCATAAAAACATAAGGTGTATTTACCTTTCATAAAAACATACTTACTTTTCATAAAAACATAAGATATACTTACTTGTCATAAAAACATACTTACTTTTCATAAAAACATAAGGTGTATTTACCTTTCATAAAAACATACTTACTTTTCATAAAAACATAAGATATACTTACCTTTTAAAAGATTAAAATGAAGTGTAGTAGTAAATGGACCAAAACTTTCTTGACCACCTTGAATTTCTCTTACTTGTGGATTTTGTCAAGAGATTGGAAATAAGTGTATATGTGTAGAGTTGTGTGTAAAAGAGATGGGTTTAAATAGATGTATAAAGTTGGCATATTGTAAACATAATCATTCAATTCTATTAATTTTAACACATCCTTTTCTTAAAGTAAAGCACCATTCATATACTTTTCCATATTTATACAAATATTATGCTCTTCATGATTACATATAATGGAGTCTTATCAACCATTCATATACTTTTCCATATTTATACAAATATTATGCTCTTCATGATTACATATAATGGAGTCTTATCAACCATTCATATACTTTTCCATATTTATACAAATATTATGCTCTTCATGATTACATATAATGGAATCTTATCAACCATTCATATACTTTTCCATATTTATACAAATATTATGCTCTTCATGATTACATATAATGGAGTCTATAATTCATTCATATACTTTTCCATATTTATACAAATATTATGCTCTTCATGATTACATATAATGGAGTATATAATTCATTCATATACTTTTTCATATTTATACAAATATTATGCTCTTCATGATTACATATAATGGAGTATATAATTCATTCATATACTTTTCCATATTTATTAAATTAAGATTCTCATAATTATTATATATAATGGAACCTCTCATGCTTGCATATATTTTCTTAATTTCAATAATAAAAATAATTTTTGTATAAATAAATATTGGGATAACATTGAATTAAGTACTTGGACTTAATATACTTTAAATCAAGAGAATGGAGATATTTTTAGAAATTCGGAATTTAATTTAAAATCGAACGATCTCGATTATTTCTTGACTTGGCTATACGAATACGTCGTGGCGTTAACTTAATAAAAATGGGTGAAATAGTAGCGACACGATTTTCTATTAAAATAATTATTAATCGCGTAAAAATTCTTGATCGCTACAACCTGTCCGCTCGTTTGGGGGTGGTATGGAGTGGCAACCCTGTGTTTTACTCCATATTTGACCAGCAGTTGATCGAACTGCTTGTTACAGAAATGTTTACCTCCATCACTGATTATATCTCGTGGAGTGCCATACCTTGCAAAAATGGCTTTCTTTAGAAAATTCATCACCACGTGGCCATCATTAGTAGGTAACGCAACAGCTTCAACCTATTTAGATACATAATCCACTGCTACAAGAATATACTGATTTGAGTAAGAAGGGATGAATGGACCCATGAAATCTATTCCCCAAACATAAAAAATTTCCACTTCTAGAACACTGTTTAGAGGCATTTCATTTCTCCTAGATATGTTTCCGGTCCTTTGACACCTATCACAATTTTTCACCAGTACATAGGCATCCTTGATTATGGTAGGCCAATAGAATCCTGACTGTAGAACTTTTGCAGTCGTTTTAGAAGCTCCAAAGTGACCACCATACGCGAAAGAATGACATTGCTCCAATATTTTTACCGTTTCATCTTCTGGCACACACCTCCTAATAATCTGATCCGGGCACCTTTTATAAAGAATAGGATCTTCCCACAAATAATATTTCAAGTCAGAAAAGAATTTCTTCTTCTGATGACTCGAGTATCCAGGTGGAATGATGGTTTTTTCCAGATAGTTCACGATGTCTGCATACCACGGAACCTCCTCTACACCAAACAACTGCTCATCTAGAAATACTTCACTAATGTCTACCAAAATTGGCTCCTTTTCTTGTTCAAGGCGAGACAGATGATCTGCTACTACGTTCTCGCATCCCTTTTTATCCTTGATTTCCAAATCAAATTCTTGCAACAGCAATATCCATCTGATCAACCTGGGTTTTGTATCCTTTTTACTCAACAGATATTTCAGTGCAGAGTGGTCTGTGTAAACTGTCACCTTTGACCCCACCAGATAAGAGCGAAATTTATCAAATGCAAAGACAACAGCAAGTAGCTCCTTCTCAGTAGTGGCGTAATTAAGCTGTGCATCATTGAGAGTCCGGCTAGCATAGTAAATCACGTGAAATACTTTTCCTCTTCGTTGCCCCAAAATTGCTCATACTGCATAGTCACTTGCATCGCACATCAATTCAAATGGTAATTCCCAATCAGGTGCGATGATTACCGGCGCAGATATCAACCTCTCCTTCAAAGTATTGAAAGCTACCAAACATTCTTTAGAGAAACTAAATGGCACCTCTTTCATCAATAAGTTACACAAAGGTTTTGTGATTTTCGAGAAGTCTTTAATGAAACGCATGTAGAATCCTGCATGGCCAAGAAAACTTCGAACCCCTTTTACTGACGTTGGAGGTGGTAGCTTCTCAATCACTTGAATTTTTGCTTTGTCTACCTCAATGCCCTTTTCGGAAATCCTGTGCCCTAGAACTATTCCTTCTTTCACCATAAAGTGACACTTCTCCTAGTTTAGCACCAGATTCGTTTCTTCACATCTTTGTAGAACCAGTTTTAAATGTTCCAAGCACTCGTCAAATGAAGATCCAAAAACTGAAAAGTCATCCATGAACACTTCAATGAATTTTTCTACCATATCAGAGAAGATAGCCATCATCCATCCGCTGAAACGTGGCTGGTATTACATAAACCAAATGGCATCCGGCGATAGGCAAAAGTACCATAGGGGCAAGTAAATGTTGTCTTCTCCTGATCTTCGGGCGCGATGGCAATCTGATTATACCCTGAATATCCATCTAAAAAACAATAATGTGAATGGCCTGCTAATCTTTCCAACATCTGATCAATAAACGGAAAGGGAAAGTGATCCTTTCTTGTTTCATTGTTGAGTTTGCGATAATCTATGCAAACTCTCCATCCAGTAACTGTTCTTGTGGGGATTAGTTCGTTCTTTTCATTCATTTGGCACTACTGTGATTCCCCCTTTCTTTGGTACAACTTGAACTGGGCTGACCCAACCACTATCTAATATGGGATAAATGATTCCTGCATCCAACAGTTTCATCACTTCTGCCCTAACCACCTCTTTCATATTTGGGTTCAGCCTCCTTTGCCCATCCACCGTTGGTTTAAATTTGTCTTCCATCAGTATTTTGTGCATGCAAATTGCCGGACTAATGCCTCTTATGTCAGCAATGGTCCGCCCAATAGCCCTTTTGTGGTCCCGCAGAACTCCAAGTAGTTTCTCTTCTTCGACTTCTGTAATAGAGCTCGCCACTATGACAGGTAAAGTAGACGACTCCCCCAAGTATACATAACGAAGGTGAGGTGGTAATTGCTTGACTTCTAACTTTGGAGGCTGCTGAATAGATGGAAGTGGCTTTGTAGAACTTATCTCCAATTCCTCAAAATGTGTTCTACGTCTATATGGAGGGTTAGCCAAAAATTCCTTGCACGCTTCAAGCTCTTCTTTTGATAGCGAATTTATGGAGCTTAAATTCATGATGATTGCTTCAACGGAGTCAGATGGATTTGTCCAGCTAAATACTTCCCTTACTGCTTCCTGTACTGCTCCATCTATAACATCGACTCGGTAACATGAACTTGATGGGGTAGGGTACTTCATTGCTTTATAGACATCGAATGTTATTTCCTCATTGTCGAACTGCAATTTGAGCTGTCCTTTTCCCACATCAATAATCGCACCCCCAGTCCGCAAGAATGGTCTCCCCAGTATCAACGACACATTCTTGTCTTCTTCAATATCCAACACAACAAAATTGGCTGGAAAAATAAATTTCTCCACCTTTACCAGAATATCTTCAATTATTCCTCGTGGATATGTGATTGATCGGTCTGCCAGCTGTAAAGTCACAGTTGTTGATTTTGGTTTCCCCAGACCCAGTTTCCTGCAAACAGAGAATGGCATCAAGTTAATACTTGCTCCTAAATCACATAAAGCATTATCAAAATGACAATCTCCAATTTTACAAGGTATAGTAAAACTCCCTGAATCGTTTAATTTCGGTGGAAGTTTATTTTGCAGTCTAGCACTGCAACCCTCTGAAAGCATCACTGTCTCATTTTCCTCCAGCTTTCTTTTGTGTGTTAGGATAACCTTCATGAATTTTGCATAACTCGGCATTTGCGCAAGTGCATCTGCGAAGGGGATGTTGATATGGATCTTTTTGAAGATGCTTTGAAATTTCTCGAACTGTTTGTCTATCTTCTGATTTCTTAACCTCTGTGGAAAAGGAATTGGAGTCTCGTAAGGCTTAATTGGTGATTTCACCTTACTTGACCCATCCTTTGTTTCAGACGTATTTTTCGATGCTCGATTATGCTCTATTTCTTGTTCTACCCCCTTATCCTGGTTAGTAGCTGATTGTTTAACACCGATCTCTGGTATTTGGGCCCCACTTCTGGTAGTAATGGCTTTCACATGCTCTCTAGGATTTATTTCTGTGTTACTAGGTAGAGTACCTTGCTGTCTCCCTGAAATAGCTATCGCCATTTGCCCCACCTGTGTTTCCAGGTTCTTTATGGCTTCATGTTGATTTTGAAGTGTAGTCTCTGTCCTTCTCATAAACTGATCATTTTTTTCCCATATACTTCTCTGTTTTCTCGATAAATTTACAAAGTAGATCCTCAATTGAAGATTTCTTCTCCTCTTGCTGGTACATAGGTTGTTGTGGTCTTCCTGTTTTTTGATTGTCCCTCCATCCAAAGTTAGGATGATTTCGCCACCCTGGATTGTATGTATTTGAATAGGGATTATTTTGTGGACGACCACCTCCTTGAACAAAATCAACTTGCTATGGTAGCTGAGCTAAGATAGGACAATCTGAAGTGTTATGGTCTGCACCACATTCTTCACAAAGTGTCCTGGCATTCTTCATCGGATTTCCAGCCATTGCTATGCTTTCCACCTTATTTACCAAAGAGTCGATTTTTGCAGATAAGGCTGTATAATTATCCACCTCATACACTCCCGCAGGTCTCTTTTAGAGTACTCGGTCCGAGGCCCACATTGCGTTGGTGTTAGCAATTCTTTCAAACAGCTTCAATGCTTCATCAATAGTCTTAGTAGAAAGTGACCCATTAGATGATGAGTCTACTAGACTTTTGAATTGAGGAAGCAAACCTGCGTAGAAATACTGTACTTGCACTCCCCTCGAAATCCCATGATGAGGACACTTCCTGAGCATGTTTTTAAATTTGTTCCATGTCTCATCAAATGACTCTGCATCCTGTTTTTGAAATACTGATATGTCGTGCTTGAGCTTTGCAATTTTTACTAGTGGGAAGAACTTTGTACAGAACTTCTGAGCCAGATCATTCCACGTTGTTATGCTAGCTGTAGGTCGAGAATCTAGCCATTCTAAAGCTCTATCTCTCAGAGTATGTGGAAAAAGACGAATTCTGATGGCATCATCTGATATCCCTTGAAACTTGAAGTGTTGGCAAAGTTCTAAAAACCTCGACACATGGGTGTGCGGATTCTCGTCGGCTCTTCCATAAAATTGATGCCCATTTTGAAATAAATGGATAACATTTGTTTTTAACTGGAAGTTCGGCTGACGAAATGGAGGGTAGACAATACTTGACTGATTTTGAATTATTTGCGGAGTCATAAAGTCTCCAACTAGCATGTTCCCTTCATCTTGAACTTGCAATTCTTGATTTCCCAAGTTGTTTGCCATATCTTGTTGTTTTTGTTGTTTTTCTGCTAATTTTGTCTCTCTTAGCTTGCGATGAAACGTGTGTTCGATTTTCGGGTCAACTTCTAGAAGATCTCCGTGTCTCGAACTTCGCATACACAAATCTGCGAGAAACAAATGAAAGAGAATGTATGAACTGAAATAAAGAAAGAAAATTTAAATAAATCTAAAAGTTCGAATTAGTGAAAATAACCTAAGAATAAATCTAGACTATAATCCCCGGCAACGGCGCCAAAAACTTGATCGAATAATTTTGACTCTTACCGCAAGTGTACGGTATCGAACAAGTAATACAATGGATTTGAGTCCGAATGTCGTTCCCACAAGGATTGGTTAGATTTATTTTCTTAAATTATTAACCTTAACCGAAACGAATGAGTTTTCATTGATTTATAAGAGATTCTAAATGATTAGACCAAATTACCAAAGATATCTAAAATTAATGATCAAATAAATAAGTAAATGGAATTTTCAAGATTTATTTAACAAATGTATGTGAATGAAGTGCTAGGATTTAGAATACATCTTAGTATTAATATTTCACACTTTGATTCAAATAACCCAAGACAAGGTATATTATTGACGATCAATGTTTCTCGAATGCCTAAAACTCTCTTTCGAACAAGAATTAAGCCTTTTCCTAATTACCATCCACCTATATTTCTATGATGAATGCTAACATTTAGGAAAACATTAAACAAGCACAACATGAAGAGATCACATAGGACATAGTGATATATTTCTATCCATATCGAACCCTATGGCTATTGATACAAGTCTAGTGAATTTCCACTCTTTCGATCATAAAAATTCACCACATACATCATATAATTCATGCATCAAAATTATAGATGAAAATAAATACGAATCAATAACTCAAAATACCAATTGTCATAAGATTAAGTAAACCAAAGCATGAAATAATTTTCTAAGACTTCATCATAATCCTAACACAATGGAAAATTAGCCTAAATACATGTTTAATAGCAAATCACAAATATGAAAGAACTTCATCACCTATAATATGAAAATCTCAAGAAAATTAGGATGAATCTTCACAAAATCGCTCTCCAAAACTTTGATGTGCTTCTTAGTGTATTAGGTCAAGAATGAATCCCCAAATTTCGTGTATTCTCTTCTATATATATGCCCCCCTTCTAACCTAGGCGAAAGGGGTGAATTAAATCAGAATTCGCGTAAAAAGCCCACCAGTGGCCCGGTCGATACTACCGTGCGGTCGCACGGTTCAAAAGTGTGTGATCGCAGCCTCGAAAAGCCAACCTTCAGTCGCCTGTTTTTTCCTTCGTGCGGCCGCATGGCTCATTTAACCGTGCGGCCGCACTGTTAAATTTTCGGGTGCAAATTTTTTTATCTTTTAACTTCTGCAACTTGGTCCTTATGCTTTTGAAAATCTTCGATTTCATCTTTTCTTCCATGATTCTCCTTCTTTATCCATGTTTTGCATCCATCACTCTTGTTTTGCTCAATTTTGGTTTAATTTCCTCCCCTTTTGCTTATTCTTTCCTCTAATTGCTTCATTCTCTTGATTTCGAAATAAAACGGAAATATGTACAAAAGATAGATAAATTAGTAGCCATTATTCTCAAATAACTATATAAAATCCTAATTTAAGCACGTAAATAAGTGCATAAAATGCACTTATCAGTTACCCTAGTTGTTAGGTCATTTTTTTACTTATTTATATGCTATTTTTTCATTGTAACAATTAGATTTTGATGAATGAAATAAATTGAGTGTTTTTACTCTCTAAAGGTGAGGATTCCCTTTAAATTCGAACTTAACAAATATTGTGAGATATTTGTGACATTCAACAAATCGAACTTATCAAAGGAATTGGACAACATTTGTGCGTTCACCCCATTATGGTTCTTGTTTTCGCATCCTAACTGGTCTCGGGTTTAATATACCCATGTTTCTTGTATCGTGAGGCTCAGGTCATAGTGTTATCGTCCGTTCCAACCTGAATTTAGAACTTTCCCAACGTTATTTAGCGAGTTCGACGTGATTTCCCTCCCGGAATCACATCAGGCTGATTTGGACCGATCAACTTTTGGTTAGAATTCAAATTGGCCCAAAATGGATTGGAATCAAATTAGTGATGGCAACAATTCCGTCCATAGCAAAACGGCGTTGTATTGATATTGTCCAATGTTAGACGACACCGTTTTGCCCTCATTTCACAGGGTGTTGTTTTACCTTCTCTCTAAAGGATATATAGGTTAGAATTTTAGGTTAGTTTTCTATTATGTCAGTCTGTCATTGCCTTTCCACCTCTCTTTGCATTTTTGCTGATCCTTAAGATTTCCTTGTGTTCTTCCATGTTGTGCATCTTTTTTGCTCATTATGTTCAGAAAATTTAGCAATTTTTTTTGCATTTTTGGTTGTTCTTTATGTTTTGAATTTTTGGTCGTTCTTTATGTTTTATTGCTAATTTCTAGCGTTATTTGGACTTCGTCCATTTTTTTGCATCTTTCCTCACCGATTTGATTTGAACATTGTGGTTATGCGTTCGTAGAGGTTATGTAGTCATTTGTGAGGCCATCAATTCAATTCTTTTTGGGGTTAGGGTACAGTTCTTTTGATTCAGTAGTATTCTTTTTCATTTTCCTCCTTTGTAGAACTTCAGTGTTTCATTTATGTGTTGCTAGAGGTTTTGGGTGATTTCTACTGCCTTCGATCCAGTTATTTTAGTGGTTAGGTTATTGTTGTTTTGATTCAATCATTACTATTTTTTAGTTATCTCCTTTGTGCAGTTTCAAAGTTTCTTTTGTTGTTTAGGCCATGTTTTTGTGTGACCAACTTTATCTGTGTCGATTGAGGTCTCAAAGGGCTTTAATATTTTTAGATGCCGTTCTCTTTGTATTTCGATTTTGAATTTTATTTTAAATTTTGAATTTTGGTTGTTTTTTTGGAATTGCTGAAAATATGTTCTTTTTGTGATTTTGAAAAACTGTTTTCAAAAATAAAAAACTGAAAAATGCATTTACATTGTAATTTTTTATATATTTATTTTGTGATATTTTATATGTAAAAAATGGTTGATTTGTTGCATTACATTAATTTTAATATTAATAAATCAGTTAGTTCTCTATTAATAAATTCATCATTAATATTGTTTCAGCTAAACAAAAATTTAACTCCATACCAACAAAATCTTAACATGAATCTATATATAATGACAAAATAACATAAGAACTTCAAATGAAGGAAGTGCCTCACTTTTACAAAAAAAAAAAAAAATCTTAAAATGGATTTATATATAATGGCAAAATAACATAAGAATTTCAAGTGAATGAAGTGTTTCACTTTTACAAAAAAATAAAATAAAAATATTTACAAATTATTTTTTTTAACATGGATATATATATAATGACAAAATAACATAAGAATTTCAAAAGAAGGAAGTGTCGACTTTCACAAAAATAATAATAATAATAATTTAGAAAAAAAAATTTTTAACATGAATCTATATATAATGACAAAATAATATAAAAATTTCAAGTGAAGGAAGTGTTTCACATTTACCAAAAAAAAAAAAAAAAAATTCAAAACGCGCGTTTTGGAATTTTTAATACAAAATATTCAAAACGCTATAAACTCGTTTTGAGTTTCCTTTGTATTTTTTTTGGTGTTTTGGAAAACGCGTTTCTGAAAAATGGGCAAAGTGAACGCGTTTTCGATATTTTTAAAAATCGAAAACTCAAAACGGACTGAAAATAATAAAGAGAACGGGGCCTTAGAGTTTCATAGTTTTTAACGTTTGTCTTCTTTACAGATTCCTTTTGCCTTAAATGTTTTGTTCTTGAATTTTTCTTAATTTATTTATCACTTTTCTCACTTTTATTGTTCGATCATTTTCCATTCTCTCTTTTTTTCTATTGTTAAGGGGTACTGCATTGACATATCCTTCGTTGTCTATGTTGTTATATTCATGTTTACTTCTGTCATTAGTTTTTCAATAAAACTATTCTACATTTCTTGCTTTGCATCAGAGGCTTTAATAATCTTGGCTTGCATTCATTTTTAAAAAAAAAAAAAAAAATCTATAGAGTACAACAATTGGAGACATTTGAGTTGTCCTTTTAAAAACAATTGAGATGTGTTTTTAGATCTCTTGACTCCTTTATTTTTATTTATTCGTGAATTTTAAATGTATATGTTTTGTCAAAATACTTGATAGAGAAACTAAAGGATAGTGGCTGAATTTCAATTGCAGATTGTATGTAGGTATGGTTCAGGTTTTGAGACTGGGGTCTGAAGTGTTTGATTGTGGGGTCTGGGGCCTGGGATTTAATTTATAATAATTTAATAATATTAAAAAACTTAACTACAACCTGATTTTTGTATAATTAAACCTTAAACATTATTTTTGAACTGCATTATTTATAAAATTGTGCCGCTGTAATTTCCTCTTGGAATTTAGGCGTGAGTGATTTATTACACACTAAATCAATCAATTATATTGGAGTGCAATCATCAATAGAAAGAAAAATCGTATTACTGAAGGAAAAAAAAAAAAAAATTAATTTTCAACCAAAACAGAATATTAAGGTAGATGAAAAAGATTTCCATATTGTCTGTCCAAACAGTAATAAAAATATCTTGTCAAATCTTACAAAAGATTATTGACAATTATTTCTTATACTTTATTAATATTATTTTTCTCATGGAAAAGGATGGCTTCTTTTTCAAGTTTAGTAACTTCGTGTCTAATTTGGGTTTATGGGGAGGATTTTATATCAATTTTCGTGGAAAAAAAATTAAAAATATTCTCATAAAAATATAGATTAGCCAATTCAAGTATAGTGGTGTGGCCGTGTGGGTAATGAAATCTACATCTACAATCTATCTTCAATGAGCTAATTAGGCCTAATGATACGTTTAAATTTTAAATTTTCAAAATCAGGCAATTATAAACAATTTTACCAAATCAGTTATTAATATATTATTAAATCCAAACCCAAATGCAACAGATTTCATCTTCGTGTCTCTCTTTTCAAACCAGATGCGGAATAGATCTCTTCTTTTGGCTCTCTTTCTTCTCTCTCTTCACAGCAATCCCGACATCCACTCCCTATGACGGCACCACTTCTCCACCAGCGAAGGCTAAATCAGCGACTGCAATGGGAGCCTGCGTGTAGAGGCGTGGTGGATTCCACGGTTGGATGTGTTCTGCCGATATGCTTGGGGAGACATTGAAGCTTGTTGGAAAGATGATGGCGAGGGGATTATAGCCGAATGGGAGCTTGTGCTTAGAGGCGCAGTGGCCTGCAAACAATAGATAACAAGGTGCTTGGGCATTCATGTAGCAACCAAGAATTTTTACGCGATTAATAATTATTTTAATAGAAAATCGTGTCGCTACTATTTCACCCATTTTTATTAAGTTAACGCCACGACGTATTCGTATAGCCAAGTCAAGAAATAATCGAGATCGTTCGATTTTAAATTAAATTCCGAATTTCTAAAAATATCTCCATTCTCTTGATTTAAAGTATATGAAGTCTAAGTACTTAATTCAATGTTATCCCAATATTTATTTGTACAAAAATTACTTTTATTATTTAAATTAAGAAAATATATGCAAGCATGAGAGGTTCCATTATATATAATAATTATGAGAATCTTAATTTAATAAATATGGAAAAGTATATAAATGGTTGATAGAAGTGGCCTGCAAACAATAGATAACAAGGTGCTTGGGCATTCATGTAGCAACCAAGAATTTTTACGCGATTAATAATTATTTTAATAGAAAATCGTGTCGCTACTATTTCACCCATTTTTATTAAGTTAACGCCACGACGTATTCGTATAGCCAAGTCAAGAAATAATCGAGATCGTTCGATTTTAAATTAAATTCCGAATTTCTAAAAATATCTCCATTCTCTTGATTTAAAGTATATGAAGTCTAAGTACTTAATTCAATGTTATCCCAATATTTATTTGTACAAAAATTACTTTTATTATTTAAATTAAGAAAATATATGCAAGCATGAGAGGTTCCATTATATATAATAATTATGAGAATCTTAATTTAATAAATATGGAAAAGTATATAAATGGTTGATAGATTCCATTATATGTAATCATGAAGAGCATAATATTTGTATAAATATGGAAAAGTATATGAATGAATTATATACTCCATTATATATAATCATGAAGAGCATAATATTTGTATAAATATGGAAAAGTATATGAATGATTGATAAGACTCCATTATATGTAATCATGAAGAGCATGATATTTGTATAAATATGGAAAAGTATATGAATGATTTATATACTCCATTATATATAATCATGAAGAGCATATTATTTGTATAAATATGGAAAAGTATATGAATGGTGCTTTAATTTAAGAAAAGGATGTGTTAAAATTAATAGAATTGAATGATTATGTTTACAATATGCCAACTTTATACATCTATTTAAACCCATCTCTTTTACACACAACTCTACACATATACACTTATTTCCAATCTCTTGACAAAATCTACAAGTAAGAGAAATTCAAGGTGGTCAAGAAAGTTTTGGTCCATTTACTACTAAACTTCATTTTAATCTTTTAAAAGGTAAGTATATCTTATGTTTTTATGAAAAGTAAGTATGTTTTTATGAAAGGTAAATACACCTTATGTTTTTATGAAAAGTAAGTATGTTTTTATGACAAGTAAGTATATCTTATGTTTTTATGAAAAGTAAGTATGTTTTTATGAAAGGTAAATACACCTTATGTTTTTATGAAAAGTAAGTATGTTTTTATGACAAGTAAGTATATCTTATGTTTTTATGAAAAGTAAGTATGTTTTTATGAAAGGTAAATACACCTTATGTTTTTATGAAAAGTAAGTATGTTTTTATGACAAGTAAGTATATCTTATGTTTTTATGAAAAGTAAGTATGTTTTTATGAAAGGTAAATACACCTTATGTTTTTATGAAAAGTAAGTATGTTTTTATGATAAGTAAGTATATCTTATGTTTTTATGAAAAGTAAGTATGTTTTTATGAAAGGTAAATACACCTTATGTTTTTATGAAAAGTAAGTATGTTTTTATGACAAGTAAGTATATCTTATGTTTTTATGAAAAGTAAGTATGTTTTTATGAAAGGTAAATACACCTTATGTTTTTATGAAAAGTAAGTATGTTTTTATGACAAGTAAGTATATCTTATGTTTTTATGAAAATGTTTGGATCATTGCTATGAAATCAATCTCACAAGATTGTTATGGGTTCCATATGATATGTTTATGATTATACTAAGGGGACCGGAGTTTAGTAGCGCTACACATAAGAATTCTTGCCATTTAAGTTCGGTAAAATTCTTGTGTCTCCCTATGTTTATGAATATTTCAATCCTATCCTATGTTATGATGAAAATGATCCATATGCTTTCAAAAGAAAATTTATGCTTGGTATACTTACTGGGATTTTATAAATCTCACTCCACGATATTTACCATTTTCAGATAATTGTAGGTTCGAGGCGGTCAACATGGAAGTGGCAAAAGTGGTTAAGATTGATGAGATAATTATGTTGAACTTTATGTAAGAAAATTATGTTCTATTTTTATTCACAAATAAAATTATGGGATTCTAATTATTCTTTTGAATAATTTTACATTACTATTTAAGTCTCGATAATATGATATGAGTCACTTTTTGTGGCACTCGAATGGTTGAGAATTCGGGTCGTCACAGTTGGTATCAGAGAAAAGAGTTTTAAAAACGATTCTGTAGATTTTTGAAATTTTATTTCTTTAAAAAAAAAAAAAATCACTATTCACGTGAACAGTAAAACGACGTGCTATTCATGATGAACAGTGAACGAAATCACTATTCATTATAAAAAAAAAAGTTGAATTTTCACATGTCAAGTATGGTTATGATTTTGAAAAGCATGATGAAATTTGATGTGCGAATTTCAAGGACAAAATTCATTTTAAGCAAGGGAGTTTGTAATGTCCTGAAAATTTTATGGAATATAATTAGTTAGTGATATGATGTTTATATTGATGTCTTTGATAAATTTCTAGAAGTTCGGGGACTAAAGGAAAAATAAGATTTGACGATAAATTTTATTTGGGTTAAGTTATTAATTATTGATGGGGAGATAATTACTATATCGATATTGGATTTGTTTTGAAGACTGTGATTAATTAGGAATTATGATTCAAGAAAATGTTGATTTGGATACAACCACATTAAATTATTGTTGATTAAAGGAAAATAAGATTATATGAAATATTTTAACTCATCACTCTACTATGTCACTCTCCACGTATTGACTCCTCGAATCAGGTATGTTATATGCTTTGCAAGTCATTTACGATTTTATTAAGACATGTTAAGTATGAAATCTTCATATGTTATGAATCTTTATGTGTTACACATAATATACATGTCAAGTATGATATAAATTGATAGAAGACTCAATTTTTTTTTATTCTTTTCAATGTAGAATCATGAGACAGAGAGGATATTTATATGAATTTTGGTGCATATTAAGCTTAGTAAGATTGACTCAATTAGAAATTAAGTTGGGTTGTAACTTTTGCCCAAAATATATGGAATAATATATTAAACAAACAAAATTGATAATGAATTCGTACAATAATTTATCCCTTTATCACTACCTTTGTGTAAAAACAAGGGAAAAACTGTGGATGATTATTAGTACTTCCTCTTCAAGTTTCAATTTTCGGTTCAATAATTTATCCCTTTATCACTACCTTTGCTTAAAAGCAAGGAAAAACTGTGGATGATTATTGGTACCACTCTTCAAGTTTCAATTCTGAAAAAAAAAAAAAAAAAAAAAAATTCAGAAAGAAAAGAAAGAAAGAGAACGGGTGTTGAGCATAATGGGAATAATATGACTTAAGAATGATTTTCAAAATAATTGTTGTCCTCGAGTTTAGAAATGATGAACCTTAAATGGACTTTGCATAATTGATTTTAGACATGGCATTAAGTATGAGAAGTCAACAGAAATGATTAGAAATATGTTCAGATTATCTATCATTTAGATTTAATGAGAAATAGCGAGCCAATTTTATGAATTTTTATGAGATGTTAAGATTATAAGTGATATGATTTTAATGAGACTTTTATGAGAAGCATTTAGGGGTGGGCGTCGGTCGGGTTGGGTCGGTTTTTTGCCCAACCCGAACCCAACCCACCACGGTCGGGTTGATAAAAAATCAACCCAACCCAACCCAATTACGAATTCAAACCCAACCCAACCCAACCCACCAAATTTCGGTCGGGTTGGGTCGGGTGGGTCGGGTTGGTCTTCGGCCCAATTAGTAAAATTTTTGAAAAAAAAAAAAAAAACACTCAAGAATCTATCTTTAATTCAAAATCAATTATGTACACTACAATAACCAAAAATACAATAAATTGAACACTTGCTAATAAAATTAAAATATGTTCAATCAATATTTAAATAAGTCAAGTTTCATTACTTTAAAAAAAAAAAAAAAAAAAAAAAACGTCTTTTTTTTTGTTGGGTTGGGTTGGGTTGGGTTGGGTCGGGTTGTTCACCCAACCCGCAACCCGACCCAACCCGAAATTTTTTTTAAAAAAAAAACCCAACCCAACCCAATTTTCATGAAAAACCGACCCAAACCGATCGGGTTGGGTCGGTTTGGACGGGTTGATCGGGTTGGGTCGGTTTTTGCCCAGCCCTAGAAGCATTATGAAGTTAGAGATTTAAAGATTTGGTTATTGGGAATTAAGTAATGGATATTATGTTGAGTAAGTGAATTATGCCTCTATATTGAAGAGAAATTTATTATGAACTTTGGCCTTGTGATTAAATTTTGGGAATATGATTTATGACTTATAAATATAAGTATGAGTAATCTTTTGAGCCAATTAAGGTATTGAAGGAAGTGATATTGTGATATTGACGACTATGATTTGAAATTTCTATGTTGAGGAATTATGAATTGATTTTCTGGAATATTTTTTTATGATATTGAAGTTTGATGAAATTGTGGTCAATTTTTAGATCGTTGTGATCAAATGTGGAATTATTTATTATTGTGAGTTATGAAGTATGCTTACGGTTTGAATAAGTCCAAATTTCAAAGGAAACTCTGCTTAGAATTTTATCGTTTGGAATTAAGAGCATAGTATGGTATGCAATCACTAAGAGAATTGAGGTTAGACATGCAAATTCATTTACATCACAAACGAGATTTAGTAGATGATAACAGAGATATTTATTATTTTCTCGTAAGGAGAACACACAAGAGTCACATTGGAAAGAAATACATGAAACACGCAAAATCAAAAGAAAGCAACATGGGAAATTCCTCAAATTGAGAGATGTGTTTCCGGAGTAGCCGTATCCTACCACCTCTGACCTTTTGAGGAAATAAAGAAACCTTCAAAGAGGTGTGTTTCGAGAGTAAGAATACTCCGTAATCTACCACCTGGAACCTTTGAGGTACACACAAGATTTAAACATTAAGGAAATTCTAGGAAATTAGAGGGGTGTCTCGAGAGTAAGAATACTCCGTACTCTACCCCCACCTATTCTAAGATTCATAAAGTTAAGTTTACATTAACCGGACTCCATTTTCGCTTGATTCCCCTTCCTTGCGACCAATCTATCTTAACCCCTGCTGGATCTTGTATTGAGATATATGACTGCAGCTTATCCAGTAGTTCATCAATAGTAGGAGCAGAAATAAGGAGCCTTCTGGAAAATGGAGAGATGAATCCCTGTTCCACAGCATAATCAAGAAAGGTTAACAAACCATCAAAGAAATTGTTAACATTCAGAAGCCCAATAGGCTTAGTATGGAGACCTAGTTGAGCCCACGAGGTAATGTTAAAGATTTCTTCTAAGGTACCAAAACCTCCGGGCAGGGCTATAAAGGCATCAGAACCATATAGCATACAAGTTATGCGTTCATGGATGGATAATGTTTGAACTTCATGCCCTCGTGTTTTGCCTGCAACATCTACCAAAGGGACAGGTATGACACCGATTACTTTTGATTTCTCTGCAAGAGCAGATTGGGAAACACAACCCATTAGACCACTGCTACCACCCCCATACACAAGAGTGATACCTTTTTCCCCAGTTTCTTTTCAAGATCTACGGCCGCTTCTAGATAACTGAAGCCTTTCCCCACTTTTGATCCACAAAATACACAAATAGTTTTGATCTGTCGAAGTTTTGGTGCTTCCATCTTTGATAGTATAGAAGAGAAAACTTACGAAGAAGATGTGATTTTGGGATGCCTGAACTATGAAATATGTTTGGCTATTTAAAGCCGAAAAAATTTACTGTTTTTGATTGATTATGAAAAAGTAAAGATTTACTTTTGACAAAATCGGCCAACTTTTGACTGTTTTACCAAAGATATCACCTTTCGGTGATTTATTTCCAGCTTTATCAAAACTCGAGAAAGGAAAATATATTTTATTTCCAAAACGCGTGAAAGAAAACAGCAAAATATTTTAAATGTGTATCAAGAAATTTACCTTATATCATTGTTGAACTGCCAGAAGTCTCATTTTGTAAAACAGACTGGCAAACAGGATCTTTTGCTATTATATTTTGGAGACTATAACGATTTTTGTCCTCGTTAAACTGAGCGTATAAGGAGAGAAGTTCACGTTGCACATAACCACTTGGGTGCGTCTCAAGAGTCAGTCGAATATCATCCAAAGACTCCTTACTCAGTCCACCCTTTATGAATTTGATTTTATCATCCCGATTAGTAGAAGAATATCCTACTGTTTTGCAACGAGTATCACAGTTCCAACGAGCACATTTGTAGCAACCATTCAGCCTTTTTGCTCTTCGTTTCTTTGCGAAGGTGCTTTTGCCTAAACCAGGCATGTGCTTTGGAAATGTCATAGGTAATTCACCAGATAGTCGAACCTTTGCTTCGATCAACCAGCGAACATCTTCTGAAACACCATGAGCCATCAGCAACCTCAATCTTTCGAGTCTTATTCGATAAATTTTCCTCAGATCATTCATTGGAAGACTGGAATAATACTTGCGAATGTTTGTAAGAATGATATCCATGTTTTTGATGGATCTAACCTCTTCCCAGCATGAACTATTTAAAAGCATTAAGGATCGGAGGGAATCCGCGTGATATTGATTCCAGCAAGAAAGCGCGGAATAGAATAATGGAAAAGAGGGAACAAGAGTTTATACGCCGTTTACTTTCTTGATAAAAGGAAGATTTGATGATGACGGGATTTGAGATATGGAATATTTTCTTGGATTTTGGGTACTGATATTTTGATATAATAATCAAGGTATAGAAATAATACGGGGATACGTGAAAGTGAAATAAGGACTGTATTGAATCAGGATTAATAAGTTTGTGCAAGTGAAAGGAATACCTTACGGGAAATGTTATGATATTTGAGTTAAGAATTTTAATTATTTGGGAGATATTTGTTTATTAAATTTTGCAGAAATTTTGGGTTACAAATATTGAAAAGATAAACTGATGATTATGTTGATATGTGAATAACATGTTTGGGTATATTACATAGAGAATATTCAGGTAATCGTTTTAATTATTTTGGGATATTTGGTGATAAGAAGAAATGACAAATTATTATGGTATGATATGTTAGTAAAGATTTATTGAAATTTTAGAGATATTAATACGAATATTTGAGGTCACATGATACGATGATAAATGACAAGTTACATGAATACTACAAGATATGATGAAATATCACATACGATTGGGAATTTTCATTTTGATTCAGAAGAATTTATGAGTAGACATATGTCTATTATTGATAGAAAAGTCCATGTCTTAAGAAAACAAATTGATGTATTTAGTCAAAGTCCAGTGGGTTAAATATGGTTGGGTTAAATATGGTAGCGATGATGCTACATAAGAAGAAGAAGAAGAGATTCTGATTAAGTGTTCAGAAATCATAAGATCAAGTAAGATTAATTTCGAGGACGAAATTATTTTAAGGGGGTAAGTTTGTAGCGACCAAGAATTTTTACGCGATTAATAATTATTTTAATAGAAAATCGTGTCGCTACTATTTCACCCATTTTTATTAAGTTAACGCCACGACGTATTCGTATAGCCAAGTCAAGAAATAATCGAGATCGTTCGATTTTAAATTAAATTCCGAATTTCTAAAAATATCTCCATTCTCTTGATTTAAAGTATATTAAGTCTAAGTACTTAATTCAATGTTATCCCAATATTTATTTGTACAAAAATTACTTTTATTATTTAAATTAAGAAAATATATGCAAGCATGAGAGGTTCCATTATATATAATAATTATGAGAATCTTAATTTAATAAATATGGAAAAGTATATAAATGGTTGATAGATTCCATTATATGTAATCATGAAGAGCATAATATTTGTATAAATATGGAAAAGTATATGAATGAATTATATACTCCATTATATATAATCATGAAGAGCATAATATTTGTATAAATATGGAAAAGTATATGAATGATTGATAAGACTCCATTATATGTAATCATGAAGAGCATGATATTTGTATAAATATGGAAAAGTATATGAATGATTTATATACTCCATTATATATAATCATGAAGAGCATATTATTTGTATAAATATGGAAAAGTATATGAATGGTGCTTTACTTTAAGAAAAGGATGTGTTAAAATTAATAGAATTGAATGATTATGTTTACAATATGCCAACTTTATACATCTATTTAAACCCATCTCTTTTACACACAACTCTACACATATACACTTATTTCCAATCTCTTGACAAAATCCACAAGTAAGAGAAATTCAAGGTGGTCAAGAAAGTTTTGGTCCATTTACTACTACACTTCATTTTAATCTTTTAAAAGGTAAGTATATCTTATGTTTTTATGAAAAGTAAGTATGTTTTTATGAAAGGTAAATACACCTTATGTTTTTATGAAAAGTAAGTATGTTTTTATGACAAGTAAGTATATCTTATGTTTTTATGAAAAGTAAGTATGTTTTTATGAAAGGTAAATACACCTTATGTTTTTATGAAAAGTAAGTATGTTTTTATGACAAGTAAGTATATCTTATGTTTTTATGAAAAGTAAGTATGTTTTTATGAAAGGTAAATACACCTTATGTTTTTATGAAAAGTAAGTATGTTTTTATGACAAGTAAGTATATCTTATGTTTTTATGAAAAGTAAGTATGTTTTTATGAAAGGTAAATACACCTTATGTTTTTATGAAAAGTAAATATGTTTTTATGACAAGTAAGTATATCTTATGTTTTTATGAAAAGTAAGTATGTTTTTATGAAAGGTAAATACACCTTATGTTTTTATGAAAAGTAAGTATGTTTTTATGACAAGTAAGTATATCTTATGTTTTTATGAAAAGTAAGTATGTTTTTATGAAAGGTAAATACACCTTATGTTTTTATGAAAAGTAAGTATGTTTTTATGACAAGTAAGTATATCTTATGTTTTTATGAAAATGTTTGGATCATTGCTATGAAATCAATCTCACAAGATTGTTATGGGTTCCATATGATATGTTTATGATTATACTAAGGGGACCGGAGTTTAGTAGCGCTACACATAAGAATTCTTGCCATTTAAGTTCGGTAAAATTCTTGTGTCTCCCTATGTTTATGAATATTTCAATCCTATCCTATGTTATGATGAAAATGATCCATATGCTTTCAAAAGAAAATTTATGCTTGGTATACTTACTGGGATTTTATAAATCTCACTCCACGATATTTACCATTTTCAGATAATTGAAGGTTCGAGGCGGTCAACATGGAAGTGGCAAAAGTGATTAAGATTGATGAGATAATTATGTTGAACTTTATGTAAGAAAATTATGTTCTATTTTTATTCACAAATAAAATTATGGGATTCTAATTATTCTTTTGAATAATTTTACATTACTATTTAAGTCTCGATAATATGATATGAGTCACTTTTTGTGGCACTCGAATGGTTGAGAATTCGGGTCGTCACAATTCATCATCTAAGGAAATGATCAGAATCTTGAATTAGACTCACGATTTGAATGTGGACTGTTGGGGTAAAGATTGAGTCAAAGTGGTGAAGGTTTTGGGAAGGATGACAAGTTTATGGCAAAAATAGGGTCTTTTGAACTTGATTGGGTTGGATTAAATTTTGATGTTTCCAATTGTGTAATGCTTAGAACGTGGAGGGACTATGGTGGAGATAAATTGGATTTTGGTTTCCCCTCAAATCATTCATGGTCCATTTACATGGTTCATTTGCATATTGTTACCCGTCTCTTTCATTCCAGATGGCTCTGCATGATGGAAAAGCATGTGACGCTTTGACACAATTATTTGATTTTTTCTTTGATAGAAGTAGTTGTGGTGATGGTGGTGGTGGTGAGACGGTGGTGCTACTATTGAGGCGGTAGCCGCGGTGATGAGATAGTAATTAATTACGAATTACATTAATGTTTTACAAATTCATTAGTAACAATTGTAATTAATTACAAAATTGAAATAAAGTTACAATTGTAAATTGTAATTCATTACAAAATATAATTAAGTTGCAATTACAGTTGTAATTAAAGTGAATGTAGTTAATTCAATTAATTTTAGCCAAAAAAATCTATCATATTTTACAAAAAATTCATTAATTACAATTGTAATTAATTAAAAAACCTGATTTTGATAATTACTTTGATAATTTTATAATAAGTTACAGTTCACTTGATTATAAACATTTCAAACTTGAAATGTTTGTAATAATGAATTTAATTCATCTACAATCTACATCTATCTACATCTACAATCTATAAAAAAAGTAATTATATTGACACCACCAAAATTGTTAATCACGCCACACTTTTCATATTTACTAAATTAGTCATAATTAAATTGACTTAAATAACCATCATATTAAATTAATTTATCTTATTTGTCATTCTTATATACACCACAAATATAAAAAATCCTAAATTTTATAAAATGATGTGCTAATTAAAAATACAATCTTTCTCTTCTGCGTGGAATCATCTAATTTCCTGTCTTGTTTACAGTGATTGGTGGATGGATATATGGTTTCTACAATTCATTTAAACATAACCCAACTGTTGAAAAACTGAATTTTTATCGAAAAAACCAAAGGAAGCCGGCCTTCATTTCTTGAGTTTGTCTGCATTTCTTTGAAGTTCGTTCAAATCCAATATATGTTATTTTGTTGATAATAAAACAAAGGAAAAACGTGAATTGGATTTGAACGGAATTATGAGAAAAATAAATTTTGAAATTGGATTTGAACGAACTTCCAAGAAAGTAAATTCTCACAATTGATTCTACTGATTATTCAACTGAATTATGACTATTGGATGATTTGTGATGTACGTTTTTATTTTCATTTGATTTAGTAAAAGTTATTTTTGTAAAATTGAATGTGGTGTATTTATAAAATTTATATTTTAATAATTATTTATATATAATGTAGTGTGGTTAACAAATTTGGTTGTGTCAATATAATTATTAACCTCTATAAAAAAGGTGAATAGTGAAGAAACTTTTGATTCCCTAATATACTCTCATATATTTAATAATATACCTAATTTGTCACCATTCAATGTTTATACGATAAATTATATAATATAATAATTTACATCTACATCTAAATCTACACACACATATTAATAAATGGATTAATGTGGAAACTTTTTACTTTTTATTTTACCTTTTAAGTTGTTATATTTTAGATCAATATTATTCGTAACATTTAATTTTTTTTTTTTTTTTTAGGCTGAGAAACTTTGCTAATTAAGAATGTAAAAGAAACATTATATAAAAAAAAAAATGTAAAAGAAACAATTTCAAACTCTTTTGAAAAAATGAATATAAAAATAAATTTATTTATTTTTAATTATGTTCTAATTAAGAATATAAAATAACTAATTTAAAAACTCTCTTATAACAAAACAAATAGAAAATAAAAAAGTAAAAAAAAATGTCTAAACTTATAGAATAATGCTATGTATATCAATGTTGAGATAAATATCAATCCAATTGACACTTTATTATTGAAAATTGAAGATGTGACTTGTAAATGCACATGGACACCTCTACATTCTCCAATAAATATGTGTCAATTGAGTTGAGATTGATCTCAACCTTTAGATAAATAGCATTACTCAAACTATATATCTCCTGTTTTATATAGGAGTAAGATTTTTAGTAGATTTTTTATAAAAGTTGATGAGATGTGTAGTTAAAAACTTGTGAACGTCATAAAATTTGTGATTAAAATTAATTATTGACTTTGACTTGATGTTAAAATCAGATTTTAATCAGAACCAAAACTGATGCATAATATTAGACTTTTTTTCATTATAAAAATATGTTTCTAAATTAATTTAACTTTCCTATGCATAGTTTTCATATTTATTCTACAATTTATCATAAATTTTTTTATAAATTAATTTTCGATATGTCTAATATTTTATGATGCAGATTACTTCTTGATATGTAACATTTATTAAACTGATATTTTAAATAATTATCGAACATATATTTCGAGAAATTTTGAGAAATTTCAATTTTCTAAAATCTACAAAAAATATACAATTTTAAATTTAACTTTTCCTTTAACAATATTAATAATACCAAATGCTTACAAAATCAATTTTAAAATCCTCCAGAAACATTACTAATATCATTCATCTTATACATAAGATGTGCAAAGCACGTGCTTACTATATAAATTTGTAAATATTTTCATTTCATGATGAGTTGCATCAAGAAGATATACCGAGCTAGCATGGAAACTGTTGTGAGAAATATTAAAAATTATAATTGCTTGTATATATTATTTTATTTTATCAAAGAAGGAGTAGTTTATTTTGTAATGATGACAAGAATATTACAATAAGTTACGATGCTGTTCCAAAAAAATATATATAAATATATTTGTATCCATTTTCGTGTTCATCTCATTTCTTTATTGTTTTATTGTCTTACGTAATTATATAATTTTACTTCTCAGCCATACAAAGTGTAACAAAAATTGGTATTGCAGTCTTGTGTTCTCTTCAACAAATTTCTATGACAAAATATATTACTACCACAAAATGTATTTAACACACCATATTATATTATCACCACCTATAAAATATTCTTTTTATAAATACACCACAATACAAATACATATATACCCCTTATTTAAGTTTTTAAAAAAATGATAAAAATTGTGCACACAGTCCTAACAGTCCGTTCCCTTCTCTGATGCATCCCTACTTCTCCCAAGTATTTCAAATCCTTGTAATCCCAGCTCACCACCGCATCACAAGCCCTCTCAAAAGGTCACCTTGTAATCCTTGTCAAAAGGTCACTTTACTAATGTTAATAACATAATCTAAATTAAATTTCTTCTTACTTTAATTATTCCTTTTTATTTCTTTAATTCAATTCAAAAAATAGTTATCGATTTCTTCATTAATAATCAATAATGGCAGCCTTAAGAAAAGTAATGGCGGCTGACCTAATTAATGCTTTCTTCTCTTTTTCGTTGGAATCAAAAAAAAATTATACCAACAAGTTTTATCGAAAATTAAATGTAATTAAATAACCAAAATTTTCGAATGACATCGAAAGCATAGAAAATCTATATAAAAAAAAAAATTAAGTGCTTATTGCCCTAAAAATCATTGTACAAACAATTAAAAATATATTTCACTGACCTGAACTTCAATTTGTGTTTGCAAGACATTATTTGAGAAATCATATGAAATTATTGTACAAACATCCATTCAAATTAGCTTGTTATTGAAAAGCAAGAATTGAATAATAAAAAAAAAAAAAAACAAACCAAGGAGAACAAGATAATTTAGAAACAAAAATATAAAGAAGAGATGAAAAGAAAAGATAATTATTTGAATGATTGTGGTGCACATAAAAATAGTGAGATAAAATAAAAGGATATTTTTGTAATTTTATTTATGCCTATTTTAGTCAATAAAGAAAACATTTAAAATTGTGGTGTGAAAAATAAGTTTTGAGTTGTCAATATAACTACCCAATTTCTAATGGGATTGTACAAATTTTGTGCGCTTCCAAATGTCATCTTTTATAAATTAAAAATGAAAATTGCTGTTACAAGCATGCCTCCGTAGCATAGTGGTATTGCGTTCGCTTCGTAAGCGAAAGGTCGCGAGTTCGATCCTCGCCGGGGGCTTTTCTAGACATATACATTTTTACTTTCAATAAGGTGTTGATTTTACAATATTTACTTTTACGAAACAAGAGGTTAATTGCACTAATGGCCATTGAATCTGTACTCATTGCCATCTGCACCATGAACTTTAATTTGTCTCAATTTGGCGTTGACTTTTCAACCAAACATTCTACTTGTTTATGTGCCAACAAGTATATATCAACTAGAATTTTCGTTGAGCTTTATCTCTAATTATTTTAAACTTTTTTTTCTCAAACTCATTTTCAACACACATTACCACAATAAAATATTTACGCATAAACTAACTTCTTTTAATTTTTATCACGCATTTTCATGAAATTCATTGATTTTAATTTCCTTGACATAGAATAGTAAGGCCCCTTTTGATTCTCATTTTTAACCACACATTTATAAGATAAAATATTCTACACATAAATTCAAAAAAAAAAAAAAAAATCCCTAATTTTCAACAATACATTTCTCAAAAAAAATAGCTATTCAAAAAATCAATTTCTTTTTAAATTGAAAATCTAACAAACAACACGATGGCTCAAGTAGAAGAGGAAGATGCATGGTAAAATTGAAGTAGTGTTGGCAACGGGACAGATTGAGCCCCGATCCACCAAGCCTCGAAGTTTTTTGATGATCCAGATCCGCCCCGCAATTTGCCAATTTTCAGGGCAGATCGGGTTCGGGATGAGACGGGACGGATCGATCCTCTGATTCATGGACCTATTCGCCAACAATTTTTTATTTATTTATTTGCTTTAATTCTTTTAGGTATAATTTAAACTAAATCTTAAAAAAAAATTATTAATTTTTCTTTTTTTAAGTGAAATGGGGTGGATCGGAGTGGATTGGGGTCGATCTGCCCTGCCCCGCTCCGCTCCAATTCACTCCACTGATCCGCGGATCGGATCGACGGGAAGGATCAGATTTTTTTGCCATCTCTAAACTGAAGAGAAAGCATAGCAAAAGAATGAGAGAATTGTGTATTATGCTAAATTTTAAACTTATAATAAAATAAGGAGAAATATATTACCACCACATTTTTTTATTGATACACCACATTATATTTACACTACATCTAAAAATGCATTTTTGATAAGAACACCCATTTCATTTGACCAATATAACCCTACTCATCCTTACCATATTGCCCTCTTATACGTACACCACACACCCACCTGAAAATCTCTCTCTCTCTCTCTCTCTCTCATACACACACACACACCCCCAAACTCTCTCCCTCTCTCAGTGGAAACACACCTACCTGAAACACGCTCTCTCTCTTAACCTCACCGTCACCAAATTTCTCTCCCTCTCTTAGTGGTAATTCAAGCGCGGGTAGTTGACAGTGATTATAGTCCTAACTCTGAGGCTCCTTCCCAACTTAGTCTTCCTCTCCATCGGCTCCCAACTGAGGCTTTTCCTCCGTCGAAGGCCCGGCTTGCAAGATCCACTAAGGCTTCTAAACTTTAATATCTTTAGCAATGGCTCTTGGCAATTGGTATGTAATAGTGTTATGATGAGCTTTTTTTGTCATCGGTTCATTAATAATGTTCTGATACTGCAAATTTGTGTTCATGTGTGTTCGGGTTTTAATGATTGTTAGTTAGGGGAATTATTTCGTTGCTCATGAACTCCTCAAGTGAAGAGTATGCTGCATTTCGAGAGAAGGTGAAAAGGACAATATATCATTTAGTTCTCTAATCTGGGTTTCTCAACAAATTGTTCTGAGTCATTTGCCTGCAGCTTCCTTACATTCTGGGAAGTTCGAGGTTCGATTTTTCCAATGTCTCCTTATAGATTTTGCTGGGCACTTGGGATTTTTGTTTTTTATGTTTTTGATTTCTAACCCATTTGAATTGTTGGTGTTGGTGGGATTCAAGGTTTGGTTGGTATTTTGTTGAGATTTGGTGTTAGTGTGAGGGCACTAAATTGGAGCTGGGCAATTGGGCATGATACTACAATAACCCCCAACCAGTCGACAACCAAGTTTGCAATGTTTTTTATGCTTGTTTTTGTTGTAAGATACATTGCCTGAAAGTGCACCACTTAACTGGTTTTTCGATAGATTGATGTACTAAATCGATGGTAGAGAAAACAAGAACGAAGGGTTTGGTCCGAAGAGCTTATTGGAAGATACATCTGTTGACCTATGGTCAATTTGACCTTATTGTTTTGATCATAACAAACAAGAATTTATTGTGTTGCTAACAAGTGTATTTCAAGTGTTTCATGTAATGATAAATATTCAAAGCACTCAATGTTCAAAACGTCTCTCAAAGATATAAATCAAAATTATGTGATCGAGCACATGAGACGCAAAGAAGATCATGAAAGAATTGAAGATATTCAAAGGATCAAAATTGAGGTTGAAAAGCATGACATGAAGATCAAGAATTCAAGCATACAAGATTAGAGTTCAAGTTCAAGAGTTGATTTAACTTATGTAAATGTATAACACTCTCAATCTTTAGCGATGAAATTCAACGAGCTCGAAAAATATTTTTATCTAAGTCAAGATTGTCTTTCAAAGGTTATTTGATCTTAAATCATGATTATACTATGTTAAACCACTTTGAAAAACAAGTTAGAAACCTAAAAATCGAAAATTTTCATATTTTTCAAAAGTCAACCGAAAGTCAACGGTCAACAGTTGACTTTCGGTCGACCGAACTTTTGGTCAACCGAAAGTTTCGGTCGACCGAACTTTTGGTCAACCGAAAGTTTCGGTCGACCAATTGGTCAACCAAAAGTTCAACGGTTGAATGTGTAACGGCTATATTAATGATTCGGTCGACCGAAACTCCAGAATTGGTCAACCGAAAGTTGCTGAATTTGAATATTTTGATCTATAAATAGCCATCTCATTCACATTCAATTTGAACAACTTAGAAAAGATTTTATACAAAATTTCTTGTGAAAATTTATTGTTCTTACTTGGTTTATATTCATCTTTTATTTTCATAAAACTTTGATTGATCTAAACTTTGTTTTATCAAAATCATCAAAGTTTTTGGAAGAAAGTTTTGTGAAGATTCTTTGTTTTACATTGTTTAAACTTCTTCAACATCTTCACACTATATTGGAATTGAAGTGTAAGTCTCTCTTTGTTCTAAACTTGTTTTAATCTTTTATAAGAGAGAAATTCCAATTAAGGAACTTTGATTATTTGTGCTACATTTTTCATCATCATTTGATTCATCAAAGTTCCATTGCCTAAACACTTTGAGCTTAACTTATTGTTAATTATTCAAGTGTGGCATCTCTTGGTACTTAAATTGATTCAATATTTTAACAAGAGATCATTTGAAAAACTTTGTTTGATTGCATTGAACTTTTCATTATCATTTGCATCAAAGTTTTTCTCTAACACTCGAGCTTAATTCATTGCTATCTATTGAAGTGTTAGCCTAACTCTCTCGGTACTTAATTTGAGTATATCATTTGTCAAGAGAGTTATTTCAATTGTAAATTCAATTCATTATATCTTGTGGTTTCGAGAGCCTTGTGAAAACTCGATTGTTGGTTTTGAGAGCCTTGTCAAAACTCGATTGTTGGTTTCGAGAGCCGTGTGAAAACTCGATTGTAAAGGATAGGCGCTCCTTGTTGTAAGTCGCCTAAGGATTTGGTACTCCTTGTTGTAAGTTACCAAAATAGTGGATTTGGCCTTGCTCGTGACGGAGAGCTCGGTAACGGGGGACGTAGATCACGTTGGTTGATTGAACCTCCATAAATCGCGTTTGCACTCTCTTATCCCTTTTACTTACGTACATTGCACTTACTCTATTCTATCAATTTATATTGTACAACATTATATCTAAGTGCTATACTTGCCTTATCAATTAAGTTTACACATATATAGCACACTACATTGATAGATTAGTTACTTGTGACACTAAGTGCTCATATTTGTACCCATTGGTTTTTAAGTTTGAGATTATTATCGAAAAAGTTTTATAAACCAATTCACCCCCCTCTTGGTTAGTTTACTCTTGGGTCAACAACATCAAGTTCTTGAAATCGATTAAGCTTCTTCGATTCCGAAGGTATTTCAGACCTGAAAGCTTTATTTCCAAATGAGACATGTATTAGATTGTTGCCTAACAATGGAAATTCATGTCCGAGTAGAACTTAACTTAGTTTATCATTTGTGTAGAACTTAGTGGGGCATTCAATTTCTCTTATAACAATTCAAATTACATATTAGAGTATGAATATGAGGCAAAATGTATTTTGATCTTCATAAATGTTGTGGCCTGACAGTGTTCTGGTAATCTATCTGGTGTCTTTGGTTTAAGAATCTGAAGCAATTGTTGTTTTTTCATAAATAGCCAAGTATGTGCAACACCATAAACACTAAGCAGAAAAATAGTTGCATTTAACATTGCATCATGTCTAGCTATAAAATTTAGCAGTCTTATTGAGAGCTTAGATTAATAGTCTCTTGAGTAGAACTTTCGTTGCCAATCATCTCTTTGAATGCTTCAATTAGTGCTTTATATGGAGTTTCCCACCCACTTGCTAAGTCATCTTTAAACTTGTACCAATATAATGCTACAGGAGGAATTGGACAATTGGGCTTCAAGTTGACCTGGAAATGTAATAAATCATATTAAAAACAATAGTTTTGTACTAATTTAATAAAATTATCATGAAATAAAATACCTAAACAAAGTGATTGTCATGCACCAAACCTAAGGAAATGATCCTATGATTCAATGACGGAGGAGATGGAGAGCTAGCTTAGATAAAAGGACAAGTGCAACATTATATCGAGAAGCTATCAAGTAGCCCCTTTTAGGCATTACAATCCACCGATCAATTGGGGAATTGGTATTAAAGTAAATTAAAATATGCAACAATTCTTTTACCCCTTCTTCATTTCCAAAAAGTTTCTAATAGATGTCACAGTTAGAATTTATCTCATGTATTAGATCATGTCGAACCTGACACCAAACTTCCTCTCCTCGTCCAAGTGAACTAGCTATTGCTCGATAACCATAATTACCATCAAAGTCAACATTGAAAACACTAAATATACACTCCCTAACTTTTTCATGAAAACTATCTGAATATTGGTCACGAACACGAATATTGTTTCTCTAAATTTTCAATTTGTCCTTCCTTACAGTTTTGGCAGAGCTAGTGTTGCTTGAAGAACGAATGTTATTATCTTATTGTACATGTTCGAAGTACGATGGATCTCTCTTTGTTGAAATATCGGCCTTAGATGAAGATCGTCCCTTAGTCTTAACTTTCTCAGAAGGTGGCACCAACGAAGTAGTGGAGGGTTCATATAATTCACGCAACTTCATTTTGAGAAGTAGTTTACCTGCATCGTCACATGTATCAAATTATTTTTTAATATTCTCCAATTCAACTATAATATTCAGCTTGAAAGAAGCATCGTTAGATGGAATCAAAATGTCTTACTTTCGCCAGTGGGGGTGAATTGCTGACAATGGAACTGGGCGACTTCATAATATGTATTGCGATATATCACATGCACATGGCAATCCATGTGTAGACTTAAGAGTGCAATGACACGGACTTTTATCCAATCACATATGTTCGGCGTGCTTTGACTCCTTTAAAATTAGGTCCATCGCATTCTTGGACACAAACCCCCGCAACTCCCTGAAAATATTACGCTTGAAGCTATGTTGCACCAAATTCATACTTTGCTCAAACGACGCCTTTATCTCAATGAATTGCAATTCAACAAGATTATGCATGACTTTCCAAGCATTTTCAAAATCACCATGAAAAGATCCAAGGTACTTTTTCAATCTTGAATGTGCACTCTTGACCCTGTGATCACATGGATACATTTTTGCAAATAATTTAGTTTTTAGTCAAACATGTTGTAATATATTTAAATAAAGAATCAATAACATACCAGTGCAATGAAAAACTTTCAACAAATTACATGTTCGAAGTAACATTACCAAAGTGCATAATTTTATTTGTCCAGGCAGCGACAAATTTCTCCTTGTATTTATTCAACCAAGGTTCTTGAACGTACTCTAGCGCCTTATGATATTTTTAAAATTGAAGAGACAAAGTTTTGGCAGATTGTTCATAGATGTCCTCCGTGCTAGATGCAACCAGTGAACTCCAACTCTCACAGAATTTCTTCCAATCTTCCCCAAGCTCAAAATATTTCTTTGTCTTCGAAGATACATTTTTGGGTAAAACATTTTTAATTGACTGAATAAGAGCTAGTTCCCTATCAGTGATTGCAACTTGAGGCAACACATCCTTGTTTATTAATGTTTTCAATTTTTCCATTGTCCAAGTATAATTTGCTTCCCGCTCGAGTTCCATAAACACAAAAGCAATAGAAAAAGTCATTTGAGTCGAAGTAACTCCCATAATTTCAAAATGAGGACACCAATACCGATTGGTTTTGTAAGTGCAATCCATGATAAGTACATGTGGAAAAATGTTTAACAAACCCATAGATTTCGGATGTGCAAAGAACAAGTCTTTAACTTCGTCAGTTATTTATCGTTCTTATTATTTCTCGATTCTTGTTTTCTTGTATTTGGTTGACTTTAGGTCTTTCCATTTGTTGTTTCGTTTATTTGGCGTTTTCGACATGATTCCCGTGATGGGATCGCATCAGAATGGTTGCGATAATTGTTACGATTTTAATTAGTGTAGAAATATGAATGTTTGCACTTTTAAATAGGGGCGAAGCTAGCTATAGGCTATGCTCTGCCAAGCCCACTAGGATTAAAAAATAAAATAAAAATAGAAGCTTTTTATTTTATTTTATTTTATTTTTGCAGCACTTGGAATTATTTTTAAGTATTAAGTTAATTTTACTAATTATATAGTATGTCGTGGATCTACCAGAAGAGGTATGTAATATGTATAAAAGTATTTGCCTAAAGAAGGAATCCTAGAATTTTAAATGTTGATTATTGACTAATTTATTTAAGTTTTATTACAAGCTTTGATTCATCTCTCGTTCTAGTTCTTTGGACTTAATTATATCTTGTTGGTCAATTGATTTGAATGTTGATTAATTTGTATAAATTACTTATGCTTATAAAGAGCTAATTTAAGGATTTTTTGTAGTCATTAATTTTTTATTTTACCTCTTATTTTTGTGAAATGAATTTCTTAATTGAATTCTGGACAACACATATTCCTTGCAGATTGATTAAATATTAAAAAGCAACGTCTTTCATTATTTTAATAAAAAAGATGATGTTGGATCATAAAGTACCACAAATGTCTCACAAGAAACTTTTATTTCAAATAAAAAATCAATAACTAAGAAAGAAAGCACTGTTGAAACTTTGCAAAGTAATTCATATTATGAACGTGATCCTGAAAAGCAGATTCTATAAAACAATATCCAGTTGACAAACAAGATGAGGTTCGAAAAAATGTCTAAATGGGACCATTTTAATCTATACATAACTATCCTTATATTAGATTTGAAACTCAAAATCTTCGATTTGATTCCATTTTGTTCTTTAGCCCACTACATTCAAATTTCCTATTTGTGCCCCCTATTTAATGCAGCCTATAGACATAAATTCTGAACTTCGTTTAGACTGACCTCCTTCCATTACCATTATCGTCATAACTGTTTTTTTTTTTTTTTGAAATCTCCACGTCATCTTCATCATATATCCGAGATGGAATCCGGAGCAGTCTAATAGCTATTCTACATGATAGTTGACCGCAGGATGTGCTGAACCATTGTCACGGGATTCATCTTCCACACACGATCCGCTTGGTTCACCTTCTTTGAACCACGCGTAATACCCACATTTCATTTTACAACAATTGAACAAATTCCCTTTGTTTTTTAATCTCCTTTTCAACCCCGAAACATTTTATATAGCCACGATCACGCAGCAGGCGATGGCATTTTTGTGGGCGTTCTGTGAAGTAGTGCCCAAGCTGTTTGCAGCTTTGACATATCTTCGAATTCCTTCCGTCATTGTAACACTGTATATTTGAAATCCCAGATTAAAAAAAACAATCAATAAAATACCAGAACATTGCTGATTGTGTTTGACAATTAAAATGCTCCAAAATATGTAGACTTACTGAAGCTAGATATCAATAATTTACCAGAACATTACTGAATCTCCAAAAATTTGAACAATTGCACAAAAAATCAAAATGCTTAAGATTTAAGAACCTTAACTGCTCAATGACCCGTAAGCAAGCCAAAATGAAAATTGACATTACATACTCAAACACAAGATCAAGTTACTAAAGCTCCAAATTTTGAAAAATGGAATAAAAAAATCAAAATGGTCAAGAACTCTAAGTGCTCAAGAACCCGTAAACTAGCAAAGTTAAAATTAAAATTACATATCCAAACACACATAAAAAAGCAAAAAAAAAATGCCCCGAACTGCTCAAAAAATCGTAAACCTAAATGAACCTAAATCGTTCAAGAACCCTAACAACATAAGGGTTTACTTATAAATAAACTTTTTTTTTCCCTCTTAGATTTATGTATCTCGTCGATCTCACAAAAGCTAGAAGGATACCGTGGCCTGAAATCTCTGAGCTGCAACAATCAACTCCGAAGCTGTTGTACTTTTACAAACTCAATCTTTGGTTGAGTTTGAAATTTTATAAGGGGGGATCCTCCGAATAATTTTTACAATAAATCTTCTTAAAAAATGATGTAGGATCTTTTTGTTAAAATTTTTATGCTACTTATATTTTTTAGATAAAATACATAGCTAAAAAGTGAGGAAAAAATATGTGATTACAAATTTATTATGGAGAATTATGTTGTAAAAAAATGTTTTTAAATAAGTTTGTCAAACAGAAACTTATTTGTACAAGTTTTAACACATTTATTTATTTTCAAATATATTAATCCAATTTTTTCATTTTCAATATAACACATTTACATAAAATATCACGTTTATTTATATCAAAATATATTAATCCAATTATTTTCATTTTCAATGTAACACATTTAGATAAAATATATTTATTATAACTCTTATTAAATATGTAATAGATATTAAATTTTATTCAAAAAAATTATTCAGAATATGTGCATTTTTGCGAAAATCTATGCATATATTTTTGTGACGACTTTTCTATTATAATATATATTAATATCACAAACTTTCCTTGCACGGAAGAACAATACGAATGATTTACTGTAAATATTATTTAAAAATAGAAAAAAAATTGTTTGAATACATGACTTGCTTTAATTAATGATTAAAACTGTCAGCAAATGTTCAAAGTAGAAATGAATTAAAATTCTCATAAATTTTTGAAAACCTCTTTAAATACTATACCATTGTTTGAGACCCATTACTTCAAATAATGTGATTTGTAATAGTAAATTTTGGAGATTTTGTGGTTAAAAAAATGAATCTTTTTGGATTTATGTGTATATTATTTTATTCATACAATGTGTGGTTGAAAATGAATTTTGAAAATAATGAGGCTTGAAATAATATGTATCAAATATGAACTAAATTGTTTGTATAGTTTGTGGTTGTTCACATTTGTGTGATGCATGAAAGTTGTTATAGACAAAATATATTTTAAAGAATTGCTCAAACTTAAATTAAATAATGCAATTTCGCAAAAAAATAAATAAAAAATTTTGTCCAAATATTTTTTACTACCATGGATAGAAATAATAAACATCAAAATATTATAATTTACATAAAATAAAGTATTTGCAACAAATTAAATATATTAAAATGAATGTAGCGAATTAAACAATATTGAAGATGCACGAAAGTGAATATCAACCTCAAAATTTTGCATTGCAGGAAAGCAGGGGCGGAGACAACCCAAAATTTTGGCCTGGGCCTCCTTTCATGGATTATTTTTTTATTTATTTTTTATAATGTTAATGGACCTTAACAGAATTTTTCCAAAATGGGGGCTTATGCCCAGTAAGGCCCCCTTTAGTTCCGCCCATGCAAGAAAGTGAAATTCAATCCAAGAGACCGTTTGCATAAATTTTTTATTTTTTATTTTTTTTTAAATGCGATGCATTTAATTGAATATAATTAAATGTATATATTTAATTATATGTCAATAAAATTAAAAAAAGAAAATTATTAATAAAAATCTAAATAAAATATATATAATGGATATTTTGTCTATGCTCTATTTGATATTGTTTAAAAAGAGTTTATTTAAAATAAATAGTTTTTAAGAAAAATGTGTAGTTAAAATATAGTGAATATTTTTTAAGTTTATGTCTAATATTATTATATTGATAAAATGTGTGGTTGAAAAGAAGAAAAAAGTGTTAAAAATTTAAAGGAGGCCAAACATGGTCTATATATGTTAATAATTTTTTTTTAAAAAAATTTTTACCATTTTTTACGACGTATGATTATAATTTTAATATTTAATAAAATTGCGGACCAATGAATTGTTTTACCATTTTTGCGAGGAAACATGCCATGAATTAAGTGTTTTAGCATGTGTACCACAAATACATGAACTCGATTTTGGATTTAAGGTTCGATAAATAATTTTTTTAAAAAATATGTTTTTGAACTAATAACTCAGGCTCATATAATGTGGAAGACTCAACTTACATATTCTTCTTAGACCGATACTTTTCTTTTTATATATTGTTCTTCATAATATTCTTTCAAAAAAGAGATGTAAGGTAGACTTTTTTTGTATATTTTAATATTTTAATAAAAATTGATGACCGATCAATTGTTTAATAAAAATTATATGAACTATTTTTTAAAACCTGTAACATATATTCTACATATTGTAGTTATTTAAGTTTATAATAAAAAATAGACAATGAAGATATAGCAAATAAACATAAATAATGAATAAATCGATTTTACGGACAATATGTTTACTGTTTGCTCTCACTTGTCAGCTTGAATTAAACTTCTCATTGAAATTTTTGATTTGTCACCCATATTACATATTTCACGATTTCACAATAATAAAATAATAATTATAAAAATATAATAATTACTATAAAAAATAATTTATACATTAAAAAAATATCATATTGATGCCATTAAATGCATAGTGCGAATGACAACATAAAATGATTTTACTATAAATATCATTACAAAATATGGAAAAAAAAAGTTTGAACACAAATTTTGCTTTGATTAACAATACAAACGGTCAAGAATGCTCAAAATAGAAATAAATTAGAATTCTCAAAATTTTTGCAAAATCTCTTTAAATACTACATTGTTTGTACATTTTATTGTTGCTCTCACACCCACAGGCGGACCTGCACTGGGTCCTTGTGGGGGCATGTTCCTCACAAAAAAATCTGATTTTTTTAAAAAGAAATTAGAATTTGAGATTTTAGTTTGTCAAAAATTTTGTGTTTAAAAACATTTTTTTATGTTTTCAATGTAAAATATGTGATTGAAAAATTGAGAAAGAAAATAAGTGAAGTTAAAAAGTGGTTTGAGAAATTGTTTTGTTTAAAAATATGTTTTTTTTATAGTTTGTCAAATAGAGGTTAAATTATGTACTATTTGTTTGGAGTTTATACTTTCAAATTAATATTTTGTGCTATTGATCTCTTTTGAAATTTACATTTGGAGATTGAATATATTTTTACAATTGTTTATTTATTTGTTTGTATTAGTTATAGATAAATATTTTAATCATAAATTCACGTTTCCTTGTACGATGATCAACATAACGAAAATGGAGATAGAGAAAAAAAGATTCAACTTTGTGAAGAAACGAATGGAGTTTTGATCTCTTCCTAAATAATAATAATAAAAAATCCCTTGTAATGTCTACGGCAAAAACACAGAAGTATATCTCTGTGCCACACTGTAATAAAATGTCCGCGTCCGCCATTGTTCACACCCGCTCGTGATGTACGAAAGTTTTTATAGATAAATCATATTTTAAACATTTATTCAAATTTAAATTAAACGATTCAATTTTTCAAAACTTATGTTGTTTAGAAGCAAAATGAATAATATATTGGGGAAAAATAAAAATATATAAAGTAAAACTTTTACCTTTGAATTTGAGACGATTTTACGAACAATATTTTTACAGTTTGCTCTCACTTGTTAACTTGTAGTAAATTTCTCATTGAAATTTTCGATTTGATACATATTACATATTTTTTACTTCAAAAAATAATAATTATTACAAAACAAAAAAGTAGTTTATACATTAAAAAATAACATCTTGATACAATTAATAGCATAACATGAATACTAATTTTATTAACGACACATGTATTATAATGTTTACTAAAATATTTAATACAATATTTTTTTTGGCAAAAAAATTCAGATTTAGAAAGCTCTTCTATATATACATACAATATAAAATATAAAATATAGAGATAGATATAGATATGTGATTGAAAAATAATTTGAAAAACTTGTGTGGTTAAAATCTAATTTTAGAAAACATATTAGCCTCCGTTCTTTAACATAATAATTACAATTTATAAATTAATTTATAAATAACACAATTTTTCAAATCACTTTTTAACAACACATGTTTTCTCTCTCCAATTTTCAATCACACATTTTACCTTAAAAACATAAATAAACTAATTTATAATTGCTACAGTGTTGCCAAATAGAGCCTAAATAATATAAACTTGGTTATCGAATAGAGGCTATGTGATGATTATCCAATTTTACTTATTTTAGATAGGTAAATACATGGAAAATGCAAATTTGGAATATAAATTATTCTATTTAGAGTAAAAATTATGAAAGATCCCATTTTAGTTCTTTGACTCTAAATTGATTTTATTTACTAATAATTTCATTTATTTAATTGTAGGGACATTTTGGACAATTTCAACTCGAAAATCCCTAACTTAATGGACACGAAAAAGTCCAAAATGGAGAAAAACCCAAATCAACCGTACCCAGCCTCTCTCACAAACCAACCTCTATCAAAAACCTTGAGCAACCGCCCAACTCTCTCTCCTTCACCAACCACTCAGCCGCCAATCTTTTCTCCCTCACCAGCTTTCCTCTCAACTAAACACCACATCACTCAGCCTCCACTTATACATCAGCCGCCAACATCCAACACCAGCACTCGGCAACCACCCCCAGCCTTCACTACACAGCCGCACTATCTCTCTCACAACCGGACAACCTTTTCTCCCCTCACCGATCACAAAAACCACCTGCAACTCTCCTTCTCACGTATGCAACTTCACACTCCCATCTTCTCCACATGAAGCCTCCATCACTACTAGCGGCAGCAGCAACAGCGACTTCCTAGCCTCCACTTCAAGTCGCCAGAAACCACAACAGCCTTCTCAACTCGTTTCAGGTGTTTTGTTATAGTTTCAATTCATACTTGTTAGCCCAAGAGTAACTAACCAAGAAGGGGGGGGGGGTGAATTGGTTTATAAAACTTTTTCGATAAATAATCTCAATCTTAAAACCAATAAGTACACTTAGTGTTGCAAGTAACTTAACTATCAATGTAGTGTGCTATAAATGTGTAAACTTAATTGATAAAGCAAGTATAGCACTTAGATATTGTGTTGCACAATATAAATTGATAGAATAGAGTAAATGCAATGTAAGTAAGTAAAAGGGATAAGAGGATGCAAAAACTATTTATAGAGGTTCAATCAACTAACGTGATCTACGTCCTCTGTTACCGAGCTCTCCTTCATGAGCAAGGACAAATCCACTATAATGGTAACTTACAATAAGGAGTACCAAATCCTTAAATGACTTACAACAAGGGGCACCTATCCTTATGTGACTTACAACAAGGAGCACCTATCATTAACAACAATCGAGTTTTCACAAGGCTCTCGAAATCGTAAGATAACAAATGATAAGTTTACAATTGTGGAAAACTCTCTTAAACAAATGGTATAATCGAATCAAGTATATAGAGAGTTTTGGATAACACTTCGATAGATGACAATGAATTTAGCTCAAATGTTTTGTTGAAAAGTCTTTGATAAATATGATGTGAAATATATAGGATCTTTGAATCAAAGTTTTCAACCAAATAATCTCTCTTAACAAGTAATACAAGTTAAGTATGAAGAGAGATTTTCACTTTAATAAAAGCACTTGGCAAAGAAGAACTTTTGTAAGTAAAAATGATAATAATAAAACTTGAAAAGTTTTCTTACCCACTTGGAATCTTTGATGAGATAGATTAATAAATATTCAATGGATCAAGTTAAGTACCAAGAGATGTCAACACTTGAATAATTAAAAATAAGTTAAGCTCAAAGTGTTTGGACAATGGAACTTTGATAAATCAAATGATAATGAAAATTATAACACAGATTATCAAAGTTCTTCAGTAGAAATTCACTCTTTAAAAGATTAATTAAAACAAGTTTAGAACAAAAAGAGACTTACACTTCTATTCCAATATATAATGTGAAGATATTGAAGAAGTTTAAACAATATAAAACCAAGAATCTTCACAAAACTTTCTTCCAAAAACTTTGATGAATTTGATAAAACAAAGTTTAGATTAATCAAAGTATTCTAATAAAAATAGATGAATATAAAACAAGTAAGAACAATGAATTTTCACAAGAAAGCTTCTCTAAAATCTCTTCTTAATTGTTCAAAATGAATGCAAGAGAGAAGACTATTTATAGAGCAAATTTAGCACATACTATCTTTTGTGGTCGACCTATTCAGCCCTGCGGTCGACCTCAATATAGCCGTTGTGAGAAAATTGCTGTTGGATTTCAAAATAGAACAATGCGGTCGACTTGTCTTTTCTTGCGGTTGTCCTCTCCGTACATGCGGTCAACCTGTCTTGACAGCATTTCAAAAAACTTGATTTTTCAAATATTTTGATCAAAGTTGATTTTGAAAATGATATTTTAATGACTCTGAAAATGTTACTTGAGCTTATGAAGTGCATTGTCAACTATTGATGCATTAACCTTACATATGTTGAGAAACTATTTGTAAATGCTCAATTTCTTTGTAAGCTTCATTCCTCGACCTTCATATTATCATGCTTCATGTCTTGAATGTCGCATCTTGTGTTTTTGATCTTTTATCTTCGAGAGATGATTTGTACTTTGAATGTTTTGAAGATTATCATTACATGAAATACTTGAAGCACACTTGTTAATAACATAATATAATCTTGTTTGTTATAATAAAAACAATAAAGTTAAGCTAACCATAGGTCAACAATACTTTGCTTAGAATTTTTATTGTTTCAATTATTAGTTTACATAATTTCATATTTTTTATGTTAGTATTTTAGTTATTGAATATTCATTTCCAAACCTTAATTTTACTTTCTAGAATAGTTATTGTTTGTTTGAACTTTATTTTGGTTAATTTAATAATGGTTGGCTAAATTATATTTGACAGGAGATATTTTTAGCTTCAATGAGTAAATGTTAATTTTCTATAAATGAATCTTTATTATTGATAAGGGTTAACAGGTGCTTTAAATTTTCATATTATTTTACTTGGATTAATGTTATTGATGTGGTATGCATTGACTATGCACACAACATGCTTGACAATTTTTCATAGAATAAATTGATTAATTTCTTCAATAATATTTTGACATTTTATCAGTTTCAAGTAATTCATACTAATCTTAGTTGCAAGCTCAATTGATAGCAAAAGAATAACTACACTCAAATTTCCATTTCATTTCATTTTAATTATATCTTCTTTTTATTCATTTAAGCACAATTGAAATCGTAGTTTAAGATTTGAATTTAGCAAATATTATTATACCATAAAAATCCTTAGGAAGAATGACCATTAATTATTGCTAGGCTACAACTTGACCCTTTATATTTGGAGGGTAGATTTTCCATTGAATCACTATGTTGATTACCTCCTATTAAATTCTTACCTTTGTGAATAACTTTTGAATTTTTAGAACCGAGTTCCAACAATTACTCTTTTATCGTCTACTAAAAATCGTGTTCTAAAAGCATGCTTAAACATACGTTTAGACGCTCTTAGGCCTAATTCTCAGTCTTTACGCTTCGCACTTTATCCGAGATTTGCTAGCACATTGTCGAGGTTTTTTGCGCCTAGGCACATTTAAGCGTGACTCTCGACCTTACCACTTCATCACACTTCATACTTTTTAGAACACTAACAAAAAGTAGTACATACAAGAGAGAGACATTAAATGCTTTTAAATTATGTATGATGCTCCATCCTGTCGTATTGAATTAACAAAATAAAATCCAATCACATTAATTATCAACCTTAATTGCCTCAATGGAAAGTTAGGGTCAGTTTGAGATTACTTCTGATAAGTTAAAAATTGTTTTTAAGATCCAAAAGCCGCCTTTCATTTGTTTGACATTTTTTCTAAAAGTACTTCAATTAGTTGGAAGAAATTTTAGATAGAGTTGGTTTAATATAATTTCCTTCAAAATTACTTTAGGAGTAAAAGGTGCTTTTAGAAATGAGTTTTAATAAAAAAAAATAAAATAAAAAATAGTTTTTCCGGAAAGAGAAAAATTAAGGATGTGTTTGATATGGTGGAATTGCGTGGAAAAGAATTCATTTTTCATCAAAATTTTCCTATTTAGGTGTTTGATAGCATTGTTCTTTCCATGGATTTAGTTTTATAGCTTTTCTTGAAATCAGTGCTTTTCTAGCTTTTTAAAGAATTTGTTTTCCAGCCAGTTGAGGAGGTTTTATTTTCCAGGCAATTCGTCCTCGTCATTTGCGTCACGTTTGATCATTTTTGTTGTTGTTAATTGATTTCTTTTTTTCCAAAAATTAACATTATTTTTATCAAGTACAAATGTATTAAGAAATATAAAAATATATTTTTTATTAAAATAGCTAAACATCCCGACTGAGGAGAAAAAATTGATTAGCCTTGGTGGACAAAATTGTGGCAAAGGCTACGAGTTGGACGTGCAGGGCCTCATCATCCGAGGAGGGCATTCGTACAACGAAAATTTTGCTTTATTTGACATGAAAAATAATGTCAATCAAACAAAAAAAGTTGAAAAATTCCTCACTTTTCCACCTAGAAATTAATCCAATCAAACACGTAAAACATTCAATTCCCTGAAATTCATTTTCTTTTCACCCAAATTTTACCATGGCAATTAAATGCAGCCTTCAATTGAAATTGTGCCAAACATGCCCTTATTCGCCTGCAATTGCACTGTTGCCCGAGGAAGCAAACTATTCATCTCCACATTTAGGGTAAACAGCACAAATGGTCCCCAACATTTGTGTTTCTTGTGAAAATGGTCCCCAACGTTTAGAATTTGACATTTATACTCTCAGAATCACGAAACGTTGCGAAAATGGTCCCTATCGTTAAATTTCGTTAGTTTCAACCATTAAAAACATGTAAATAGTACAAATGGTCCCTAATCTTTGAGTTTCTTGCGATAATAGTTTCCAACATATTGAGGTCATGTTTGACATATTTAGTTTGTAACCTCCGAACGTTTGACGTGTTTAGTCCCTAACATATTAAGCCCCTATACGTTTTGCGTATTTAGTCCATAACATATTAAGCCCCTAATTGAGACCTATTATTTCAAATAATGTGGTTTGTAATTATAATTTTTTGAAAAATTTGTGATTAAAAAGTTTTTAAAATTTGAATTTGTTTGTAGATTATTTTATTGATTGAATTTGTGGTTGAAAATGAGTTTTAAAAAAATAAAGTTTATTTTGGATTTTTAAAGTGCACAATAAAATATTTAACAAAAATTCACCGCATTAACATTTCAGCCTATTGGTACAAAAAATAAAATAAAATTATGGAACATAAACAAACAAATACATTAGACATTATTTTAGAAAATGAATAAAAAATATGTTTTTATCAGTTCTACTTTCGATTTTGAGAATCGATCGATTTGAAATATTGGAAAATTTGGGTTAAAAAGTAAGTTTTTTTTTTTAATTTATGCATAAATTTTTAAAAAAAAATTGATAGAATGTGTGGAAGAAAATGAGTTTTGAGATTTTGAAAATCGATATTGATCGGTTCTTAAAATTGAAAATTGAAAATAGAACTCATAAAAATATATTTGTTATTCAATTCCTAAAATGATGTCCAATGTATTTGTTTGTTTATGTTTCATGATTTTTTATTTTTTTTTACCAATAGATTGAACTGTTAATGCAGTGAATTTTGATTAAATATTTTACTGTGCACTTTAGAAATCTAGAATACACTTTGTTTTTCTAAAACTCGTTTTCAACCATACATTTCATCAATTAAATAATTTACAAATAAATTCAATTTTTTTGGTTTATTTTTTTACTTTATCACAAATTCTTCAAAAAATTACAATTACAAACCACCTTATTTGAAATAATTGGTCTCAAATTGGAGTTTAATATTGTAGGGACTAAATACGTCAAACGTATAGAGACTTAATATGTGTAGGGACTAAATATGCAAAACTTTTGGAAGTTACAAACTAAATATGTCAAACATGACCTTAATATGTTAGAGACTATTATCGCAAGAAACTTAAAGGTTAGAGATCATTTGTGCTTTTTACACTTTTTTAACTGTGGAAACTAATGAAATCTAGTGGTAGGGACCATTTTCACAACGTTTAATAATTCTGAGGGTATAAATGCTAAAATATAAACGTTGGGACCATGTTAGCAAGAAATCTAAAGATTGTGGACCATTTGCGCGGTTAGATTGTTGGTGCTTACCCCCACACTTCAATAATGCTAGTTGTACAATAATGGTTGACAAGGCAGATGACAATCTCATTTTTTCGCGATATTTTTGAAACTTAAAAATTTAATTCCTTCACTTTCCAAAATCATATCAATGGCATTTCTTCTTCCGTTTGAGCGTGTTTCCCCTTTGCTGGTTGTAACCCACGACCCAGTCCTCTGCCTATTGCTTCATCGTCGCTGACCCGTCGACCCACACCGTCAGAGATAGTCAGCTCTCAGAAATCGGAGAAAAGGAGGATGACATTTACTCAGTTCCATGTGGTTCCCCTGAATAGATTCCGACTAGAAACTAGCAATGTCTTCCGTGGGTAAGTTTTTCATCTATTTACACATTGAATATGAGTATTTCATTTATCTTCCATCAAGCTTCCACCGAGTATTAAGGCTGGGCATAGATTCTAAAATTTGTTAACACGGCGTACACATAGATTCGTAAATCATCAATAGCTAGTTTATATCTTTGGCGCCGGAGTTAGTCACGTCTTTGGCATCGGAGAAGAGGAGACAGACACTTCCTTGGGCTTTCACAGATCTTTCCGTGTGGTGCCCCTCAACAAATTCCTACCATCCCCTTCCCTTCCCAGTGCACCGAAAACCAGCAATGTCTTCCCTTGGTAAGTTCATCAAATTTTCCATCAAGCTTAGACGAGTATGCTAGGTTTACACATAATGTCCAACCGAGCCTTGGCAAATACACACATTTATGCTTTACACATAGATGCTTAAATCACTTATTACTTGTTTACACATTCAATTGGAGTATGCTAAGTCGACTCATTTATGCTCCAGGATTTTTTGTTTTTGTTTTGGGTGAAATCAGATTCAGATTGTGTGTGGATGAAAATATCTTTTGTTTGCTCTAAAACATGAGGACGTTTATCAGGAAATGAATCTCCAATTGTTGATGTAAATGCCTTAGTTGCGACTGATGGTAGTTTGGAAGTAGAAGAGATGACACCGGATAATTTGGTTGGAGTGAATGAAGAACTTATAGATGAGGGTAGTGGGATTGGGCCGGAGGTTGGGATGAAATTTTCATCATATGATGAGGCGTTCGCATTTTACATGCAATACGCTTACAAAGTTGTGTTCCCAGTACGGAAAAGAAATTCCAAAAAAAACTCAGATGGTGTTATAAAAAATGCTACATTTTCTTGTAGCCGAGAAGGTAAGAGAGTTAGTTCTACAAGTTACTCTTTGGATCCTCATCCCACAATTCAAACAGGTTGTAAGGCTAAGATGACAGTTCGCTTAGATCTGAATGGGATTTGGCATGTCATCAAGCTCCATATGGACCATAACCACAGAACTAGTCCAATGAAATCGAGACTTTATCGGTGTAATAGACTGTTGAATGATCAGATTAAACGGAGGCTTGAGGTTAATGCCATGCTGGAATTCGAAGGCACAAGAGTTTCAACTTAGCTGTTGTCGAGGTGGGGGGTATGAGGAGTTGACATATATCGAGAAGGATTGTAGGAATTACATTGATAAAGTTCAACGTTTAAGACTCGGAGAGGGGGATGCAACTGCAATACAATCATTTTTTTCGAGAATGCAAACTAGTTGTTCTGGTTTCTTCTTTAGCATGGATTTAGATGATGAAGCATGTTTGAGAAATGTTTTTTGGGCTGATAGAAGGTCTAGGCTTGCATATATCGAATTCGGGGATGTTGTGACTACCACTTACCTGACGAATAGGTATGACATGCCATTCTCCCATTCGTAGGTGTAAACCACCATGGGCAATCAATACTATTAGGTTGTGGTTTGATATCTAGTGCGAACACGGAGATTTTCATTTGGATTTTTAGGACATGGCTTGACTGTATGGAAGGCGTAGCCCCACCTGCCATCATTACTGATCAGGATAGGGCGATGCAAAACTCTATTCAAATTGTGTTTCCAAACAGTAAGCACAGGTGGTGTTTGTGGCACATCTTGAAGAAACTTCCTGAAAAATTCGGGTGTCACACTCATAAGGGATCTCTAATGCATACTATACATGAGTTGGTCTACGAAATTAAAATTCCAGCAGAATTTGAAATGGGTTGGGGATCAATGCTATATATGTATGATTTGCATGATCATGATTGGTTGTCTGGGTTGTTCCAAGAGAGAGCTCGTTGGGTTCCATGTTATCTAAAAATAATTTTTTGGACATGAATGTCAACCACGTAGAGGAGTGAAAGTATGAATGCATTTTTCGATGGGTTTGTGCATTCGAAAGCTTCTTTGAAGCAGTTTGTTGAACAGTATGATCGGGCACTGAGATCTAAGGTGGAAAAAAAGTTCCAAGCAGATTTTAAGTCAAACTCTCAGATGGCTCCATGTGCAACAGCGTTTGGGTTCGAGAAACAATTCCAAGAAGTGTTCACAATTACCAAATTCAAGGAGTTCCAAGAAGAGATAAAGGGAAAAGTTTACTGCGATGTTATCTCAAGTGAAGATCAGTATGATGGAACTACACACGTTGTGCGAGAAGTCATTATTGCACATGGAGTTCCTAAGAAAAAAGATTTCAAAGTTATATATGACAAAGAGGAATGTAATATCGTTTACAGTTGTCACTTGTTCGAGTTTCGAGGTATAGTGTGTAGACATTGTATCTCGGTGTTGATTAGAACTGATGTTAATTTACTTCTCGAGAGGTACGTACTCAGGAGATGGAGAAGAGATGTGATAAGATCATACACAAGGCTAAAAATCAATTACGATGGGTGGATAAGTACTCACGCTCAGGTATGGTTTGATAAATTGTGTAAGTCTTTTGAAAAAATGGCAAATGTTTTATGTGAGAATGAAGTTCGAACAGAGGAGTTAATGGATTGAAAATCAAACGAATAATTTAAATCTGGAAATGACAAAAAGTAGTCATGGTAGCAAAGCCCTCTCTGAAGATAATGTTTGTATTTTCAATCCAATCAAAGGTACATGTTCATTTTATTTAACGCAATCATGATTTAAATATGACTTGGCATTCTAATTTTTTTATATATTCTAATGTGTGTAGGTACCTTCAAATTCAAACAAGGGAAAGACTCCAATCCAAAATACTGCAACATGTACTCCTACCATCGAGCAACAATTGCAGGAGTCCCATTTTCAAGCGATCAACCCCTTCTCTTACACACAACAACTAACGTTAAAATATCTATTTCATTTCATAGTGCTACAGTTCGTTCGCATGAAGAAAGGAAATATGCGCTAAAGGTATGGTATATCGAGGCTAAAAAAATTATTTACTAGCTTGTGCCTAGCATCATTAGTTATTAATTTACTGACATTTTATGTATGTTAGGGTGCTCAAATGCAACAATTTGGTGGAGCTTATGGGCTCAATTGGAATACAAGTTACGGGGTAAACCAACACGTGATGCCAATGTTTCTTCCTCACCCCCCCAAGAAGAAGACCGTGGATGATTATCAAATTTCCTATTTGTCATGTAATTTATATAAGTTTCCTATTTGTCATGGGTTCCTTGGCATATATTTTGGTTTGTTGTAACATGAAATTTATGTAAGTTTCCCTAGGTTATGATATGATATGGTTCTTCCGTAACATGAAATTTATGACATTATTATCAATTATGACAAACGTATTTGTCCAGGCAACTTTTAATTAAAGATACACAGATTTTTTTTTTTTTTGGTTCTAAATAAGGAAAAAAATCTGCAAGTACATTCCTTCAAGAATTACAAGTCAATTATGTGCTTTTGGAAGGATGGGAATTTGCTAAACATTTGAAGATACATGCTACTTTCCAAAAACTCGATGCTGAACACTCTATGCACTAACACCATAAACATTTGCTGTGTCATTTGTGAAATAGGGGGATTCATGAGGAGGATTCATTTCATTTGCTAGTTGGGTATAATTTAAATGAAGAAGAGAAAGCATTCTTTAGTGATTGGAAAGATTATCAAACTTACATAAACCAAAATATATGCCAAGGAACCCTTTCATGCTAGCAAATACAAAGATACATAGCACAATACTACGAAGTGCACAATACATAGCATTAAAATGCTTTCCACATACTTCTAGAAACTAGACAATGGTCCAACACTACATAATTCATTGAAATTCCTAGACAACTATTCTTCCATTGGTAGCTTCCCCTTCCTTTCTCATTCGGACTTGGGTTATTCTTGCGGATTCTTATCACGTCTATCTCCACATCGTCTTTGTGTGATATCTGTGCACACGTTTTGAGTAGCCGAGAGAGATCGCCAGCCTCCTGTTGTACACATTTTTTTCACTTCATGCACATTTTTCGAGGACGAATCCAGCCATTCGAAAAAAAACAGTTCGATTGGTTGCAGGAATAGAATAGCCTTCCACGATTTTTCGTCATCCTCTCAGCCTCGAACAATCGCACGATCCCCTGTCCGCACCATGGACAAAACCTCTTCGTCGGGCAATCATTCAACTAGTGCCCCGTTTGTCTGCAGCTATGACATATTCCATAGTTCTTGCCTCTTATTGTGAGTTCTTGGCAGTTTTAATGAAGCATGGTCAATTTCAAACAGAAACTTATTAGAGGCTAACAAATTACAGATTCTTCCAACACCATAACCAATTTCCCAAACGACAAGCTAATTTCCAATTATCTCAATGAAAATTCTAATGAAGCATGATCAATATCAAATACAAAAACTAATTCAATGTTCATAATTTCCGGATTCTTCCAACTCCACAACCAATTTCGCAGACATCAGACTAATTTCCAATTATCACAATTCACGAACCTACATTTTCACTATAAAATAAGATACGTGATTGTTTATGCAGATTAACAGATTTCTTATTACTTTTACAGCTGAAATTTTTTTCATCAATTTGAACTCCCAACCATTACACCCATATAATCATACTTGAAGGAAACTGAAATCTGTTCATCATCTTCCGGTAATTGCAACCTATAAGTTTTGCAATGAACATCAATTTCAAAAGTGCTCGAACTAAAGTCTGAAATTATTATTTTTTTTTTAAAAAAAAGGCACGAATGCTCAATACATTTTTCCCCAGTGGAAGACTAACCGAAGCTTGACAAACATATGCTGACTTTAGCCCTTCGCTCCTGCGCCGACTGAACTATTTCGGTTACCACCGACACTTTCACGCGAATCTCTATCGTCGCCTTCGTTAGTTGCAGCGGACTAGCCCAGCAGTAGATCTCTCAAAAAAATCCCACCTCACTTTCGTATCCGTCAGCTTCAGTTTCGTCAAATATGGGAAGATGGAAGAGGGTTTTTGGATTTGGCAGCAATGTTTGAATTTTTTGAACAGGTCAGAGATAATGGAGCAAACTGGGTATTATGTTTGGGATTCTTTTGAACTCAACAGTATTGTCAATTTGTGGTTAAGTGGAGGGCATTTCGGACATTTTATCCAAATTGTCATCTGTCATGTCAACCATTATTGTACAACTAGCATTATTGCCCGAGTAATGCTACTTGGACAATAATTATGAATAACATGGTGAATAACACAATCACATGGGGTGAGAATCGTGAGATCCATTAAATTAATGAATCATACCCATGTGAGTGTATTATTCACTATGCCGTTCAACTATGTTGTCCAAATAACATTTTTCTTATTGCCCACGCAAAACTATACAAACCAAAAAAATGGTGGGGCCATCAACGTTACAAGTCTCCGAACTGAGCTCGATGATTCATTGCCAGCTAATTCCACGAGTAAAACCAAAAATCAAAGATAAAAGAAAGGGAAAAATTTCCCTCCAAATTCCGAAAAATGCTTTTTACAAGTTGGGTAACAAAATCTCAGCCTGATTTAGAGTATCTGCTCATGAAATCCCTTTATAAAAATCCCCTCAATATTCACGCCGTCACCCCCTTCATCTGCAAAGGCATTCTCAAAATTTTGGGTTTTTAATTACTCTTGCAGTGGTTTTGATTTGTTCTCAGAGGTAAAGAGAAAGTTTATTTACACGAGTTTTAGATTATTTTCACAAGCTTTTGTACATGTATTTATCATTGAATTTATATGCACAGCATGGTATGTTTTGTGTAAAAGATTTGATTTTTTTATTCTTATAAACATAATGGTTTATGGGTTTTACATTTTAAAAAGGTTCAGTGTCTGCCTTTTCTGCTTTTCAGGTTAAAAAGTTGGGTTTAGAAATATTTTAGTGTATCTTTTGAATAGAATTTACAGGCCATGATACTTGTTGCTTGGAGATTGGTTTTATTATTTTTGTGCTTTGGCTGATTCTGAGAATGCATGATTTTTTTTTTTTTTTTTGGAAGTATATATGGGTTCTTAAGTTTCTATTTTCTGGTTTTGGATTCAATGTGGCTGATATATTTAGAACAGATCAACATTTGGTGATTGATCCTATAATTTGATATTGATTGGCATAAAGGTTTGTAATTGTTTCTGGTTTATGCGAGTGAGATAGAGTAGTTGTAATGTTATTTATTAAGGATAGGATTTTGATGTTCTCTATCGACTGATGTGTTGTACTTCATATTTCATGATTTGTTGAAAAAAATGAATTGCTGTTAAGATCTTTATTTTGAAGTTGGAAAAGTTTAATCCCTCTATGCTGAAAAAGGGGTTGATTCACTGATTGATGGATTCACATCATCTCTTTGCAGAATTGGGTAAAACTTATGTGTACTAGGTTCAATCTCTTAAATCCATTTTCAGAAACACGTTATAGATAATGAATATATTCCACTTTTGAAATTAAAGTCGGGCTTCTATATCTAACAGATCAATATCAGATGATGTGCATATATTTATTATTTATTGGCTTTATTTTTGTATCAGTTTATTGTCTCATATGTATTTATTGTCCAATGTTTACGATCATTAGACTTTTATGGGTTTATCGATGTTGCAAGTGAGTTAATCCACTAAGATTCCTTCTGTTGCTTTTAGATATTTTTCTGGTTATTCATTCTTCATGCGCATCTCCTGCACTTATGAGTGTATTTTGTATTGTTTAAAAAGAGTATTTTTTGGCATGAATAGTGATTTTTAGGAGAATTGATGGTTGAGATTTGGTTGAAAAGTCAAATATAACTTTTAATGTAAACCAAACAAGGGCTATATCCTTTTCCGCTTTTAAAGCAATCTTAATTTATTTTTTGAATTCATACTGTTAAAATTATCCCATAAGATCAAAGTTGATTCTCAGCATCATGAAGAGAGGTTTGTAAAATCCCTCTTTTTTATGTATTTTTTTCTCATCTGCTCACATTGTGTCATTACTTGGTGCATTTGCTAGATTCTTGAACCTTGTTATAAACTTTTGCTTTACCACACTTATCTCAGCCAGCTTCTTCATTAATTTCTGTCCTTATCATTAATCTATCTATCAATTTTAGGTATGCTCAGTTCTTAAATTTTGTTCAATTATAGTTGTGGTAGCAATTGGGATCAGTTATAGACTGAATTGCATTATTTTGCTCATTCAAATGCACATACTTGCCCAAGGAAACAACTTTTTCATTGTTTAGAGAAGCTATTAATAATTTCTAAACATTGTTCTGACAACAATTTGTGTGTTATTACATGCAGAGATTAGTATCAAGATGTCGGGAGGAAACATTAACGTGCAGTCCGTAGCTAGCGCCTTCGTGAAGCAGTATTATTCTCTCCTTCATAACTGCCCTGAAGTTGTCCATAAGTTTTATCAGGAGTCGAGCCTACTAGGCTGGCCAGGGGCTGATGGTACAATTACATCAATGACAACATTGGAAGTAAGTTACTTGGGAAAAGTCAGCTGAGTTCTCATAAATTCATCCCATATTGTTTTGGATTGTACAATAGAAAATCAACTTCAATAACTGTAATCCAGCTAAAAATAATTAACTTATTTGCAAGTAAACTTTATGAAGAGCTGATATATAAGCATCAAAATAATTTCTTTTGCACTTAAGCTAATTTTATAGGTGATTTTTAAAGTGCAATTAATTGGGAGTTTTTGTGTCACTTATCCGTAATTTTGTTTTTCTTTCTTACTTTTTTGTTTTCTACCTTTTTTAGGTTGTTAATGTGATTTCAGAAACCATATTTTGGATTGTTTTATTTGTTTCCATGAAACTTCATTTGCCAGTTGTTTCAATAAGTGTGGAATGCATTGCACATGGCTATTTTTCCTACTTCTGAACTTGTTGAACTCGTACTTCAATAGAAAGAGTTTACATCAATTCATAACTTCAATGCCAAACTTCGGGGTTTTCCCACCGTATAATAGTTACTTATTTCGCTGTTCTTAACTGTAGAAGTCAACTTGAAAGTCATTACCTTTATACCTTCCATAATGTATGTGAGTATTCTGTATTTGATTTAGCCACAATTTACTTATGAGTGGGCGATGTTTTGAAATATTCTGCAGGGAATCAATGAAAAGATCATGTCTTCAGATTACAAAGAAAGGCCTGTGGAGATAAAAACTGCAGATGCCCAAGAATCTGTTGGCGGAGGGGTTGTTGTGGCAGTAACTGGTTGTTTCACTGTGGAGGACAGTACGAGAAAGAACTTCAGTCAGTCTTTCTTTCTGGCCAAACAAGAGAAAGGCTTCTATGTCTTGAATGATATTTTACGCTTTATTGACATATGCGAGCCACTATCCGATGTGACCAGCCACAATACTAAAAATGATCAAGCCGCTCCTACAAGTGATTCAGGTAGGATTTGGCAGTCTTAAGAGATGTAGGGTTTTTATGATTTTCCTTTTCGGTGTTTTATATGCATGTTTGATACACAACTTGAACCGGATTAGCCAGTCTAATAACAAGAATTAGTTTATTTTTCTTCCTTAATATTGGATAGTGTTGCTCAGTCGTCCCTAACAAACATGCCAATTGTGGTTACTATTCAATTTTATATACCCTTCTTAGTTGTACATTTTGGTTTTCCAGAACCTGCTAATGTTCCTGATCACCCTGCATCTTCACATACTGAAGCAGTAGTTTTGGATGAAAATGTCAATGAGGCATTGAGTACTTCTGTCAATGATGATACTGTTGCCGGAGTCGCTGTTTCTAAACCTTCAGGCCCTTCACAGGAGAACGTGCTTTCAGTTGTTGAAACCCCGGTAAAGGAAGAAGAGGATGCCAAGAAAATTACCTATGCTTCAATGGTCTGTTACTTGTAAATTTCATAAAAGATTACTCTATTTCTTCTCAATGTATTCACCATATTTCTGTTTTGTCTTTAGGTGTCAAAAGCAAGTCCTACGACTTCTCCAATCCTTGCACCTTCTTACAAAACTATCGCTTCTACAAATACTAGCCAACAATTGGTCGCCCCTCCAGTACCTAAATCACCAACTCATCTTGGTGATAATAAATTCAAAGTTTCAACTCCTAGTAATCACACATCTAAATCCCCTACTCTTACAAGCAAAGTTGGACTTAAGGTCTCGACTCCTAGCATAAGTGCACCTAATTCTAGTACCTATGGAGAAGGTAATTAGTCTGTTCATCTATGCAAGGTGTTTATGATGTTCGTGATAACTAGTTTATTTGATTTCACCGTCTCAGCTAGAGGAATATACATTGGAGGATTGCCTTACCATATCACAAAAAATTCACTGGTAGAAGTCCTTAGACAGTTTGGGCAAGTCAGACGAATTAATGATTGTGTCCAGATTAAAAAGCACGAGGTATGCTTTGTAGTTAGATTATATACGCTGTGCCTGAATTTTATCATTTCCTTCTGCTGACCTCTCCCTTTTTTTCATTGCCAGGACGGATTTTGTTGTGGGTTTGTGGAATTTGAATCCTCAGATGCTGCACGCCGCGCAGTTGAGGTATTTCTTAAAACTATTATTCTACTTTGCCGGATATTTATGTAAGATTTATCTCACAACTTGGTGATTTTAATTTTTTCAGACTCACCATGTTACTTTTGGTGAAAAGGAAGCCTATATAATGTATAAGAGATCAAACCGAGGTAAGTGGACACATTTTTCTTGTACTTCTTTTATTTGAATGCGGTTTAATTTTGTTCGTTGTATTTTGGGAGACTGATTGTTTATCTCGTTCAACAGGTGGCAACCGTGAAAGGGCGTCTGCACCAGCAAGAGATGGTTTCCAAAATGGCAATTTCAGGGGAGGAGAAAATGGTGAATGTAACAACAACAGAAGGTTTCAGAATGGAAACAAAACTGGTTTTAGAAAGGGCAAAACTAGCACTTCTCATAGTAGTACAGAAGTCGATCATTTTACAAGCGAGAACGAGGGCGAAGGAGTGGCCAGCAAAGGAGTCGTGAATTAATCATCCTAGATTCTAGATTGTCCTCAGGATTTTTGGTTTTTCATAGAATGATTCTATTTATCTGCTATAGTTCATACTACATAATCATGAATTTTCGGAAATTTCTTTGTCTAGAAAAACATAATGCAGGTTCTTGTCCATTAAGATTCAGTACTTTTGCTATATTGCCCGTCACGGGCAATATAAAAAAAGCCCGTGTAAGAACCCACAAGTGGGTTCTCTCAAAATATTGAAGTGATATGTTGCCCGTGACGGGCAACAGATCCGAATTGTGAGACTCCGTATTCTGTTACATGTGTGGACTGTTTTCTTCTTACATATTACTTTTGGTAAGAGAGCAAATGAGAGTCTGCTGCTTCCCATGTTAGAAAGTTGTTTATTTATGCTCCCATTTTTTAGGTTGTGTAAGAAATTGAGGGGATGGCAAAATGCACGAACAATATTATCATAGTGAGTGATAACAGTAGTCGTGCTATGTTACATGTTATATATATGTTATGATTTTAATTACAAGTAGGATGTCACGTAGAATGATTAATGGGTTTTAGAGTAAACAAGGATCTGTATGAAGTGAATGTGCCATTTTCATGGTTTGAGAATCGAAATGCAATGCCTGGTAGCCAAGGTGGTCGAAAGGCAGTCACAGTATGTAAATCAATTCCTTGTGGCATTTGGATCATCTCCAATGCATTATATTGATTGTAGTCTAATTGGTTGATAAATAGAAAGATTTTCTTTGTTGATGTGACATTGATATTTAATGAATAAAAAACAAACATGAGAAAAATAACTCAATATTTTTAAATAGGAAATGAGAAATAGTGATCATGATAGAGTAAAAAAAAATAAGAAATAAGATACAGAGAGTTAAAGTTTTGATGACTCACCTTGTCTAATAGAACTTTCGTATTTAGGCTCCGTTTGGTAACATTGTAACAATTAAAAATTGATTTATTTATATTTTGAGATAAGATGTGAGGTTAAAAAGTAAAGAGAAAAAATGTGTGGTTAAAAAATATTTCGAAAAATTGTATTATTTATAAATTAATTAATAAATTATAATGATCGTGTTAAAAGAATGGGGGCTTTGAAGTTTGTTTCAAAATGTTTATTTTCAGCTTTTCCACATCATTAAACGAAATCCTATTAAAGTTGTATTGGAGATAACTATTGGACAATGTATATTTATTTTTTTTGGTTATGTTACAATTTTTTTAGAGTTGAGATTTGTTGTCTATTAAGCCGTCTCGACCATAAAAAAATTGACACATCACTGCCTTAATTTTTTTTTCTCATTTGCTAGTAAGAATAAATCCAATGCTACAATCCATGATAACACCGAAGGTACTTCTACAATGATCTTTAGTCCGTATTAGTTATTTATTGAGGATTATTTAATATAGTGAAATTTTTTAGTATCGATTCCTATAAGAAAGAATTTTATAGTGCCCCCATAAAATCTACCCACCCATCACGTGGCGGGTGGGTAGGGACACTTTTCTTCATGTGTATTTGAAGTGGACACTTTAAAATTTCCATCTTATTAGATACGTAAATCTGATATTCTACTCCATAAATAAATAAATTGAGGATAGAAGAAAATTGAGAAATTTTAGGTCATGATCGCACAATGTAAAGTATAGTATGCTTCTGATTTCTATCTAAACTAATAAACTTATTTTTGAGGTTGGATGTCCAATCTCCAAAGATAGACTCCTATATGTTTACTTTCTCAAAACATATCATCATTCATCCAGTAAAGTCTAAACTCAAGGATTATTTATTTATTTTTTATTGTAGTTTATATGAAAATCGTTTCTCATAAAACTTCATTTTAACTAACAATCTTATTGAATATGAATATAGTTCATTCTGAGGACCCTTTGTAAATGCTCCCGCCTAAAATCTCACGCACTTGAGTGTGTGACTACATATAGTTCTCATCTGTCCATTTTCTGGTGATCCGATCACCGAAATCTCAGCTCGATCATAACCTGCGATTGTTCTTCTTCTGGAGGTAATTCACTGTTTCAGAATTGAATCATCTTGTAGGAACTGATTGATCACTCTGGAGACCAGAATTCAGCTAGATCGGAAACGAGCCTATCTAACTCTCTACGGATCTTAATTACTGGTGGCGAGGTTAAGCTCGTCTGGAGGTCATCTTCAGAATTAATTCATTTAGCATATCTGAAGGATAATATCTATCAATCAGGTATTAGAGTCGCTGAGATTTCAATTTTAACTAGAGTTATTACTGGCTGGAATTGGGGAATTACTCTTGCTTGGGATGTTAATTATCCTGAGCGAATCGCTGGACTGGAAGTAATGGTCTGTGGATTTCTACTTACGGATCAGCCTAAGTTGAAATCATTTTCTGATGTAGTTCATGGTAAAAAAACACAATTATAACTGTCCTTTGAAGATGTTGTAGCTAAAGGTAAATCTTTACTCGTATCTACTCGTGAGGTTGTTACTAACAGAAATGAACTTTGTATACCAGTTACGGATGATGAAATTGTGAAACTAGGTGTTTTGGTTAAGACATGCTCGTATTGGTAAATTCTCACATGAGAAACCTTCATATCTTGTATTAAAACAAGCTATTTTCTCTTTTGGATTCAAATGAGGAGTGTTAATAGGATCACTGGACACTAAACATTCTTTACTAAATTTTGAGTTGGAAGAGGATTATATCGGGAATTACACACAAATTCCCCCTTTAATTATCTCCACGAGAATTTTGATGTTCAAGAAAATAATTTAGCCAACAAGAAAATAAATACAAATACAGAAATTTACGTGGTTCGACAACTTGTCTACGTTCACGGACTCAAGCCAAAACTTTTCACTATATAATAAATTATTACAATTATATAGAATTTGCACTCACCAAACTCCCAAGTATTGTAGGAAAAATAACCAAATTTTACCACATCTACCAATATCTACTTCTTTGTACAACTCACAAAGAACTCAAGAAAAACCAAGATGTTAGACTACATTTTTCCTCACAATACTCTCTAGTCAATGTGCAATTAATTGGCTCCTCAATACACATATTTATAGGTAAACATATCACAACAACGTGTATTATTTGTACTCCAAGATATTTCCTTGTTGAAGTAGAATAATCAAAATAAAGAAAGAAATTCATGCCAAAAGATTATCTTCCTTTTCTTTTCATCTATAACTTGGTCTCCAAGTTAACTACTATAATAAAAAAATCAATTATCCAAGATATTTTTGGGTCAAAATCCAATAGATTATGCCAGATTAAATCGATCTGGTACATCAAAGGTTTTCCCATACGTATTTTGAAATACAATTACAACTTTGAAGCAAGCATTGAATCCTCAATTGTGCCTATATGGATTGCACTGCCTAAGCTGCCATTGATCTGTTATTATGATAAAGCAATTCTATATTTCATTGCATTGCATCTGCTATTGGAACCCCATTGAAGATAGAAGAGCCTACAACTTCTAAATCAAAAATAACCTAGCTAGAATATGTGCGGAAGTGTATATTAATAAGCCAAGGTTGTTAAGGATTAGAATTGGCAATGACAATTTTGCTATCTGGCAAAAGATAATATATTAGGAGGATCTAAAATACTGCAACTTTTGTCATCACATTGGTCACTCTGTAGAACAATGCTATTGGAAGAAGGAAAGCAACATCCATGTTATTTCGTGCGAAAAAGCATCAATTCATGAAAATATCCATAAAGAACAGGGAAAACAGAAGTGGATGGAAAAGCATAAGGATGAAGTTGAACCTTCTCGTTCAAAGGATCAAAAGGAAGAAGAGCAGACAGAGGAAATACTGATTAAGGATATGGCTGGTTGTGAGGAGGTTCAAGTTAATGATAATGGGAGCAAAGAGAAACAAGTGACCGAGAAAGAATTTCTGTTGAGCTATATACTAAAAACTCTTTTGAAGTACTTAAAGAGAAGAATTGAAGACTGACCAAAATGAAGAAAATCAGACTATATAGGATTTTGACCATCTAAGTATCAAAACTGAGTTAGTCCTGATTACTACTGATGTGAGGGATAACAATACTTAAGTAAGGAGTAGCAATAATGAAGATGTTTTTTGTGATAAATGAATTCGACTTCTGTATTGATCTGGGGAACAAACAGCTCTTAAAATACTTTGATACAGAGGACCTAACACGAAAGTAAAAGAATACTAAGAAATCTTCCAATCAAAATTCTGGAGGCAAGTGAGACCTCTCAGAACAATACCAAAAAGAAAGTACTTAAAGGAAAGAGGAATGCCAATCAATTCAGTCCTAGACTCATTAGGAAAGGCGGTGGAGGAGTAGGGAAAACAAAAGTTTTAAATGACTGTTAACATCATTATTTGGGACTTAAAGAGGATTTCATAAGAAAGCCACTAGAAGAAGATTACTGAAGCTTATCCAGATACATCATATCAAACTACTTATCCTATCTGAACATTTTGTTGATCAAAGTAAAATTGAAGAGTATAAGAGGATCTATCAGTTTGATGATTGTGCTGCCAATAATAATGGCAAAATATGGACGAGAGGATCTATCTTTTTGTTGATCAAAGTAAAATTTGTCTATTTATGTGTATTTTAAGCATTTGGTTCGCATATTACTTTTTTAAGTATAATTTTGTTTATATAATATCATCAATGCTGTTCTAACATTTACCTTGGTATTAGATGCCGAATATGATGTGACACTGAAATTAGTATAAGGGGTGCTAAGATGGAATTCGAAATTTGTTCTTTATTTATCTAATAATTTGAGTCGAGTTTGCACCTTGTGCTATTCTATTTGGGGAGAATGAAAATGGAATATCATTCTACTCCGCATTTTGTAATTCCATATCTTACAAATGTGTGCAGTTCAACGTCATAACATGTCCAACGGTATGTTAGGGCTTGATACCCATGTTTGACAATGAAAAAGGTCGGAGAATAGGATCTAGATGAAAGTTGAAGTGGAAATATAGGCTAATAAGAGCATCTCTAATTGTCTATTAATTGGGAAAGATACATTGTCACATAGAAAAACTAAATAATGATATGAAAATTTAATCTTCAATTGTTAGTTTGCATACCTATGTGCGCTAACGTGAAATGGGCATTATCTGGTATTATGTCCAAATATAGATAACTTGCTAGAGAAAATATTGAAGACACATGTATACACAAAAAATTATAGACAACGACCATTGGAAATAAGCTTTAAATCCCACTATCTATTTTATCAATATGGGTGGGATAATTATCTACTTAAGTGCCACATAGATCAAAATATTCATAAACCATTAGAGATGATAATGTCTACTTTGTACATGTGGCAAAGACATTGTCATTATTTCCAAAAACTTTGATAAGTGTATTGGTAAAAGCAGGATTTTATATGTTTGTTTAAGAATATTTGCTATTCATTTAGTTTATATTTGTTTATATTTCAGAAAACAACCAAAAATTGAGAAATGGATACAAATGAGGCAAATATGGAAGAATTGGATGATTAATGAAGCTAATTTATGAACATGAAGAAGTGCAAGGAATTAATCAAGAAGAATAAGGAAGAAAAAAGAAGAAATCAAAAGTATAGGGGCCAAAACATCGCAATTGAAAGTTGGAGGACTTGGATGCAAATAAAGGAGGACCAACTTAAATAAGAATAAGAATGAAAAGTTGAAAAATTGCATTCCAGTGAAGAATTGGGCGGCCACCAGAAACAAGAGGCATGGTCGCGCAAGAAATTCAAATTAAACAGAACCTTATTTGGCATAACTACGCTGCCACCAGACGCGTAACAACGCAGCCGCGCAGCTTTTCCGCCCAGTAGTCTGTTTGGCCCATGCGCAGATTTAGGTGGTTTATTCTCCCTTTTTGATCGAAATTTATATATACCTCTTGCCATGCATGAATTAGGGGTCTCCAATATTGTTCTCAAGAGTACTTTCATGCAACTTTGCTGCTTAACCAAGGAGGGATCAATGCGAGGCCAACGAGAAGATTGAAGACACAAGAACAAGAAGATGAACAAGGTAATCTTTTTTCATATTTCTTGTAATTTATTCTCAATCATGTATCTAGGCTAGACGTTGAATGTTGGGAATATTTTGATTTTTCACTATTGTTTAAATTATGCAATTCATGGATTTGAGTAATTAAAGTGCGCTTTTTTTATCTTATGCAAATTTCTGGCAAAATTTTGTGCAACCAAGTGGTGTTTTTGGAAAATCGAGAGAGTAGGAGAACGTTAGACATGTTTAATTACCACTAGGTCCGATAGGGGATAGAGATATACCTCTATGTTTAGTGTTATCCTTTAAAAATGTTCACAAAACTTAAATGTTTTTCTAGTGTCAATTCATCATAGAGATATAGTCGGGTTACAATTTAGAAAAATATTTTTAATGCATCCTCGAGAGGTGACTTAAATAACATTTGGAACACGGATTTTCAAATTACCATGAATTGTGGTTAAACAAGTAATTCAAAGCATAAAAGATAGGTGTAAGGTGAATTCCCAATTTCCAACGTGTTTGCTTTCATTGATTTTAATTAAATTTTTCATTGTTTTCTTAGTTAATTTCTAGTTTAAAATTCGTTCCACAAATCACCTTGAATTTCTCTTTCCGGTTAAGAAATTTGACCTAAAATACAATTTACTCAATCCCTTGGGTACGATATCCGGACTTTTGGTCCACTATATTACTTGTGCGATCTGTACACTTGCGGGTTTCAGACAATCATGTTTTTTGCCCTATTGTCGGGGATTGTAGTTTAAATTTGATTTTAGGTTATATTCACTAATTCGGACTTTTTATTGCTTTGTTAGTTTAGTTTAAATTAGTATTTTTATTTTGTTTTAGTATTAGTCACTAGTTCTTTTGCTCTCATAGCTGTGTATGCTACATTCAAAACATGGAAATCTTTTCGAAATTGAACATGAAATAGAACGTACATTACACTGTAGGTTAAGGAAATTAAGAGAATTAGAAAATTCAAAAATCCAAAAATAAAAAGTCATGGCAAACAATGCAAATTTGTTGCTAGCGGTTGATCCAGTTAATGCTGATGACGTGCTGGTTGGTGACTTTATGACACCACATGTGGTTCAAAGTCAGTCCAGCATAGTCTATCCACCATTTGGGCAGGCGAACTTCCAACTGAAAACTAATGTCATAAATATGTTCCAAAATGAGCAATAATTCTATGGAAGACCCAATGAGAACCCACATACACATGTCTCAAAAATTTTAGACATGTGTGAACACTTCAAGTATCAGGGCGTGTCTGATGATGCTATCAGACTCAGGTTATTCCCATATACTTTAAGGGACAAGGCAGTTGACTGGTTGGATTCCCTTCCAGATGTAAGTATAACTACCTAGAATGACTTGGTTCAGAAATTCTGTACTAAATTTATGCCCCCCAGCTAAGGTTGCCAAGTTTCGCCATGAGATAACAGTATTTCAGCAACAAGATGCTGAATCTTTCGATGATGCTTGGAACAGATTCAAAAGCATGCTTAGAAAGTGCCCCAACCATGGGATAAGTAGAGGTGAACAAGTCAAATTCTTCTATGCAGGGCTACTTCCCCATTTTAAGAGCATGGTCGATTTATCATCAAATGGAGCTGTGACTACAAAAACAATTGGGCAGGCTTTGGAGCTATTTGAGAGGATCACCAATACAAATGCGATGTGGGGTTCTGACAGGGTGATCCAAAAGAAAGCAGCAAGAGTGTATGAAGTTGATACCTAAACTGCAAATTTAGCAACAATTGATGCTTTAGCTGCAAATGTGGAAAGTATTGCACTAGTGAACTAGTCAACTAAATTTACCAAAGTAAGTTGTGATGAATGTGGTACAAACCACACTACCTCAGATTGCCCCATTCTGGCATGTCCACTGGAGCAGGTAGACTTTGTGCAGGGGGATAATCGCCAAAACAATCCATTTCAAATACATACTGTTGAGATCGTACCCAAAATGTGGTACATTGGGCCACCAGTGAATGCCCAATGAGGGCCCAATGGACTTTAGGCCATGATTAAAATTTAGGATATCGCCCTGAGCCAATGGTCGAGGTAGAAAAGCACACGAGCTCCTCTGGCCGAACTGATTCGTGTTTAGCAGACGCACTTTATGCTTAGCCAGGGTGCTTACGGTGGATCCTCGGATGTAAAGATGGGACAAGGGATGAAGTCAGAGATGTGACACCGCCTTTACCAAGATGTGACAGGCGCCCATCCCCTACGAAATGTAGCAATGATTACAGTCAAAAAGCAAGGTTGTCCCCTCCGAGAGCTAGGGTGAATACACGTGTAAAGTCCGCCATGTGTTACAATCCAAAACAACGAATCCTTCTATAAATAGAAGGATCCTCCCGCCATGTTAGGAGGTTAGCATTTTCACTCTCTTAACTAAAGATTTTACCCTCACTCCCCTTTATTTCTTTTACACACTTATATTTCTCTCACCCAATTTATATTTGCTTGAAATGAGCACTGACTTTGGCATCGGAGTGCAAATGGGAGCCACCTCGGCCCCCTTTGCAAACTGATTGTTTGTCACAGTGCGCAGGAGATCCACGTGTTCAAGAGGGAGGAGCTGAGACGTGTTGGTCCAAGGTCCATCCGGATTTTGTGGTCAACATTTTGGCGCCGTCTGTGGGAAACCATACTGCTAACCACGAAAACGCATGATGAAAAGCCACACATAGAAAGGAAGTTTTGAAAAAGGACGAGTAACCTCTTGCAAAAGAGCCGAGAACTGCAAGAAACTTTGAAACATAAGTTTATTAACCTTGAAAAAGGCGTGAAACTTTGAAACATAAGTTTATTAACCTTGAAAAAGGCGTGAAACTTTGAAACATGAGTTTATTAACCTTGAAAAAGGTGTGAAACTTTGACATATAAGTTTATTAACCTTGAAAAAGGCGTGGAACTTTGAAATACAAGTTTAATAACCTCGAAAAAGGCTTAGAGCTTTGAGATGAAAGTTCATCTATCTTTGAAAGAGAAGATAAAACCAAAAAATTGCTCTGAACATGAATTAAAGTGACGATGATATTAACCCTCGTAGGAGTAGAAATGACCAGCTCAGCGTGGAGGAGGCTCCTCAGAGGCCTCGTGAGAACAAAAACGAGGGGGTGGCCCAACCTAACCCTCCGCGCCGACACCGTAATCGCCGCATGCTGCGAGATATGACTCGCATGGCAGCCCAAATGCTGGAAATGCAGAAACAGCAGATAGAACAAACTGCTGCGATGAATACTTACATGGCTAGAGGGTATGTTATGAACGAGTTCACGATGCCCCCGCAATATTCACAGCCACATTACTCACCATCTGAGGCGGCTACTGCCTCCTATTATTATCAAGATCTACAGGCATATGCCAAGGTGGAATCCGCGCCCCTCTACGAAGAAGGCCCGGAACATTAAGCGCCTGAAGGACAAGACCAACTCCCAGCTAGACACCGGGAGGCTTTGCCCGAAAAATCTGGCAGTGTCTTCAGCCGGATAGGAGGGCTATTCAGAGGCAAGCGAGGGGGTCGAAATGATCAAGGTCGGCGCGATGCAGCTGAGCCTAGAAATAGGCGGGAGCGACGCGTTGAAGATGCCTTGTCGCAGAATCAAATGCATAGGGACCAGCATGGTACGGGAGCAGAAAAGTTGGCCCCCACACATGAGCCTAGGAATAGGCAGGAAATGAGAGCCGAAGCAGCTCGGACCAAATCTCGTAATGATTTTCCAACCCATGAAAGGCCAGTTTACGGCCGAGTTTTTCCGCCACAGAGGCAGGAGTACGCTCCACCTCCCTACGACCAACACCATGACCCAATGTATTCCGGTCATGACGAGAACAGTGAACTACCCTCATACGATTTGGATGACGAAGAGGAAATAGGTCCCTTCACTGAGGGCATACGTAGGTGCCCAGTGCCTCATGACTTCGAAATGCCAAAAATAGCAAAGTATTCTGGCCGAGGTGACCCTGACGATCACCTGCTAAACTACCGAGCCAGCATGGAGATAGCCGAAGCCACTCCGGCACTAAAGTGCAAAGCTTTTGCTTTGACCCTTGAGGGAAGTGCGATACAATGGTACAAAAAGCTTTCACCTGGTAGCATCCACAGTTGGAGAGATCTGAAAACAGCCTTTAAAAATGGCTTTGTTTCCTCCAGGCCTGGCCAGCTCCCACTCCAACGCCTTCAGGATTTAAGGCAACGAAGGGATGAATCTCTGAAAAGTTACCTAGCTCGGTTTACTGAAGAGATGCACATTTGTGAAAACATCACTGAGGCGAAAATGTTTTCCGCATTGAAAGGAGGGCTAGATATGACGAGCATGTTTTGGAGGGATGTCTAAAATAGAAAACCGAGAGATTACAACGCCCTAGTAGATCTGATGAAGGAGGAGATCGTATCAGAAGAAATGGTTGGGGCCAGAGACAACCATCCTCAAGGGAGATACAATTTGGGGTATTCTAATGAAGCAAACCTCAAGAAAGGAGGTAACAAGGATAGATTCGGCGGTAACCGAAGTGGAGCGCCGTGCCCATTTTCGGGGACAGGGTCTAGCTATGCAGCAGAAATCACGGAAGCTATCCCCAACTTGCACTCCAACGCTCCTTCTCAGAATCCTCCCATGGCTCTAGGAAGAATGGAAAGTAGCCGAAGTGGAAAAAAACCCATGATTGGGGCTTACTGCGCCTACCACAGGTATTACGGTCACGCAACAGAAGATTGCAGGGAAATCCACATGTTAGCGGACCAAAAGGTGCATGGAAGAAGGGGAAGTGATTTCTCCCCTGACAAGGGGAGAACTCAAAAACCAGGAGGCCAAAAGTTCAACCGAGCTGATAGGAGAGCTCCGTGGAAGAACTCGACCAAAGAGAAGATTGACAATCATCAAAGAGACAGGAACAAGGGCCGGGATACCTCCTCGGCACAAGCTAAAGATACAAGAGAACCACCTATGCCTATGGCCGACCCTCCTATTCGTGAAATCGACACAATATTGGGAGGTCCCCACCCAGGTGGGAGCACAAACAACTCCCAAAAGAGATATATCAGAGAAGCCAAGCAGCCCGCCAACGTGAATTACCATATCCATTCACATCCTGTTGGGATGCATCGGACAGAATCTATCACCTTTACCCAAGACGATGCTATTGGAGTACACTTTCCACACAATGATGCATTGGTTATCAGGGTAGTTGTGACTCGGAATGGGTTGTCACGAATTATGGTGGATGATGGTGCCTTGGTAAATGTGATTTACGGGGTAACTTTTGATAAGATGGGGATCAACACTCCACTCATTCCAGTCCCGGATCCAATATATGGATTCACTGGGGACAGCATAACTCCCAGATGATCCATAACCCTTATGACCGAGGTAGGGAAAGCACCAACTCTTTCCAGAATCCCCATGGAATTCTTGGTTGTGAACAAAATCTCCTCCTATCATGGCTCAATTGGGAGGCCAAGCCTCATTGACTTGGGAGCTGCAACTCATACAAAATACATTTGCATGAAATTCCCCACGGAGCATGGTGTTGCAACTGTAAGGGGGAGCCAAACTGAATCGCGGGGCTGTTACACAAACGCAATCTGAAAATTTCAAGACCGGAGCTTGAACATGATTAGCGATGTAGCAATGGCCGAGGCTGCTCTAGACCCTGAAAGATTGGGTGGAGGACCCTCAGGAAATGAGGATGTTACAATGACGCTGGAAGAAGATCTGGCAGATCTGGACCCAAGAATGGCAGGAGGTAATTGCTCTACCCCAGCTGAAAGGTTGGAATGCTTCGGTGTAGATCCACTTGACCCGATCAAGGAGTTACAGATTGGATTGGATTCCCCGGTTGAATACAAAGATCAGCTGAAAAGCTTCTTACTTGAGAACCTCGATGTATTCTCATGGAAACATGACGACATGGTTGGGATCGATCCTAAAGTGGCCTGTCACAGACTCCAGCTTGATCCCAGAAGCCCTGGGCACAGGAAAAAGAGAAGACCTATGAGTTCTGATAAGTATGAAGCCTTGAAAGAAGAGGTTACGAAGCTGTTGAAAAATGGCTTTATCAGAGAATCCCGGTATCCGAAGTGGGTATCAAACCCTATTTTGGTACCAAAACATAATGGGAAGCTGAGAGGATTTTATTGATTTTTCAAATTTGAACTAGGAATGTCCCAAAGACAGTTTTCCACTGCCTCGGATTGATCAGTTAGTTGACTCCACAGCGGGACATGAGATGCTGAGCTTTATGGATGCATACTCCGGGTACAATCAAATCCCCATGTATGAATCAGATGAGGAGCATACTTCATTTATTATTGATAGGGGACTCTATTGTTACAAAGCTATGCCATTTGGCTTAAAAAATGCTGGAGCTACCTATCAAAGGTTGGTAAATCGCATGTTTTCAGAACAATTAGGAAACACCATGGAGGTATATGTTGATGACATGCTGGTCAAAAGCATGGTCGCCACATAGCATATCCGCCATTTGTCAGAGGCCTTCGATGTTTTGAGGAAATATCGAATGAAGCTCAACCCAGCGAAGTGCGCTTTTGGGGTAGCGTCCGGAAAATTTCTTGGATTCATGGTGAATAGGAGAGGGATCGAAGCCAATCCCGATAAAATCAATGCCTCGTTAAGCATGCGATCACCTCGAAATCCAAAAGAAGTGCAAAGCTTGACGGGGAGAATTGCGGCCTTAAATCGATTCGTTTCCAAGTCCACTGACAAATGCTTGCCATTCTTTAAGGTCTTGAAGGGAGAGAAGCGATTTCAATGGACGCCGGAATGTGAGCAGGCTTTTGCCGACCTGAAAACATTCTTGGGACATGCCCCATTATTATCAAAACCAAAGGCTGGTGAACTTCTCTACTTGTATTTAACCGTATCAAAAGAGGCTGTTATCTCGGTATTGGTCAGAGAGGAGGATGAGAATTAGTTCCCGGTGTATTATGTAAGCAAAGCCATGCTGGATGCCGAAACACGTTACCCAGATATGGAAAATCTTGCTCTCTCGTTGATCACAGCATCTCGCAAGCTCTGTCCCTACTTTCAGTCACACTCCATACACGTGCTCACCAACTTTCCTATGAGACAGGTGTTGCAGAAACCAGATGTATCTGGAAAGTTAGTGAAGTGGGAGATTGAAATTAGCCAGTTCGACCTACATTATGAGCCTCGGACCGCTGTAAAGGGTCAAGCATTAGTGGATTTCATAGTTGAGTTCACACATCCGCCGGAGGTTGAGATGGTTGATAACACAGATGACAGCAAAGAATGGACATTGTTCGTTGATGGGTCCTCGGCTGAGGGACGATCCGGTGCAGGAATATTGCTAATAAGTCCAGAAGGATTCAAACTTCACAGTGTGATCCGTTTTGACTTTAAAACCTCAAACAATGTTGCTGAATACGAGGCGCTATTAGCTGGGCTGAGACTTGCGAAAGCTTTGAAGATTAAGTCCATAGTGGCGAATAGTGATTCGTAGCTCGTTGTGAGTCAGTTTAATGGACAATTTTCTGCCAAAGAACCAGCTATGGTCGCTTACTTGAAAAAAGTAAGAGATTTGGCTGTGCACTTAAGAAAAATGGAGTTACGCACATTCCCAGAACTGAGAATTCCAATGCCAATGCTTTATCCAAACTAGCAAGCAGCATTGATTCAGAGCTCCATAATCTGATCCCAATTGAGCACTTGTTGACCTCTTCTATTGAGCCAGGGGCGGAGATTTTGGCAATAGAAGAAGAAGGATCTTGGATGAATCCTATACTAGCATACTTGAAGCATCAGACAGTGCCAGACGAGCCTGAAACAGCTCAAAAGTTGCAAACATATGCCGCAAATTTCGTACTTTTGGATGACCTGCTCTATAAACGGAGCTATACCTCCCCTTTGCTGAGATGCGTGGGGCCGGAGGAAGGACGGTATGTAATGAAAGAAATCCATGAGGGCATATGTGGCAACTACGCCGGGGCTTTATCACTAGCTCGGAAAGCCCTTAAACAGGGATATTTTTGGTCGACTATGCGAAAGGACTCCCATGACTTCGTGCGCAAATGCGATAAATGCCAAAGGCATGCAACTATACCGCATCAGCCGCATCACAAGCTAACTGTGGTGACTAGCCCTTGGCCTTTTACGAAGTGGGGGGTTGATATTATTGGTCCTATGCCTAGGGGTGCTGGTAATAATTGCTTCGCAATAGTGGCAATTGACTACTTCATCAAGTGGGTCGAGGCGGAACCCCTGATGAGGATTACCGAGGCCAACACCACAAAGTTCATCTGGAAGAATGTCATATGCCGATTCGGAATACCGCACTCCCTGGTTAGTGATAATGCAAAACAGTTCAAAAACAAAAGCTTAGATGAATTGTGCGACGATTTGGGAATTAAGAAATTATTTTCATCTCCACATCACCCACAAGCTAACGGACAGGTTGAAGATGTGAACAAGACCATAAAAAATACCCTGAAAAGGAAGCTGGAGTCCAAAAAGGGCGCATGGGTAGATGAACTCCCACAAGTATTATGGGCAATTCGAACCACCTCACACACGGCCACTGGTGAAACGCCTTTCTCCTTGGCATATGGATCCGAGGCGGTATGTCCAGTCGAAATTGGGGTCCCTTCTCTTCGTCAAATCCATTATGACAAAGTGGGAAACGAAGAAATAAAAAGGGCTAATTTGGATTTCCTCCTGGAAAACGGAATAATCCTTAGAACACGGATTACCTTCGTCGTTATTTTCAATAAATCAAATTCCTCTTCAGTGGTTACAGCATTACCATATAATTTTATAAAATCCTAAGTGAGTTACGTTGAGGATTATACCAAGTACTGATTAGACAAACATAATGGATAAACACAAATTCCAAGATTATTTTGGTTATAAGATCATACATCTACGCCATGCATGAAATTTGTTAAAAACAAGGGACTCTTATAAGCCTACACCGCGACCACTGCGTATGGGTTGAAAGTGTTAACACCATCGATAGGAGTTTATACAAATTTATAAACATAGGTGTTACAGAGTATAAGACAAAAAATGTTCAAAAATTGGTCAAAATCAGATCTAACCAGCAAACATGAATGCCTTGAGCTACTTAGATCTGAGGGACTATACATATATCTTCATACGATGCGTTTACAAGGCGTTTGTGTCTGGAAGCGTTCACGCTTAAACAGATAAGGTCGTACGAACTAAGACATTGAACTAAATATAAATAAATCATTGCATTAATAAAATCAAAGTATTTACAATTTGAATGTTGTTACATTTACAATATAAGGCACCATTACACTTTAAAAAAAAAAAACAACAAACAAACACAAAAGAGGATCATTGTGGAGGAACATCCTCTGAAGAGCCCTTTCCAGGTGCACCCAAAGGATCTGCAGGGTCGTTAGGAGAATCGTCTTGAGGTTCGAGGTATAGGGCTTCAATGGAGGATAGGTCCAGGGTTGGGAAAGCTTCCTTCACGTCCCCCAGAGCCATCCTGACCCCTATGTTCCCAAAGACCCTCTGCATGGCCTCATATTCTGGGGTCTCTTCAAAAGTGTCTTTAAAATTCTGGATAGCCTCAGACACTTTGGCACTTAGAGCGTTCTCCACCCGTGTCATGACGGTCTGCTCCAGAACCTCTGTGATCCTAGTTTGCATGTGCCGTTCTAAAGAGGCAAGGTCCTCCCCCGCTTTTGCCTTAGCCTCCATCTCGCTCCCCAATTTTTCGTTGGCTGCTGCCACTTCGGCCTCCAGCTTAGACTTGGCTGCATTAGCAGCGGTCAAAGCTTTAGATGTGATGGACTGTGCACGGTTGGAGTCATCTAGTTTCTTGCACAGAGCCGCCACGTCTGATTCAGAGGCCTGGAGGTCATGTTTCAATTTATCATTGTCTTCCTGGAGGCGCTTAGTGTTAACCCTCTCCTCGAAGGAAGATTTACGGGCTATGGAAAGCTGAGTTTTGAGGTCATTAATTTCCTTTAGCATGGCGGAGGGTAGTCTCAGCATCTTTCTTATCCCGCTGCACCTCCTCCACGGAAGATTCCACCTCATCAATAAGGGCCAGCGCCCTTGCGTTCATAGCCTTAGCAGCGAGCAGCTTCCGAGACGGACTGGCGCCGGAAGAAAAGGTAGACCAGCCCTTTGTCCAAAATTGTTTAGTGATTAATGTGGCCTTGGCGGGAGGAGAGCTGGGGGAGTCGAATAGGGAAGGACTGAAGGTAACATCTCTGGGGAGAACACTGGTTTTAATGCTCTTGAGCTCTTCTGCCCCCTCAGGTGTCACTTCATAAGCCAAACCCGGGATAGACACAGATGGCTCGTCCTCCAAGCCCTGAATCTCTGGTGGCAAAGGTGCGGAGGTGGATTCCTTGTCCTTGCCCCTTCTGAGCCTCTTCAAGGGGTGGGATCCTCCTCGGATACGCACTCGGAAATATCCTCGGAGAATGAGGATGGCGTAGAGACATCCTTAGCCTCCCTTTCCCTCTTAGAGCCACCCCTATCCGACCTTTTCCCTTTCCCCTTTGCGGTAACTCTTCTAGGATCAGCCTCCTTTTCTATGCCGGGCTGTTGGGGACCCACTGGCAGCAGGTTGGGTGGTGGCAGTAGGGCAGGAAGAGGATCCTGAAGTTGGGCTGTGGACGCTTCAGACACCTCCTTTGCCATCCCAACTTGCAGGTTAGCAAGTACTGCTTTCTGCCTCTTTTCAATTTCACTGCCGTGACGAAGGGCAGGAGGGATCTTTTTAGCCATGAGACCCTTCAAAGAAATCTTCGGAAAGTCTTTGGAACCTAGCAAGAAAAGAAGGAAAATTGGGTTATGAACAGAAGGGGCATAAGATATAAAGGTAATAAGGAAATAAACTTACTCATGGCTCGCATAAGACCGTGCTTAACAAATAATTTATTTTATTGAATGACCCCCTGAAAAGTGCCCTTATAAGCAAACAAGCGCCTTACTGCCACTAAGTCTGCGTCAGGGAGGAGGCGGGAAAAAGTGTCCCCTGCCATAAACCAATAACATGTTAGAAACCAGTCAAGAAAAGTGAATAGAAATTAAAAAGCAAATGACACATGACACTTAAAGACACAAAAGCAAGTGCAAGACTCACTAGGTAGGAAAAGAGTTCCGGGAACTGTAATTTCTGGACTAGGGTCCACAGGAGAGCTCTGCCACTCCCCAGCGACCTAGAACCATTGGTTCCTCCAGTTCTTTATGTTAGCCCAAGAGTAAACTAACCAAGAGGGGGGTGAATTGGTTTATAAAACTTTTTCGATAATAATCTCAAACTTAAAAACCAATGGGTACAAATATGTGCACTTAGTGTTACAAGTAACTAATCTATCAATGTAGTGTGCTATATATGTGTAAACTTAATTGATAAGGCAAGTATAGCACTTAGATATAATGTTGCACAATATAAATTGATAGAATAGAGTAAGTGCAATGTACATAAGTAAAAGGGATAAGAGAGTGCAAACACGATTTATGGAGGTTCAATCAACCAACGTGATCTACGTCCCCCGTTACCGAGCTCTCCGTCACGAGCAAGGCCAAATCCACTATTTTGGTAACTTACAACAAGGAGTACCAAATCCTTAGGCGACTTACAACAAGGAGCGCCTATCCTTTTTGTAGCGACACAGAATTTTTATGGAATAAATAATTATTTTAATATTTAGAAAATCGTGTCGCTACTATTTCACCCATTGTTTTGAAGTAAACGCCGCGACGGATTCGTCTAGCCAAGTCAAGAAATATCGAATTTGTTCGATTTTAAATTAAAATCCGAATTTCTAAAATTATATTATTTTAATTATTTATTCAAAGTACTATTTTCAAAATGTATTTTTCAGCCCAAAATATATCTGTTTTAAAAGCGTTTCTTGATCAAAGATAGTTAAATTTTTAGTTGATTTCATCCCCACGTTTTCTCCTCTCTTTTCTCTTTACACCAAATCCATATCATATTAAATCAAATTATGATTATTCCATTCAATGATTTTATTTTCCACTATTCCCCACAAATTCCTTTACAGCACCATTATCCTCATCATCCTTAGTACTACTCTGCCGAAAGCCACTCACCATATGCAGCCATGATTTGAGACTCTTTCCAGCAAGGAAGATGCCTTCTCTCTTTATACATATCAAGCCAAACCAATTTGTATGATCACCTTCACCAACAGACTGCCAAACTAAACTTCTCTGCATATCACCCCTGAATCAGCCAATTCAACAGTATGATTTCCAACTGCAACACCATAGCCAATCACCAATGATCCACACTGCACCAACACTGCCCTCTACCTCCATCAACCTGATTCAATTCATCGATTCATCACCAAACAAAGTTTCAACAATTCTGCTGCTATCAAACACCCAATCACCGAAGACAATCACTCGGCTGTTTTCATTTCACCACAGCGAACATCATCTCCTCCGCCCTTCGAAACCACTAGTCAACCACACAATCCATCACCACAGCCCACATCGCCGATAGAACCACGGCCACAAATAAACCACCCACTGGCCACTTCGATTATGACAACCAATCGAACCCAAAATCAAGAAATAAACTAACCAAACAACTCACCTCGAACACAGGCCGCTTCGATCGGAGTTGTAGTCGGAATCGCAACTCTGATTAAACTACCCAACAATCACGATCTCACACCAAAATCCCGTGCCTAAGCCCAACCTTTTGTACACCGCCGGTGTTGCGCCGGCAGTAGATCGGATTTCTTCGTCGATCGCAACCTTCGTCCTCTCGCCCTTTTCTCTCTGTCTCCGCCTCGCCTCGCCTCGCTCTCTCTATCTCTTGTTTCTCCAAGTCGTGAAATGAAAGAGAGAGAATAAGATCTGAATATTATATTTGATTTTTCAGAATTTACTCTTTGGTCCATGAAGTTTTAATTTGTTTCAAATCAGTCCCTGACATTTTAAAAAGGTTTTATTTCAGTCCTTTCAGCTTTTAAACTTATCCATTTCAGGCCCAAAGTTTTAAATGATTTTAATCGACCCTTATATTTTAAAAATATCCAATTTGGTCCCTCATCTTTCAAAAGTATTCATTTTAGTCCTTCAACTTTCAAAACATCAATTTTAGTCCTCAAATTATAATTTATCATTTTGAACTATATATTCGATAGACTAAAGTGACTTATTGGCTAAGACGAAGCGTACGGAGAATTTAAAGAAATTGAAGTCATTCCCGCTCAACTTTGCACTCGTCGGATTTGAGGTAGACTCGCACTTATTAATTGATTTAAATTATGATTTCATATAAATGTCATGTGACTTGTGAAAGTCAATTTTCAAGAAAATTAAGTATGTTTTATGAAAGGTAAATATACCTTATGTTTTTATGAAAAGTAAGTATACCCTATGTTTTTACGATAATGTTTTATATGTTTTGGATCATTGCTATGCACATAAGAATTCTTGCCACGAAGTTCGGTAAAATTCTTGTGTCTCCATAAGTTTATGAGGATTTGCCACGAAGTTCGGTAAAATTCCTATGTTTCCATATGTTTATGAGGATTTACCACCTAAGTTCGGTAAAATTCCTGTCTCATATGTTTATGAGGATTTCGATCCTATCTTATGTTATGATGGAAATGATCCCTATGAATTTCAAGAATTATGTTTTGGTATACTTACTGTTATTATGATTTTACTGCATAAGAATTCTTGCCACCTAAGTTCGGTAAAGTTCTTGTGTCTCCCTATGTTTATGAGGATTTCAATCCTATCTTATGTTATGCTTTCAAAAGAAATTATGCTTGGCATAATTAAAATGTTTTTATAAGTATATGGTTTTCAAAGAGCTGTTTTCAAAGAGCTATTTTCAAAGAGCCTATGATTTGCAAAATATGTCCCGTGCTGTAATGCACAATATGAGTTTTATCAAGAGCCGTTTTATAAAGAAGCTCTATCAATGCCCGTTTTATAAAGAGCCGGGATTTATGTGTTTAATCATCTTATAAATTAAATTAATTTGCGATGAGTCTACTGAGTATTTCCCCCATGAAATACTCACCCTACTTTTTAACAGTTTTGCAGATTTCGGAGACGGTGGCGAGCGATGAATGATGGTGGCAATAATCGTTAAACTGTTGAAAGTTTGACATTAATGATTTCCGTATTTTCCAAACAATCGAATAATTTAGAGAAGTTCATTTATTTGAGAAATTATGATATTGGCAATTTCTTTACAATATTAATGGTTCGATTTACTATTTCAAATGGTTTCATAAATATTTTCAATTTTATCGGCCATTACAGTTTATTTAATGTTGCCAAAAATGAATTTCAATTATTTCTTCCGCAAAAATATTATTCGAAAAATTTAGACAGAAAATGACGTAGTAAACCGGGTATACGGAACTCGGGGCGCTACACTTTTACAATCGAGTTTTCACACGGCTCTCGAAACCAACAATCGAGTTTTGATAAGGCTCTCGAAAACCAACAATCGAGTTTTGATAAGGCTCTCGAAAACCAACAATCGAGTTTTGACACGGCTCTCGAAACCACAAGATATAATGAATTGAATGTACAATTGAAATAACTCTCTTGACAAATGATATACTTAAATTAAGTACCGAGAGAGTTAGGCTAACACTTCAATAGATAGCAATGAATTAAGCTCGAGTGTTAGAGAAAAACTTTGATGCAAATGATAATGAAAAGTTTGATGCAATCAAACAAATTTTTTCAAATGATCTCTTGTTAAAAATATTGAATCAAAGTTAAGCTCAATAAGTTAACAATAAGTTAAGCTCAAATGCCACACTTGAATAATTAACAATAAGTTAAGCTCAAAGTGTTTAGGCAATGGAACTTTGATGAATCAAATGATGATGAAAAATGTAGCACAAATAATCAAAGTTCCTCAATTGGAATTTCTCTCTTTTAAAAGATTAAAACAAGTTAAGAACAAAGAGAGACTTACACTTCAATTCCAATATAGTGTGAAGATGTTGAAGAAGTTTAAACAATATAAAACCAAGAATCTTCACAAAACTTTCTTCCAAAAACTTTGATGAAATTGATAAAACAAAGTTTAGATCAATCAAAGTTTTATTGAAAATAAAAGATGAATATAAACCAAGTAAGAACAATGAATTTTCACAAGAAAGTTTGTATAAAATCTTATCTAAGTTGTTGTTATTGAATGTGAATGAGATGGCTATTTATAGATCAAAATATTCAAATTCAGCAACTTTCGGTTGACCAATTTGAAGTTTCGGTCGACCGAATCTTCCATATAGCCGTTACAAATTCAACCGTTGAACTTTCGGTTGACCAACTTTCGGTCGACCGAAAGTCAACTTTCGGAGTTGACTTTTTTTTTATTTTTAAACATAGTATAATCATGATTTAAGATCAAATAACCTTTGAAAGACAATCTTGACTTATATAAAAATATTTTATGCAAGTGATGAATTTCCAAGTAAGTTTCTTGATGCATAAAAATCATTTTCGAGCTCGTTGAATTTCATCGCTAAAGATTGAGAGTGTTATACCTTTACATAGGTTAAATCAACTTTTGAACTTGAACTCTAATCTTGTATGCTTGAATTCTTGATCTTCATATCATGCTTTTCAACTTTGATCTTTGAATTTCTTTTGCGTATATAAAAATATTTTATGCAAGTGATGAATTTTCAAGTAAGTTTCTTGATGCATAAAAATCATTTTCGAGCTCGTTGAATTTCATCGCTAAAGATTGAGAGTGTTATACCTTTACATAGGTTAAATCAACTTTTGAACTTGAACTCTAATCTTGTATGCTTGAATTCTTGATCTTCATATCATGCTTTTCAACTTTGATCTTTGAATTTCTTTTGCGTCTCAAATGCTCGATCACATAATTTTGATTTATATCCTTGAGAGACGATTTGAACATAGAGTGCTTTGAATATTTATCATTACATGAAACACTTGAAGCACACTTGTTAGTAACACAATAAATTCTTGTTTGTTATGATCAAAACAATAAGGTCAAATTGACCATAGGTCAACACTTTATTGAAGTTGGATGACCGGTAATAACAGGAGGATATGAGCCCCTGAGAGACAAGTAATACCAATCTTTGACGTCCGACCTCACGTCTTTTTCCCTTCTAACTGATTTCTTCAAAGTATACAGGGTATGGATGATGTGTATTGAGATGGGATAGTCAGGGTTGACCTCTTGCCACACTAACCAAGTACCTACAGCCTGTGTCCAGAAGTTGGGGGCCAGCTGGTAGGGGCATTGGTTGTAGCTCCTAAGCAACGCCCTGAAGAAGGGGTGCAGGGGTAGCCTCATCCCCCAGGATAGAGCATCATAACATATGGCCACTTGACCTGGGGCAGGGCTGCAAGGTCGGCAGGAAGGTGTAGGGAGCACTAATCGAACCCCTTCTGACATCTTGAATTTTGCCGAGGCTCCAGCCAAATCAACCCCTCGAATTTCAGTGGCGATCTCACTGCTCTCCCACGATTCTGGGTTTGGATCAGGGTCAACATGATACCCAGACACTTTATTTACCAGGTCTACCCAACCTTCAACCTGGGTTATCTCCTTCTCCGAAAGCCCCAACTCTTCCCTATGTGCCCTAAATGGGGCCATAACAATTAAACCGAGGTCCTGGTGACCGGAAGAAGAGCCTACTGCCTCTTCTCTTCCCAAATCCTTGTCCCGCTTGCTTCGAGCTTTCTCAAAGATGCCTCCTCCTCGGATGATAGATGAGCCATGTAGTTCTGGTCTTTTTCTTCTTCACTGTCAGAATCACTCAAATAAATTATACCACTGATTTTCCTATTCCTCCTCTTAATCTGCTCCCTAAAGAAGCGGAAACTAAAAATCGACAAAGATATGGGGCAGAAACCTCTGACAGGAATCGCCATTGCTAACATTTCCCGTGAACCCGTTCCTCCAACTCTTTCCATTTATTCTTAAAAAAGAGCCAGACTCACCGAAAGAAAAAAAGAAACACAAAGGGCAAAACAAAATTTACGCTTGAAGACTAGAAATAAAAAGGTTTTCTTTACACTTACAAAGGAAAAGAAATTTACCTTCGGAAATGGAAGTCCAAGATTGTATACTCGAGACGAAGAATGCGCCAATGAAGAGTATATAGCGACAGGGATGAGTTCCTACATGGAAAGCCCTTGAAGAGATATTGAAAGAATTGCTGTAACGAGAGAGACGCTGCAACTTCTTGCGAGAATGTGGCTACAAGAAAAATTCTGAGAAAACGGTAAAGGGAAAACAATGAGTAGAAGGAGGCTTTATAGGGAACCTTACGATCTAGAGCCCTTGGTTTGCGAGCCACATAATTAACACAGGTAACCAACGTCCCTTGGGGAATGGATTAATCAAGGCACCAACTGTCAAACGAAGGGAGAAAACCGTTCAGTTACCACAGTGGGCGCCACGCGCGGAAAGATGTCACCTATCATTCTTTTCCTTCTCCTTGGGAACCGATATTAGTAGCCCCCCCTTTTTATTTATATATATATATATAACATGTTGGTGTGATTCCAATTTTCTCTTGAGAAGTATAACTGGAACAGAAGGTCGGCTTTACTTTAAATCCGAGCTCCCACTAAGGAATGTCGCTCCGAGCTTCTAGCTTGCAGCGCCATGCGATGATTCCCAGCCGAAAGAGGGCAGAATAATAAAATATAAATGCATATATATTAGATGTAACAGATAACAAAGTTTGAGCCAGATCGTAATCCAGTAGCTACACGATTACAGAAGGCCATCAAAACAAAGTCAGTGCCTCGAACATACAACAAATCCTACCTGCCCATAAATGACCACATCTGATTTGAGGGACTAGTGTTGAGATCATACCCAAAATGTGCCACATTGGGCCACCAGTGAAGGCCCAATGGACTTTAGCCCATGATTAAAATTTAGGATATCGCCCTGAGCCAATGGACGAGGTAGAAAAGCAAACGAGCTCCTCTGGCCGAACTGATTCGTGTCTTGCAGACGCACTTTATGCTTAGCCGGGGTGCTTAGGTGGTGCCTCGGATGTAAAGATGGGACAAGGGATGAAGTCAGAGATGTGACACCGCCTTTACCAAGATGTGACAGGCACCCATCCCCTACGAAATGTAGCAATGATTACGGTCAAAAAGCAAGGTTGTCCCCTCCGAGAGCTAGGGTGAATACACGTGTAAAGTCCTCCATGTGTCACAATCCAAAACAACGAATCCTTCTATAAATAGAAGGATCCTCCCGCCATGTTAGGGGTTTAGCATTTTCACTCTCTTAACTAAAGATTTTACCCTCACTCCCCTTTCTCTCTTTTACACACTTATATTTCCTGCAGCCAATTTATATTTACTTGAAATGAGCACTGACTTTGGCATCGGAGTGCAAACGGGAGCCACCTCGGCCCCCTTTGCAAATTGATTGTTTGTCACAGTGCGCAGGAGTTCCACGTGTTCAAGAGGGAGGAGCTGAGACGTGTTGGTCCAAGGTCCAGCCGGATTTTGTGGTCAACACATACAACTCAGGCTGGCGAAATCATCCCAATTTTGCATGGAAAGATCACAGTGCCGGACCTATAAAGCCTCAATATCAAACAGAGGAGAAAAAGTGTAATCGGGAGGAGATAGTGATGAAGTTCATGGATAAAACGGACTAGTTAGTAGGGAAAATAGATCAGTACATGAATAAGAAAGGCCAGTTCATAACAAAAATAGAAAACTTCATGCAGAGAACTGAGATGACCTGCAAAGTCATCAGACCTCAATAAAGAATTTGGAAATTTAGGTGGGATAGATAGCACATGCTTTGACATAGAGGGCTCCCGGGTGACTACCTAGTAACACAGAAACAAACCCAAAAGAGCAGGTAATGGCTATTGGAGTTGTTGAAGAAGAAGGGATCATATACCTGGAAAGATTAGTTTTGCTCCTTGTGACAAGGTTTATGTACCTCCAATTCCTTACCCTCAAAGACTTCAAAATCACATTGGGAAGGAGGAAGTGAATGCTCTTACCACCAGAAGTGGTCTTAAATTACCTGAGGTGCAAGTGAAAAGACCAGCTGAGATTCAGGAGGCAAGAGGCAAGAAGCATGTGGAATTGCCAGAGAGCTCATTTGAAAAGAAGGACAAGGGAAATGAGGTGAAATCAGCAATTAAGCCTCAGATTCCACAAGTCCCATTCCCACAGAGGTTACAAAAGAATAAGGAGGATAAGCAGTTCAATAAATTTCTCAATATGCTCAGGAAACTGCATATCAATATCCCATTCTTGGAGGCAATCACACGAATCCCAAGTTATGCCAAATTGTTGAAGAAGATGATGTCAAATAAGAAAAAGATTGAAGATATAAAAGAGATACCTTTAAATGAAGAGTGCAGTGCAATCTTGCAAAAGAAGCTGCCTCCTAAGTTGAAAGATCCGGGAACTGCAATTAGCGTCTATAATAATTATGAAGTGGGAAATATTTTGCTTAAGCTATGAGTAAAGTTGTCAGGCATGGCTAAAAATTTCATTTATTTCAAAATTCTAATGCCAAAATGTGGCACATGGTAATTTGTGGAAATCCTTTTATCTTTCTTTTCATAAATCAGTAAAGTAAATGACGTCACTTGACTGAGATTTCAAAATCTCTTTACTTTTTAAATAAAATCCATTTATTTAAAAGGTAACGATAAAATATTTAATATAAGATCTTGACAATAAAACCTTTTAGATAAACAGTAAAAATAATCAAAATAGCAAGTTTGGCAGTTTAATCACAACACCTTATTCAGTGAGTCCACAGCTCAAAGGTCGTCACCTAGCGCAGCACTATCTGTCTCGCCGTCTAAAGATCCATGTCAATTCCTTTTTCATTTCATTTATTACCTGAAATATTAGATATATCGTGGAATGAGCATACACTTGCCTAGTGAGTAGAGTATGGTGCACATGTGTTATTGTACGTAGACAAGTTAACCTCATATATTCAAGATTTATGCATGTTTTACTTATTAAACAAGTTGATCTTATATTCACGTTGCGTCAAGTTCAAGTCGGGTTCTATATTCACATCAAGTCATATATCGAAATCAATTCTAGTCCCAAGTCAATTTAATTTAGATTATATGTATTTCAAGTTTATATGCATTTGCATATTAATCAAATCAAGTCATGTTTTTATAATCATGACTGATGTAAATGCATGTATTTTCAGGAGAGCATGACTTTTAATGGGGCCCACATTAAAAATCAACTATTATCCCAAGGGTGCACAAACAGGGAATGTAATCCCAAGTTCAAACAAGGAGTCGAGATCCCTGAAATTCATTAACAAGCGTAACCACATCGTGATCCAATTACTGGACTCCGTGGCACGTTTATCAAGACAAAAGCCCTAGGCGTATTAACAAGCGGGATAGAGTGACTGTAATACCAAGAAATTCCTTTCTATGCAATGTATATTAAAGGCATGAAAATCCTTTTCATGCCATGTCTAATGAAAGCATATCACGAAGTATCATTTAAGATCACGTAACCATGCACAAGTCAAGTCAATCCACGTGAAGTCAAGTCCTTATATTCAGGGATTGTACATAAACAAGTAAATTCTTATATAATCCAGATTGAAGTAATATTCAAGTTACTTTAATTTCATCTTCTCAAGTCAAGTCAAATGGATATAATCATGTGTTGTGTCTTTTAATAAGTGGATGATGTATTATTATTTGTCAAGACTAGATTATTAATAAGTATAAGACCACATAAACAAGAGCAAGGATTACTTTAAACTTTCAAATAATACTAGTTTAGCATCGATACATGTATCGATACATAAGAGAATATAAACTTTTCATGATTTCAATATATTGATACGTAAGGTTAATATTTTACAAGCAGATGACAAGTGAACTGTTAAAGTCAACTTATCATTTTAATACATGTTAAACAAGAACAAAGATTATTCGAGAAATCCAATAATACTGTTAGCGATGATAACTTTGATCATCCCTTTTAAATAAGTCATTTCTTTTATAAGTGGATTAATGAGTGTTAGCGTCAATATAATGTTAGCGAGAATAAACTCGGTTAACCAACTAAATATCTATTAATGTTAAGCTAACATTACCGATAACAATACCAAGATTAAATATGAAAAGCTTATAACGAGATCATATTAAACTTATATCAAGTGAAACATATTCCTTTATATATTCAATGTAAAAGTAAACAATTAAACATATCCCACCCACCTCGATTCAGAAATGTTGGAAAGAAGTTCTTAACTTTGTAGAGGTATTGATGTTGTCACATGTATTGATACATGCTGTTACATGTATTGATACATGTTGTCTATCCTGATTTTTACTATACATGTATCGATACATGCTGTTGAAGTATATATATCGATACTTGTAGAAATTTCTGTATTTCTGGACTTATTTTTTGGACTTTTTTTCAAGGATTTTTCATTGGTTTTGAATTTGTAGAGCTCTAGTTAAGGTATCAAGATTATGTTATTTTATTAACATGTTTTGATCTTAACAAAAAATTAAACCCACATTATAACTTTTGCTTTTTAAGATTTTGAAGGAAGGAATGGAAACATTCTTCTCTGACATTTTATGGCTTTATTTCGGTGTGTGGGTTTTGGTTGCAGATGATGGCTATTTATAGATTTATACAAGTGCACTGAATGAAGGGAGAACTCTAACCGTAGAAGAATATTGCAATTAACTAATTTCAATTACATGTTTCCACAATCATAAATGTAAAAAAAAAAAAAGGCAATTAATTGCATCAAACCCATAAATTGCATAATTAAATGTAAAATCAAAACATGGAATCAATAAGTTAATGTTTCATCACAATTCTAACAATTAAAAGCCTAGCCTATAAACATAATTGAAAATAAATAACAAGAAAAATCAAATGATGTCACCCCATTCATCTTCATGGAATTGTATCTTCAATCGTGGTCTTGGCATTGCTTGGATCCCTCGGCGATTCCACAGAGTTTTGGCATGTAATTCACAAGTTGGGAACCCCTAATGTGTTTTTACTGTTCATTATTTATAGAAGTCGAAAAGTGGCTGAAAATCACGTCCAAATTGGCTTCCAAAAGAGTTCCAACCGAACAAGGAAAGTTACCTCTGCGGGAGATCTTTTTGTCACTGCACAACATTCGATATTTTGGTCATGTCTTTCTATTACCTTATCCAACTGAGGAGATTCAAGGTGTGTTAGAAAGATAACTTATAGGGATACAATTCCTCATGAAATAGGGTTTCCTTACTCGAATGTTTACTGCCCCGAAATTAGCTCTCAAAGTCCGATTAAAAATCTACCAGTAATCTTGTTTGATTGGAATGAGTTTATGGTAATATTCTTATCATATTTAATTCCTTTTTGACTTCTAATTGCATCCAATTGACTCCTAACAATCGTCAAATATCTTATCTTGGTTTTGATTCGTACACTTTAGTCATCGAGCTTCTATTTTTCTTCAATTTCTTTTCCAACTCTCAATAATCTTCAATTAAGTCGTTGAATTTGTGATTTCTTCTACTTTTGATCCATGTTAATGGTTGATTGACCTCTTCAACTACTATTTTACACAACTTAACTCTATTTATCATCCAATTATTCCTTATTTGCTTCAATTCCTTTACATTCTTGACTTTGGGATGCTTTCTGAAATATAAACAAATAACAACAAAATAAATAGTAAATCTGCTCAAACAAACATATAAAATCCTACTTTTAGGATAGAAATAAGTGTATAAAATACACTTATCAACACCCTCAAACTAGATATTGTTTGTCTCGAACAAAATAAAACTAAACTATAAAATAAAAATGTAAATAGCAAAGTGTTTTTGCTTTTGTCAACTTATTCACCATGAGCTTCAATAATCCAGATTGACAATTCACTTTATAAAATAAACATGAACAACATAAAATATTTTCATTCATCTGATACTCGACTTCATCATATGTGTGTGAATAGCCAAAAATCAAATGCAAACTCATGTAAAAATATACTTGATACTGTGTGGTGGATTATGCATAAATAATCCCAAATCCCATGTGGTCAAACAATTTTTTCTTTTGATTTTCCTTACAGCTCTCGTGGATGATCACAATCTTTCGTTTTTCTCTCATATCTCGAGGTTTTTTTTTCTATTTTTGTGGTTTCTAAACATTCATGTTTTACATTTTTCCACACAAGGCAGTTAGGATTTGATAAACATGCACAACAGACCGAAAGTAATCTATCCCCAATCTCACACTCCAGTGTTAGAAATCTCAATCAAAGAGGCTTATACCATGCATTTTATTTCGTTTTTTCTTTCATTTGGACGACTTTTTCTTTTTATGTCCATGTCTTTTACCATCTTTATGCAATACTTTTCTTACTTACTTTCTATATGACCCCTGTAGCGAGCTTTAGGTTGGTGACTCCCAAGCTAGTTGACTTTAGGGCACTTGGTTCAGAGAACCCCTCAAACTTAATTACCCGAGTCATGAAGGCGACGAAGAAAATTTAAAGATGTTTTAGCGTCTTATTTGTAAGTCCACTCTTTGTACTTGCTTTCTAATTGATCTTTGTAATGAGCTTTGGGCTGATAGCTCCCAACTCGGTTGAGTTTAGGGGACCAAGTTTTAAAACTCTTAAAAGCTTACTTGCTCGAGTCAAAAAGGGATTTGAAAAGTAGAATAAGACTATTAACATTTTTTTGTATTTTTCTATTGCCACTTTATACCTGTTGATTAAAACCTCCTCAATCAAAGATGCAAAACCAAGAACTTCAGACCCTCAATCTGTCAATACCTACTTATACTACCATTTCCACCCCCAAACTGCTCAAGCAGTTTGGTTCTATATTTTAGGTTGGGATCTAAATTCTTAAGGTTTGGAATTTTTTAGTCAATTCCATGTTCAAATGACACAAGTTTACCCCACATGTATCAAGCAGCTCCTACACAAGTTATTATTCGACAATGACTATGTGCTCAAGTTTTAATAAAGTCTTACATGGATGAATATTAAGTGAAATTAAGTTCAAATGTTTGCCCAATTTTCTAAATAAAGCACAAAAGTCAATTCAATTATATCATAAGCAATAAATAAATCAACAAAAATTTTCAAAATTTTCAAATTTTTATGAATTTATAACCCCAAAATCGAATGAATGTGTATATAAGCAAATGAATGTGATCCCCACCCCAAAATTAGAAATGTACATTTTCCTCAACGTATTTCAAAAACATAAATCAAATAAATACAAAATAACAAAGAGATGTAAGGTACTTCCCGAGTTTGGAGAGATGGTGTTCCCCTTTTGAAGCTTTGAATTGAATGTTTGTTGGATGATTTGACCATTTACTTCATTTTCCAATTTTAACTTGAAGTGTCCAGCGAAGATATATTCCTTGCAAACAAGAAAATAAATATAGATCATTATAAGCACATTTATAATGTAGAAATTGAAACACCCTGAAATTTTTCCAATTTTGAGTTTTGAACTCCGTTTTCAACCCCTAAATCTCTTCTAATACATGCAACCAACTTCTAAATTATGTTTACATGTCCTAAGCTAAGTCATCATGTTGAAGATTGTGATGTTAAACAACAAAACAAGTAAAAATGCAAGTAAATCCTAAGAATGCTTAAACATGCAAATTAGGGGTAATGAAATATTCAATACGACTAACATCCCAAAATGTAAATTCTAAACATGCTAGCAATCCTAAAATGCAATTTAAAGCAACTAAACAATAAAATAACTCAAAATTAATAAATAAAACAACTAAAGAAAAGGGTTTCAAAAATTGAGTTGCCTCCCAACAAGCGCTTCATTTATAATTTAGAGCTAGACTTTTTGCCAATTGAATCACGGGCATCTAAAGAAAGCTTTGGATGCCTTGCCTATCTTCTTTCGATTGACTTTGTTCCATTCTTCATTTAATCTCCAAAACTCAAAATTGCCCCTCTCCATATTGTAGGACATGTCATTTTCATCCAATTCAAATTCAACTACGAAGATTTCCACCTCCTCATCGGGTTTAACCACAAAATCAATTTCTTGGAAATGAACAAAGTCAAAACAATGAAGATTGATTTTTTCCTCAATGATGACCACATCTTTGTTTAGTTCCAATGTGATTGATATTTCATTTTTTTCAATAGTCGATTCATCCTTGGGTCGAATTACCGGTACTTCCTCAAACTCCAATGGCAATGGAAATGGTAAGTCTTTCTTATGAACTTTCTCGAGTGGATTATATCCCCACCTTTAAAATTCACTCCAATACATGGAGTCTCCCAGCAGCATATCACCTTCATCTAACTTGGCTAGCTTTTGATAGTATTTTGAAATTACCCTTTCACTCCATAGTAGAGGACCATCTCTCACAAGAGCGATATCCTCGTCCCAATTGTTTAGTACACACTCATCAAAGAGCATGTGACTTGCATCTGACGTGTCAATTGCTTGTTGTCGGTATCTCAAGTATTCTATAAGCACTAGGAGTTTCAGTGTGACTCAAATATTGCTCGCATCCAAGCACTTTGCATTACAATATATTTTGTAGTAAAATTCACAACCTGGATCAAACATGTCTTCATAGTTCATGTTGAAATCGTTCATTGCAAGCCAATGGTAAATTCAAATATACCTTGAAAGAAAAACCAAATATAGAAAGGCTTAAAATTGTGGTGGATAATCCAAAGTAACAAAATAAAAATAAAAAAAAATTAAAAAGTAAAAAAGTCCGAATTAGTGAAAGTAATCTAAAAATAAATTTAAACTACGATCCCTGGCAACTGTGCCAAAAATTTGTTCGCTAGTTGTAAGTGTATAGATTGCACAAGTAATAAAGTGAATGTGAGTCCAAGTATCGATCACATGAGGATTGTGTAAATTGTATTTTAGGCTAAGAACCTTAACCGGAACTAGAGAATTTGCTTTGATTTTTTGTTTGAAAAAACTAAACTAATAATTAAAAGCAAGAAAATTTGTTTTATGAAAACTATGGAATGAACATGTTAGAACCGTGAATCCATGTTAACCCTATCATCCATGTGTTTGACTTAAACATTTAATGATAATTTATGGAGAATTGAAAATCCGTGTTCCTAAGGTTATTTAGGTCCCTTTCGAGCCATGCATAAAATTCTTTTTTCACAAGAGATTAAACTATATTTTTATGACCAATCCAAACATGTAGAAAAGTATTAACAAATTATAAACACTATTTGGAATAACACAAAGCATAGGGGTATATTTCTATCCACCATTGGACTTTGTGACAATCAATTCATGTCTAATAAATTCCTGCTCTTTCGAATATAGAAATCTATCAAAAATATCAATAATCATGCGTCCACAATCATAAATGTAAAAAAAAAAAAAAAACACACACACACACACACACACAATTAATTGCATCAAACCCAAAAATTGCATAATGTAAATGTAAAATCAAAACATGGAATCAATAAGTTAACGTTTCATCACAATTCTAACAATTAAAAGCCTAACCTAGAAACATAATTGAAAATAAATAACAAGAAAAATCAAAGGATGTCACCCCGTTTATCTTCTTGGAATTGTATCTTCAATCGTGGTCTTGGCGTTGCTTGGATCCCTCGGCAATTCTATAGCGTTTTGGCATGTAATTCACAACTTGGGAACCCATAATGTGTTTTTTCTGTTCATTATTTATAGAATTCGAAAGGCGGCGGAAAATCACGTCCAAATTGGCTTCCAAAAGAGTTCTAACCGAAGAAGGAAAGTTACCTTCGTGGGAGATCTTTTTGTCACTGCACAACATTCAACATTTTGATCATATCTTTCTATTACCTTATCCGATTGAGGTGATACAAATTGAGTTAGAAATATAACTTAGAGTGCTACAATTTCTTATGAAAAAGTTCCCAAATCGAACGTTTACTTCCCCGAAATTAGCTCTCAAAGTCTGACTAAAAATCTGCCATAAATCTTGTTTGATTGGAATGAGTTTATGGTAATATTCTTTTCATATTTCATTCATTTTTGAATTCTAATTGCATCCAATTGACTCTAAAAATATTCAAGCATCTTATCTTTTTCCGAATCAACCATTAAATATTTTCAATTTCGTTCTTCTTCATTTTATTCGTACACTTTAGTCCCTAAGCTTCTAATTTTCTTTAATTTCTTTTCCAACTCCCAACAATCTTCAATTGAGTCTTTGAATTTATGATTGCTTCTACTTTTGATCCACGTTAATGGTTGATTGACCTCTTTAACTACTAGTTTGCACAATTTAACTCCATTTATCATCCAATTATTCCTTATTTGCTTCAATTCCTATACATTCTCAACTTTGGGATACTTTCTAAAATATAGACAAATCACAACAAAATAAATAGAAAATATGCTCAAACAAACATATAAAATCCTACTTTTAGGATAGAAATAAGTGTATACAATACACTTAATACCAACTGCTTCCTCTTTTAGAGAGTCAAGAACTAATAGAACTATTTGGATGGAACCATAGACGTACCACCCCGTTTCATCCCTGAAAATTTCTAAGCCACCAAACATCAAGCATGTGGCATGGAAACAAACCGATCAATACCTCCTTAGTCTCCTGTTATCCTCCCTTACTGAGGAAGCCATGGATAAAGTTATGGGACTCCCCATTCCCGTGAGGTGTGGACAGCCTTGGAAAACACCTTCAGCCACCGCTCCAAATCTCGTGAAATATATCTTAATGATGGCTTGCAATTGATGAAACGAGGCACCAAATCCATTTCAGAGTATGCCCATGCTTTCAAGCCCCTCTTCGATCTACTCCATGCAATCGGATGACCTGTCAATGATACTGACAAAGTGTACTGGTTTCTCCTAGGTCTTGGCTCGAAATTCTTGAGCTTCTCCACTGCCCAAATGGCCATCACCCCTCTGCCCAATTTCGCAGATCGCCCAAAGTAGAGAGCCTTGAGCTCTTTCAAAAATCATTGGATCCCACTGCATCACATGCGGCGTTCAGAGCAGCCACCTATCGTAACCCCACTAGGTCGAACTAGCGAAGCTCCTCCTTCTGTAGCCAATCGAATTAAACTGATGGAAATGGACGAGGACATGGACGTCCTCAGGAATACGACCCCGCACTATCAAATTTTCCGTGAGGAGGGTCACTATGCTGACCAATGCCGGCAACGGTATGAACGAAAGGTCCTTGAAGCCCATCTCGCCCAAGCCCTAAATACCTCGTGTTCTATTTCTGGAAATGAAACATCAAATTGGTTTTTAGACACAGGGACTTCGGCCCATATGATTCCAGCCCAATCTTACTTGGATCAGTCCACTTCCTATACGAGTAAGGATTGTGTTATTTTCGGGAATGGTGTGTGTCTTCCCATTATCCACACCAATAAACTTTCTCATTCTCCTAATTCAACTATTAGATGTTCTAGTTGATCCCCACATTAATAAAAAACTATTGTCCATTAGTAAATCAACAAATTATTTCTCGTTATTTGTTACGTATACTGATAATTCTTTCATTGTTCAGAATCCCCGAATGGGAAGAGTAGTGGCAACCGGTAAATGAGATGGCGGCCTATATGTGCTAGAATGCTGAACTTCAGCTTTTTTTCTATCCTGAAAAATAAATATCTTCGTGCTTCATATGATTTATAGCATGCTTTCCTTGGACATGTGAATCATTATGTTATTTCTTTTCTAAATAAAAAAGGACAACTTTATCTTACTTCTTTATTTCCATCTCTTGCATTATGTAGGACTTGTCAAAATGCAAAGAATCATCATTTGCCCTATTCTCACACTAAACATCGATCTTCAAAGGTTTTGGATCTTATTCATTGCGATTCATGGGGCCATCTCCTGTAAAGTCAAACTCAAGTTTCACATATTATGTGTTATTTATTGACGATTATTCTCATTCCACTTGGCTTTATCCATTGAAAGTAAAATCTAACTTTTTCAATACTTTTATTCAATTTCAAAAATTTATTGAAAATCAACATTCAGCTCGTATAAAAATCTTTCAAAGTGACGGTGGAGTAGAATGCACTAGTGACTGCTTTAAAGCACACCTTAGTAACTCAGGCATCCATCATCAACTCTCTTGTCCTTGTACACCCTCACAAAATGGTCGTGCCAAAAGGAAACATCACCATGTGACTGAAACAGGTCTGGCCCTCCTTTTTCATTTCCACATTCCCACTCACTTCTGAGTTGATGCTTTTAGCACTGCAGCTTACATCATCAATCGTTTGACCACACTGCTTCTCGGAGGTAAGTCACCATTCAACTCCTATATGGTTCCATTCCCAATTACGAAAACTTTCATCCCTTTGGTTGTTGTGTTTATCCTTGCTTACGTGATTATAAAACCAACAAGTTTTTCCCTCGTAGGACCCCTTGCATTTTTATGGGTTATCATTCATCTTATAAAGGTTTTCGTTGTCTTGACCCCACCACTTCCAAATTATATTACCCGCCATGCCCAATTTGATGAAAATCAAATTCCCTTTCGACATACTTCCCATGCCCAACCCATATCCTCTCTCCAAATCTCTATTTCTTATAACCAAGTCTCTCTCCTATAGATCTTACCCTACCCTACCTTGCACCACATTCTCGACATATTCCTCAATCCGGATCCACCTCATGTGTTATTTGTACTGATATAGTGGATGTGTCTTTGTAGGAAACTAATTCTCATACAGGTCCATTGTTCGAGTAAATCCCGCAAGCGCATTGGATCCTTGACAAGTAATAATTATGATGAGTTAAGAGTATCGTTCCCACGAGGAATGAAGTCTAGTCTTAATCATCAGTTTATCGTCAATTTAATTAAGTGAAACAAATAAAAAAATGATTTTGTTTGTCTATTCTAAAAATTGCAATGAATAAAATAATCAATAAAAATGTTGGGGAGTAAATATGAATGAGGAGCATATATTGGAATCCGAATCCACTTGTTACCATCTATCTCAATTCAAAACTTTGTAGTTTAGATCATTCATGCATTGCTTGACAATCGATAATTAACATGCAATTAATTTTCTTTTCCAAGATAAATTAAATCTATCCCAAATATGAAACGAATCTATTCCTAATCTGAATACGAATATTTAGAACGCATTAAATCACACAATTATCAATTAGATCGTACATGTCATAGTGTTTGTTATTCCTAACATCTAATATTCATGTATTGATCATGTAATGTTCAAATCTATTGAGACTTTTCCAAGACTATAACAAGCAACGATATATTTAATTGGTAGCCAATCAATCAAATAATAACAATAAAGCATGCAAGATCAAGACAACACAAGAAAATATTAAACTACTAGTTCTTGAATTGAAATAAGTTATTAGCAAGTTTCATCTTCATCCAATACATAAAAGAGATTATCCTAGCATATTAAATAATGAATAATAAATAAAAGAATTGATAAACATTACTCCATTGAATGCGAAAAAACAATTGGAATCCAAGTCTTCCGTCCAACTTGCTTTAAACCAGACGACCACTTTAATCCTCAAAACTGCCAAATCCTATAATTCCAAAAAGAATTCCAAGCCTCAACCTATAATTTTATCCTTCCAAAATCTGACTTTTTCCCTTAAATTCCCACCAACCTGCCGAATGTATATACGTAAATATTTCTCTCCAATCCACTCCCTAGTTGTCTCCCAATTCCAACAATATGTATCACTAATCTCCCCACTTCTTCCACCAGCCGACTTTGATTAATTCCCAGCCGAGACTTCAATTTGTCAAAGAAAAGTCTCCTGCCGAAACTCTCCAATTAAGCCCTTCTTCTCCCCCTCTTTCTATGTATTATGCGCCCCGTTTTTTATGTAGTCTGCCGAGAGTTTTGATACCATTTTAAAGTGGGTTTAAGGCCCAATTATAACTAGTGTGTAGGGTTATTCTTGAGCCTCAATTTTTCAAATAATTCAAGTTGGTCTTGAGTCGTTAATTGTGCAATCCATGTCTTCATTTATGCCAATTTGAATTCTTCAATTTTTGGAAGTTGCACTTGAGTTCCACTTTGTCATTTTTTGTATGATTTTGATCCATTTTCTTCGTTTTGCCTCTAAATGCATCCAAAATTGAATTTTTCCTAAAAAAATAAAATCAACAGATAATTAGCAATTTTATATCTTAAATCACTTACAATTGTCTAAATTTAAAGACAAGATAAGTACGAAAAAAGTACTTATCAAACCCCCAAACTTAAACTCTTGTTCGTTCTCAAATAAGGCAAACAATACTAATGAATCAAAATAGCAAAGTACAAATATTTTTTTCATGTCAACATGTTTACCATATACCTCAATAATCCAAATCAACTTGTACTTCAGCAAGAGTCATGAACAATGGAGCAAAATAATTCTAGTTATCTCATGCCATATTTTCAAGTGTGTGTATGAATAGCCAATGTCAAACTCCTACTCACACAACGATATACTTCAAACTGTGTAGATCATTATGCAATATCAAGCCCAAATCCTATGTGTTCAGCCCTATTTATCTAATGATTTTCCTTTCAACGCTCATGGTTGATCACAACTTACTACTTTTCTCTCACATCCCATGGTTTTTATCTATGATTTGTCTTAATATTTTCTTTACTTTTTCCACACAAGATAGTCAAAGTTAGAAATATGCACGCACAACAAGTTAAAAGTAAGCAATTTCCAATCTCACACCATTTATTCCCACAGTTATAATCAACAAAGCTTATACCAAACAAAATTTTCTTTTCTTTTTATGAACGACTTTTTTCTTTCTTTTTCTATCACGTCCTTATCTTTTACCATATTTGTGCAATAATTTTCTCATTTGCTTTCTATGTGACCCCTGTAGTGAGCTTTAGGCCGGTGACTCCCAAGTCAGACGATTTTAGGGCACCAGGTTTGAAAGACCACTCAAACTTAATTACTCGAGTCACACAGTTGACGTCGAAAAGTTAAAGATGTTTCATTGTCTTATGTGTAAGTCCACTCTCCATACTTGCTTTTTAATTGACTCCTGTAGCGAGCTTTAGGTCGGTGACTCCCAAGCTAGACGTCTTTAGGGTACCAGGTTTGAAAGACCTCTCAAACTTAATTACTCTAGTCAAAAAGGCATTTGAAGAGTAAAACAAGACCTTTAGCATTTTTATGTTTTTATGTTGCTATGGTTTATACGCGTTGACCAAACTGCTTTAACTAAAGTGCTAAATCAAGAATCACAGACCTTCAACCTATCAATACATACATATTCTAACCATCTTTCCCCAAACTTGCCTTTTGAGCACACTTGGTTCTATTTTAACGACGGGATGTCTAATAATCTAAGTTAAGTTATTTACAAGTCATTCATAAGTTCAAGTTGCATAAATTTTCCCCACATGTATTAAACAAATCCCTGTACAAGTAATAATTCAACAATGGCTATGTGAACGTGAAGATGAAATCTAGGAAGTAATAACTAGTTCATAAAATTCATATTTCATGTTGTCCAAAATTCAAGCCAAAGCAATATTTGATCCATACTATATCCTAGGCATTTTTTTTGAATGCATACTGAATAAAATTGAAAATCTTGGTAGAAAAATAGACTGCCCATCCCCAAACTTAAAATATACATTGTCCTCAATGTATCAAATCAAGCACATAAAAAGTATAATTTGGGAAAGGTTTAAGGACTTCCCTGATAAATCTGAATGTAGAGGTGGAGATATGCATTCCCAAAGTTCCTTGATCATCTTCATTTTGCAGAATCAGTCCTATCAAGGCAGAAATGAAATTCAAGCATTAGAAATGTTATTGGATGAAGATGCAAAAATAAATAAATCAATCAATCAATCAAATAAATAAATAAATAAATAAATCAAACTAATGCACATAAAAGCTGAATAAATAAAAGGGAAGAAAATTTGGGTTGCCTCCCAACAAGCACTTCTTTATAACCATTAGCTTGACTTTGATGTTTTGACTACTCATGATGGCTTGAAAAGAGAGTTTTCAGCCCTGTACTTTTTGCACATGCAGACATTCTCTTGTTCATCCTTCAGCCTCCACACTTCCAAATTGCCATTTTTATCCCTTCCAACTAGTCCACCATATCCATTATCTTTTCTCCTGGTCTTGTGAAATTTCCAGTCTTCCTTTTCTTTGAGGTCAATCCTTTTATATTCCTCGTGATATGGTTGTTTGAGTGCATTATTCATGCTGAAGCTTTGTTGTTTTTCCTCCACTCTCAGGATTATTTCACTATTTTCAAAATCCATCAAAGCTCGTCCCGTTGCTAGAAATGGTCTTCCTAGGATCACTGGGATGTTCTGATCTCCCTCTATATCCAGAAAGATGAAATCAGTTGGAAAGATGAGATCTCCAACTTTGATGAGCATATCTTCAACCACTCCATAAGGGTGCTTGAGTGTCCTATCAGCCAGCTGCAAGATTACTGAAGTTGAGTTTGGATCCCCCAATCCTAAATTTCTATAAATAGATAGCGACATTAAGTTAACACTTGCTTCAGAATCAATTAAAGCTTTTAAATTGTGTGAATTTTCTATGGAGCAAGGTAAAGTGAAACTCCCTGAATCTTTTAGTTTAGGAGGAAGCTTATGCTTTAGGATCGAACTGCATTCTTCTGTCAATGCCACTTCTTCATCTTGTGGTAACTTCCTCTTCTTTGTCAACATCTCCTTCAGAAACTTAGAATAGTTTGGAATTGGCATTGGCATTATGGCATCAATGAATGGGATGTTAATATGCAGTTGTCTGAGGGTATTCGAGAATTTCTTGAACTGTTTTTCCACCTTAGTATTCTGCAACCTTTGAGGAAATCGGACTGGAGGTGTGTATTGATTAACAGGAACCGGTGCCTTACCTTGTGGAATGTCTGACCGTTCTTCTTGATTTATGTTTGTTGATTCTTCAGACTGAATAACATGTTCCTTTCCCATTTGAGTTACTAGATCCCAAATAGTTTCTTTCTTCTTCACAGTGATCTCTGGAAACTGAACTCCACTCCTTGTAGTAATAGTATGAAGTTGTTCATCCTTTGGCTGCTTTCAAAGCCTTGGGGGAATGGAATAGGTGGAACATATGCTTTAATAGGTGGTGCAGTTGTAATTGAAGGTGTCTCAACAACTACATGATTCAGTGTTTCAACCGCAAATACCTGTTCCTTAGGATTTTTCTCTGTGTTACTTGGCAAGGTTCCTTGATTTCTGCTTGTTAATGCCACAGCCTTCTGTCCCATTTGATTTTCCAATTTTTTTTTTCGCTGTCTCTTGGTTTTGAAAGACTTGTTTAGTGTTTGCCATGTACTGTGCAAACATATCTTCCAATGATGACTTCCTTGGCTGTTGTTGATGTTGAAAACCTGGTGGTTTTGTTTGAAAACTTACTTCATGGCTTTGACCTTGATTGTTAGACTAAGAGAAATTCGGAGGATTCCTCCACCCTAGATTATATGTATTAGAATAGGGGTCATTTTGATACTTCTGAAAATTCTGGGCATAGTTGACCTCCTCATATTGCATTCCATGTTTTGAGGCTAAAGGACAACTAGCTGTAACATGATCTGCCCCGCATCCTTTGCAACTGGTGTTGGTTGTTGCACCATGTGCACAGGTTAAGTTAAATTGTCCAGCTTTTTTGATAGAACTTCCATTTGAGCTGCCGATTGTGTAACTGCATCGACATTGTGGATACCAGATGCCTTTCTTGAAATTTTCCTTTCAGTAGGCCACATCGCCTGATTCTCCGCAATTCTCTCATATAGTTCATGTGCTCGGTCAATATCTAATCTCATTACTGATCCCCCTACCGAAGCATCAATCATATTGCAGTATTCAGGATGCAATCCTAAATAAAAAAAATGTAGACCTGAGCATTTTTAGGTATGTCCAGATTTGGAGACTTTCGGAAATAGTCCTTAAATCTAGTCCAAGCTTCAGGGTAACTCTCAAGATCTCGTTGTTTGAAAGTGTGAATTTCATTTCTGATTTGGAAAACTCGAGAATGAAGGAAAAGTGTTGAGGTGAATTTTTGTACCATGTCATTCTAAGATACAATGTTTTCGGGAGCTAATGAGCATAGTCATTCCCTTGCATTATCTTTTAAAGTGTGGGGAAACAAACACATTCGAAAAGCATCTACTGATATTCGTTCGTGACTGATTACGTCGCATAGCATTAAAAAGGCTTGAATGTGCTCATGCGGATTTTCAGTCGCCTTACCAAAGAACTTGATGTCTTGATGATTTTGAAATAAGTTTATGACATCAGGTCTAAGGTGGTAATTTTCCTGCCCGAATGGTGGATAAACAATTGTTTGTTGTACAGGGGTGGGAGCAGGATTTACATAATCCCCAACCAGAGCTTGAGCATTATCGAGAACAGTTCCTGGTTAAATTTGCACTTCTTGCTCAAAAGAAGCAAGTGGCAATAGATTTTGATTATTTTCCATATCCCTGTTTTCTCTTTGTTCTCTTCTATGTTGTCTAAATTCTTTCTATTTCAGGATCTATTGGAAATATTTCAGGCTCGTTAAAACCTAGCATATACTATTCAATGACCAATACGAAGAGAAAAATAAGGAATTATGAATAACCAAAAAATAAAAACTAAAAATTCAAAACGATTTAAAACGTGATAAAAATGAAGTTTGAGGGCTAGAATGAAATTTTAAAAGTTTAGGGACTGAATTAGGCTTTTCGAAAGAAATGGAGCTGATTGTAGGAGTTAAGGAATACAAGGACTGATCTGTCACGTACCGAAGTCTTTGGAACTGAATTAAAACATTTTAATTTACAAGGGCCGAAACTGAAGCTTTAAAGAACGAAAGGACTAAAACATTCATTCAGAAATTTGGGGGTTTAAAAGGGAAAATTTACAAAACTTAAACTAAATAAAAAAAATTAAAAATCCTCATTTCTCTCTCAAAGTCGGAACAGAGGGAGAGAGCAGAGAAAAGAGAAGGGGCGACGCCCCTTCTTCCGTCGCTCTGTCGGCCAGAGACCGGTGATGGAACCGCCATCAACTGGTGGCGAGGAGCATGGGTGAGCGGTATGTGTGTGCAGGCGGTGGAGAAGACGAATTTTATGTCCCTTTTTGGGGTGGGTTTTGGGGTTCGAGAACCGAGGCACATCGAGGCTTGGAGGCTCGGATTTCTTGGGTATTTCCGGTGACATTAGTGTCTGGGGATTGAGGTATGTTTGTGGGATCTGTTTTGGATTTTTATTTGGGGATTTGGCTTTGATTTTCGAATGGGGAAGTGGAGTCGAGGATGGGTGTTTGATCGCTGTTTGAGAGAGAGAGAGTGGCTGGCGGCTTTGGTGATTGAGTTTCAATTGATGGAAGTGAACAGAGGCGATTGGGCAGTAGGTGTTGGCTGTGAATTGGGTTACTGTGGTGGTGATTGTCGTGGGTGAGGGCCACGGGTTTGGCTGGGAGAATTGGAGGAGGCTGGTTGTGGTAGTGTTGTGGAACATTTGCAGTAAAGTATGAGAGGGAAAATTACCAGAACGATGGTTTAGCTCGAGTGAGTTCGTGTGGGAGAAACAATTGGAGTATATGTTACTGCTTTTTTTTTTTTTTTTTTTGCTTGCTGAAGTTTGGTAACTTGCTTATGTTCTTTTGATGAATTTGGTAGGTTGAGGGAGTTTTGTTGATGGTGATCAGTTGAATGCAGAATTGAGGTGCTGAAAGAGGAAGATTAGGATAGATTTCTGATTGGGATGAATTGTAGGCATTTCAGAACTTGATATGTTATTTTAGGGAGTTGAGGAAGAGAATCAGGGGGGGGGGGTGTGAGGATGAAATTATGCAGATTGGGTATCAAAAAAAATAAAACGTGTGTGAATTTGGAAGAGAATATGTGTGATTTAGGGGATGGATTATGGAAATGTGGGGAAAATAATTTTTTTTCTTACCAATTGGGATTGTGCTAAATAAAAACTAAATTTGGGGATTAAAGAAATTTAAATTGGACAAGGATCAAAATGTTGAAATAAATGAATTTGGACTTTAAAATCATTAAAATTTGAATTAAGATTTAAAATGGTGACATTGGAATATTTTGAATAAAATTCGAAAATTTAAATACGATGAAAATTAATTTAATTTCATTTATAATTTGGCTAGACGAATACTCTTTTAAATTAAATTGAAAGAATTGAAAATTCCCGGTCGCTACAACCCTACCACCTTAAAATAATTTCGTCCTCGAAATTTAAAACTTACTTGGTCTAAAATATTTGGATACTTGGCCAGAATTTCTTCTTCTTTTTCCCATGTAGCCTCTTCGCTACTATGTCTACCCCACTGGACTTTGACTAGTGAAATTTCTTTATTTCTTAGGACATGGACTTTTCTATCGATGATGCACATGGGTGCCTCTTCATAAGATAGATTCTTCTGAATTGGGATTGACTGAAAGTTCACCACGTGACTGGGATCGTAAACATACTTCCTCAATAAAGAGATGTGAAAAACATTGTGTATAGCCGAGAGTTTGGGTGGCAATGCTAGACGATAAGCCACATTACCTACTTTCTCCACTATTTCAAAAGGTCCGATAAACCGAGGCCTTAATTTCCCTTTCTTGCCAAAACGAATAGTGCCCTTCATAGGAGAGATTTTCAAAAACACTTTCTCTCCAATCTCGAACTCCAAGTCTTTTCTCCTCTGATCGGCATAGCTTTTCTGTCTGTCCTGGGCAGCTTTAATTAGCAATCTGATTTTCTCGATAGCCTCTACAGTCTTTTCAATTAATTCGGGACCCAATAACTTCCTCTCGCCAACCTCATCCCAATATACCGGCGATCGACATCTTCGCCCATATAGTGCTTCATACGGTGCCATACCAATGGTAGCCTGGAAACTGTTATTGTAAGTAAACTCTACCAATGGCAAGTGAGTTTCCCAATTTCCGCTTAGGTCCAGGACACAGGCTCTAAGCATATCTTCTAAAGTCTGAATGGTGCGTTTAGACTGCCCGTCTGTCTGCAGGTGGTAAGCGGTACTAAAATTTAATTTAGTCCCCATAGCCGTGTGTAAACTCTTCCAAAATCTCGAAGTGAATCTCGGATCCCTATCTGGAACAATAGACGCTGGAACCCCGTGAAGTCGAACGATCTCCCTGATATAAATCTGGGCCAAGTGATCTATACTGAGAGTCATCCGCACTGGAAGAAAATGGGGTGACTTTGTAAGTCGGTCTACAATAACCCAGATGGCGTAATGCCCCCTCACTGTTCTAGGTAAGCCTGTTACGAAATCCATGGAAATTTTCTCCCATTTCCATTCTGGAATGTCTAAAGGATTTAGCAATCCTGACGGTCTCTGATGTTCAGCCTTGACCTGCTGGCAGGTCATGCATCGTGAGACAAACTTGGCAATACACCCTTTCATATTCCTCCACCAGAATGTAGTACGCAAATCTCGGTACATCTTTGTTCCTCCTGGATGAGCTGCATATGGAGCTGAGTGGGCTTCCCTCAATATTTCATTTCTGACCGGGTCATCTTTCGGTACACACAGGCGACCCTTGAATAATAGTGCCTTATCAATTCCAATTTCAAAATCTGCACTCTTGCCAGTTCCAACTTCAGCTTTGATCTTTTCCAAAACTTATCACTTTCCTGAGCCATCACAATTCTGATTCTCAAATTTGGCTTAACTGTCAAATTTTCCAATATGCTAGAACTTTGGATTCCTGGGTCTCTCACTTCAATTCTCAAGTTCTAAAAATCCCGAATCAACTGTTCTTGTACTGTTCCCAAAACTGATAATTGACCCACATCTTTCCTGCTTAGTGCGTCTGCAACCTTATTAGCCTTACCCGGGTGGTAAAGAATAGTACAATCATAATCCTTCACCAGTTCCAGCCATCGACACTGTCTCATGTTCAATTCCTTCTGAGTGAAGAAATACTTGAGGCTTTTATGGTCGGTGTAAATCTCGCATTTACTCCCATATAGATATTGTCGCCAAATCTTAAGAGCGTGCACAACAGCTGCCAGTTCTAGATCATGCGTCGGATAGTTTTTCTCATATGGCTTCAACTGTCTAGAAGCATAGGTGATCACTTTACCTTTCTACATTAACACACATCCTAAACCATGTTTCGAGGCATCACTGTATATCACAAAACCCTCAAATCCATCCGGCACTGTTAACACTGGTGTTGAAACCAGTCTATTCTTCAATTCCTGGAAGCTTCGTTCACACTGCTCTGTCCACTGGAATATTACACCCTTCCGTGTCAACTGAGTCATGGGGCCCACTATCTTAGAGAAACCCTCTATAAATCGTCCATAATATCCAACTAGTCCCAAAAAGCTTCTTACGTCACCGGCATTCGCTGGCGTGGTCCAATTACTCACTGTCTCCACCTTCGACGGATCAACTTCGATGCTATTGATTGTAATAATATGACCCAGAAAGCCTATCTTCTCAAGCCAAAATTCACATTTCTTGAAATTGGCGTATAGCTTTTCTGCCCGTAGTGTCTCCAACACGATTCTCAAATGTTCTGCATGCTGTTGTGAATCTTTAGAATAGACTAGAATATCGTCAATGAAGACAATAACGAACTTATCTAGGTACTGATGGAAAACCCGGTTCATCAAGTCCATAAATACTGTAGGTGCGTTCGTAAGACCAAATGGCATCACCGTGAACTCATAGTGTCCATATCGAGTCCTAAACGTTGTCTTTCGTATATCAGCAGACTTGATCTTCAATTGATGGTAACCGGACCTTAAGTCCATCTTTGAAAATACCGCAGCTCCTTTCAGTTGATCGAATAAGTCTTCCATTCTGGGCAGGGGGTACTTGTTCTTTATCGTCAACTTGTTCAATTCCCGATAGTCAATGCACATTCTCATACTGCCATCCTTCTTCTTTACAAATAGAACAGGTGCTCCCCACCGAGACACACTTGGCCTAATAAAGCCCTTCTCTAGCAGTTCTTTCAGTTGGACCTTCAATTCTTGCAATTCTTTCGGTGCCATACGATACGGAGCTTTTGAAACAGGGGCAGCTCCCGGCACCAAGTCAATAACAAATTCTACCTGTCTATCCGGCGGGGTGCCAGATAGGTCTTCTGGAAATACATCTTGAAAGTCACACACAACTGGCACTGACTCCAATTTGATTTCCTCGGCAGGCTTTCCTTGGAGGTTAACCAGATAACTCTAACAATTTCCCTTGGCAATCAGCTTTTCGGCTTGCATAGCCGAGATAAGGCGAGGGAGTGCTTTAACCTTCGAACCGTAAAATCTGAACACCTCATCCCCATTCTTCCGAAATACTACTTCTTTCTCATGGCACATGATCGCGGCACGGTTAGAACTCAACCAGTCCATTCCTAGGATAATGTCAAAGTCCTTCATCGGAATAATATTCAGGTCTGTCTCAAGCACTATCCCATCGAAATCTATTCGTACAGACTTGGCTATCCTATTAGTATCAAGAATTTCTCCTGACGGTAAGCTCACTTCAAGTACACTACCTGTTGTTTCTCCCATTAAATTTAATCTAGTTAGGCATGAGTCGTCAATAAATGAATGTGTAGCCCCCGCATCTATCAATACGTATACGGGAATACCAGAAACTGATAAAATGCCTGTTATCGTCATTCATATCATTAATTCGAGTAATGCATGATACATGTAGTTAAGTAATATAGATATATGAATACTAAAATAATGGTATACCTGCAATTACTTCGGAATTCTCAACGGCGTCCATGGAAAATACTCTAGCCTTCCCTTCCCTTTCCTGTTCTGGTCTATGTTCTTCTTCTGGTCCGAGCCTTGAGCAGGTGCTGTGTTGCAATCTCAAGCAAAGTGGCCCGGTTAGCCACATCGGTAACAAACAACTCTGTTGCCAAAGAGGCATTCTCCTTTGTGTGTCTTCTGGCACTTCGGACATGGTGGGAGGAAACTGGTCACCAAACCTCTGCTAGGTCCTGTATTCTGTCTCTTATTGAAATTCTGGTTCCTGTTCTGATTATGACCATGCCATTTCCGTTTACCTTGATGCCCTTGATTGTTCCGATTGCCTTGGGTGCCAATCTTTGTACCAGCATAAGCTATAGCCTGAGCTTTCTTCACAACTTCTCGGTAGGTGGGCAGTTCATGTGAGCCAACAATCTTCCTGATATCCGAACGCAGGCCTCTCTCGAATCTCCGTGCCTTCTTAACTTCGGATTCTACTAGATGTGGAGCATATCATGACAGTTCCTCGAACTTCCCTTCATATTCAGTGATGTCCATCTCACCCTGAACTAGCTGTAAAAATTCGGTCTCCTTGTGGTCTCGGAGGGCTTGTGGGAAGAACTTGTCTTTGATCTCTTCCTTAAACTCTTCCTAGGTCAATGTTGCCTGCTCCTCTTCAGTCCTAGTCCGTGATGCGGACTCCCACCAAAAGTCGGCCCTACCTATCAACATAAACTCTGCGCAAGAAACCTTCCTGTCCTCAGGGCAAGAGATGTGCTTGAAAATCCTCTCGATCCCCTGTAACCACTCCTCCATGGCCAATGGATTGTCCCCGCCATCAAAAGTGGGCGGACGATACCTCCTGAATTGTTCGATAATTGGCACTGAGGACCCTGCTGCGGCCTGTCTCAAATCTTGCACGGCTAGAAGTAAGTCCCTGATGATACTGGATTGGGCCGTGGGGCCCTGTCCTGAGTTCTCTCGCTCAGCTGTAGCACAGTCCATTATACTCCTGTTAATGCGTCTAGCTATTCCCTTAAAAAAATGAAGACAAGGAGGAACCAAATATGGTAATAAATTCAACTCCAATATGGACGAAAATGAAAATATTCTCATTAATATTTTAAAATTCCTTCAATTGAGGGTACAAAACATAGAACTGTCAATACGGGGAATGGGAATAATGCTAGACAAAATTTAAGATAACTATCATATATTCTACATCTTTGGTGGTGACCTAGGAGGTATCGATCCTGGTGTATGGGGGGTATAATGTGGTGCGCCCGGGGTCATAGTTGGTGAGTCAAAGGTATACCCTGGTAAGCCAGGAGTATAGTCGGGTGCACCCGGTGTCATACTCGGAGAGTCAAAAACATAACCCTGTGACCTAGGGGTATAGTCATATATGCCTGACTCGGCGTCGGGTATCTCAACTGGTTCTTCCTCGTCATCTGATAGAATAATTATTTCTGGTGCTGGAGCATGGGTTAGGTAGCGGTCCCACAGCATTACAAATTCGTCACAAACAATCTGGAAATTCACGTCCTCTCCTAGACGTCTCTTCACGTCATTATAAAACTCGATCGCTAATCCATGTTGACATTCTGGAAATGTTGACAAAAGGCGGCTAATAGATTGAGCATCAATCAGCCTAAGTCCACTAGCTATGGCGTCATGACGTATGGCGCAAAAACGAAGGATATGGTTTGATATCCCGTCAATTGGTGACATGCCTAGAATCCAATTTGTAGAGTCCAGTTAGGGTTTTATTATTTATTTAAATTTTAAGGACAAAATATTTTATGAAAAATGTCTTAAATCGTATTAATTCCCACTATGCTCCAAAACTCATTACTTTCTTTCTTTCTCATTATTTCGGATACTAGTTTTCTAATTCTTTCTCGTCTTCTCTTTTCTTTCCTTTCTCGTCAAATTCTCAAAACATTTATTTTTTCAATTATCAGAAATAAATAAATAAGCATACTAAATTTCTTTACCTTCGGAGTCGGCGGAAAGAGTGATGGCAGTGGAAATTGTCGTCAAAACATTATTTTCTATTATTTTTAGAAAAATTATATTTTCTTGTTTTAATAAAAAAAAAATTGCAAGTCTACAGAAACGTAGACCCGCTCTGATACCACGTTGTAACGCCCCGAGTTCCGAGAAATGCGGGAACGTCACTTTTCTAAATTTTTGAATAAACTTTATTGCGGAAAATGACTAAATATTAAATATCACATTTATTGAATAAAATTTTAGCGATAATTCAGATGGAATAAGGTAATTCGTACAAATTTATAAAAATGACAATTCTTGATAAAATGAAATAATTATTTCAAAGTTCACGACTTTCAAAAAAAAAATATCAATTTGTAATTTTCCGTCATTACCCATCACTCGCCACCGTCTCCGAAATCTTCAAAAATTGTTAAAATAACGGGGTGAGCATTTCAAAATGAAAAACTCAGTAGACTCAACTCCAATAATTAATCTACAAGATAATTGGACAAGTAATTGTGCAAATAATGTAGTGATATTCTTTTCTTATTCATAAGCATCATAAAATGAGTGCAAATGAACACATTCTTTTCTTGTCTCATGCTAGCAGATAAGTTATGACGTGCATAACATAAATTCTCAAATTTATCTCATACGAGATATTCTTTTCTTTTATCATGCAATTAAGCATAGAAAAATCACACAAATCCGCATAATCACGTGTAATTATAGTCTAAATCAATTAGTGGGGGCGAGTCTACCTTTAACTTTATGAGTTCTCAAAAATCGGAGCGGGAATAGTATGTCAGCTTCTCAAATCACCAACTGCTTCGTCTAGCCAAAAAATAAGTAAATTAATTAAATCAGTATTTTAGAAATTTAGAGATTTAAAACGTGATAAAAATGAAGTTTGAGGGCTAGAATGAAATTTTAAAAGTTTAGGGACTGAATTAGGCTTTTCGAAAGAAATGGAGCTGATTGTAGGAGTTAAGGAATACAAGGACTGATCTGTCACGCACCGAAGTCTTTGGAACTGAATTAAAACATTTTAATTTACAAGGGCCGAAACTGAAGCTTTAAAGAACGAAAGGACTAAAACATTCATTTAGAAATTTGGGGGTTTAAAAGGGAAAATTTACAAAACTTAAACTAAATAAAAAAAAATTAAAAATCCTAATTTCTCTCTCAAAGTCGGAATAGAGGGAGAGAGCAGAGAAAAGAGAAGGGGCGACGCCCCTTCTTCCGTCGCGCTGCCAGCCAGAGACCGGCGATGGAACCGTCGTCAATTGGCGGCGAGGAGCATGGGTGAGCGGTATGTGTGTGCAGGCGGTGGAGAAGACAAATTTTATGTCCCTTTTTGGGGTGGGTTTTGGGGTTCGAGAATCGAGGCACATCGAGGCTTGGAGGCTTGGATTTCTTGGGTATTTCCGGCGACATTAGTGTCCGGGGATTGAGGTATGTTTGTGGGATCTGTTTTGGATTTTTATTTGGGGATTTGGCTTTGATTTTCGAATGGGGAAGTGGAGTCAAGGATGGGTGTTTGATCGCGGTTTGAGAGAGAGAGAGAGTGGCTGGCGGCTTTGGTGATTGAGTTTCAATTGATGGCAGTGAACAGAGGCGATTGGGCAGTAGGTGTTGGCTGTGAATTGGGTTACTGTGGTGGTGATTGTCGTGGGTGAGGGCCACGGGTTTGGCTGGGAGAATTGGAGGAGGCTGGTTGTGGTGGTGCTATGGAACATTTGCAGTAAAGTATGAGAGGGAAAATTACCAGAACGATGGTTTAGCTCGAGTGAGTTCGTGTGGGAGAAACAATTGGAGTATATGTTACTGTTTTTTTTTTTTTTTGCTTGCTGAAGTTTGGTAACTTGCTTATGTTCGTTTGCTGAATTTGGTAGGTTGAGGGAGTCTTGTTGATGATGATTAGTTGAATGCAGAATTGAGAGACTGAAAGAGGAAGATTAGGATAGATTTCTGATTGGGATGAATTGCAGGCATTGAAGAATTTGAATTGTTATTTTAGGGAGTTGATGGAGAGAATCAGGGGGGTGTGAGGATGAAATTATGCAGATTGGGTATCAAAAAAAATAAAACGTGTGTGAATTTGGAAGAGAAATATGTGTGATTTAGGGGATGGATTATGGAAATGTGGGGAAAAGAATTTTTTTTCATACCCATTGGGATTGTGCTAAAAAAAAAACTAAATTTGGGGATTAAAGAAATTTAAATTGGACAAGGATCAAAATGTTGAAATAAATGAATTTGGACTTTAAAATCATTAAAATTTGAATTAAGATTTAAAATAGTGACATTGGAATATTTTGAATAAAATTTGAAAATTTAAATACGATGAAAATTAATTTAATTTCATTTATAATTTGGCTAGACGAATATTCTTTTAAATTAAATTGGAAAAAATCGTAGCGACGCGCATTTAAGGTTCTAAAAGTATTTTATTTAGAAAGAATTGAAAATTCTCGATCGCTACAAAGTCTGCCGTCCAACTTGGTTTAAACCAACCGACCACTTTAATCCTCAAAACTGCCAAATCCTATAATTCCAAAAAGAATTCCAAGCCTCAACCTCTAATTTTATCCTTCCAAAATCTGACTTTTTCCCTTTAATTCCCACCAACCTGCCGAATGTATATACGTAAATATTTCTCTCCAATCCACTCTCCAGTTGTCTCCCAATTCCAACAATATGTATCACTAATCTCCCCACTTCTTCCACCAACCGACTTTGATTAATTCCCAGCCGATACTTCAATTTGTCAAAGAAAAGTCTCCTGCCGAAACTCTCCAATTAAGCCCTTCTCCCCCTCTTTCTACGTAGTATGCGCCCCCTTTTTTATAGTCTGCCGAGAGTTTTGATCCCATTTTTGAGTGGGTTTAAGGCCCAATTATAACTAGTGTGTAGGATTATTCTTGAGCGTCAATTTTTCCAAACAATTCAAGTTGGTCCTTGCGTCGTTAATTGTGCAATCCATATCTTCATTTATGCCAATTCGAGTTCTTCAATTTTTGGAAGTTGCATTTGAGTTCCACTTTGTCATTTTTTGTACGGTTTTTATCCATTTTCTTCGTTTTACCTCCAAACACATCCAAAATTGAATTTTTCCTAAAACAAATAAAATCAACACATAATTAGCAATATCATATATCCAAATACTTACAATTGTCTAAATTTAAAACCAAGATAAGTACGAAAAATATACTTATCATCCATCTTCATCATACAGACTTGGGATAGACCTCTCTTGAGCTCATTTCTGAGTTTCCCATAGTCGCATTCCCATTGCAGCTGCTCCATTGGGCTCTCATCTTATGCTCAAAAAAGCCAAAGCTGACATCTTCAAAACATGCCACTCTTGTAGGTTCCTCTGGTCTTCTTTAAGCTCTTCTTGTATCTAAGAATGACAATGGGTAGGGTATGGATCGGGTTTGGAAAACCTATACCCTACCCATTGGTGATTATAAAATCCATACCCTACATATTTAAGAGGGGTGGATTGGGGAGGTTGACCAGGTATGCTTTTATACCCATTATGTATTTTAATATATATATATATATATATATATATATATATATATATATATATATATATATATATATATATAATTGTAAGTTTTTCATGAACTTCACATGTAATACACTAATTGACAATCCATGCTCAACATAAAATACCAAAATGAAGTAAAAGTATAGCAATAATTTTTTGGTATTGGGGCAAGCAGTAGGCTTTAATTAACTTATTATAGACTATTAAAAAAAATTAGCATGTTATATACAATAATTTTTGAAGGAAATTAATGGGCATATGGGTAGAATATGAGTTTTTCTATAATACCTATACTCATGTCGGGTTTCTAAATTTATACATATACCCTACCCACAAACCGATTTAGTAGGATAATCTCTGGCCATTTGTGTCTGTTACCCAACGGGTTTCGAGTTCGTAGGTATTAATATCATCCCTACTTGCATTCACTAAGCCTAGAGGATTCAAATCTGCTGCTAAGAATCCTGCTCGACTTGCTGCCTTGGATAAAGAAATTCAAGCTCTGGAAAAAATCGTACCTAGATTTTTGTTCCCCGACCAACCAACACTAACATTGTAGGTTCCAAATGGTATTTTAAACCAAATATTTGCCCATGGATCTATTGGACATCTCCAAGCCCATCTTTTCGCCAAGGGCTATACACAAATTTTAGGTCTTGCCACAGTCTGTGTTGTTCTGTCTGTTGCAGTGACCAACAAATGGCCCCTTCGTCAACTTGACGTAAAAAATGTGTTTCTCAATGGCCATCTCAGTGAACATCTTCATATGGAGCAGCCACCTAGGTACATTGACCCTCGCTTTCTCAATCATGCTTGTCATTTGCAGAAAGCCCTCTACGATCTTAAGCAAGCTCCTCATGCCTGGTTCTAAGGCCTCAACACCTTTCTCATTGAACTTGGTTTTTATTACAGTCGTGCATGCACATCATTATTCATTTTTCATAAGAACTCTGATATAATCTATCTACTTCTTTATGTTGATGATATCATTATTACAAGCAAAAACACTTCTCTTCTTGATAGTTTTACTTGCAAACTCAAATTTGAGTTTGCCACTAAGGATTTGAGACCTCTTAGATACCTCCTTGGTCTTGAAGCAATGACCACCCTTGATGGTCTCTTCATTAGTCAGCTGAAGTATGCATGGGATATTCTCACATGAGCTCAATTTCTTGATAACAACCCTGTTCACACCCCCATGGTTGTTCCAGCACTTTTCTGTTGATGGTCCTTTGTTCTAGAATGCTACATGTAACGACCCGGCTCCCTCGCTGGGGCCTTCTCCGAGCCATACTCATGGTCTTTCCACTCTCCCCTGGTCGTCCTACTCCTCAAGGGCTGCCAGCCTTATTTCCAAGAAGTGAATTTTTGCCTTCCGCAGGGATCGAACCTCGTACCTATGGATTCCTTAACCCCTAGGTACAAGGTTCGAATCCCTGGGGAGGCAAAAATTCACTTCCTGGAAACAAGGCTGCCAGCCCTTGAGGAGTAGGACAACCAGGGGGGAGTGGAAAGACCATGAGTAGACGGTCGGCAGCCCTTGAAGACTTGGTACGCTACACTACACTGTACAGATCTCTGTTTAGTGCCATCCAATATCTGACCATCACCGATCCGGACTTTGCTCATTGTTCGTGCAAATCCCGCAAGCGTACGGGATCGTTGACAAGTAATAATTGTGATGAGTTGAGAGTTATCGTTCACACGGGGAATAATGTTTAGTCCTAATATCAGTTTAACGTCGATTCAATTAAGTGAAACAATAAATACAAAGGTGGTTTTTTATCTATTCTAACTACAAATTGCAATGAATAAAAATAAATATTTGAGAGTAAAATATGAATGGGAAGCATGTATTGGAATTCGAATCCACTTGTTACCATCTATCTCAACTCCACAATTTTGTATTTTAAATCATTCATGCGTTTCTTGACGATCGATAATTCACATGTAATTAATTTTCTTTTCCAAGACAAATTAAATCTATCCTAAATATGAAACGTATATATTCCTAATCCGAATACGAATGTTCAAAACGCATTAAATCACACAATTATCAATTAGATTACACATGTCATAGTGTTATTCCTAACATTTAGTGTTCATGTGTCGATCATGCAATGTTCCAACTTATTGTGACTTTTTCAAGACTACAACAAGTAACGATATATTTAATTGGTGGCCAATCAATCAAATAATAGAAATAAAGCATGTAAGATCAATCAAGACAACACAAGAAATTATTAAGCTACTAGTTATAGAATCAAAATAAATTAATAACAAGTTTCATCTTCATCCAATACATAAGGGAATTTAACCAACAATCATAATTGATGAATAATCAATAAAAGAATTGGTAAACATCACCGGATTTAATGCGCAAAAATCTGTCAAGTAATTTCTCCCAATTCAATCACCAACGCCAAGCACGTCTTCTCCAATTGTTACTAGTTTTTTCCAATTTGCCGACTTCTTTTTTTCTTCCAATTATTTCAGCCGAGAACCACACTTGAATTCAATTCCTCCAACGCCCAATAATTTGTGTGTATATCTATACTCAATGTCGACTTTTTTTTCTTGAATTCTGCCGAGCCTATCTTCCCCAGCCTCCAATTCTTCTCAATTTAAATGACCAGCGGCTCCTTCTAATTCTCCAAATTCAGCCTCCAATTCTTCTCAATTTAAATGACTAGCGGCTCCTTCTAATTCTCCAAATTCAGCCTCCAATTCTTCTCAATTTAAATGACTAGCGGCTCCTTCTAATTCTCCAAATTCAGCCTCCGTTTTCCTCAAATCAATTTCCACCACCATCCAGCCACTAGTCGACCAAAACTCAATTGCACCGTCGACCTCTTCAATTAATCCCCCACTATATTGTCTCCAATATTCCACCACCAAAGCCAACCACTTTCTGCCAAGAGTCTTCTACCTTCTTCTCTTTAATTATCTACCTGGGTATATATATGTATATAAGATAAAAATCAAAGAATCCCCCTCTATCTCACAATGCGTCTGTATATATGTATATCCCTTCAAGCAGTGCCCTCTAAAAATAAAAGCCCAGAAAGAGTCCATCCCCCTCTAATTCAAAGTTGAATTGGATTGAGAGGAAATTACACCTAAACCTGTTTTTAAAAAATCAAATTCAAAAATAAGATAAAACTTGTATAACTTCAATTCTCAGGTGAGATTTAAAATTTTAATAATAAAAAATAATATTATTATATATTTAAATTAATAATCAAAAGTTCCAACTCTTCTCATTTCAAACCCTAATAGATCAGCCCCCTCCTGTTCTCTCTCTACATTATCACTCCCAAACCACACCACCGGAAGCAACGGCGGGTCTTCGACAGCAACCACCTCTGCCCTTTCACCCATGGCGACACATCATCCCCTCACACCACCGGACGCAACGGCTGCACCACTTCACACCACCACAACACATCGTTCGAGGGCAACCACCTCTGCCCTTTCACCCATGGCCACACATCACCCCATCCGGCTCCACACATTGCTTCAAAAGGCGATTACCACCTCTGTCCCATATTCCATCTCTCAATACAATCACCGGAAACCACTTCTGCACCCACCTGCCACTGCTCTGGAAGTCTCAAAAAGGCCGACGCTGGAAGTGGCAATTTCAAGGTAACCGGACGCCCTTACTCCCCTGGAGGCAGGGGCGCCGTTGCTTGATCTAAGCATCGAAGCAGCGGCCCCTCTGCAGCGTATTGAAGCTGCGCCATGCTTCTTTCAGTTCTTGAATCTGGTGGTGGTGCTGCTTCGATCTGGTGGTGCTGCTTTTGATCTAGCAGTGGAGCGGAGGTTTATTGACGGTGGAGGTTGCGATGGCGACAATATGGCACCGTGGTGGCAGTAGCGGTAGGTGACTTGGTAATGATTTGAAACAGGGGGTGAAAATGGTGTTGTGACCTGAGGAAATGTATAATAATTTGAAAATGTGATCGAAGAAAATATGTGACCTAATATTGATGAGCTGTGACATAAAAATCAAGTAAATATAACCAAATAATTTGATAATTGTGACTTAAAAAATTTGTGATCTAATAATTTGTTAATTTGTGAGCTGAAAATGTGTTGGGCTTTAGTTGACATTTTGTGACCTTGAATTAAAAAATATGTTATTGTGACTTAAAAATGAGTTCAACTTGTGACCTAATATTCGATAATTTGTGACATTGAAATTATTTGTGACCTAAAAATTGTATTTTGTGATTTGGAATATATAGTAATGTGACCTTAATATATATATATATATATATATATATATATATATATATATAATTAATAAAAAAATTTAATTTTTAAATTAAGTTAATTGAAACCTGATTTTTGAAATTTTATAGGTTTCACCTTAATTTTGAAATTGACATTTAAAATCACCTTATTTATGTATTTTTCCCTTGGATTTAACTACCAATTAATAACTTAATGTAGTGTTTATTTGTAAGTCTTCAATTTTTCCAAAGAAGGTAAGTTGGTCCTCGAACTTTATATTTGATGCACTTGAATCATTTTCTCTTGTAATCCGGTCCCTTCACCTTCAGATTGAATACAATTAAATCCTTGACATCTTTGTTCTTCATTTAGTCACTCATCTCATATATTGATTTGTTGCAATTTGATCATTTTTGCACGATTTTAATCCGCTTTCTCCGTTTTGCATCCAAACGCATTCAAAATTAGATTTTTCCTAAAACAAATAAAATCAACAGATAATTAGCAATATCATATCCTAAAACATTTACAATTGTCTAAATTTAAAGCCAAGATAAGTACGTGTACTTATCACTCATGCTGTCAACTCCATCAGTCAATTTCTCCACTCTCCAACTGAAGATCACTTTCTTGCTCTCAAACACATTCTTCGCTATGTTAAGGGAATGCTACACTTTGGCCTTACCTTTCATCCATCTGCTACTCTTAGTGCTTTAGTTGCTTACTCAGATGCAGATGGGGCAGGCTGCCCTGATACTCGTCGCTCTGCCTCTGGTTACTCTATTTACCTTGGTGGAAACTTGGTTTCTTGGAGAAGCAACGTACTATTTCTCACTTCTAGTTGTGAATCTGAGTATGGCGCTTTGGCGCTCACTGTCGCCGAACTTCTTTGGATCATGCATCTCCTCCGTGTCCTAAAAGTTTCCATTCTACAGCTGCCCCTCCTCCTATGTATCAACAAGAGTGCCATTTTCTTGAGCTCCAATCCGGTCTCTCACAAACAGGCTAAGCATGTTGAGCTCAACTACCACTTGTTACGGGTAGGAGGAGGAACCTTGAGGAGCCGGTGGAGACTTGGGGTGAATTAAAAACTATAATGAGGAAGAGGTTTGTGCCGACTCATTATTATAGGGATATTTACCATAGGCTGCAGGGTATGACTAAAGGATCGAGGAGTGTAGAGGATTATCACAAGGATATGGAGGTAGCGATGATTAGAGAGAATGTGGTGGAGGATCGGGAAGCTACGATGGCTAGGTTTTTAAGTGGGCTAAATAGAGATATAGCCAATGTCATTGAGCTGCAACATTACGTGGAGTTAGAGGACATGGTGCACATGGCCATGAAGGTGGAAAGACAGCTAAGGCGAAAGGGGGCAGCAAGACACTCACCATCTTATCATACATCACAACCTAAGCAGGAATCGAACGTTGAACATAACCCGAAAGGGAAGGAGGAGCCTACAACAAAAGGTAAAAATATTTCTGATCCTTAAACTACTCGGGATAGAAACATTAAGTGTTTAAAGTGCTTGGGTATGGGTCATATAGCATCACAGTGTCCAAATAAAAGGGTAATGCTCTTGCGTAATAATGGTGAAATTAGTTCCGAGGATGAATTTAAGGGAATGCCTAAGTTAGTGGATGTTGGGGCTAGTAGTAGTGATGAGGAAGGATTGACCTATCCTGAAAAAGAAACACTTGTTAATCGACGTGTCCTTAGTGCTAGGGCTAGGGTGGATGAAATTGGCGAGCAAAGGGATAATCTTTTTCATACTAGGTGCTTGGTGGGCAAAAAGGCTTGTAGTATGGTGATTGACGGGGGAAGTTGTACTAATGTGGTTAGTACAATGTTGATTAATAAATTGGGCTTAAGCTTGATGAAACATCCAAACCCTTATAAATTGCAATGGCTGACCGAGTCGGGGGAAATTAAGGTAAATAAGCAGGCTAGGGTCAATTTTGCCATCGGGGGTTATAAGGATGAGGTGGTCTGTGACGTGGTACCTATGCATGTTGGTCATATATTGTTGGGGCGACCCTGGCAACATGATAGGAGGGTAGTGCATGATGGGTTTAAGAATCAGTATTCATTTGTGAAGGGTGGGAAGAAATTTACACTTGTGCCGTTATCCCCAAATGAAGCACAAAATGACCAATTGAAAATAAAGCGCGAGTTCGAGGGGAAAAATAAGAGCGTTGAGGCCACGACCTCAGAAAAAGGAGAGGGTGTGAAAGTTGAAAACAAGAGAGTTGAGGCCACGACCTCAAAAAAGGAGAGAATGAGTGCAAAAAGAAAAGAGAGTCCACCCCCAAATTGAGTTTATTTGCATATAGGTTAGTGTACAAGGATCCACGCCTTGCACTTAACCGAGCTAACAATTCCCTCCCCAGTTCTTTAAAATCTGTGTTGCAGGGACATAAATCAAGCCATGGATTTAAGACGGGGCAGAAATTTATTGGTCAGAATAAGCAGCACAAAAGTCTAAAGGATTGCACAAAGCTTACACGTGATCATCGAGCCCGGAAAAGCAGGAGGAGTCTGAAAAGTCGACAAAAAAGGGATTCGAGGTCGAATCCTTTTCAAGAGAGGGAGTATGATGTGATCCGGACCAGGCATCGAAGGGCGAAGTCGAGCCATCGGCAATATGATAGTGATCTACGTGCAAAACGGAGCAAGTTCCGTGTTGGGGTCGAGCCGAGAAGGCGAAAGGATCGAGCCGAGGCAGGAAATCAAACAATAAGGCAGAAACTGATTCACGGTCGTAACATCCATTCTTACGGCCGTAACCTCCATTCTTACGGCCGTAACCCCTAATTGAACTTTGAGACAGAATATTCATTACGGCCGTAAGCTATATATTCACGGCCGTAATTCAAGATTTTCCAGATTTTCCGGATTTCTCAATTAATTTATTTCCTTTTATTATTTTTGGTTATTTTCCTATTTTAGAATTTTAGCATAATTAGAATTCTATTTTGAGTAAATTAGATGCTAGGTTTTCTTGCTTATTTATATTTCTTTTCATCATTGTAAACATTAGAAAAGTTTGATTTGAGATTAATAAAATTTGTGAGAGGATTCTCCAAAATTGAGAGGTTGAGTTATTCCCTTTTTCTTGAACTTATCAAAGATCCGATCTTTGTGGCGTTCTTCCAGCAAACTTATCAAATATTCGCAAGAATATTTGTGGCGTTTCCAAATTCGATACTTATCAAGGAAATTGACAAGTCCTTGTGGCGTTCGCAAATCTTGGTTCTTCAATCCGCATCGCCATAAATTGCGTCGTGATTGTCGGGTCAAGGCTTTACCGTCGTTCTATCTTTATTTTTCGTTGTTTGTCTTGTGTCGATCTGATCTAGATCTTTTCTAGGGTTTTAGATTTCATTATTCCGCGTTGTTCGACGAGATTCCCCGACTGGGATCGCGTCAGTTCTACTTCGTCTCTAAGTGAAATAGAACGTGATGGTGCAAATGGTATACAACTAACATTAGCACCTAATCGTATTGCATATGAGTTATACATGGTTACTAATGTGATTTCTATATTATTATAAGTGATAGGGGAGCCTAAAATCAATGCATTACTAATTTTTGGAATAATATGTTTTGTACCTTTTAAATTGTAACTTGGGTCCATTACACATACTAAAGGAAATAACATGGGTAAATTTTCTCAATATTTTCTAAATTTTAGTTCCATTGTAATTAACATATCATTAAAAATGAATTCTTTCTATACTTTTGAAAAGTTCTTTTTAATACTAAAAAGATACTCAAGAGCTCTTGAAGTAATTGGGTAGTATATCCCAGATAATATGTTGGTGGAATAATAAAAACTTGTCAAAAATCTTTTGACTTTAAAAGTAATTTCCTAAACTTGTTTTCATTTCTAACATTTTTAGTATTATAATACTCGGTTATTATGTATTCATAACATTCACATGATTTCAGTAATAAATATGTCGAGTTCCACCTATGCTCTACGTCGGTTATAAAATTTTTTAGCATCCTTACCATATTGTAAACATAATTCTTCAAATATTTAATTCTATCCATTTGGTCCTTAATATGTTTCATCATATATTGACCAATTAAATTTAAAATATGACATACACATCTAACATGAAATAAAAAATCAACAAAATCATTATTAAGAATTCTACATAATTTATCTACAACGGTTTATTTACGCTAGCATTATCGAGTGTAAATGAATGAATTTTACTTTCACAATTATATTTTCTAACAATTTGTAATATGAAATTAAATATGTTAGTGACATTATGTGGAAATTCTATAATTTTAAAAGCAATAATTTTTTTTTATGCATAACACAAAGTGGATTAATGTAGTGTGCAATTGCAGTTATAAAACATTTTTATTAATTCCTTCTCAAAGATCAGAAGTAAATGAAATAACAACGTCATATTTATTTAAGTCAATTATTAATTTCTTTTTAGTTTTAATTAGAGGTGGGCGCTAACCGACCGAACCCGTCGAAACTGACCCGACCCGACCCGACCCAATCGATTTTTGGTCGATTTTTCATGAAGGTTGGGTTGGGTCGGATTGCGGGTTTGATGAAAAACCCGAACCGACCGAACCCGAATAAAAAAATTGATATATATTAGTAGGATACACAGTATTATCGCTCATTTTTTTTTACATAAAGAATGGCTTTATAAGCAAACAATAATGTATTGATCTATAGGTGAAAAGGACATACAATAATTAATTATAATTTGTATCTTATTTTGGAGATCCCTCTTATGGGTTTAGTAGTTTTTTTTTTGCTCATTTCTTTTTGTGGGATGTAGTTAGTAGAGGCTATAGATATCCAACCCAAGCAAAACCCTTTAATGTTGACGTCGAGTGACGGAAGTATGTTTTTTTCTTTTTTGGAATTATTGTTGGAATATCTTTTTTTTTTTTATGAAACTTAACTTATTTAAATATTGATTGAACATATTTTAATTTTATTAGCAAGTGTTCAATTTATTATATTTGAGGTTATTGTACTGTACATAATTGATTTGAATTAATAATTGATTCATGGTTTTTTTTTCTTTTTCAAGATTTTTTACCAATAGGGCCAAAGCCCTAACTGTCTAACCCGACCCAACCCCGACCGAAACTTGGTTGGGTTGGGTTTAAACTCATAATTGGGTTGGATTGGGTTAATTTTTGATCAACCCGACCATTGTTGGTTGGGTTCGGATTGGGCAAAAAACCAATCCAACCCAAGCCCACCTCTATGCTTAGTGGCAACTCCACCTCGGCAACAAATTTAACCATTCCAACGCGAGCTTCTTCTTCAGAATACATCCACGTGGTAAGTGTAGATGTAGAACCACCAGACAAACTAAATTGCAACTGAGATGGTTTGTTTCAAGGTGACCATGTTTGATCACACATTTGCGATAGTGACGGTTGAGGTTAGTAGTACCTATACCCTTTTGTCACAGCAACTGTTGTGCACAATATTTGCACACCGTTTTATATTCTTGATTTTCGTCAGTTGTACATCTAGTTGAGATCAATTTAAAATATTTTCAACATTTTGCAGCTTTCTTACCATTTCGTTTCCCTTTTGCGTTGGGAATATCGATCGGCACATCTCCTAAGATTTTCACATCTTCTTCAATGTCATCCAAATCACTGGTCTCATCAATATTTTCTGTAATTAGAATGTCGTTGAGACCTGCATATTCTTCATTAAAGTGGGATTGTGGGGTTGACCCCCCAAATTTCTCCGCCGAACAATTCCTCTACAAATCGACACCGTAGGTTCATTCTTTTTGTATGTTGAAAAAAGAAACTCGAAAAATAGAAGAAGTGTAAGTGAATGTGGTGATTGTAGAGTTTAGACAAAGAATTTTATAATTGTAGTATGAGATTTGAAATGTTTAAGAATGTTGAATGCAGTAAAGATAAAAGATGATAATGAATTGAAAAGTGTATAATGTATGTAGTAAATTGAGATTTGAATTAGATTATAATAAAAGAGAGTATAAATTAAATAATTGTAGAGAATTTATGTAAAATTGGAATCAAAGAGAGTCTTATTTATAGATGAAAAAAAAATCAGCATGACCATTGGGAACCCCAACGGTCATGTTGAAAGTTTTGTGACCATTAAAAAAGATCACAAAACTATCAAATGTGACCAAACGATCACATTTTCAAAAATATGACTGTTTGGTCACATTAAATGAGCTGGGGAATTGAGCGGCTAGTCGGATGACAGGCCGATCCCATGCTCGGCTCGTTGTCGAAGCTCGTGATTGGCTCGTTACTCGCAAATTGTGTTTTCATGAGTCGAGCGATCGAGCAATTTTACCCGTTTGCTATCTCTAACTGTAAGCCCATGTGGGGGTGGCGTGGGGGTGAAACAAGCTCAAATACGGACGCTTGATTAGATTAAAGATAAGAGAAAATTTTCGATAGAACTATCCTATATGTGCACATGCTAGGATAACTACTCAATTGTCATAATTGGCATTTACTCTAATTTTTCTCTTATCTTTTCAAATAACCTACTCAAATGATGACACATATCTGTCTAATTTAACTTTTACTCTATCTCTCTTGTACCTTTTCTTTCTACAATCATGAAATTTCGTTTTTGTTCTTATATATTTCTTTTCTACGCATTATACATTACACAAGACCTATTTACTTATTTAGTTAAAATTCCATTGCGTATTTCAACTTTGTTGAGTTATTTTAGCCTATGTCGGTCCCTATTTTCTAAAATTTATTTTTTAATACATTTTTTTTCTATAATTAAACATTTCATTAAACCCATAACCCTATCAGTTTTTCAACTCTATATTTCATCAACTTTTATTATATTTTGTTGAAAAAAAATTAATTTTTTACTAAATCGATCAGTAGTAATCTTTGATACATATTAAAGGACACATACCACTAAACAGAGTGGGGTTGTGGTGGTATAACCTTATCTCCCACAGAAACCAATAATGTGTAGTGCCTTGTTTGGGTAAATTTTTCACCAATTGGAATTTCCTAAAATTGACCAAACAACAGGTTGGAAATCCCCACGTGTCCAATCTGTAGTTTATGACTCAGTTCTTAGACGACAGCTAACTGCATTTCAAATACTCTCTCACGTTCGGTTTCCTTTAATTTTTTCTTATCCCAATTATGTAGATTTATTTCTTTATTATGAAGTATTTATTTTATTTATTTACTAATGTACCCATATTGATTACATCTAATAATAATAGTTTTAATATTAATAAGAGTAAGTTGAAAATTTCCTTTACCCAAATTACTTTTTCAATAACATTAAATATATTTTCTTAATCTGTGTGCAAAGTCAAACAAGCCTATATGATTGGGATGGAGGGAGTACTAATATTAGAGCATCTTCAATTCATTTCGTGGATTGGAGAAATACACATGACAATCAGCAAATAGACTGAATATGATAAAAATCTCTCTCCAATGCACAACATAGATTAGGATATTAGGCTGACGTTGCGCTAATAAGAAAGTTGGCCAATCAGGTTTTATGATACAAGTTATTTCTATTTGAACTCTTTATATAACGAGAAATCCTGAAAATAAGACTCAATTTATGCATGATAATTAATTTTAATTTTGAATAAAAAAATGTCATATAATCAATATTATTTAAATGTAGAAGGAATTATTGGAGAATAATTTTTTTACTTCTCTGTCTATTCATTTACGCTCTATAGTAGTCCGTCTATTTTATTGTGACGCCAGCTCCAATTCACGAAGCGCATTAAAGAAGGCTAAAGTGGACAAAATTGCGGCATCACGAGGCAGATTTACTACGATACAAGTGTCTCCTTCATCTTCCTTCATTCATTTATTGACACGCGTCCAACACTTTCTCTCTCTACTCAACCTTGGGTTTTAGTACCATGGAGTTCACCTCACTATAGTGGTTTTCACTTTAGTCTCACATTTCTTTAAATTAAATTAAACTATTCTTAGCAATTGATTTTTGTTTATAAACAAAAAATTAATATTTTACGGTAAATATATTGTTAAAAAACAATTTTAAAAAATATATGTGATTATAAAACAATTTAAAAAAATGTGAAGTTTATAAACAAGCTTATCAACACATGTAATTCATATATGAATGAAAAATTCTAGTCAGTCAGCAACAAAAAGAAACAAGGTCCTTGAGCACTTATTTTGTGTTCGATAATTAAATGATTTAAGATATATTTTATAGACGAGAGATTTGTTTATTCGACACCTTGCACAAGTCATTCTAGAGGATTATTTGTGTGGTCCGTTAGAACATTTCTTGTTAAATTATAATTATATACCAAGCTTCGTGTTGAGGAATAAAATGAGTTTGAGGTTGCTCCAATGAAAGCATTTCAAGAAGTCAATGGTGTCATAACCCCATGATTGGATCTATAAAAACTCGATATTATGTTTATCAAGTTTAGAATTCATGTTAATACATTGAAATCGATAAAATAGACAAGACAAAGGATAAATATCTCACATGTCTTTTTTAAAAAAAAAAAAAAAATACTATCTATATTTAACATATCAAGTTTTCCGTACTTTATTTTTCATATATTTATACACATGTACATCTTGTGATAAGTAAATTATAAAAAGAAACCAATCAAAATATTTAGTTTGTGACTAAATTTTCCATATTGCTCTAGTTTATACTTTATAATATTATGCGTTCTCTTTTATTTTATTTGAGAAAGAAAAGGAATTTGGCTATGTTTGATTGACCTTTTCTTTCCATAGAAAAAGAAAAAAATTCCACCTTGATTGGTAAAATTTCACTTGAAATTTTTTTTCTCCCTCCCTTGGCCACGCACTCATTTTCTTTGAAAAGGTGAAAAATATTTTCTTAACATTTGGGTGAGAAAATTATTTCCATGTTGCATGGAAAAGGTTTTTCGCTACGTTTGATCAATTTTGTTGTTATTAATTGAATTATTTTTTTTTCAAAAAATAACATTACCATTATCAGGTACAAATGCGTTGAAAAAGTTAAAAAAAAAATTGATTAAAATAGCAAAAATTTACTTTATTTTTCATGAAAAATAATGTCAATCAAACAACGCAACTTGAAAAATTCCCCACTTTTTCTACCTAAAAAAAAAAACCAATCAAATACTTTCAATTGATTTTCTACGAAAATAATTTTCAAGTAAAATCATTTCCTTGGAAAATATTTTCTTTCCACCAATTTTCCTCTCTCGCAATCAAACGCATCTTGTTGTTTATAAATGAAATATTGTTGATTTTTGTGATTGAAAAAGTAATTTTGAAAAATGCATAGTTAAAAGTGCTTCGTAGAATTTTGTTATTTATAAATAAATGACTTAAAGTGCACATGCAAAATAATTATTTAAAAGAATCTTAATTCCTTGTCTTTTGTAATTTGTTTATACCATCTCCACTATGGATCAAAAACACCAAATTGGTCCAAAAACTCTCTCCAATTGAACACTATTTTGTTGGAACAAAATGGTGCTTTGAACATCAAGCCAATTTTGGTGTTATGATATACTCCCTCCGTATCATAAAGAAATGCTTGTTTTCTTTTTTTGGTTGTCCCACAAAGATAGACCATTTTCCTTTCCGAGAGTATATTAATGTTTTCATTTTCTAATGTACTCATATTTATTATGCATTGTTATCAACAATTATGAACAACTCATTATTTAATGTATGAGTATATTAGGTATAATGTAGGTAAATTTATAGGTCCAACATATATTAGTTATGTAGGTAAATTTATAGTTCCAACATATATTAGTTATGTTTTCTTAATCCGTATAAAAATAGAAATAAGTCTATCTTTGTAAAACGATAGGAATAGAAATACCATAAGTTATTTACCAAATTGCCATTGAATGAATTACGAGAATGTCATTAATCTTTTTATTATGTTTTTTATTTTTATTTTCTATTTTATTTTTACAAATTTTTTTATTTATTTATTTCTCTAGAATGTCATGCATTAATGCATTCATTTTTTGCAGTTTTAAATTTTTATTTTATCAGAATGCCACCAATTCATTAATCATTTTATTTGTTTGGAAGTTTTTTTTTCTAGTGTGATTGAAGTTATTTTAGTGAATTACAATTTAAATTAATTAAGAAACGAATAATAAAATAATGAAAGTTAAATTTGATGTAAATTTGGTGCATGTGGTTGGAGATATGTTCAAAAAATGGTATGAATTTTGCACCATTTTGGTACAATGTTGTAAAAAATGGTGTCCGTGGTTGGAAATGCTCTAAAAAAAGAATATTTTATTTTTAAGATAAAATGTGTGATCGAAAAATTATTTGAAAAGAAAAATGTGACAATTTACCAAATGCTAAATTAGCATCTTCACATTTATGATTTTTTATTTAATTAATTATGGAAAAGTAGATATATAATTTTTTTCTCAGAGAAATAAAAACACAGAAGTTTAGCATGCGTCTGTTGAACTTGTTTTCTTCACAATTCCTTCAAACCGCGAATTACTACTGATCAGGGCCGTATGTATTCTTGCGTGATGATGAACCATGATTAACGAGGGTGTTCAAAACACCACCTGAGCCCAAACACACCGTAACATTAACCGCCCTCAACCCTAAAAAAGCCTATCAGTCAGGTACACGTGTCGACCACACTCTCTTGATTCAGCCACTTGTCTTTTATTAGTACTTTCCTTTTGTCCACTTCCTATACTACCAAAGGGCATTCTAGTCTTTTCTAATCCTCCATCTTCCACAATCTGTTTTTTTCCTCCTGGGTCTATAGGTAGAGCAATATAAGACTATTCATTCCTTCATCCTCTTTTCTCCCAATAATTTATTTGCTTTATTTCGAATATTTATTCATAATTAATCAGATAACCAAGCATTTATATTTATTATTTTGTTCAGTTCTCTCTCGTAAAATATTATCTTTATTTGAGTGTAGGGTACCGTACTCGGTTCATAGGTTTACAATGCATTATCTTGCTTGAATTGTGTGTAAATTTTTTCTTAGGAGGTTGAGAAAGTTAATATGGAGTCAAAGATCAGATATTTCCATCTGGGCAAGTGTGATTCATATCATGGAGTGCATAAACATTCATACAAGTCTCCTTGCATTTAAAGTAGTGATCTTGGAACTGGGGATTGTTGTGTGTCCTATGGGGGATGGTGATGATAGCAAGAGGGATTTAAGAGCTTCAAAAATGGAGAATCTTTCTTTGGATCCTGCAACAAACAGATTTTCCAAGGACTTGTTGCAGAGATTTATGGGTAGTAGTGGCGAATACGAAGCGGAGGCTGTGAAAGAGGAGGATGAGGAGATTGAGTTGAATCTTGGGTTGTCATTGGGGGGTATATTTGGCGTAGAAAAGAGTTGTAAGAAGTTAGTGAGGTCGTCTTCTATAGCAGAGTGTTTACCAGTGGTGAGAGATGATAATGAAGTTGATGCGGTGGCACCACCACCTAGCCTGGTGAGGACCTCTTCATTGCCAGTAGAGATGGAGGAGGGGTGGCGGAAGAGGAAAGAATTGCAGACCTTGAGAAGAATGGAGGTTAAGAGGAGGAGATCGGAGAAGCAAAGGATATTGAAGGGTGATAAAAAAGGCGGCGGAAATGGTGGTAATTTGATTTTGGAGAAGAAGACGGAAATTAATGAGGTGAATTTGAGGGCGAAAATGGATAGAGAAACGTGTTTGGAAACTGCGAACAGAAGGGCGGGACTGCCAGTCCGGCTGTCTTCGTGGACCGATGCTGCTGCCGCCGCCGCTAGACAGACCATCCTTGGAGGAGGGATTGATGTAACAGTGCCAAAAGGGAAGATTAGTGGTGGGACGAAATCCGTGCCACCAATGTCTCTAGGGTCATTGGAGTCACAGGGAGGGAGCTCTTCAGGCATGTCTGAAATGGAGAGTAAACCTCTACAAGGTAATTCAATTTACGTTTCTTTCATTTGCCTACTTATTTTTGTGTTTAATCAAATAATGTGAATTTCCTTTCGAATTCAGACATGATTTCTTTATTATATTTATTATTTAAGGTTCAAATGAATTTAATCTGCTTGAGCTAATTAAAGATTCCCTCGTTTGACTTTTCTTGAACAATAAGCAGCATTTCCTTATTCTTATTATATCTTTCTTTGGGGGCTGATGTTTGACGGGGGACATGCTGCATTACCTAGTTGCGATAACTTTTCCACTTGGCGTGGTGGCAGTGTTGGAGAATTGAATTGGAATTCATGAAAAAACACTCCAAATTATAATTCGGTGATGTGAAGATTGTGTTTTATAATCCAATTTATAAATTATACAATTTCTCAAAATACTTTTTAATCACAAACATTTTTTCTCTCTACTTTTCAGTCACACATTTTACCTTATAATCAAGACAAGCCCCCGAACAGACTATTAATAGTTCTAAGTCCAACTTTGAATCCCCTATTATATGCTAAGTTGCTAAAAAACGTGGCCTTACTTTTCATTTAGGACGCATAATTTGAATATCAACTAACCGTGCTTCTTGAATCATGACACTAATTATTCAATTTTACTTAGCCCTTGTTTGGTTCTATTTAAAATTTTCACTTTTTTCTACAGTACGCAATCTCAATCATCCATTAAAAGTCAAACTCACAACATTTGACTTTTCAACCAAATCTCAATCATCAATTTTTTAAAAAATCATTGTTCATTTCAAAAAAGCTCTTTTTTAAACAATACCAAACACATACTTACTCATATGCTTTGGGATTGAGGATGAGTTAATTATGATTTATGAGTATACAATCTAATTACTTCTCTTTTTGAGATTTCTCTTTTTCTATCTTCTTTCTTCTTCTTAATTTCGACCTATTTTTCGCCATTTTTCGAATTGCCTGCCATTGTTTCCTTTTGTAATGTCAACACCTCTTTAGGAAAGTAAGATTTTACCTTGTAGTTTCTTTATCAAATTTGCCCATTATAAAATAATTCTTTAGTTTAAGTATCTCCAATCGTAGTGCATTTAAAGGTGTAAATTAACTAATCCAAAATCAGTTTTACATCCCGGTGGATTTAAATTATATTCTTGCTCCATAATCAAAACTTATAAATTTCATATTTTCACGTTAAATTTTGTTTTTGTATACATAATTTTGCTAGTTAATTATTTAAGTTAATTTATTTTCCTACTTGTGTATATATATGTAAATTGCAGACAGACAGACCTAAAAATTTTGAAATTTGGTTAAAAAAAACCTAAAAAGTGAAAGTACAGTTTTTAATTGTTTACTTTCGTTGTATGAAAGTGTGAAAATAAGTTGTAATTGGGCATTAATGGACATTAATCAAAATAGAAGCATTTCTCATAATTTCAATCCCCATAAATCCTCTTCAATGGGAATTAATCAAAATTCATTCTTTTCCTTTAATGTAATGCGCATTAATCAGAGAGCTATGCCTTTAATGTGTATTAATCAGATTTTTTGTCAATAACAATAGGTAATTATATTCACACCACAATTTTTTATATCTACACCACATTTTAATTACATGAAAGGTTTTTAATATTTTCTCACTTTTGCTTTTATGTCCTCCATTTTTTTTAAAAGCATTATTATTCTTAACTTTCAATTAATTAACATATTTTATTTTTAATCACAATCATATCTAAATATTCTGCTAATGCGCATTGAAAAGAGGGGAAAATATTTATTTCTGAATTTGTATTAGTTATTTACTTCAATTATTTAGAAATAGAGAGATAAATAAGTTTTTTTCATCCTCATAAGAAATATTTTAAACAAAAATCATCTTTATGAACAAGATATGAAAATTAGTATATGGATAATTATAAAAGATTTATATAAAAATCTTGGGAGAGCATAAGTGTAAAAATAAAAGTTTTGGGATATTCATTAAAAAATTAAATGTGTTATAGTTAATAAATGTTGTGGTGTGAATATAATTACCCAATATCAATAGTCAGATGCATTTCTAATATAGTGCCCACAACATTCTTTGTTACAACCATTGCATGAGCATAAGAGATGCATTTCTAATATAGTGCCCACATTCTTTGTTACAACCATTGCATGAGCATAAGTGGGTTCCATTTCACTTCTTTCTGAATTCACAACCGTCATGGGCTGCAGTGAGCCTCACACGAGGGCGTAAAGGAAGATGCAAATTTTCATCCAAATTTTCATTTTCTGAGGGAGTTATAAAATATATATCTGCTTTGTATCTAACCATTGGAGACCATTTGGACGATTTTGAGAATGTAAAACACTAAATAAATCTATTATACATAACGATTAGAGATACTCTTAAGCTGTTAATTTCTCATTTAACTAGTGGCAATAAGGTTTTCTCGACTGAAACTTCTGTGGCTAGTTAGATAAATGAAAAGCTATGATACACCAACACGACACGTATATCGACACGTCGACATGCAATATTCAAAAAAGTATCTACACAATCCGTTAATTAAAATATTTAAAATTCTTCATTTATATAATGTAAATGTAGTTTTATACTTCTTATTAATTTTGTTTGATAAATTTTTTTAACTTTGAGTACCTATTTGTTATTTTATAATAATTTTGAGTTAAAATATATATGATTTCTCTTATAAAGATAGAAGAATGATCATTGTACAGTGTCGTATTTTACACGAGTCCGACACATGTCTGACATGGACAAGCTATCCTAGTTGAAGTGTCCGTAATAAATAGATGAAAAGTTGGTGGTATTGATGACTAACCTTCGTTTGGTAACACTGTAGTGGTTTATAAACTGGTTTATTTATGATTTTGAGATAAAATGTGTGGTTGAAAAGTGGAGAGAGAAAATTTGAATGGTTAAAAAGTGATTTGAGAAATTGTGTAATTTATAACCAAACGGATGAAGTTGGATATGTTAAAAGGCATGTTGCATATGTTACGGAGGGATATTTTACAATTGGAGTTTGAATAGTTTTGGCACTTGGCAGAACTGGTTACTGGAGGGGTTGATGTTGGCAAAACTTGTGTGGCCTACTGCCGACCCAACAACAAATCTTGTGCTCTCTTGGCTATTTTCATTTAGGCTCTGTTTGGTAAACTTGTTTAAAAATATATTTTTAAATAATACGATTATTCAAATTATCAACTACATAACTTTTAACAGACAAAGCCTTAATGATCTGATCTTTACCGGCTCTTGTCCACAGGGTATTTTGACAGACTAAGCAGCACGGACTCAGATATTTAATTTGAATATTTTCTCCATTATAATGACACAGCTGCTTGGCATAGAATTCTTATAGGAAGTATATCTACTCGCATATTCACGTACACAAGATTCTTGTTTTTGAGATTTTAAATATATCCACTATATATATATATTGTTTGGCAGGTGGTGATGAACGGAGCCCTGGAAGTGTCCAGTGGTTGCAAGAGGGAAATCAGGAAGTCGGGTCGGCAAGAGAAAATATTACGATGGAGAGGCCGTCTAAGAGATCTGCAGATATCACAAGAAATGGAGGTAAAACAAATATAACGGAGGATATGCCATGCGTGTTTACAAAAGGAGACGGCCCTAGTGGTAGAAGAGTGGACGGGATACTGTACAAATATGGGAAAGGAGAAGAAGTTCGGATAATGTGTGTTTGCCATGGAAGCTTCTTGTCACCAGCGGAGTTCGTCATGCATGCAGGAGGCAGTGACGTCGATCAACCCCTCAAGCATATTGTTGTCAACCCCAATTCATTGTCCCTATTGTAATTCACCCTCCAAAATTCGTTTTAATTTCTATTATTCTCCCTTTTCAAACCGACATTGCATGTAATCTATATTTATATTTCTATATAATAATAATAATATATAAAAGTAGCTGAGTTATTGTGGGTCCCACTACCACTTTCCCGTCTAAATGATACTCTTTAATTTTTTTTTCACTTTTTTTTTTTTTCAAAAGTTTTAATCTTACCTAGATGATGAACCGCATTTATCCATCCTTGTAGCTTCGTAAACGTCCAAAGTCAGCCATCTGCATTAATTAACGCTTTGGATTTGTAATCTCCAACTAAACTGAAATGTATGACATATGGTACATCCAAGGCATTAATTTATGCTTTGGATATGCAATTTCCAGTTAATTATTGCAATGGCCATTGATGAGGTGGGTAATCATTAGGGTTGGATTTAAGGTTTTGAGACATTTATTTGGGGAATACAGCTTGGAAATTTGTATAGAAAAGTTGAAGATATTTGATGCATTTTGGATAATTTAACGACAGATTTATAATTCTGTTTTTCTATAGGATTTTCAGTGCACACCCAGAGTTGGCCCTTTGCATTTCTTATACCATTTAAAGATTTTTCGTTTTTGATTTGTTAAAAATTTATATTTAAAAACATGTTTGTTTATACTTTTTAGGTAAAATGTGTGGTTGAAAAGTAGAAAGAGAAATTATGTGTATTTATAAAAAGTAATTTAAGAAATTATGTTGTAAAAAACATGTTTGCCGTGATTTTTAGTGAAGGAGTTAAGGGTTTTCATACGGAGAAGAGGAAATTATTGTGAGGCGAATATGATAGTATGTGAAGAAGCACGCTCTTTTATATTCATGTTTAGAATGTTCTTCTAGGGTTTTATAAAATTGGTTGGGTTTAAATAATTTGGGCTGGTATATTTGCATTTTGTGTGAGATTTTGCCTTTTTTTTCTGTTGTATTTGGTAGGTTCATATCATGGGCTTGCTTAAATGTATTTGATGCCCCCCTCTCTCTCTCTCTCTCTCTCTCTCTCTCTCTCTCTCTCTCTCTCTCTCTCTCTCATTATGAGTGAGATTGAACCGATTTTATTTTTTGATGTATTTATTTTAATAGTGTAAAATCTATATAATTATATGACATAACCTTTAATATTTTTTATATATTCTGGTCATGCTGTTTTAAGATTTTCATTTTTGAAGAAATTTAAAATTTTTAACTTTTTTCATATTTATCCAAACTAGCTACATTTGATATGCAACCTCAAATTAAACATAACCTTATAGAGGCTACACAAAGTCATTTTTTTAAAAAAAATATTTCGATTATTAAGGTAATTATTTAATCACAGCTCCAAGATCTCTTATATAGCGTTTTTTTTTTAAAGAGGTCTGATCATGTCTTATTTCTCTCTTAATATACTACACCTAAGAAATCTAAAATATTAATTTCATCAAAGACGTGATATAATAATTATTTCTTATGTGTTTTAAATTTTTAACTTTTTAGATGTATTTTAAAAATAAAAAATAAATAAAAAAGAGATCTGGTAATGTATTGTTACATTAATTCCTTTTCTACGTATTAATTTTGATATTTTTTTGTTTGACAATTATAATCAGTATTTTACAATAAAGACCTAATATACTAATTATTGTAGACCATCTAGGTGAATCGTATAATCAATTTAATTCTTTAATTCCTTTTATGATAGGTATGTTTTGGAATAAGGAGCAAATTATATATAATATTAGTGATTTTTAGTGAAGGAATTGAGGGTTTCCAGATGGAGAAGCGGAAATTATTGTGGGGGCGAATATGATAGTATGTAAAGAAGCACACTCTTTTATACTCATGTCTAGAATGTTCTTTCCAGGGTTTCATAAAACTGGTTGGGTTTAAATAATTTGGGCCGGTATATTTGCATTTCGTGTGAGATTTGGCCAGTTTTTTGTGTTGTATTTGGTAGGGTTTCATATCATGGTCTTGGTTAAATGTATTTGGTGCCCTTTTTTTGCATTCTGAGTGAGATTGAGCTGGTGATGTATTGTAAAAAAGAAATCAGGTGATGTGACAATTATAATCAGTATTTTACAATAAAGACCTAATATACTAATTATTGTAGACCATGTAGGTGAACCGTATAATCGATTTAATTCTTTAATTCCTTTTATGATAGGTATGTTTTGGAATAAGGAGCTAATTATATATAATATTAGTGATATTTAGTGAAGGAGTTGAGGGTTTCCAGATGGGGAAGAGGAAATTATTGTGGGGGCGAATATGGTAGTATGTAAAGAAGCACGCTCTTTTATACTCATGTCTAGAATGTTCTTTCTAGGGTTTCATAAAACCGGTTGGGTTTAAATAATTTGGGTCGGTATATTTGCATTTTGTGGGAGATTTGGCCAGTTTTTTGTGTTGTGTTTGGTAGGGTTTCATATCATGGTCTTGGTTAAATGTATTTGATGCCCTTTTTATGCATTCTGAGTGAGATTGAGCTGGTTTTGTTTTTTGATATATTTATTTTATTAGTGTAAAATTTATATAATTATATGACATAACCTTTAATATTTTTGATGTATTCCAATCATGTTGTTGAGGAATATTTATCATACTCAGGAATTGTGCAACAAAACAAGGTTGATAATTAGGAGACTTGAAGATCATGTATTGGAAGGTCAAATCTTATATTGCAGCAATGAAGGTCACAAGTTTTTTGTTGATGTCATTGAGTCCTTCAGATTTTAGGGTACGTGTTAAATTTTAATAAAGACGGTTTTCAATGATGATGTCTTACACCATGAAAGAGTCAGAGACAATCACTTTCATGTGTGAGACTTTTTGAAATGCCGGTCTTTACTCATGGACAGCTTTATGTCGCAATTTCTAAGGTAATCGTTCGGGATTGAAGATGTTGATTTGTAATAAGGTGGGAAGACCAATAAATTTCGTATAAAAAGAAGTTTTCCAAAATTTGTAGTAAGAGGAAAAAAAAATTAATGATGTGATATTATTCTTGCTAATGCTATTTATTCTGATTCAATTTTCATCAACTATCGCATCACTACATCTTTTGTAGTAGTTACTTCCCGTGCGATGCACGGGTGATTCACTAGTTCACTGATGATGATTTTTGAGGTATCATTTTTTTCTTCTTTTCCTTATTATTACTTTTTTTAGAATAAACAATTTGTAATTATTATATTACAATGTGTTACAGCTGTATTTCTCTACCATCACCACCAATTGTAACTTTCTATATATATATATATATATATATATATATATATATATATATATATATATATATATATATATATATATATATATATATTCATCCCCATTGTTGCCAATCACACGTGATTAGAGGCGTCAAGACGGGCGGGCTAATCGGACTCGTGAAAATCTGTTCGAATCGATCGGGGCTGCTGACTGATCTGAGACCACGGACTGACCCGTGACCTGAGGGGACGGTTCATGAATCAAGAAGATGGAACCGCGGGTTTCACGAGTCACATCTTTAACGGCCGTGGTTAACCGCCTATCCATGAAATAATTAAAAAATAAAAATTATTTTTATTAAATATGGTAACAATGAAAATCTCTCTTCTTCTACAAACTCTAGTGCAACTTCTAAATGTGAAACTTATTATTTCTCTCCCTAATAGTTCAGAAACATAACATTCTTTTATAGTAGTAATTAAAAATGCATTTAGTTGTTATTTATTAATGTTATATTTCGTTTTGCAAAGTTAGAAGTACTTCATGAAACATAATATATAAATTTGAATTCTATGTAAACATTTCTTTGTATAAATATGAATTTATTATTTTGTTTATTTCGTATTTCACAATTTAACAACAAAAATATTCTTACTATAAATATGGAAGATTCTATATTTTTATTCATACGGGTCAAACCGGAACGAACCGCAACCCGCATGGTGACGCGTGTCGCAATGCACCAAAATAATAATTAATTCCTTACCTGCTAAATAGAAATTAATAATGTAGTAGCGAGAGTAATGGTCGATCCCACGAGGAACAATGATTAAAATAGTTGCTCGATCAATTAGAGTAGAATGGGGGGCTTTGTTGTTTGTATTTTCTTAAATGTAAACTATGCATGAAATTAAACAATTAGATGTGATTAGAGAATTAATATGAGTGGAAATCTTGTTCTCGGGTTCGGTTGTGTCCTCAATTAATGTTATACATTCCTATGTAACGCATTTCTATCCCTAATTCAATTTATCAATCATAGATAATCAATAAGCTCTGATTACCACAATTCTTCCTTATGTAAATTAAATCAAAACAAGCTCTTTGATTCAATTCAAAGTACTAGGACCTCAAATTTTACCCTAAGTGCAATTCAATTAGATCTCATCCATCCTTTTCTTTCACCCTTCTCAATCAATCTTCTAATCCCTTTTTCCACAGTTATAATATCCCAGAAAGGTTGCTTTGATACTTAAGAACCATACAGAGTGAATTTTGGAACAAATTGCTTGTGATTGAAGTTCTTAAAATTAAATTAAGTCAAGGAAAAAGTAGCATAACTATTTAAATTGTATTTCTTTGTATTTTCTATTTCAATTGGATGAATTACAATCTTAAAGAGCAGAAAAACTCAATAACTTTCCAACTTTCAAAAGCTTGGCTCTCTCTCCCATTCTTCCTTACAAGTTATAGAATGAATTCCAATTCATCGCCCAACCTCTTTTTATGTTGGCCCCCAAATTATTCTAGAAACTTCCCTAACTATTCCTTCAACTGTTTCTAGGCTCTGTTCGGTAATACTGTAATAATTATAAATTGATTTATTTTTATTTTGAGGTAAAATATGTGGTTTAAATGTAAGAAGGAAAATGTGATTAAAAAGTGGATTAAGAAATTATGTTGTTTATAAATTGTAATGATTGTGTCAAAGAACACGGGTGTGACTAGCATAAGGGAGTTATTGTTGAGAACTCAGGTTGTTCTACTTACAAAAATTGATTTCTTTGATTGTTATATGAATTCTTCTAGTCTATATATTTAACTAGGAATAATTTTGCACAAATAATAGTTTTGAGAGGATTACCCTTGTAGCATGATTTCTAATAACATCTATCAAATGCAATCTTGATTACACCAAAGCTTCAAACCCTCAAGCTTTCCTTGGTATTCTCCAATGGAAACTAAGCGGGTGTGTAGTCATCTTCCCTCTAGATCCTTTGACTTATCGCTCTTACATGTTACCCCTTCGATCAACTCGAATATTCGAAGCAAGTTAAAATGGCCAATATACCATTTTCTAAATATTCATAAATTCTCAACTCTCATCTTTTATCTGACAGTTCGATGTGATCACATTACATCATAGAATCCAACAATAAATGTCGAATTTCTGAGCTTAGAATGAACTATCCACTAGAAAAACCGATGAGATTATGATCATACCTAAAAGGTGACGAATTCTATAATATGAATATATGTTCCTAATTAGTTCACTTTAATTCACAAAGTACTAAGATATTGATCAATAATTTGATCTCACCCATTGATACCTCAAGGAACTTGAAGCTAGTAATCGAAGATCATCGTTCGGTCATGATTAAGGTCCCACGTACTATAGTCAAGTGAAATTAAATTTGTATGGTCAATGTCACAATTTCAGGTGGTCTCGTTCAATACGTTTCAAATGTAGTCTCAATTTTATTACCAAAGTTTAAAGATAGACTTTAATAAAACCAAGACGATCTTATCGAAATATATTGTCCATATTTATTTACTGATTATGAACATTAATTTTAGATCGAATTACAAATTTGAATCTTTTTGTGTTTAAAAACTTAAACAACTTAATCTATAATATCAAATCTACCCATGGAGAAAAGCAACTTCAATTAATATTTTATTTCAAGTATCGTCAATTGTACTCTATGGGTATATATAATCCAACAATCTCCCACTTGCCCTTAGAGTATACATGAAACATCGAATCATCTATCTTGTCAACAATATCATTACATTAATGATCTTGTTCCCAATCAAGATGGTCACTCCTTTCGACGCAAGTCAAGGTGCTATAACAAACAATCCAAGATTGTTTTATACTTAATCAAACAACCACTTTGTCTCCCATTTATATTTTGATCTTGACGAATTTCGATAATCCTTTTCACATAAAACCCGAATCAGTTTTAGCCTATTAAATCATAACCTGAATCATGAGCAAATATTTACTCGTTTTCCAAAAATACTTGAGTATATGTTTTATCTCTATTCAATGAGCTGATTATGGACCAAAATAATAATCACCAACAATATCTCTAGCACAAGATATCACCTTTCTAGTGCAAATTAAGACTTCCTATTACTGAAGCGTAAGGAACCTTTTCTATCTTACCGTGAGTCTTGGCAGAAAACTTATAAGATAGGAAAAATCAACAAAGAAAGTTATCCATTCCAGAAAAATGTAGATAGTATCTTATTATTATAAGAAGCTTGAGACTCCTTTGTTCTCTTTTTCTCCCACTCCGAAAAATGCAAATGTCTAGAAAATAGAAAGCCATTCACATGTTCTTCACGTCTAATTGATGGTACCAACTACTACTTAATGAAAATGCATATAAGTAGAGTGCCATTCTCATAAATAGTTGTGAAAATTGTCTTGTCTTTCGTAAGTCGTGAACTTTACTTTCATGGTCTTTTGTACAAACCCATCAGGTTATACTTTGTAGATGATTTCCTTAAGTTATAGTTCAAGAAGCGTTGGCTACATCCATCTGTCAAATCTCATTTCTTACAATGAACGACAACGGAGAAAAGATACAGGTAGAATTTTGCATGATGATTGGCGGGAAGGGTTCCTCAAACCCATAGCTATAAGCCTTGTACTGAAGGTCTCAACCTTCTTATCTAGCCCTCTTTTATCATCTTAAAGACTCATTGCACCCTATAGGTTTGAATCCATTAGGCTCATTTATCCAAAACCTATTGGTGTAGCGACTAGAAATTTTAAGTTTAACGATGAGTTTTTATGTTAAGAATTCAAAAGTATTTTAATGAGCTTGTGACGTCGCTACGAGACATCCCAATGTTTTAAATTAATTGTTAGTCACGATATGATGTTACATGCACTTTCCTATCAATTATTTTGTTTAATTGTGAGAGATATTTTATCATGTTGCATGTTCGAATTTGTACTTATTTTAAAATGTCGAACTTATCAGTTGAGCATGAAATATTTTACAAAGCAAATTCAAGTGTTTTAATATAATGTTTTCTTGTTTTTGAAATATCGATAATTTTATATCGGGTAAAATATTTAAACATATTTTAAAGGTTGATAAAAGTATATCAACATTGGTGTCATTTTGTAGCTTACATTAAATAATATAAACCAGAGTCTAGAAAAATTTATTTTGATCGAGATTGACCTAAGTTATTTCAATTTAAAGGAACGTGAAAACTTAAATATTATTTTATTATTATAATATTCAATTGGATTGGATTTCAAACTCATATCTACAATCTTAGTTCACGTGATGGCTAGAGTTTTAAATTTTAGTTAGTAGAAATAGATTCATAACCACGTTTCAGTTATCCACACTTCCCAGATTGTAGCTTCGGATTGCATAATTTTCTCAGCCATTTTCCACATTTATCTACTCACTTTTATTAAATGTTGCTGCATGATATTATATTTTTATATGTATATTTTAATTCTATCACCCTCTCTCATAACCAGAAAAAAGTCTCAGCTTTTGATTTAAGCTTTCATTTGGTCTCTTCAACAGCAAGTTAAAATTCTTCATTTTATTGTGACTCTACACTACCCTTTTTGGCATTTTAAATACATTGAAAAGTTGTTAATTTGGGGATTGTGCATTTCAATTTCACGTGCAAATTCAACTCAACAAATTCTGAAAATTTAAGGTAGTATCCTCTCCCATACACAAGTGGTTACGCTTTTGAAATTAATGGTATGCTAACATGAAATTTGTGTCAATATCTTATGTTTGATGAAATGCATATCTATTATGTGCTAATTTAATTGTTGGCATGCTATGAATTTATTTCTGAAGGTAATCATCTAATATGTTGTGATTGAAGGTAATCACAGTAAAATTTATTAACCAGCCACGTTAAAATGTTTCCCAAAGATGAAAATTGATATTGACATATAATCAAATGTTGGTATATTTTTAATCTCATTAACGTGTGTATATACTATTGAGTATTTCTTCGAAATGTTCATATTTAAAAACTTTACAGATTGAAGGACAAGACACGGCGTGATGGCGGCAGTAGTGAATGAAATTTAAATTCTTATGCATTTACATTTGGACTTATTTATGTTAATGTTGCAATACATTTTTAAGACTCGAAAATGTTCTTGGAATGTAATTCTTGATCAATTAATTGTTATTTTTTGAGAAAATGTATACTTTGATTTCTGCCTAGAAAATTTCAGATTTTGGGTTGCACTTTGAAAATTTACTGCAGGTTATATATTTACAATTTCTGAGTGTTTCAAAATGTAAAATGACCCTTTATGGGTTATCTATCATATGGAACTGAAATTAGGTCATTCGGAGTCCCGTAGAATTTATTATGAATTCTTTTGTAAACTGCGACGGGGCAGTTTCAGAAACAGTTATCAGCCGGTTTAAAAAAACATAATTTCGTACTTCAAATGTGGTCATTAAGATCCCAGATTTTTAGATGTTGTATTTATATGAGTTCTGGACACTGTAGTAAAATTTCAAAATTTTTAGACATTTTTTTCCATTTTAAATAATTTTTACCAACAGACTGCGTTACTTGGGAAAAATGGCATAAGTTGCTGAATTTGTCTATAACCTCCTCAAACGGTTTATTTCGGAATTTTTCTAAGTCAATTGGAAATAAAGTTTTAACATTTTGAGAAAAAAAATAGTTATTATTTCAATCTAAAGTATTTTTTCCCTAAATTTATTGTTTTCAAAACTATAACATGAACGAGATTATATTTGATATCGTGTCGGGTTAAAAGATAATTCGGGGCATTACAATTGGAGTACAAGGAATCTAATTTCGAGTTCATGTTCACCTCCTATGATTTCAAGTCCATAACCTCTATCACTTCCCTAAATGAAGAGGAGTCATTCTCTTATTTTAATAGAGATAGTCCAGAAAGACTGTTTGTAGAATAAGTGTCTAGAAGGTGGTCTTAAAATACTCTCACTCTGATTAGTTACTGGAAGTGCATTTCCATTATGTCCAAATAGAGTTACTTCATCTCCTCCCACTACTTGGTTATATCCTTTATTGGGATCGACCTCCCCACTACCTCTCTACGAACATCGATAGGAGCCAAAATAATGAGTACGACTTCAACTACAACATCTTGTTTGGCATGTCCATTGGGATCACTAGGTAAGAATAGTGGTTGAACCACTTACCCATTTTTCTTTCTAGGATCAGCCACCAATGATACTTACGGGCGATGTGGTTTCCAGTAATCATATAGGAAGTATGTCTATGATCTCTGCGATGAACGCTCATGAAGTGAGAGTGATGGCCATTGTACTTTCGAATTTCGAAAATAGGACTTTCTTCGATCTTGCTTGCTTGCAAGCGCCACTTGTAAATTTCAGCAATACGAAGAATTGTATAAGTTCTCTTATTTGACTTCTTAAATTTTGTACTCAAAGTGACACTTCATAGCTAGCAAATGCAATTTTGATATTAGGTCGTTTTTACTTAGGAACAATTGCTTGACTTGTTAATATTCATTTTTCGAAATTCTAAATGATGTCCTATAGTGGAGCGAACTTATACTTGCAGATACAAATAGACTAAAATCAACAACATTATCATGCGCTACATTCCAACTGCAAAGTTCATCTCCTGTGACTCCGCATCATTGTTGTCTGCTAATGGAGAATTACATTTGACTTCTACTTGGTTTTCAGTACCTTCTTTGTTTCACCAACTTCTTGGTTTTAACCCAGTATTAGCAATACACATCTCTTCTCAAAAAAGTATTCTTGATTTTCAACAATGTCATTCAAAAAGGATTGCACATACAAAAGTTTCCTACATACAAATACAAACCGTTTCACATTGTTGTTACAATCAATGATGGTCAATGTTGCTAGAGTCTTATACATTATAGGGACAAGAGTTGTCATCTCTATTTTGTATATCCTTGTACCGACCTTCAACAACTCCTTCACCTTTTTTATACAAGTTTGTATAAGAAATTGTTTTTAGACAAGAACAAGCATCGTATTCCTTTTGTCATCCCCCATATATTCCCATTTTCGCACACCTTCAACTAGAAAACAAATTAATATCCATATCATATATGCGGAGTCCATAACTGCAATTCAACATAATAATTTTAAAATCTCATCACATATCAAACTTCAGTAAGTACTGATAACGAGATGTACATTGTTATGGATTGCAGAAAACGATATGTAAGTCGTTATGTACAACAGAAAGTCAAATGTTTGTTTACATTATAACAACTAATATAATAGTCAAACATGTGTTTCCAAACATACATTTCACTTCAATTAATAAAAATAATGGTTAATAAGAAGACATGTTGGGAAGCAACCCATATCAAAGCTCTAATCCAAAGATAAGATGAATTCAAAATCATTATTGACAACTGTACATAATAAAAACATAGAGAACAACATGAAGAAATGATTATTGATAATCTATACTAAAAAGTTCCTTAAATGGGAGAAAATTTTTTTGGACCCTTTTAACCTTGATGAATTTTTATAATTACACATTAATCATTAATTCTTTATTATTATTATCCTTAAATGGGAGAAACTTTTTTTGGACCCTTTTAACCTTGATGAATTTTTATAATTACACATTAATCATTAAATTCTTTATTATTATTATTATTATTATTATTATTATTATTATTATTATTATACTATTTTTTAATCATTTCTATTATTATACTCAATTTGTTATACATAACTTTAATTTTCTTTCTACGTACTTTTAAAAAAGAATCCGATACAGTTATAACTCCCATAGAAAATGAAAATGTATGGCTTTGATTTAATTTTCTTTCTACGTATATATAAGAATGAATCCAATTATAGTATCACTTGATTCTAAATAATAGCCCCCAAAGAAAATGAATATGCACAAGTTTTTGTTTTTGTTCCTTTCATATCAAAATTTCCGTCATTTTCCTTGATTGTAAGATGGATTATTGAATTTTTTTTAACTACATCTTTTTTTTTTAATTCATTTTCCTTTTAATTTGAACTGTAATTTCATTTTTAATACTATACCTTTTGTATTTTTTTGAATGTTCAAGTTTTACGATGAGCTTATCATTATGAGTTTTTTTTAATAGGTTGTTCTTATTAATTGGGCCAAAAGGCTAGGAAGGAATTAAATTATGTTGGTCATGATATTAATTTAAGATCTCAATCTCTATATTTTTCTTTAAATTATCAGAAAATATATATTTTTTAATTGCATTTCTTTAGTATTTAATTGAAATTCAAATTATGTGGATGCTATTTTTGCTGAATCTTTGATTTTAAAGGGATTCAATTTGGAAATCTTAATAATAGAGGTGTCGTATTTGATATCGTATTTTTTGATATAATAATATTAATCTGGTGAGTTGAGTAATCAAATTTACTATTGAAGGATTTGATATATATTTTATGTTCAGATTTTATGTTTTCTTTTAATCAATTCGATATCTCAAGTTATATTTATGTTTTTTTCACTCAATTTACTTATTTTGCTACATAGTTAAGCTATATGAGAAAATACTTAATAAAAGTTCTATACCATAAAAAGCCTCTAATTTGTTAGTCCATGTATTTACAAGAATAAGTAATTAATGACCAAAAGGATTTTCAGAATGCAACACAACAAGAACGCTGATTTTGTAATTTTCAACTTTGTTAATTATTGCAAGATTTGTTAACTAGTCTCAAATGCTCATTGCTTGTATCAAAATATCTCAAGGACACATGTCTCAATAATTACATTGCATGGCGACACCACTTCAGTAACATCGTTTTCTTCTCAAATTTTTATACAAAGCTCTTGTCAAGTATTCTTGATGTCTAAATGCAAGTTCTGTATTGTTATGCATCTTCCAATGATCTTTTGTTCTATATCTACTAAATATAAGGGTAAATAACACAAAACGTCCCTACCTTTGACATGTATTGTGCAGAACATTCAAACGTTGTGATTTTTTTACGTTGAACGTCCCAACCTTTACATTTTCTTGTTGGAAACGTCCTTTTCGTTATATTTTACCCTATTTCACCTTTAAATTGAAATTGAACAGTAAACATGAAAGGTATTTTTGTCCAATTCCATTTTTAAATAAAGAAATAAAGAGTAATTGATACAAAACATCCCTACGTTTGACACTCATTGTGGAAAAATATCCAAACGTTCATTTTTTTGGCGAATAAAGTCCCACCTTTAGATTTTCTTACAAATTTGTCCCCAAATTTTACTTTCCTTTCAATTTAGTCATTCCGTATTTGATTTAAAGGTCATTGTCTTCAAACGTGTATAACTCCTGATCTATAACTCCGAATTGCACTTCTTTTTTTGCGTTGAACTCCAAATTCTACCATCTTTCTTATGATGTATCATGTGCTCATTTATTAAACATTTTGTTTTGACTTTTGTATTGTAAATACTTATTTTGTTAGGGCATCATTGATTAACATAAATTGTTTTCTGTAAATTTTATTGAAATATTGAAATTTTAATTTTAGTGTGTGTTCGGCGGCCAACAAAATTTATAAATTGGATTTATTTGATTTTTTTTATTTTTTAAGGTAAAATTTTTGGTTAAAAATTGGTATATTTAGTCCATATTTGAGTCATGTTATAATCTCAAATCACTTTTTGAACAACACAATTTTTTCTCCAATTTTTAAAAAGTGATTTGAAGAGAGAAAATGTGTGTTGTTCAAAAAGTGATTTGAGATTATAATATGGCTCAAACAGGGGCTAAACATAACAATTTTTAACCAAACATTTTACCTTACAAAAATAAAAAAGTCAAATAAATCCAATTTAGAAATTCTGCTGTCCGCCGAACACACACTAGAATTAAAATTTCACTGTTTCAATAAAATTTACGGAAATCAATTTACGTTAATCAATGATGCTCTAACAAAATAATTATCTACAATACAAAAGTCAATATAAGAAAGATGGTTGAATTTGGAGTTCATCGCAAAAAACGGAGTGCAATTCGGAGTTGTAGATCAAAAGTTATACATGTTTGAAGACAATGACCTTTAAATCAAATACGGAATGACTAAATTGAAAGAAAAGTAGAATTTAGGGACTAATTTGCAAGAAAATCTAAAGGTATGGATGTTATTCACCAAAAAAATGAATGTTGTGATGTTTTTCTACAATGAGTGTCAAACGTAGGGATGTTTTGTATCAATTACCCTTTATTTTGTTCTTTAAAAATGGAATTGGACACAAATACCCCTCATGTTTATTGTTCAATTTCAATTTAACGGTGAAATAAGGTTAAATATAACGAAAATGACATCTCCAACAAGAAAATGTAAATGTTGGGACGTTCAGCGTCAAAAATCACAATGTTGGGATGTTTTGCACAATACATGTCAAAGGTAGGGACGTTTTGCGCCAATTACCCTAAATATAATATATAACTTTACGTGACTTGGTATAGGTCGATTGATGGATCTCATTATCCTGGTGGCAAGAGTCTTGTAATTATAGAAGCTGTAAAAGAGGGAGTGAGAGCTAGATGTTTGAAAGGCATATTTTCACTTTTCCTCTTTATTCAATAATCTTACAATCAAAATTCTCCTCGTTAATTGATCTGCATTATTAGTTTCTTAATTTATTGGATCATTTTGATTTTCTGATATATATAGTTGGTTTATCTCTCTTATTTAATGACTAAAAATCTATGTTAACTAGTGAATCATTCAAAGAAGATGACTGGAAATTGTTCCAATTGTTGCTCACTTTTTTTTTTTCTTTTCAAAACACAATAGCTATTCAAGATATATCAATTCAGCAGAAAGAGTTGAGGGATATACCACTCAATTTTTATCCCTTCAAGACAGATTTCTAGAACTGTTGTTCCAAGAGAATGTAATGGACTTGATCATGAGTTTTACCACAACATGCGCCATCTTTGTGACTATTGCTGTCAAGATAACCCTTTTTTACTCGAGACTTTCTTTTACATATTTAAGAGTTAAGAACCAGATTTAATTGCTAAGATGTATTTTAATTTGAGTTGAATAGAGATAAATCCACTAAAATAGATACAAGAATAACTGTTTCAGGCTTTTAGTGTCTTTTGAAATAAAAATAGAATTTGAGATAATCAACATTGTTAAATAAAAAATTATAAATTTAATTAAGGATTAAATTAGGAATTATAAAATACTAATAATTACATATGAGTTTTTTAGTTTTTTAGTTAATGTAATTGGAAATTATGGGCTATAGCTAAATTATACGTAATTGATAAATGAAGATATTTAAGAATCAAATTGTAACTTTAATTATAATATTTTTTAGGACACTTATCTTGAAAAACAGTGCTTGATATTTATTTCCATTGTGTAAAGGATTAAAATACCAATACTCTACTCTTTATTTTATTCGATATTCATTAATTATTATGTGTAAGTTTTGCATAGTTATCATTTCAAATAAAATCTATATTTATGCTTAATTGGTCCAAACCCTTCTTAAATAAATTTAACTTGTTTTATAATTTTATACACACACACATCCAAGAAAAATATAATATGTTCACATCCCTGAAACATATTTCATATTTGCATAATAGTCTATTCAATTCCAATTTCAATCATTTTTCAATTCCTTCAATATTTTGCATGAATACATGTATCGTCATTTTCTTCTCGAGTAGTACCCGAACTCAAAATAAATATGATTTGATAAAAATAAATTATTTAATATTTGAATAATACATTCATAATAATATTACAAAATCACGTGCATCGCATGCATTGCATTCTAGGGAGAAAAAAGTAGCCCAAATAATGAAAATTTGAAATACCTTCTCTTCTTCTCCATATACCCAACAAGAATGTTTTAAGCTTGAATTGTTCACTTCAACCAAATGAGTGGTTCAAGGAATGACGGTGTAGATTTCATGATTTCATGAAGTAGAGAAGATGATGATAACAAAAATTCTAAGAAAACTTGCATAGAGAAGTCGAAATGTCGACTATAAAAGAAAAGGGAGCCAAAATTAAATTATGGCAAAGTGAGAATTGAAATGATAATTAGGGCAGTAACGTCTTTTTACATTGAAGGACTTTTTAGTAATTTAAAATTTTTATTTTTGCATTTCTTATTTCTTAGGCTTTCTAGGTAAGTTTTTAGTTTGGCTGGGCATTCTAAATGACTTCCATAATGAATAGGATTACTCCATAATGATTATTAAAGAATTATTTATTTATATTTTGAAGTGAGTAACCTTTTTTTATAATTATTATTATTTATTTTTTACTTAAAATGTACCAAAAAAGTTGGAAAGAAAATTAATTTAAAGAATTACCAACATGAAATTAATTTGCTAGCTTTTATAATTGCTTATTGGCGATTCAAATAAACTAAAGAAAAGCCATTTATTCATTTTCCTTGTTACCCTTCAGTTACTAATTCACTACCTATGGAACTTTATTTCACTGAAGTACCACATCAGGTACTGATATATTCTTGTACTATGAATTGGGCAAGGGCGGCGCCAAGGCAGGCTTTCATTACCACAAATTATGTTCTAGGAGTGCAATGGAAGTCGTCAACTTAAGCCTTCTCGGTGCAAGTAGAAGACATAATTTGTAATTAAATCACTTGAATGTCAATACAATTTGGTCTAAACTGCATCATTTATTATGAAATCATAGCACATGATTCAAACTAGTTCTTCTTATTCTCAGCACAACAACATATATAAACTACAATGCAGCTAAATGAACTTTTTGTATCCCTCCTCTTTCTGATGCCAATCAATTCAAAATCCCTTTCATATTTATGCAAGTTAAGATGCCAGGGTGATGCTAGGACAGCTATCAACTGTGCAGGCCAAGATGTCTCTATAATCCCTGGATATCCTGAAAGAATCGTAAACTTTACCATCTCTGCTTTTTTTGTACTCGAACAACAGATTTGAATGGTCGAATGCTGTCAGTTTCACGAACCCATAATCGAAATCTCGATAAATACTCCAAGTCGGTTGCATGGTTATAAACTCAGAAAGGCTTGCTCCTCCTCCCCCAGCCACCACGTGTATCGTTCCGTTTAAGGGGCCCTTGTAGAACTTCTTCTCCTTATTTGTACAGATGTTCTGCAGAAAGAAAAAGGATTTGTCAATACATCACTTTTTTTTGTTGAATTTAGCTGATGATATAATTACACGAGGCTAATCAATTCAATTCAAAAGGCTGTTACATACATTACCTGGTAAACAGGACAAGTCCTTTCATAACTATGAACGTGTCCATACATGGCTATATCGACTTTATACTTCTGCCAAAGTTTTTGAAGGTCTCTCCCCGTTGGTTCCCCAAAAGATCCTTTATATGCATAGAAATCATTTGAAGAATAACCCAAAACCCGATGTGCGAGGAATATCAGCCAAGGTTGCTTTTGTCTATCAACAGATGCCAAACAGTGCTCGATGAATTTATATTGCTCTGTTCCCTCTCTCCAGTCATGTTCTGTGTCGGCTATACAGAAGCGGAACATTCCATAGTCGGTTGAATACCTGAAAGAATAAGACAATAAAACTCAAATATCTTCATTCTTACATCTCTCCAACTATAAGACGTGATATTGCACAAGAGATTAATTGTTAAGAATTAGTTTCTCTCCTCTTACATAATTCTCCCCTTAAGTAGGTTGCGTTCTACGTCTCGTCTCGCCTAAGATCGCAGTCTATCCTAGACCATTCTTAACTGGGATAAATAAAGAACCAATGCAAAGCCGTCTAATTATTTTCAGAACTATATTAATCGTCACATCCAGCTCAGTTACTTAAGCATCCAACAGCTTTATTGATGCATAAACCGTATTTTCATGTGTACTTGAAAAATAAAATTATTCTAAAAGGAAGTTCGTACCAGAATTTAGCTCGATTTTCAGCAGGAACAAAAAACATAGTTTCAGCCAAGACACCACATTCTCCGCCTGAATCCATTTTCCCATAGAATGACCCTGTCCCAGGCCAGTCTCGCTCATGGTTGCCACTGCAAAGATGAACATCAAGCAAAATTAAACAGTTGGAGACTAAATCTAAATAAAAAGTGGGTTCAAGTCTCATTGCCACCCAAGTATGAAAATTGTGCACTTAGCAGGCCTTTGACAAATATATGCATCTGGCGTTCACGTGAGGGCGTGCAACTAAATTTCACTAAATAAATTTCTCCGCTCTTTAATAGCTTAAGTTACTAGGCCCTTGTTTGATTCCCATTAAATTTTGAAAAAAGTAAAAAAAAGTTGAGTTTTTGGAAAATGTGGGGTGTAGATTGAGTTAAAAAGTCAAAAATTGTATTGTAGGCTAAAAGTAAGATGTGTGGTGTAGATTGAATACTGTAGAAAAATGAGATGAAAATAATGGAAATCAAACATGGGCTAGATTAGGTGGTTCAACTAAAGCATATGCATTAAAGTTTCGTAAATCAGCAATGGACCTCGCAATCATGTAAGGTACACTTGAAGCGATTGGCTCAATCTGAGAAGTAAACTGATCCCACTGTGAAACATATCCATTGGCATAACAGATATCTCCGATGTGGAAGACAATATCAATGTTCTTCAAGTCATTGATAAGTTGCTTGGTAGTGTTAAGGGAGCCACGTTGAAAATTATTGTACTCATTGGAGCCATCGTATTCATCCTGCATACACAAAGTGATAACGAAAGACCATAAATACATTACAAGAATGTGACAAGCCTTCTGGATTAAGACTCCAACATTGCCAGACCAACGAAGTACTAAAACCTGAAGCTACATATTTGTCAATAGAGCTCAAGATAACAGATCCTTTACCTCAAAAATGTTAATATATAGTTTATAAACTATTCATTAAATAATTAAAAATGATGAAATACAGTACTTTTTTTTTGCTCAAGTATTAACTGAATCATAACTATTATCCCCAAGAAATTGTGTGTGCATATAGCATGCTTATAATTCAGTCAAAGAATTCAAACCTTTCCCATGTCACCAAAAAGGACAATTCGTTGTAATGAGTTTTGACCGGGATAAGGAGATGCTTTAAATTGGTAAGTCTGAGTCCATATGTATGTACCATTGAACAACTTATGCCCCAATTTGTAGGTGTACCTGCCAAATCAATATGCAGCTTTGTTAAATTTTGACTCCCATGATCTCAACATGTTCGAATCTTGAAAAGAGGTGAGAAGAAGAAATCAAATATATATAAATCATTTTCATTGGCTTGCTTAGGAAAATTAAGGGGAAACCCAAATGGTGGGAGAGAACTTTACAATTTTTTTTGCATTATCTGTTGTGTTCTATGTTTCTTAATTTTTGACTGTATTTGACAAATCTGAAATTCATCCTAATGGAAAACCACATTTCTCCCTCATTCTCCATTTTTCCCTAGCTAAAGTTATATACATAAGAGGTGAGAGGAGCGAACCCCGCCCCCAAAAAAAAAAAAAAAAAAGATCATAGTATAAGTTGAGGATTCAACGTACAATGAATTGGGCCATAACTCCTTCAGAAAACCTGTATGAATGAATCCAGGATCGCGCCATCCAACAGTTCTAGCTGGTGCACCTGAAAATCACATTTTTTTTACTTTCAGTTGATGAGTCGAAAGATTGAAAGTCTAGCTATATTCAGTTATGAACAAAGAGTTATCGAATGAAAAGAATATAAAAGAAACAAATTAGACGTCTCATTACTTACCACACATGCTGTTACGATCAAAAGTTAGAGTAACAGCTGGAGAACGTTTTTGTTCTTCACCTTTTGGACCCCATTCAACAAAAGGCTCTGCCTCGCCGATACCATATCCGCTTGTCCAAGTTACAGTCATCTGAGATTTAATTCCAAAATAAGTCATTTCTTCAACTTGCCAACAAGGCATGAAGAGGGTTTTGAGAATGTGAATGAATCTCATACAAATTAAATGCTATGGCAGTGTTATTGAACAAAAAAGATATTTACAAAGAAAAAGGAAACCAGAGGTGATCATAAGGTCATTATAATAGGAGAGCAAAAAAACTCACTTCATTCCAAATTTTTCCTTGTGCTAAGCGTGGGTATACTGGTGCCTGTGGATTAGCAAATGCAACTGTATTTGACAATGCCACCAACTTCGGCTGTCGAGAATGGAAAGGGCCCGTGTCAAAACATAATTTTCCATAATTGTGAGAATTCATGTTAATGCTACACTGACAAAGTTCTATGTTGGCTAGTGGCTACAAATCAACCAGCTTTGAAAGATAGAAATCAAGAACATAAAACCATTTTCAGGTTTACCTAGTATCCTGACTGATTTTCAGGGAAGGAGATTTATTAGAGTAGAATATTGGAGACAGATTAGTATTTCAAAATTTGAATCAATAATAAACTAATTGCAATTTTTTCAAGGCAAGACAACAATTATGCAAATGTATAATATTGCCAATCGAAAGAGTTTAACAAAGAGCTATGTGAATTCTAAGTTACATTAATTAAGTCAGCTAAAAGTTACATACTTTTGAAACTCCACCAGAAAATAAACCAAACGAAAAGTCGGATCTCTGGTTAATCAACTGAAACCTCAAAGATTCTTTTCCCATATTTTTATAATTCGGGCTGGAGTAGTTTGCAAACTGATACTGCAAGGAAAAAGAAAAAAATATTAAATTAAAATCCTCTTTTTACATTTGATAAAAAAAAGGCCTTCTCATTGAATTGAAGTCATGGGACGATAGGATGGGCCAAACCTTTACAGGTGCAGAACACAAAAATGGTGTTCCCATTAGTGGATTTTCAGGGAGGCAGGTAGATGAGCTAAACAGAAATTCTTAAAGTTAGCTTCACGTCATCACAATTCACAATATACAATAAATATAAGCTTCGGAAGAACCGTTCAGAGCTAACTTGAGGTAGATCTTCTGAAAACTAAGATGACAAAAAATAAATGAAACAAGCAAAAAAAAAAATAAAAAAATTATTGCACCTACTCTACCTAAAATTAGATGGAGAAAATACTCCAATCCAATCATCATTTGATGGCCTTGGGTTCTTGTATTCCAAAGTCACCCATTCTTTGTTTTGCTCCTGAAGCACAGATGAAAGGTTCGCTAATTTAGAACATTTATATAAATTTTCAGTTTCCAAATTCGCAGAACAATTAAGCCCCCATTTGATTCTCCTTTTTTTAAAAAAAAAAAAAAAACTTTCTTTTTGCCGCATATCTTTTTCAACTAGGAATGGAACGGGGTGGAGAATACTTGAACCCGACTGGGACCCGCCCCGAACAGGGCGGGGAATCCCCGGCAAAGACGGGGATGGGGATGAAATAGTATCCCTGTCCCTGAACTAGGGACGGGGCAGGGCGGGGATGGCTATCTTATCCCCATCCCCGCCCCGTCGCGTCCCCAATCCCCATCTCCATCCTCAATTAACAATTTTCATTAAAATTTAAAAGAACAAATAAAGATGAATATATATATACATATATATATATATATATATATATATATATTCGATTAATGTTCAAAGGATGTGTAAAAATTATTAGATTTAGAAAATTTTAGGATTGTTCCTGCATGTTTCCTTATATTGTTTGTACAAAATTATTTTAGAACTTCAAAAAAATAAAAATTAATAACAAATGGGGACGTAAATGGGAATTTACACATCTCAACCCCGTCCCCGATTAAATGGGGACGGAGCGGGGATGGTAAATCTTTAACGGGGCGGGGACGGGGAAAGGCATCCCCGCCCCGTTTCCGATATTCTACACATAAATAAAAAAACATTTGCCTACTCTTCAACCACATTCTCCAAAAAATCACTATACAAAAAAGCAAGTTTCTCTTTAGAATGTGTATCAAACAGGGGCTATCTATTGTCAGATACTATTGTGCATATTTTATAGCATTTAACCAATTTCTTGTTAAATTGAAGATGCTTGTAATAACCTTAGTCATACATTTCAAACTTACTTTAATTCCGAGAACTGATGGAGAGGCTTTAATATAAGCATCATTATCAATAGCAAAAATAGTCTTGTGAATAGCAATTCTTGAAAGAGGCTGAACTCCATGTGATATCACGCCTTCAAGGCTCACCAGAGCCCACAATACAATCAGCAGAGCCATAAAACCTCAAATTTCCTGAACCCAATATCTGGGTAAAAAAAGGAAAAAAAAAATGTGGTAAATTTATCAAAAAGACGAGAAAACAGACCAAAACATAAAAATATCGATTTGACCTTCCTTGCCAAAACAATCCAACCATCAATGTTCACATCAAAACTATGGTAAATTTATCCAAAGAGACGAGAAAACAGACCAGATGCTAGAAGCTTGAATTCAAATAAGAGATTAAATGCACAGTTATATATGACAATATACACATACTTAAAGTTAAGAAAACTATTTCTTTCATTACTTTACAATCAAGAAAAACACGACACGATGGACTAGGTATTCAAGAATACTGAAAATCAGCAACTGGGCGTTGAACATTAAACTTGAATAAACTCACAAAACAATTAACAATCCGATGTATACACTATGGACTGACGTTGTTGGAGTCAAAAGGGTACTGAATTTCAAACAGAAAAAAGGAAAGTGCAAGTTCTAGATTGGCGTGCTGATCTGAGAAGCAGTCGGAGGATGAACTGAGGGTCACTATAAATAAATCAATTAACTAAAAGCAAGCATTTTTTTAGTATTTTCTATTCTATGTAGTGACTAGTGTAGATGTATGTCAAACAGTTTTTGGCATCTTCTACGTTAGATTCCACAAGTAGAGCTTATATTTAGGCTGGAATTTTGAACGAGCAGCAATTATGGACTCTGACCGTAACTTGTTTCCAAAGACTCCAAACTAATACTATATTTGACTTTTGCGGATTTGATAAGAATTACAAAAAGTCATGGACTAATGTAGACATTTCTTAAAGACTTTCGGAGACTTTCATTTGTTAAAGAAAAATACAAATAAAATGTAATATTTTAAACAAATTATTGTATGTCCAAATCATCCACAAGAATGCAAGGAATGGAGGCCAGTGCTAAAGTTTGAAACTTTGTTCTGTAAAGACTACTGATTTATTAATTCCCAGAGGTATCCTCCTCCGCTCTGCTACTATGGCAACTTCTAAGGGCTCAATTTCCTACCCAAGGAGGACAAGAGAATAGAAAAATTGCATTCAACTAAAGTTGCCAAAGGGAAATGCTGAAAACACCAAGCCTTGATACAAAATTGCTTACAAGCTTTGACTGTTGACTCTTATGCAAGTCACATAAATCGAGTGACTTTATGAAGATATCGATAGAGAAACTTAAACCGGACACAACCTCCAATACAATATCGGCTAGGAGTAGTCAGTGAACAAAATGATTTTTGTTCAAGTTCATTCCAGCCATTACATATGCTGCAATGATCAAATTTTCTAAAGGTCGCTAAGCAATAATTCCACGGGTTACTACTTCCAAACCAAGAACTTGGGCAAGTTTCGTGCACACAAATTCTTTGTACAAGTGAAATATAACTGCTTCAATCCAGAGATGGAAGATCAAACTAGCATACTGACACGCATATGCTATTACTTACGAGGGGTCGTTTCAAGAAATTTGGAGAATATGTATGTAATAGCCAAGTCGTAAAGGGGAGGAAAGGGCATTCCATAGGAAAGCAGAAATTGAGGGTTGGTTTGGGAGAGTCCAGGCAATGGAATTTGTAGTTCATTTTCATTTAATTCAGTTTGATTAATATAAATATAATGTTCTTGGATATCAATTTCAGTATAGGCAATCTAATGACGATTCTATCATTAAACCACAGATACCAATGCCGATTATGAAACAAGCAAACAGAACTGACTGTAAAGGAATTACATGGTTGATGAGCATTCAAGAGGCTCATCTCATCTCTCTCCCAATTTCACACTAATTTCTGCCTGCCTAAATTAAACTGACATCTCCCTATTTTTTATTATTTTTTATTATTTTTTATTTTTATTTTTTTTATATTATAGATAAAAGCCTATTACAATGCTAATGCTAATGCTAATGACAATTGAACTAGAGATTAGTCTGGGATTCTATCACATACCTGCTTACTGCTGCCTTGAAGGAAAAAATTATCCATTAGAGCAAGAACCTGAAAACACTAGAAAGATGATGAAAAATGTAGGACATGAAAGCCCAAGAAAGCACTTTGTGATATAGGTTGTTGGAAATGACTTTATTGAATGAGTAACTGTTCTGCTACTATGGAGAATTTTAGGTTTCTTTTCTTTTCTTTCCTTTTTCTTAATAATGATTCAAGAGCTCCTTGGAAATTGTTCTATACTGATATTGGTTCAACATAAGCTCCTGTTATTGGACTAAAAAAATTGCAACCTATACGATATTTAAATCAAGATGCCCTAAAGAATTCGAGAGATACAAAGATTATGTAATAATTTTCTATATTCCAATAATACAAATACAACCTATTTATAATACAACAGAATAGGTAGGAAAATGAAAGAAATAAACAGAAAATATAATCTCATAAAAATAGAAAATCCACCAATTAATTTACAATCAACTAATCCTTATAATTACGGGATTTCCAACACTCCCCCTCAAATTGGATCATAAATATTAATCATGTCCAACTTGTTAATGAATTCATCAAAAATTTGTCGTGGTAGTCCTTTGGTGAAGATATCGACAATTTGCTCAGTGGTAGGGATATAGGTAATGCAAATAACTCCATCTTCCACTTTTTCTTTAATAAAATGTCACTACACCTCTACATGTTTGGTTTGGTCATGTTGAACCGGATTTAAAGAAATGTTAATAGCTGCCTTGTTGTCACAATAAAGTTTGAGAGGATACTCTAATGTGACATGTAGTTCTTCCAAAAGTTTCTTTAACCATAAACCTTCGCAAATTCCTTGAGCTAATGCCCGAAATTCAGCCTTAGCACTGCTTCGAGCTACCACATTTTGTTTTTTGCTTCTCCATGTTACCAAGTTTCCCATTACGAAGGTGCAATATCCAGTAGTCAATCTTCTATCTTCTAATGAACCTGCCCAATCTGCATCTGTGAAGATTTCGACTCCCTTATTCTCATATTTTTTGAAGAATAATCCTCTGTCCGAGGATCCCTTGAGATATCTAAGGATTTTGTATACTGCTTCCAGATGCATTTCCTTTGGTGAATGCATATATTGGCTTACCATACTAATTGCAAATGCAATGTCAGGTCTCGTGTGTGATAGGTAGATCAACTTTCCCACTAGTCGTTAATACCTATCTTTTTCAACAGGTGTTCCAACATCCTCCAACCTTTTTCCTATTTCAATAGGAGTGTCACTTGGTTTGCATCCTAGCATATCGGTCTCAGTAAGGAGGTCTAAGATATACTTTCTCTGAGAGACACTAATACCCCTTTTTGATCTTGCTACTTCCATCCCTAAGAAATATCGCATTTGTCCCAGATCTTTGACTTCAAATTCGTTTGTCAAAGCTTTCTTTAATCTCTCCATCTCAACTACGTTACCCCCTATTAGGATAATATCGTCCACATATACAATAAGGATTGTCTTCTTCCCATCTTTAGTCTGGTGATAAAACATAGTAGGATCAAATTTTCCCTGATTGTATCCTTGACTTCTTATCACCTTTGTAAATCTGTCAAACCATGCTCGTGGAGATTGTTTGAGACCATAAATTGATTTTCTGAGTTTGACCACTTGTCTTTCTTCCTCACCTTTACAAAAGCCAGGTGGTAATGTCATATAAACTTCTTCCTCCAGGTTGCCATTCAAAAAAGCATTCTTTATATCAAGTTGTTGAAGAGACCAGTCAAAATTGAATGCGAAGGATATGAGTACTCGAACAGTGTTTAGTTTTGCTACCGGTGCAAATGTCTCCATGTAGTCAATCCCAAATGTTTGAGTAAACCCCTTTGCTACCAGCCGTGCTTTATATCGATCCACTGTTCTATCAGCTTTATACTTCACGGTGAAGATCCATTTGCACCCAACTGGTTTCTTTCCTCTTGGAAAATTCACTACTTCCCAAGTTCCATTCTTTTCTAATGCTCGCATTTCCTCCATTACTGCTTCTCTCCATTTAGGAGCCTCTAATGCTTTCTGAATGTTCTTTGGAATTTCTGTGCTGTCAAGGTTAGAGATAAAAGCACGAAATCCACTAGACAGGGTATTATATGACACAAATTTTGAGATTGGATGGAGAGTACGTGATCTGGGTTGTTTTCTTAGAGCAATGGGTAAATTAATACTGGGAGACTCAGAATTACCTGACCTGGAATGAGACCCATGAAGATTAGGAGCTATCGAGTCCAATTCTCTCAGAGCCTCAGGTCTTCCATGTTCCCTGTTTTTGGCTTTCGAGAATAAACAATCATTTCTTTGTCATTTTCAACATCTCTCCCAGAGTCAGAATTTTCTTCTGAGTCAAGTATAGGATTTGAAGTGGGTTCAGAAAGAGAGAGATTGAAGTCCAAAAAATGATCTTCTTCCACATTCTCCCCCTGAAGAGAAGTTTTTTGGAAATAAGGGATGCTTTCAAAGAACGTGACATCAAGGCTAACAAACACCTTTTTTTGTGATGGATCATAGCACTTGTAGCCTTTTTTGGTAGGGGAATATCCGATGAAGACACATTTAATGGTTCTAGGATCTAGTTTGGTTCTAATATGGGCATGAACATGAAAAAACGCGGTGCAACCAAATACCATAAGAGGTAAACTTGATGTGGCAAGATATAGGAAAGTATTTATGAAGTTTTTAAAGAGGTGTTTCAAAAGTAAGAACTCGACTAGGCATTCTATTGATAAGATATGTGGATGTTAAAATTGCATCTCCCCAGAAAGATTTTGGCATATTTGTTGTGTACATCAAGGCACAGGCTACTTCAAGAAGATGTCTATTTTTGCGCTCGACGACCCCGTTTTGTTGGGGAGTGCCAACACATGAACTTTGGTGAACTATCCCATGTAGTTTAAGGTAATTCCCTAAAGTAGAGTTGAAGTACTCAATGCCATTGTCGGTTCGCAAGATTTGAATTTGTGTTTGGAATTGAGTTTGAATCATTAGGTGAAATTCTATGAATATGTTGCGAACATCACTTTTTTCTTTCAACGGGTAAACCCAGCAAACTCGGGTGTGGTCATCAATGAATGTGATAAACCATTTTGTGTGAGTGCGGTTTGGATTTCGAGACGGGCCCCACAAGTAACTATGAATTAGGGCAAATGGTTTGGTGGGTTGATATGTGGATGTCGAGAATGATGTACGTCTATGTTTTGCAAGTTCACAGAATTCACACTGAAAGTCAAAGATAGTTTTATTCGAAAAAATAGAAGGAAACAACCGTCTCATATATTGAAAATTGGGGTGACCCATTCTAAAATGCCATAACAATAATTTGCTATTTCTAGTAATAGAAGCAAAATTACAAATAGCTAGTTCATGTTGTTTATTCTCTTTAGCCTCATCAAGGTAGTAAAGTCCATCACACTACTTAGCATTGTCAATCATCTTCCCCGATGATAGGTCCTGCAAAATACAATAAGTAGGAAAGAAGCTAGCTGAGCAATTTGAGGTTTTTGTTAGTTTACTAATATATAATAAGTTACATGACAATTTAGGAACATGAAGGACATACTCTAGATTTATAGAATCGGATATTTTAATCCTCCCTTTTCATGCAACTAGTGACAGTGTACCATCTGCAATTTTTACTTTAAGATTACCAGCACAGGGAGAATATGACAAAAACAGAGGGTGTGCATCAGCCATGTGATCTGAAGCACCTGAGTCGAAAATCCAAGGAGTTTTAGTTTGAGAGATAGTACTTAAAGCAACCAAATTACCTTTGTAGGCCAGTGAACTGGATGGAACATAAGTTGATGACTGATCAGATGTTTGTAGTCTAGAGAATATGTTGTAAAGTTTACTTAGCTACTCAGGGTTAAAGGCTCCTCCCAAAGAATTTTTCGCATCTCTATCTTGATTTCTTTCTGTGTGATGATCAAAGGTTGCTTGATACCCTCGGGTTTTATTATTCTGCCTCGGTTTCCAATCTGCTGGTTTTCCATGTAAATTCCAACATGCATCCTGATTATGATCGGGTTTACAACAGTGGTCACAGTAGGGACGCCTTCTTGTATTTGGGCCTGATCCAGTTTGAGGCCCAAGAGAGTCACGACCACGAGTATCAAATTCAGGCCCACGGGAAGTAAGTTCAGGCCCACGAAAATTAGAATTGGACCCAATGGATTTATGAGAGATTAAGGCTGAGGTTTCGGGCCTAGATGATACGTCTCCTTTCAACATAACCAGATGACGCGTTTCCTCTCTTCTCACTTCGGAGAAGACTTCGTGCGTTGAAGGCAAAGGTCGTCGGCCAAGGATCCTCCCTCTAATGTCGTCGAGCTCACGGTTTAGTCCAGCCAAGAACTCGAACACCATCTAAGTTTCGAGCCGTTTCTTAAATTTTGCACTGTCAGCCGAGCATTCCCAGTCTTCTTCACTGCTCAGATCTAGTTTTTTCCAAAGATTGCACATCTCCATATAATAATCGGTGACTTCCCTCCCTCCTTGTTTTAATTGCCAGAGTCTTGTCTTGATTTCGAAGATTTGGGAGGCATTTTCGGAATCCGAATAAGTTTCTTTAACAGCATCCCAAACATCTTTTACAGTGAGCAAGAACAGGTAGGTTTTCCCTATGGTGGATTTCATGAAATTGACAAGCCAAGCGGTCACCAATGAGTTTTCTGATTTCCATTTTTGCAAGGCAGCGACATCTGTGGCTTCGGGTTTCTTCTTTTCTCCGGTAAGAAAACCCAGTTTACCCTTGCCGTCGATTACCAGTTTGATAGATTGAGTCCATTCACGATAGTTTCTTCCATTTTATTTCTCCATAGTAAGTTCAAAGGATGAGTTTTCTACTCCGTTGGAACTCATCGTGGAGATGACCTCGGCTTCGTTTTCAAGGTTTTTTGTTAATTCCGAATCTTTGTTGGATGATTCTGTCATGGTTGGCTGGGATTGGACAGGGCCAGTTTTGATACCATAAAGAGTTCGAGAGATACAAAGATTATGTAATAATTTTCTATATTCCAATAATACAAATACAACCTATTTATAATACAAGAGAATATGTAGGAAAAGGAAAGAAATAAACAGAAAATATAATCCCCTAAAAATAGAAAATCTACCAATTAATTTACAATCAATTAATCCCTATAATTACGGGATTTCCAACATCCCCCATGCCACGGGGGAACTTCATGGGGAGACAGCACACCGATCGTGAAAAGAAACACAAAGACAGTGATGCTACCAGGTAATAGCATAGCAGATAAATCACTAAGAGACTGTGAGTGAATAATAAGATAGATAGGGCTCATAGAGACTGTGAGTGGCCCAAGGAATCGCTAAGTTGTTCCAATTTCAACTAAATACCTCAATTTTAACCAAGATTATAGTGTCTATCTTTCAATATAGTCACTGCAAGGTCTTGATACATCCACCAATAATTGATTGTCATCTTAAAGTATACTTTCTATTTATAACATAATAACACATTAAAATTGCCACGATAGACTTCGAATGGTGCAAGTGATATTTAATTGACATCTTAGTCCAATGACTCCAAGTTTCCTGGTAATGCATATTACAAGAAGCATAGAATACACAATGAGTTCAAAAAGGTATATTCTCATTTTAGAGATTTCACTTCATGTGCATGACAAGTACAACAGAAAATATTCTTCACATAGCACCAATTTAGATGTCTTTCATTTTAGCACTCTTGCCTATTTCCTAGGACCTTGTTAAATTGACTTAACAGCTTCATAATGAGCTGATCACTTCATTATGACACTGTGTGATGCTAAAAATGTAATCTACAAGTGGAGTTGTGTAAGAACCTCGACTTCATTAATTCTGATAAAGAGAAATCCGAACTCCGGTACTCACTAAGACTTCGCCTGGAAAGGTGAGCACAATCGCTGCTGCATCATAACTGAAGTGGAAATTTCTGTCCTGACTAGGATACACCACCGTCTTTCCCCACTTTTTATCTGGATGAATTATTGACAGCTCCACAAAGTTCGATAACACAAAGCACTAATATGCGTAATAAGTAACAACAACAAATCCATGTTAAAGCCATGTTGCGCTCTTCCCCTTTCCAGGAGCTCATCCACACATCCCCATATGCTAAACGACAGAGTCAAATAAAAGAACAAGAAAAAATAGATTAGAATCAGGTTGCTTCCGAAGGTCATGCATCAAAACCCGCAACTGTTCTGAAACCAACTAGAATGCTGTCAAGGAACTGTGCAGCTTTATTTTTAGATAAGACCTTGGGGACTTGTAAACTTGAAAATTGGCGGTGCTAGTTTGAAACCCGATGGCCAAACATATTGCTTTGATGATTATTAACGAGCTTCAATTGCAGATTGTTGTCAAGCAAGCATGTAGAAAAAAAGGAAATTAATGAGTTTTGAGAATAACAAGAGGACAGATGCAGTACAGTTTTTAAAGGCAATCAATGCTTCTATTTTCCTTAAGTTTCTCTTCCTCAACTTTGACACTGTCAGCTTCTTATGTGTCTCCATGAATGCTTGCTTGTACCTCCACTTATCAACAAATATTTTCATCTCTTGAGATTTCTCAACAACTTGCATGACAGCATCAAAGAACCCACCCTTAACCAAAGCATAGAGGAAAGCATCAACCAAGCTAGTATCCAAATTGAACCTCTTCTCTCCTTCAACTGAAACCTTTCTCTTCACCTCGTTCCAAAGCATCAACACGCTGAAGTATTTCGCTGCAGCCACATATCCATTAATGAGGGAAAGATATGTCTGCTCATTTGGTTCAAACTGTAGGAAAATCATCCTCCTGAAAGTCCTTCTAGCATCTTCCAACCGCCCAGCCTTACAGAAGACATGAATAATCGAATTCCAATCGTGGGTACCTACTTCAGCTCGTGGGTCCTCAACAACCTCGTCCAAGAATGCTGCCATGAGTTCAGGCCGATGGTTTTCTGTGAAACCTGTCATTATAGTCAGATAACTGCCTTTCAAGTCACGTATTCTTGATTCTCTCATGTCCCTAAACAAAGAAAATGCTGACTGAAAATCTTGGCATGACATGGATGCTTCTATAAGAGATTCATAGCTACCAACATCCAGCTGAAGCCCCAAACTAGTAATTTCTTTAACCAATTGAGAAGCTTCAGCCGTTCTTCGCTCTTTGCTGTAAGCTTTCAAGATGGACACATAGACCCCAATTCCAATAGAAGCTCCTTGAGCATTCATTTCATCAAGGATGATATGCGCCTTGTCCAATAACCCGAGACTAACAAAGCGTTGATAATAGTGTATCCCATTGATCCTTCTACTGCAATGGATGAAGATTCTAACTTTTGAGCCTCAATAATCAAATTAGCTAAATCCTTGATGCTCCCATTTTGGAGAAATACTTTGACCACCTCATTATATGTTTCTTCCCTAAAACTCAAATATTGTGCTTTTCCTTCTCTCAAAACACACAGAATCGCGGCCGAAACAGATTCCAAATTACCAGACTTCAGATACCCGCTACTCAGATTCTGAAGAAAAACACTTTTATCAGGAAAACCAAACCTATTGATTATTCACTTTAGCTCAAGGATCTTCTCCTCAAGCCCCTTAGTGGCATACAAATAAGCAAGTAACCCAAAACTAAATTCATCAGGCCTGGTGCCCAAAACAGACATTGTGCCAATAACTTTCTCAGCATCACTAACTGATTCAAGCTCGCGACAACAGCACTCCAATGCAGCATTACATAAGACCACATCAGGCTTCATAAAATCCAACTTCTCATCCACGGCTATCCGACAACACTTCTTAAACACATCCAAAAAACCAATAAAGCTACTATTTTTTCGACAAATGTCAACTAAAACACTGCCCCAAATTTCAAAAGGCATGAAAAACCTGTTCTTGAGCATGCACTTGACTAGTGCAAAAGCAGGAGCACAGGTGTTGGCAATCCTCATAGAATCCAAAAGAGCCTTCACAGTTTCATAATCCAACAAATTTGGACTCTTATCAAGCAGAAAATCTACTGACGCATATGCCCTTTTGAGATTATTATGAGCATAAGAGAACGAGCACAAATGGGTAATTAAAGAATTGGTAAGTGGCTTACTCGGGAAAGAAGAACAATTGGTGAGAGTCTTGAATCAAGGGGGTGGAAATCGAGATAATGGAATCGAAAATTTTGAAATCGGTCGATTCTTTTAAAAAAAAATATGAGAATCAAAATCGAACTGAAATCAAAAAATGGATCGAAAAACCGATCGATTCTTATTTGAAATTTGAAAATCGAACCGAGAATCGAACATTCTTAATTTAAATTAAGTCCACATAACACCTTTTGTATTGCTTTACATCATAATTGATGAATTTTTTAACAAAAGAACAGAATAAAAAACTTAAAAATAATAGAACACGATCAAATGGTATGTATCTTAACATTTCATTTCACTAATACTTTAAACAACGTTTACTATCATTCACACTTAATTTTTTCTTATAGAAGGAGTTGATAACGTAAAAAACTCATGAAATTTGATGTTTAAAAAACTTTATAGATGTATTTTGAAGATATATTTCGATTTAAATTTTGTTCCATGATTATTTGATTGTTTCTTTTCCTTCAATTTAGAGTTTAAGTTTAATAAGTCTTATTAATATGTTTTGGATGCTCTATCTAGCTCTATTTAACTTTAATTTTTGCAAATAATTAGATATTTTTAGTGTTTGCATCAATTGTAATTTTTTTAATAGAAACCGAACAAGAACCGAAAAATAATCGATAATCGAATCGAAACTGAAATTGTTCGGTTCTTGTTATTAAAGGAACCGAACCGAAACCGAACCGAGAGTTTTGGTTTCGTTTCGGTCCCTTCAATAATCGAACAGAACCAACAAACGTCCAACCTTACTTCCTTGCCTCATATGTCTTGTGGTTAATTAGGGATTCTTGGAGGATTCCGATGGTTTCATAATTGGACTTCTGGGATTGGGTAAGGGATAATGGGGCCGTATTTTCTTGGGGTTTTATGTTTCTTTTTAGAGCAAAAATTGATGGGTGGGGGAATGAATAAAGGCTTGAGATCTCTAAAAAAAAAAAAAGGTGTATCACACACCCTGAGGGTCCGAACCGACCACGCCCGTTCGAGATTGTAAATCCAGGTTATGTCTCCCAGGGACCATGGTGGAGGGGATTGTGTAAGCATGATCATCCCTCAATAACTCCCGCTTGCAACAAAGTCAATTCCACCTTGTAGGGAATCGAACTCTGCACACTGCCGCGCTGAACACTTACCACCCCTCCCCTTTGCCACTGGGAGATTTGCCCTGGGGGCAATATAAGGCTTGAGATCTCTTTTTCTTAAGAAAAGGGTCCTTTTGTAAACAAGAGGAAACTTCTTCTCCACATTCTCTTCTTCCTCCTGGGAGATTTGTTGAAATGGCCTTTCCAAATATGTAGTTTTTCAAAATGCCCATTTTTTGCAAATTGTCTTTATTATCCTTAATGAAATAAATTATTTTCTTTGCAAGATATATCCTTGACTTAGTCAGGTTAATTTAATTCAGTACTTCTTATTATATTCATACTTTTTAACTTTTTAAGTCCTTCTAAAAATGTTTTATATTGTAATAATTTCTCAAAAGATTTGGGATGATCTTTTTTAGTTATATATCCTAACATTATTCCTTCTGAAACTTCTTCTTCTATATTTTCGTATTCTTCTATAATTTTAAGAACTGTATTTATATTTTTTGCTGTTTCAACAGAATTATATTCTATTCTATTTAGGATAACATAGTCAATATCTTCGTATATCTCTTTTAGTTTAGATTGTCTAACATAATGTATATTTTTAGATTTTTCAACAATAGCTGATAAAAATGAAATTTTTTTATTTTCTAAATATAGTTTATGATCACAGTTATTAGAAGTTGATGCTTGTAAAGTATCCATAAATTATCAGATTGATAAATTATTATACAAATTTTTTTGGTATAAGTTCATTATTTGATCTAGCAAAATACAATAATCTGCAATATATTGTTCCTATTTTTCTAAAAGTCTATTATATTCTTCAGAAGATATGTTTTTATTTTCTATTTGATTTTTAATGTCTTCAATTTTATCTTTCAATTTTTCTAAAAGGTTATCAAGTCTTTCGATTGTATATCCTGGCATTTAGGTTGTATTTGTCATAATTTTATTTTCTAGTTCTATTTTAAGCTGTAATATATCAGAATAATCTATAATATATTGGTCATAATTTTCTGAAAGTATATAATATTGTTCAGATGATTCATCCATATCTATTAATTGAGATACAATGTTATCTATTTTTTCCATTATTCTTTCTAACAAATTATCTAATCCTTTAATAGTATATCCTGGTATTTGTCAAACACAAAAGTATAAAGTAGTTATAAAGTTTCAAGTAACTTTTCAAATTCTATCAGTGTTTGGGAATTGATAATATCCATATCAGCCATGATATCTATACTTGGTTCAAATGGTATATTATATTTTGAAATATTTTTCTCTATACTTGGTTCAAATGGTATATTATATTTTGAAATATTTTTCTTTCTCTTTTCTAATTTATCAATTATATCTTGAATATCTTTTATCATTATAGATCTTACAGTACATTTAGCAAAGTTCTCTAACAAATTTTCATTAAAACTTTTTAATACTCTTGTGATGCGTAGAGTTGCTCTTGGTATCCTATTTTATCAATTTCATTCTCATATTCAATACTTTTTTTACTTTTGATATTTTTTTTAACTTTATATGGTCCTCTCTTAGATCTAGGTTTTTTCATGATATAATTGCTTTCATTCATGATATTAAGATTTTCAAAAACTAGTACAGAAAGATTCATCTCTTCCATCACTGTCATAATCTATTACAGGATCATAATCATTATCGCTACTAAATACATATCTTAAATATAATTCATATATATTTCAATATTATCTCTTTCAAGCCAAAAGTAAATGATTATTTTTGTAATTTCTATTCCTAAAAATTCTTTTAATTTAGGAAAAATAGCTAACAAGCATGACATATAGACATGATATAACTTTTTTTATTTCATTATTGGGTCTAGTAAACTGTTTATGCATGAATAAAGGTTCAGTTATGCTATGATATTCATCATTATAAGGACTATTTTGATAAGTAAATTTAACAATTCTGAATTTTGTCATGTTAAAAGCTCTTGTTCCTCCTAATTCCGTAAAGATAGATATATTAAGAATACTAACCTCTTTTCCTATTCTCAGTACCTTTGTATTTTCCTTCTATTGTTAGTGACCTTCAAGCTTACAGGTTTCTGCTCCACACCCTTCAATGGCCTCCTGCCTTCACTGTTTAACCTTTTAGATGGAAAATATTTTAGGACAGAGTGTAGGGAGTTTTCTTAATAATATATCTTCTTTTTGGAAACGGGATTTAGAAGACAAAAATTTAGAATCTCATCATAATTTGATAAGTAGATTGAGATTTTATTGATAATATGAAGATTGAAACAATATTGGTAAGAGAACTTTTAAAGATAGAAGATTTTTGGCTTTCTCACAAACTGAGTGCTCAAGTGAATTCTGCCTTTCCACTAGCTTGGAGGCCTCTATTTATAATATTATATTGGACACATTTACATCACTGCTTACATCATTGACCTAATAATTTCACAGCTTTTATCACAAAAGGATACACTTGTCCTTCTATTCTTTATTACATCACATGACCCTTACATTATAGGGACACTTATCCCTCTATTTTTTAGTCTTTATATGGCCCTACATTGTTCTGCCTTGTTGCATTAAAGTAGATTTATCAGACAGCTTCCACCTGTCCATCAATTTTGTTGGTATGTAAAGCAGATTTATCAAGTGGCTTCGACCTGTCTATCAATTCTGTTGGCATGTAGGGCAATTCCTTGCTATACACGCTTCTTGCAAGGTGGCAAAGTTTCCATGGATTTAATGAGTGTCCAATTTGTTGATGTATTCCTTCAAGATTATTGATTTTTCTTTTTCTCCATTAGTGAGGAGGGTCCATCCATTATACTGGCATATACATTTGAATTTTTTGTCATACAAGTTTTTAGCAATGTTGTAGAGAACCTTAATTCCCAACACTCTTCGGGATCTAAACTATGATCTTGTAATGTTTGGTACTGGCTTGGTATTTTTTCCAACTTCAATTTGAAAATTTCGAGCAACATATCCAATCGTGATAATATGCTCAGCAGGATAATACATCATTCCATCAATTTTCAGGACTGATTGAATAAAATTTAAAATATATAGGTCTTCCTTGGGAAAACTTTGAAATTTCTCCTTTTAGTAAATCATCAAATTTTTCAATTTCTTTCAAATCTTTTCCTGGATAGATAAGATCCAAAAATCCATAATCAGCTGCCATTTTTGTCATGACGGGATCTCCTCCCTGAGTAACGACCAATCGTGGGTAAACATAATCTCCAGATGAAATGTAATAACAATCATTTTCTTGGAGTTCATATATAACTTTGACAGTAGTTTTATATTTGTCTTCTTTTGGTACAAAAGGGGAATCATCTTCCTCCTCAGCACAGATTCTGACTACCCTTGTATGTTCATCTTTGACATTGATTGTTATTTTTCGAGGACTGGCTTCATTTATGGCAACTTTCTTGGGACTTGGTTCATCCCTTTTAATTGTTGGTCCACCACTGCTTCTAGAAGATGTACCTGTTTATATTTTTTATATAACCTGTTTGGTATTAGCCTGTTTGGTAATTAATGATTTGAACTGAGATTCAATCTCAATTATGTTATCGCTCAATTCTTTAGAATAATTATAATGAAAATTTGAGATTTCCATCAATTGCTTGAGATTTTCTTGGAGAGTCTCTGCAAGTTGCTCAATTCCAAGCTTTATATCTTCAGCTTCCTCTGTGAAGAAGTTCATTCGCTATTTGGCGTCTATCAAGGATTTTTTGATATTATCCATCTGTAAATTCAATATTTCTACTTAAAAAATTCACAAGATAATTATTGACACCTTTAATATGAACTATATCAAAATTATAAAATGTCAAATAGGCTTGCCATCTATGGAGCCTTCTATATTGAGGTTCTGGTGGTAACTTATTTTTCACTAAGCCTGCAACTTGAGAATTATCAGTTTCAACAATGAACTTCTTGAATAATAAAAACAATGAAAACTTCTTTATTCCTCTAATGATTGCTAATAATTCTTTCTCGTGAGTAGTATAATTTATTTTGCTTGGTTAGACGTTCCACTAGAGTATCTACAAATTTCATTAAGATCTGTTTTTAATATTACTGCCCAATATTTATCCGAGGCATCATTATTAACTATTAGATTATCATTTTCATCTGGTAATCTTAATTTTGGCAAATTTTTACATTCTTCCTTTAGCGATTTGACAATTTCTGTGTGTTCATCACTCCATCCTTTGGTATTTGTTTTTCTAAGTAAAATTTGAATTTTATGTCTCTTTTTTTTTATAGATTTTCAATAAATCCTTCTACATAATTTAAACATCCTAAAAATCTTTGTAGTTGTTCTTTTGATTCTAATTTGTCTGGAAAACTTTCTATCTTTTTAGATATATGGGTTTGTAATTTTATTCCTTTTTTTATCTATTGATAATTCAAGAAAATCAATTTCTTATTTTTCTATTATAACTTTATTTTTTGAAAGAACAATTCCTTCTTTTTTGCATTCATTTATAAATTTCATTAAATGGTTTATATGTTCTTCTCTATTATTAGAACATATTAATATATCATCAACATAGACAATTAAGAATTCATTAAATTTTCTAAATATGTTATCCATTCTTCTTTGATATATTTGTGGTGTATTTTTTTAAACAAAATGGCATAACCATCCATTCATACTTACCTTGGAATGTACTAAATGCTGTATATTGAATACTATCTTTTTCCATTTTTACTTGCCAAAATCCTGATTTGTAATCAAATTTAGAATAATATTGTTTTCCTTTTGCAAGATTTATTAGTACTTCTTTATTTGGTAAAAAGTATCCATCAAATTTAGTATATTTTTTTAATTCTTTATAATTTATCACCATTCTAGCTTTTCCTCTTTTTTGTTCGGAATGTTTCATGACCATGAAAGCTGGACTACTATGGGGTTCATTACTAGGTCTGATTAATTTTTGGTTAAGTAATTCTTTTATTTGAGTTTTAAATTCTTGTGTATCTTGTATAATATACATTATTGATCTAACTCTTATAATAACATTTTCTATTAATTTTATTTTAGCATTTGGATGATATGGTTTCCAAAACGATAATCGATTCTCTCCACAAATTTTTCTAATTGATCAATGATTTTTTCACTAAGATATCAGTCCTTTATTCTTGTTTGAAGTTATATGACATTCACTAGCTCCCGTGTCAATTAATATATTTGATCCTTTTATATGTTCTTTTCCATTGAAATATTCACATTCTGTTTTCATATTTCCAGCATTTCTTTGAAGTTTTGTTTCTCTTGTATTACTAGTTTCTCCTAATTGTTTTCTATTGGGTAAACTTGTTGATCTTCTAATTAATCTGTCATCTTCAAATGTTATGTTATTATTAGGGTATTCTTCTTCTCTTAATTCTATAATTTCTGGTTTATTTTTTATTATAGTAAGTTCATAGTTTCTTGGAACTAAACTTATTTGTTTATCTGGTTCCACAGCTTTACCAAAATCTTTGCATTCTTTATGAATTTCAATATATGGTTTTTTAGAATAAATGTTTCCATAATTAGAATTAGTAAACGTGTATAATACCCTATATTCTATAGTCATAATTTTATCTCCTGGTTCCATTATATCATCTTTTTGTAATTTAAAATGTGGTCCTAAAACTTCATTAAAATTTCTATCTTTCAATGATATACAATATTTTGGGTATTGATAAGTGCTATATTAACGTTTATTTTGTGCACTTATATCCTTGAATAAGCAATAATGTGATTCTATCTAAGTATTATTAATGCATTTTATATTTTTTATTGTATAGGATCATAAAAGAGGAGAAAAGAAGAAAAAATGACCAAAATGCAAAAAAAACTGAAGTTTGGGGACTTAGGCGCAAATAAAGTTACGGCCGTAAGGAAACCATGTCACGGCCGTAAGGTTGTTAACAGTGTTTAGAGAAATCAGCAGAAACACATTCATGGTCGTAAACCATAATTCACGACCGTAACCCCAATTTAAGGAAATAAGCAGAAACCGTGTTACTCCCGTAAAAGAAATGTTACGGCCGTAACTGTCCAGTCAAAAATTTCCATAATTTTGGGATTTCTTGATCCCAAAGTTAGGGCACGAAATTGAGGCTATAAAAAGGGAATTCTAGGACAGAAAAAGAGAAAATTTTATTTTTTTGAAAGAGGCGCGGCTTGCTTGAAGAATTGGAAGGAAATTAAGCAATTCGAGAAGGTGAATCAAGAAAGAAAGTTCTAGAATTCTTCATGACTATGCTCGGCTAAGCTTCCATACCTAGTTCGAAGGGGAAGTTGTATTTCATATCAATTTGTTATTGCTTTTCCAAACTAGTAACGTAGTTCTAAATTCTTTACTTTGATTTGTTGGATTCTTATACGTTTTCGATTTAATCAATGCAATTCTTTTTTTGATTAAGGCCTTATCATTTAATTTGTTGTATTGAGATTTTCTATTTTGAATGATTGGATCTGTAAACGTCTTTTTATTCAAATCATAGTAGCAATTGGAAATTTAATATTTTCATAAGGAATTCCAACTTAGGTTAATTGTCACGAGCTTGTGTGATTGATAATCTAATTCATCATAATTCTTCTCAACCAATATATAGTTGTTGTCTTAAATCTACAGAGTTTGTTTTAGGTTATTCAATGGCTAATGTTTGATTAGAGAGCTTATTCTAATTAAATTCAATTAAGGGAGAATAGGGATAGTTAGAGCTTATTAACTATTTAAGGATGATAAATCAAAAAGGGAAATTGAACACGCGTTACTTGGAAAGTGATAACATTGCGATAGAATACAACTGAACCTGAGAACTAGGGTTTGCAAATAATTGACTTATATTTCATCTAATTTACGTTTTCATTTTATTTTCACATTATTTACAATACTTGAACTCGAAAACCCCCCATCTATTCTAATTGACAAAGCACTACTTTAGTTCCCGTTCCTCGTGGGATCGACTCTTACTTCCGCTATTACAGTCAAACCTGATAATTTACGAGTAAGATATTTATTTATTATTTTGGTGCATTGCGACAGGCATCAAATTTTTGGCGTCGTTGCTGGGGAACGGTTAACCAATTTAGTATTTAATCAATTAGAATTTTATCTTTTTGCATTTATTTTATTTTCACTTTATTTATTTAAACTCTTAAAAAAAAAAATTCATATAATAATTATTTGTGCTTCTTTGCTTATATGCTTAAAACTCGGTCAACTAATTGTGAAATTTTTGATCTTGACCCAGAAATTGAGAGAACTTCTCGACGGCAAAGGAGAGCAGCACGACAAATGGCAGCTAACAACAGGACTCTTAAACAACTGGCTACTCCCGATGTAGCTCAGCAGCTCTTATGTATTACGTTTCCAACGGTAGAAGAAGGAAAAACCTTCGAGCTTAAATCTGGACTCATCCAACGGTAGAAGAAGGAAAAACCTTCCCGTTCTCATTGAAGGATGCCGCCACCGACTGACTCTATTGTCTACCATCGGGGACAATTACTACTTGGAGCGACATGAAAAGGCTCTTCTTGGAAAAATTCTTTCCTGCATCGAGGGCTGGTACCATACGAAAAGAGATATGTGGGGTGTGCCAGAACAACAATGAAACATTATATGAATATTGGGAGCGTTTCGAAAAGCTCATCTCCAACTGCCCCCATCATCATATTAGCGAGCAACTTTTGGTGCAATACTTCTACGAAAGTCTAGCACCAATGGACAGAAGTATGATAGACGCCGCAAGCGGAGGTGCGCTAATGGACAAGACACCAGAGCAAGCACGGGCTTTAATATCTAACATGGCGAAAAATACTCAGCAATTCAACTCGAGTAGGGATTCCCAAGTCCGCCAAGTAAACGAGGTAAGTAGTTCTAATATTGAAGGTCAATTATATGAACTGACGAATCTTGTTAAGAAACTTGCTGTAGGGAATTCGAAACAAGCCAAGGCCTGTGGAATCTGTTCGAACTTTGGACATCCAACGGATACCTATCTGGTATTGCAAGAAGAAAACAACGAACAGGTGAATGCTGCTGGAGGCTTCCCTTTCCAAAGGCAACAATACAACCCATATTCGAACACGTACAACCCCGGGTGGAGAGATCACCCAACTTGAATTACGGAAATAACAAACCCCCGGGTTTTACTTCAAACAAGCCACAAGGACAATTCCAGAAGCAAGGGACTTTCCAACCACAGGGACAATATCAACAAAAACCTCAAAATTCAGGTACGTCTCTTGAGGATATGGTTAAGATGTTGGCAACTAACACGATGCAATTCCAACAGGATACCAAGTCCAGCATTCAAAACCTGGGAAATCAAATGAGCCAAATGGCCACCGCCATAAATAGATTGGAGGCACAATCTGGAGGGAAGCTACCATCACAGCCCGAGGTGAATCCCAAAAATGTGAGCGCCATAACTCTCCGGAGTGGAAAGGAAATTGAGGGTCCGCAATTGGAACCGGCTGCACCTGAAATGGAGGGAGATGAAAAGGAAGGAGTCGGGAAGAGAAACGACGCTCAGCAGAACCCTCAGGTAAAAACTGACTCCCATTTAAATGTCAAACTAACACCTCCATCTTTTCCTAGCAGGTTAGCAAAGACGAACAAAGAGAGCAAGGAAAAGGAGATGTTGGAGATGTTTAGAAAGGTTGAAATAAATATCCCGCTATTGGAGGCCATCAAGCAAGTCCCCCGGTATGCAAAATTTTTAAAGGATTTATGCACTAGCAAACGGAAACTGGTGGGAAACGAGAAGGTAAGAATGGGGGAAAGCGTTTCAGTCTTATTCCAAAGGAAATTGCCTCTGAAGGGTAAGGATCCCGGTATGTTCACTGTGCCATGTCAAATAGGTAACACCAAGGTAAATCATGCACTAATAGACTTAAGAGCATCCATTAACGTAATGCCTAGATCCACTTACATTGCATTAAATCTTACCAAAATGACTAAAACAGATGTTATCATCCAACTAGCCGACCGTTCCAATGCATATCCAGACGGGGTAGTTGAAGACGTTTTAGTGCAAGTAGGGGGATTGGTTTTTCCAGCAGACTTTTACATACTAGATATGAATGATGATCACTCCCCTAATTCTACCCCCATATTGTTAGGAAGATCATTCTTGTGGAGCTCCCAAACCATAATTGATGTAAGAAAGGGGTGTTAACCATGGAATTCAATGGGGGAGGTAGTGCAATTTAACATCTACGATGCAATGAAACACCCAAATGATGTATATGCTGCTTATTCTATTAATGACATTACTCCTGCTGTGCAGAAAATTTTCAAGTTAAATTGCAGGGACGAGCTAGAAACAGCTATCGTGGAGTCGCTAAGGTAAGATGATGATAGCGACGTGTGTATAAGCAAGGAATTACAGGATGGAATTACTGCACTTAATTCACTGGGACCCGCACCACGCAGGTATGCCGTAAAAACAATTCCACTGACAGATTATCCTAACAAATTGCTACCCTCTATCTTGCAGGCCCCAGTGGTAGAAATGAAATCGCTACCCGCCCATCTGAAATATGTATTTCTTGGTAATGAAGAATCGCTTCCCATAATTGTTTCATCCAACCTCACCAAATTATAAGAAGACAAACTGGTTCGGGTCCTTCGGGAGCACAAGGAAGCGATTGGTAGGACCATCGCGGATATCAAGGGAATCAGCCCGTCAATCTGCATGCATCGAATATTGCTTGAGGAAGGATCTCAACCATCGAGACAAGCCCAGCGAAGGTTAAACCCGACAATGATGGATGTGGTGAAGAAAGAAGTTTTGAAACTGCTAGGAGCAGGGATGATTTACCCAATCTCAGATAGCAAGTGGATCAGTCCAGTCCAAGTGGTGCCAAAGAAATCTAGGGTAACTGTGGTAGAAAACAAAGATGGAGAACTAGTACCAACTAGGGTCCAAACTGGTTATCAGGTATGCATCGACTACAGGAAGGTAAACGCTGACACTCGAAAGGATCATTTTCCCCTTCCCTTCATGGATCAAATGTTAGAGAAATTAGCTGGTCATTCCCATTATTGTTTTTAGATGGTTTCTCGGGATATTTTCAAATTGCCATAACTCCAGAAGATCAGGAGAAAACCACTTTTACTTGTCCATTTGGCACGTTTGCATATAAACGCATGCCCTTCGGTTTGTGTAATGCTCCTGCAACATTCCAACATTTTATGATGAGCATTTTTTTCTGAATACATAGGGAAAATTATAGAGGTGTTTATGGACGATTTTAGTGTGTGGGGTGATTCATTTGATGCATGCTTGGATAATCTATCATTAATTTTGAAACGTTGCATTGACACTAACTTAGTCCTAAATTGGGGAAAATGCCATTTTATGGTAGATAAGGGAATTGTGTTAGGTCATGTAGTGTCGGAAAAGGGAATAGAAGTTGATAAGGCTAAGGTGGACATCATATCTGCATTACCTTACCCCGCCAATGTGCGGGATATACGATCTTTTCTTGGGCATGCAGGTTTCTATCGCGGGTTCATCAAGGACTTTTCCAAAATTGCATCACCACTGTGCAATTTGTTGCAAAATGATGTCCCATTCAAATTCATCGAGCTGTGCAAAAAGGCCTTTGACCACCTAAAGGAGCGGTTGACTACGCCCCCGATCATTCAACCGCCGAACTGGGATCTTCCATTCGAAATAATGTGTGATGCCAGTGGCTATGCAGTGGAAGCAGTTCTAGGACAACGGGTTGGGAGAGCTGCCCATGTGATTTACTATGCCACCCGAACCCTGAATCAGGCCCAAGCCAACTATAACACCACTGAAAAGGAACTTCTATCTGTGGTGTTTGCTTTAGAAAAATTTCGTCCTTATTTATTGGGTTCTAAAGTGATTATTTTTACAGATCATGAAGCCTTACGGCACTTGTTTGTAAAAAAAGATGTGAAGCCTAGAATCATCCGCTGGATACTTTTATTACAAGAATTTGACTTGGAAATCAAAGATAAGGCGGGGTCCGAAAATGTAGTTGCCGAACATCTTAGCCGGGTAGTGAAACCCGAGGACGACCTACCTCTGCGTGAAACCTTCCCAGATGAGGGTTTATTTGCCATCGAAGCAAATCCCCCATGGTATGCTGATTTGGTAAATTACATGACTGCTAAACTAATTCCTACTGGTTTTTTGCAGGCACAAAAGCATAAGATGAGAAGCGATGCTAAATATTACATTTAGGATGACCCGTACCTGTGGAAGGGATGCACCGACCAAATCATTAGAAGGTGCATGCCGGAATCAGAACATCAATCAATCCTCACCTTTTGCCATTCATACGCATGTGGTGGACATTTTGGACCTAGAAGGACAACACAAAAAGTACTGGAAAGCGGGTTCTTTTGGCCGACCCTTTTCAAGGATGCATACATTTTTTGTAAGTCTTCCGATAATTTCCATAGAACAGGTAACTTATCCCAATGAGATCAAATGCCTCAAAACCCCATTATTGTATGTGAGATTTTTGACGTTTGGGGCATTGATTTCATGGGGCCCTTTCCCCCATCGTTTGGTTGTATTTACATTCTTTTAGCTGTCGATTATGTTTCAAAATGGGTGAAGGCAAAGGCCACCCGTACTAATGACGCTAAAGTGGTTGCAGATTTTGTAAAGGCTGTCATTTTTAGCAGGTTTGGAATACCCCGAGCTATGATCAGTGACAGAGGGATGCACTTTTGTAACCGAACCATTGAAGCCTTGTTACGGAAATATGGAGTGATGCACCGGGTATCAACCGCGTATCACCCCCAAACTAGCGGACAGGCAGAAGTCTCCAATAGGGAAGTAAAGTCCATTCTAGAGAAAACAATTCGACCGGACCGGAAGGATTGGAGCATTCGACTCGATGATGCTTTATGGGCCTACAGAACCGCTTACAAAACACCAATTGGTATGTCTCCATACCGATTGGTATTTGGAAAACCATGCCACCTACCGGTGGAACTCGAACATAAAGCTTATTGGGCCATCAAGCAATGCAATATGGATTGGGGAGCAGTGGGGATCATAGGAAGCTCCAATTGCAGGAATTAGATGAAATACGAAATGAGGCTTATGAGAATGCAATGATCTATAAAGATCGAACTAAAGCTTTCCACGATCAACGCATTTCTCGAAAGAATTTCTGTGAGGGCCAGAAAGTGTTAATGTTTCAATCCCGGCTCAAATTGTGTAAGCTTCGTTCTCGTTGGGTTGGTCCTTTTGTTGTTACTAATGTCTCCCCGCATGGTGCAGTCGATATTAGGAGCTTGCGTACGGATAAACAGTTCAAGGTCAATGGGCACCGTCTCAAGCCGTATTATGAGGGATTCCAACCTGAAAACTTGGAGGTGATTGCACTGGAAAACGCCAACAAAGGGAAATAGCCCCGCACGGACTCAGTCGAGCCAACGACAGTAAACAGCGGCGCTGCTCGGGAGGCAACCCGAGAGGGAAGTTTCTTCATCCCTTCAACTCTTTATTTTCGTATGTTCATTTTAGTTCATTTCGTCATTTCATTCAACTACAAAAAAAAAAAAAAAAAAGAAAAAAAAATTCAGGGGCAGTCTTACGGCCGTAAGACATAAATTTACGGCCGTAATCCTTTTTTTTCATTTTTTTCAGAAGCCAGATTACGGCCGTAATAGGATTCTCTACGGCCGTAATTACTTTTTTTTTTTCATTTTTTCAGAGGCCAGATTACGGCCGTAATAGGATTCTTTAAGGCCGTAATTTCGAAATTTCAAATTTTTTTTTAAAGAAACAACACCCCCGCAACCCTCGCATAACCCCCATTTCTCTCCCAATTCTTCATAATCTCCCACATTTCTCTTCCTACCATTTTTCGTTCCCATCTATTGTTTCCACGAGCAATATTTCACATCATCCCTCACCTCCCTCTCTACATTTCATCTTCACCAAGCTTACGAGGTATGTATTTTTTTTTTTTTTTGCTTTTGTTTTGTTTTTTTTTTCCTTATCTTTTGGCGCTTGTTATAGTCTTTGGTCATAGGTTTCTTGTTTCTTTTCTTCTCTATTGATAACTTGTGCCTTGCTCGGATGTTTTTGTTTATATGGGCATGTTTTATGGATCATCTATCTCAACCACAACTCTTCTTATCCATTGCATGCCACCTGTTTGTCAAAATGTTTCAATGACAATGAACTCGCTAATTTCACTCCTTGTTGCCTTGATGTCCTTCTGGGGCTATTGTGATCTTATAGCCACCATAATAAGGGTTCAATTGAGGGCGACTATGATACATGGGATTGATGTTTAGTCCTAATACTAATTGTCACGTGGTTTTGGCGAGCATCGCATAAGCCTTGCATTCGACGTGTGTCATCTAGGTATACATGATTAGGATTTGGCTCTTGCGCCTATTTTTATGCGTGCCCCTACTACTTAATTGGTTGATTGCACATTTTGTTGCATGTTTTTCCTTTTCCCATGCCCAATGTACATGTTCATTGTGCTCTTCATGCTGCTTTGACTCTCGAATAATTCCCTCGCTTCTTTTACAGGATTTTCCATGGCCCCACCGACTAAGAAAGGGAAGCAAGTGGCGGGGGAGCCCTCATCTGAGCCCCGCCAGGAGAAGAGTCAATCTAAATTGTGCATTAAGGAACGCTCTTCCTCCCGGAGGGCTTTCAGGAATGGAGGAGCGCTGACACCATCATTGCCCCGCGACAGTTTTGGGCCCGCTTCGTTGAATTCGGTTGGGTAAAATTCGCGAGCGACCTACCTTTTGGGAACCCCCCGCTGGTGTAAAAATTCTACACCCAGTTCAACAAAGAAATTGGTGACGAGGGATCACTTGACTATCACCACACCAGAGTAGCGGGGAAAAGAATCAAATTTGATAAGGAGGTGGTGGAACACCACTTGGGGTTAAATAGCACTGGGGCTGTCCCCATGGCATCAAATGCAGGTGTTTTCTTTCCGGACCATGAGGTGCTCCGTTGGGCTTTGAAGCCTGAACTCCATGACTCCCTGAATGTCATTCTTCCGCACTACAAGAATCGGGATTTACAGAGGGACGCCTGGTACCTATATCGGTGGGGGTCGAGGAGTCTATTCCCATCCACTAGTCTCACTACGGTGTCTATTCGCTACCTCCGGGTCTACTATGCCATCACCATTGGAATCAAATTTGACTTGGGTCAGCATATCTACGACACTATCTCCACCTATGCCAGCTTGATGCCACAGAAGCGGGGCATTCCATTCCCTTGTTTAATTACCGCCTTATGCCGGGCTCAAAGAGTTCCCGCTGCAGTAAGTGACGACACTTTGGGGCATGGGAATCGCCTAACGAAGGCGAGTTTGGAAAATGCTCGCAGGCAGATCATCACAAAGCGGGGTCGCGGGGATGATGAGTCAGGGGAATCCGATGATGATCAAGGCGCCGAGGAGCCCGCAGCACGGGAAGCGCCAAAACAGCCCATCGCTCCTACCCCTTTTGAGCTGCAGATGCTAGAAATGATGCAAGCCTTCCAAACCCAGCTGAATGCTATGCAAGAAGATCAACAACTTCTACTGGAAGAGCAAAGAGCCATTCGGGAGGATATTCGGCAATTGCAGAGAGCTCGAGACGATCAACCTCCACATTAGACCGAGGGAGCTTCTTCTCTTTTTCCCTTTTATTGTTTTACTTTTCAATGAGGACATTGTATTGTCTAAGTGTGGGGGGGATTGACTTGATTGTAAGCTTATCTACTTTATTTTCTCTCTGTAATCGAATCTTTAAAATTCATTTTGATCTTGTTATCTACTTTTGCTACCTATCTATGCTACTTAGGTCCTAAACCGTACTTTGACAGGAAGCAACCCCACTTTTGGTTCATTTTTTTCTTTGAAAAAAAAAAAATCATTGCATAATGGGATATTAATTGAGCACATAGAGATGATCTCGCCCAAAACTGCACGAATAGGTTGAAAATGAAAAGTAAAATTGTCAGATGTCTACAACCTAGTCAACCCAAACAGGAATAGACATATTATCCCTTCATATATAACCCTGAGCGTCCCAATTCCAACAGAAATTATTATACTTTTGTGAGTAGTCATGGTTTGAATACTTTTAACCACTATCCTCGACCAATGGATTTATATTTGGAATGAAGATCAAGCAATGACCTATAACTCATAATTGGATGGGAGAAACACATGAAAACCCTAATTTGTGAGCTTTTGAGCCTAAGAGTTGTTTTTCATACTTATGAGCTCGTGATTCTTTGATGTGTGTCCTGCATGGTTGGGTTATGCTTGGATGTGCTTTCTTGTGCATACCGTTGTAACTTCTTGATTCAAGTGCAAATTATAGCAAAGGAAATAGGTTAGACCAAATTTGACTTGCTAAAAGAGCCTACCTTGCTACATGGACCATTAGAAGCCCGTTTGAGCCTTAGCCTTTCTTTGAAATTTTATGTCATGCTACAAGCCACAAATACCATTTCTTTCGCATTGTCTCTGTTTTGAACCCATAGAGAAGGGATTCGCAAGCTTTTGTTGATTGAGAATTGTGCTATGGTTTAAGTCTAAGAAGTTGAAATAGTTATCTTGTGTTGGGCGATGGTTGTGTAATGGAATGAATTTAGGGGATTGAAATTCTATCTTGTGTCACTTGGTGACTGTGAAATGATTGAAAAAAAAAAATTGAAAAGGAAGTTTAGTTAAGGAAATTATTGGTTGAGGAAGTCAAACACTCAACTTGTGAAAAGAAAAAAAAAAGAGAGAGAAGAGATTCAAGTGTGAATAGAGTTGGGTAGCGGGAAACAATAAAGATCATATTAAGGGAGAAGGAAGTAATGTTATTTTGAATTGACTTAGCTTGCAAAGTTCCTTCTCGACTTAGCCTAAATATATCATTTTTCCCTACCTAACCTGAAGCCCCGTTACAACCAAATAAAGACCTTTGCTTTGCACTTGTGTTATTGTTGGCTCCGGTTATGACATCTAGGCAATCTGTGGTACTGACTTATCCATGCAGAGAGCTGAGCGAAAATTCAACCCCTTGTACACTTTCTGCGAAGAGAGAAATATCTTGTGAGGGTGTTAACTCCCATTACATATGCTTATGAGTGGTTTGAATTGCTTGATCTAAGGTTGGTGCTATGAATGAGGTCGGGGTTACTGTGTTGATTGAATTCACATCATGAACAACTCGATTTTCGAAACTGATTTCTTCTGGAGTTGGGGGAAACTATTTTCCTTGTAGTCACTCAATAATGGTTGGGAGGTGAGTGAACACGAGAGGTGAAAGGAAATAAACCATAACGAGCCATGATTGGGATGGGAAATAAAGGGTGTTGCATCTCTAGCACACACTAACACAATCCGATCATGCAATGGGACATTTTTGTTAAGAAAAAGTGGGTTGCATCCTCCAGTATCTAAATTGTAATATATTGTTTGAGTCCTATTCTTTTCTTTTTAAATCTTTGTTCGCGGACGAACAATGGTTCAAGTGTGGGGGGATTTGATAAGTGTTATATTAACATTTATTTTGTGCACTTATATCCTTGAATAAGCAATAATGTGATTCTAAGTATTATTAATGCATTTTATATTTTATATTGTATAGGATCATAAAAGAGGAGAAAAGAAGAAAAAAGGACCAAAATGCACAAAAAACTGAAGTTTGGGAACTTAGGCGCAAATAAAGTTACGGCCGTAAGGAAACCATGTCACGGCCGTAAGGTTGTTAACAGTGTTTAGAGAAATCAGCAGAAACACATTCATGGTCGTAAACCATAATTCACGGTCGTAACCCCAATTTAAGGAAATAAGCAGAAATCGTGTTACGGCCGTAAAAGAAATGTTACGGCCGTAACTGTCCAGTCAAAAATTTCCATAATTTATATCTTTCCATAATTTTGGGATTTCTTGATCCCAAAGTTAGGGCACGAAATTGAGGCTATAAAAAGGGAATTCTAGGACAGAAAAAGAGAAAATTTTATTTTTTTGAAAGAGGCGCGGCTTGCTTGAAGAATTGGAAGGAAATTAAGCAATTCGAGAAGGTGAATCAAGAAAGAAAATTCTAGAATTCTTCATGACTATGCTCGTCTATGCTTCCATACCTAGTTCGAAGGGGAAATTTTATTTCATATCAATTTGTTATTGCTTTTCCAAACTAGTAACGTAGTTCTAAATTCTTTACTTTGATTTGTTGGATTCTTATGCGTTTTCGATTTAATCAATGCAATTCTTTTTTTGATTAAGGCCTTATCATTTAATTTGTTGTATTGAGATTTGCTATTTTGAATGATTGGATCCGTAAACGTATTTTTATTCATATCATAGTAGCAATTGGAAATTTAATGTTTTCATAAGGAATTCCAACTTAGGTTAATTGTCACGAGCTTGTGTGATATATAATCTAATTCATCCTAATTCTTCTCAACCAATATATAGTTGTTGTCTTAAATCTAAAGAACTTGTTTTAGGTTATTCAATGGCTAATGTTTGATTAGAGAGCTTATTCTAATTAAATTCAATTAAGGGAGAATAGGAATAGTTAGAGCTTATTAACTATTTAAGGATGATAAATCAAAAAGGGAAATTGAACACGCGTTACTTGGAAAGTGATAACATTGCGATAGAATACAACTGAACCTGAGAACTAGGGTTTGCAAATAATTGACTTATATTTCATCTAATTTACGTTTTCATTTTATTTTCACGTTATTTACAATACTTGAACTCGAAAACCCCCCATCTATTCTAATTGACAAAGCACTACTTTAGTTCCCGTTCCTCGTGGGATCGACTTTTACTTCCGCTATTACAATCAAACCTGATAATTTACGAGTAAGATATTTATTTATTATTTTGGTGCATTGCGACACGCATCAGGTAACATGTAAATATTAGTTTCTTATATGCTAGATTTCCTTCAACTGTTCCTAAATGACTGTCTTTTAAATTTATAATTATTCCATCATGTAAACTTACAGTCAAAGGTAAATTTAATCCTTCTCTAAACAAGGATTTAAACATTATTTGGATACCTGTTAAATAAACATATTGAATCTTCTCACTTTATTTTCTATTGATCTTTGTTAATAATTCTGTAACCGTATTTTTTGTTAAAAGATTTAATTTGTGTGTTCCTTGAGTAGTTCTAACATCTATTGCCCTTTCAATTTTATGATATTCATTTATTGCTACTCTTTTTCTTTTCCATATTCTGTCTAATATTTCCCATTTTCCTATTTTTAAATCTAAAGATAATTTTTGTATTTTTCTGAACTTATTATTGTCAAAAGTTACTTTTAATTCATAACCTTTTTTTCCTTCATATTCTTGTTTATCTATATTTTTTTCTATTTCTCTATTCTGATTCAGATTCATTACTTTCTGAATCTGTTTCACTTGTATAGACTTCCTGATCATAGTATTCTTCAATGTCATATATTTCACTTAATTCACTTTCTATTTCTAGATATTCTTTTTGTAATATCTTAACCTTCTTTTTGTTACAATCATGGCTTATATGTCCCATTTCTTCAAAATTTCAACATTTGCATTGGTTTTTGTCTTTCTTATAAGTATTATTTTTCTGTTTTTTATTTGGGTTATATTTTCTTTTATAATATCTTCCCTTAGGTTTTATATCTTTTCCTAAAGTTTCTAAATTTTTTAAACTTTCTATTTTTATATTTTCTTTTATTATATTTTCTTCTTTCAGGGTTACATCCCCATTGGGTAGGATTTTCCATATCTTCACAACATATTCTAGTTAATTTTTCTGATTTCTTTAATAATTGTCTTTGTTGACATATATATATTAATCTTTCAAATAGAAATTTTATCCTTGATCCTAATGTTCTAGGTATTCCAAGGTTATCTCTAATAAATTTTTCAAATTCTATTTTAAAGTATATTCTCCATAAACCTGGTAATTTATTGTAATACATATCTCTCTATACTTCTTGATTTTCATTACTATAGAATTGTACATAATAGTATTCTTTGAATTCACAAGTGTATTTTTTGATTTTGCACATATCACATATTGTTAAATTTATTAATCTTACTATCGCATTATCTTTTTCTCTAATTGATTCTGCTTCAGCATTGCTTATCCAATTCTCTCCTAAAAATTCATCTGCAATATAATCTACTAACTTTTTATACCATTTCTATATGATTTTTTTAGTTCTGTTTGTACATTTCTTCTTATTAATGCTTTCATGTCACTACTTATTCATTCCCATCAATTCCTAACATGTCCTTCAAAAGATGTTGTTAAAAAGTTTATCATTCTTTCAGTATTTTTCCATGTATTATCCTTATTATATAAAAAGAATAGTATCATTGAATCTGCCCAAGTTAATAAGGGTTTTTTAGTATCTATTTTACAATCCAAATCTAGTTTTGTTCCTTCATGATTAATAGGTTTATCATAATTATTATTTGGTTCAAATCTTTCTTTATATTTATTCCCTTTAGCTGGTTGTCTATCTCTGATTCTATCATAATATTGTCGATGTGGTTTACTATATAAGGGTGCATGACTTTCATCAGAATCTGGTAATTCTTGTTTGGAAGTTCCTATTGAAGCTGGGGTAGGTGCTCCTCCAGTATTCATTAAAATTTGGTATTCATTAAAATTTTCTAGGCTTAATTGGTCAAGATTTTCTATGAGCAAATCTAATTCTTCATTCATTTTTATCTTGTTCTTCTTCAGTTTTTTCTTCAGCTTTTAGTTTTCCTAAAGTTTTTTTTTAATGGATTTTTGTAATTCTAATTCTTCTTCTAGTATTTTTGGTAATACGTTTCTTCTAAATTCGTCATCCATACTTCCTGCTTCTATTATAATTTTTTCTTGTTCAAAGTGTTTCTTTCCTATTCTTAGTATTTCTTTTTCTATGAGTTTTTTTTTATCTATTTTTTTATCTTTGTTTTTATTATTTTCTTTAATTCTCTAACCTCTAGTTTTAGTATGTTTATATCATTTCTTACTTCTTTTAATTCATTTTTTACTTCTTGAACATCACTTATTAATGATTTTATTAATATTTTTAGATCTTCAATATATTCACTTATCGACATTTTATACTCTTGGTTTAATAACTTGAGTTTTTTGTACCTTAAATAGTCAGTCATATATATCATCTATTTTTATTTATAATAATTTGATTTTTTCTTCTATTGATATGATTTTTTCATTTTCATTCTTTCTTAATTTCTCATATAACTAATCTATTTTTTCTATGATTATTTCAATTTTATCTTGATTAATTAATTCTCCTGATTTTCTTTGAATTCTTTTAAAATTTCTTCATCTATGTTTTTAACTTCTCCAATCATATCTTTTAATTCTTTAAATTGTATTGTTAGTTTATTTTGAATATTTTGTAATTTTTCTTTAATATTAATGTCTTGTATATTTAATTGTTGTAGTTCTTCAATAGTTAATTTATCTTGTAAATTTATATTTTTATATGTTTGCCATAAAAAGGCACTTATCCAATTTAATTACATATTAAGAAATTCATCGGATTCTCCCCATGAACTTAATGGTTAAAACATAGTTGTATTAGCTCCTTTTATTTGATAAAATCCACCTGGAAGTCTTATATTTTCTATTATTTTTTTTTTCAAATTTTATTTCTGGAAATTCTGTCATTAATTTCTTCCTTTAATATGTTTGATTTCTAGAATAAGTTATGTTTCATATTTTGCATCTTTATAATTCATTATTTGATATTCACAATATTCTTCTATTGATCCAATCATTAATTTTCTATGATATATTCTATAATATTTTAAATAGTCTTCCAATGTTTTTATTTCATATTATTTTCCTTTTCTAGTTTTTTCTTTGTATTCTAAAACCATTTGTATTTTCGGAAATTGCTTTAAAATTCTATTATAATATTCTCTCTTTTTCTGTAATAATTTTAATTTTAGTTTTTCTTGTCGTTTTATATTTCTTTCTTCTCTTATTTGATCCATTAAATTTCTTCTTTGTTCTATTATTAAATCTAATTTTTCATTTGTTTCTATGTCTAGATATCTAACTAATTGAGGATCTGCTGTAGCGACCGAGAATTTCTACGCAATTTAATAATTATTTCAAAGTCTCGAAAATTGTGTCGCTGCAATCTCACTCATTTTAAGTTAACGTCATGACGCGTTTGTCTAGCCACATCGAGAAATATCGAATTAATTCAATTTTAAAAATATATTCTGAATTTCTAAAATTATATCATTTTACTTATTTATTTTATTTCTTTCAAAATCGTCTCAAAATCCGAATCGTGTTGAGATCATCTTATCAGATCCATTTTCCAAATTCAGTTAAATTCACGCGTATTATTTGTCTCGGTTTCGTTTCGTAATTGTCAAATATTCCACATAGATTCCCAAAATATATCCTACCTCAAACCAAACTCCCACTAACACAACCCATCCTTCCACCAACCCAAGCCCATACCCTGTTGCTCTCACTTCACCCAACACACTCCCTTATACACTGCACAATCCAACCCTCAAAGACCCCATCTTCACCAGCCTCTTCAGCACAAACCAACACCCGGTTTTCCATCATTCAAGCACTGCCATACAGATCAGCAAGGCAAGAATAACAGCATAACTGCACAAGTTCCAGTCATCACCCATGCTACTGCCATGTCAAACCAACACCACAGTTCACACCATCGGCCTCCACTGCCTAGCCATTCATCGTCATCATCAGCACCATCATCACCACGCCCAAACCACGACCTCAACCGCCACCACCACCTCCTTCCTCATCTTCATCATCTTCACCATCATCACCACCGCACAACAGCCCAGTCGCCAGCCCTCCCCCATCAATCATCATCATCACCACCAGCACACTGTCAAGATCCCAATCATCACCACCGCCACCTCCAACTCACCTCCACCAGCGGCCTCCTCCCAACTCCATCGCAATCCCATTTCCAGCAACCAACTTAGCTCCTTGCAGCTCCATTTTCAGCCTCCACTCCAGCAAGGTAATGCCCCCTTCTCCTTCATCATCATCATCACCATCACCATCACCACCACCATTACCCGCACCACTGCACCGCCCCCAACGCAGCCACTGCCTCTTCCCAGCATCACCAACACAACCACTTCGACCCACCGTTTACCTCATCACCTGCAGCACCACCACAAACCTCCAACTCACCACCTCCATCACGCCACCACCCAACGCACCATCTCAACCACCGCACATAGAAGCCAGAATCACGCCATCATCATCATCACCTCCGCGAACCCAACTTCAATCGCGATCCAAAATCAAAAACCCAAAACCCAGAATAGACAGCCCAGTAACTTACCTCGATCGCCGCCACCTACTCGCCGGAAAATCGTGATTCAAGCCTCGGTTTTACACCCATCTCGCACCCAAACCCCACAAGAACCCAGCCTACCCCATCTTCGCCGTCGGCCGCACCCTGCGCCGGCGTTGCGCCGGCAAACCGCCGGTTGGAAGGCGCCATTCCTCGGTCGCGCCCTCCGTCTCTCGCCGCCTCGTCTCTCTCTTCTCTGATGGTAGGTAAGTGATGAGAGAGAGAAAGATTTGATATTATATAAATTTTTAAGATTTACCTTTTAGTCCTCTAAGTATCGAACTTATTCATTTCAGTCCCAAGTTTTTAAAACGCCTTCATGAGTCCCTGCTAGTTCAAATATATATTTGGGATGTTCCCACTCGTTCTAATTACACTAAATCAGCCCCTTTTGTTTTCAAAGAAGTTTATTTCAGTCCCTCAAGTTTTAAAGTGTTTCAAATCGGTCCCTATAGTTTTTAAAACTTATAATTTTAGCCCCTAAGTTTCGAAACGATTTTAACCAGCCCCTTCATTTTTAAAATCTATTACTTCAGCCCTATAGTAATATTTATTTGAGCTTCGACCCAACTTTTGGAAAATTTACATTGTAGTCCCTCCACTTTTAAAAGTATTCATTTTAGTCCCTGAACTTTCAAGAGTATTCATTTTAGTCCCTCAACTTTCAAAAGTATTCATTTTAGTCCCTGAACTTTCAAATTATTCATTTTAGTCCATCAACTTTCAAATCATCAATTTAAGTCCCCAAATTGTAATATATCATTTTAAACTATAGATTTCGAAAGACTAATTCGACTTGATCTTTTAATTGGCTAGACGAAGCGTACGGAGAATTAAAGAATGGAAGTCGTTTCCCGCTCAACCACACTCGTCAAGTTTAAGGTAGACTCGCCCCTATTAATTGATTTAAATTATGATTGCATGTGAATGTGTATGTTGTGTGACTTGTAAAAGTCATATTTTTTTTTGTAAGAAAAGGCGATGAGAATGTATTTCTTCGGAAATAATTATGAAGTTAATGAGTACGCGGGCATGATTGGGAAAAGGCCCCTTGAGGGAGCTCACCCGGTACTAGAGAAATGATGTTATGCATAACATGTGCCTTATGTGCACAAGAAAGAAAAGAAGTAAGAAGACCCGTGCTGAAATGCACAACATGAGATCTATCAAGAGCCAATTTTAAAGAGCCTTTGATTTTCAAAAGAAGCCAGGTGCTTAAATGCACAAGAAGAGCAACCCACACCCTATGTTTTATAAAGAGCCTATGATTTTTCAAAAGAAGCCAAGTGCTTAAATGCACAAGAAGAGCAACCCACACCCTATGTTTTCTAAAGAGCCTGCATTTATGTGTTCAATTATATTGTAGATTAATTAATTGGCGATGAGTCTACTGAGTATTTCATTCGAAATGCTCAACCTGTTATTTAACAGTTTTGCAGATCTCGGAGATGGTGGCAAGTGATGGATGATGGTGGCAATAACCGTTAAATGGTTGAAATGTCTTACTTTAATGACTTCCGTAATTTCCAACATTAGATAATTTTGAGAATTTCAGTTATTTGAGAAGTTATGACATCGTTAACTGCTTTACAAAATTAATGGTTCGATTTGCTATTTCAAGTTGTTTCATAAATGTTTTCAAATCTTATCGACCATTACAGCTTATTTAATGTTGTCAAAAATGAATTTCAGTTATTTCTTCCGTTAAAATATTATTCGAAAAAAATTAAATCATAAAATGACGTGGTGAACCGGGTATACGGAACTCGGGGCGCTACAGCTTGGTATCAGAGCCAGTCTGCGTTTCTGTAGACTGGTAAGTTTTCAAAAAGAAATTTTCAAGAAAACGTTTTCCGTTATGTAATTATTAATGAAGATTGCCACTGCCATCATTCGTTCCACCGACTCCGAGGTAAAGAAGTATAAGATGTTTAAAGTTATTTCAGTATTTCGAATACTTATTTTACTGATTTATGAGAAAGAATGAAGAGTATTTCGATACTTATGATTTATGAGAAAGAGAAAGAAGATTTATGATGTCGTTATGCTTGTCAAAACTTACTTGCTTAAACGCATGAGAAAGAAGTGAAGACTATGAGTTCGACTCGGATAAGGCCCCACCAAGGGAGCCGGGTCGTTACTAAAGAGAAAGAGATTTTATCCGAATAAGAAAGAAAGAGATGAGTTTTGAAGCATAACGAGAAATTTTTTCAGAAAGAAAAGAAAAGAAAGAGAACGAGTGTTGAGCATAATGGGAATAATATGACTTAAGAATGATTTTATAATAATTTTTGTCCTCGAACTTAGAAATGATGAACCCTAACTGGACTTTGCATAATTTATTTTAGACATGGCACCATTTACGAGAAGTCAAAAGAAAGGATTAGACAATATTTTCGGAATATATCAACGAGAGATAGCAAGCCAATTTTATGAAGATGTGATAAGATGTTGAGATTATGAGTATTATGATTTTATTGAGACTTGTATGAGAAGCATTATGAAATTCGAGATTTAAAGTTTTGATTCTAAATTATTGGGAATTAAGAATTGATATTGTGTTTGAGTAAGTGAATTATGCCTCTATGTTGAAGAGAAATTTATCATGGAGTTTGACCTTGTGAAGAAATTTTGGAAATTTTGATTTGTGGCATATATATTTTATAAGTATGATGAATGAGTGGTCATTTGAGCCAATTAATGTATTGAAGAAGTGATATCGTGATATTGGAAAATATGATTTGAGATCGTTATATTGAGGAATGATGAATTAATTTTCTGGGATATTTTGTGGTATTGAAGTTTGTTGGAATTGTTGTCAATATTTAAGTCATGGTGGTCAGATATGGAATATAACTACAGGTTGTCATTGTTGGTTATGAAGTATACCTACGGGTTGGATTAGTCCATATTACAAGGGAGACTCTGTCCAGAATTTTATCATTTTAAGTTAAGAGCAAGGTATGGTAAAGCAACCAACTAAGAGAATTGAGGTTAGATTTGCAAGTTCATTTACACCGCAAGCAAGATTTAGTAAGTGATATAGAGGGATAATGACCCTTGAGATATTTTTGGCTTCTTCGAAGTATGATCATTTTGTAATGGATATAGTTTTATTGAGGTGTTCTCCTTGTCTCAGAATTTCAAAACAAGATGATGTATAAAACTACTTGGACGTCAAGGTATCCATGAAATTATGTGATGAATTGATGCATACATTGAGAAATGTCAAGTTATATTTTGAAGATGAGTGAAGACAACTATTATGATGTGATTGGGAAGAATCTTAATTATTCTTAAGAACGAATTTATTTTGAGTATGAAATGGGCGCTTGTACTGGAGAATATTATAAACTATGATGATATGCTGTAATATTGTTGATTTATTTTGGAAGTTGATTGGTAGATGACGTGTTAAAGATTTGGTTATTTACCTGGAATATGATTATTTGGAAAAGTCAGTTATCATGAATGAGAGATATTGGAAGTATTTTACAGTGAGATGCCCTTAGAGGTATCGAGATTTATTATAGTGAAAAATTGGGCACATATGATCGAATGTTTGGGATTATGTGAGACAATGATGATGGTCATAAGGTCGTTTGAATATAAAAGGTACAAGAGATAATTATAAGGAATAATGCGATCGCTCTTATGGTGAGAACTGAAGGTGACGATGTATTGAGATTATGAAGTAAGTTGACTTTTCATGAATAAGTTATGCTATGTTTGGTTCTAAGTGGAATTCGAGGAAAGATGAGTCCCAGTCATGGAAATGAATCAGGGTTTCCTCGTAATGTGAATGATTCACAGATGTACATTAAGTTTTCATTTGTGATATTAGAAGATCATGAGAGAAAATTGTTGGATGAAAGTGATGACAGAAATTTTATCAGGTCCTAAATTTACTCAAGTATTGCAGAAGTAATGCATTTGAACGGAGGAAAGTTTATGATAAGATCCTACCTTGAAATTTTGGAAAGAGTTACTAATGGTATTTTGGTTCGAAAATAAGAAATGCAATTTTATGTAAATGTCCTTGTGGAAATGAGGATCAGACTTCACAGTAATGACTTATTACAGAGTAGTGTGCAGAAAGAGCGGCAATGACAGAATCCAAGATTTATTTAGTTTAAGAGATTGATATATAATCTTAGTGAGCAGATTGACGTACAAGGTTCACGAGATAGATATGATGGTTATTATATTGTAATCTTAGAGAGATTGATATGATTATTTGAGGTCATATGATGCGACGATGAGCGACATGTTACATGATTACTACAAGATATGGTGACTAGACGGGTAATAGATGTTATGGTTATCCCGCGAAGGATTGTGTGAATATATGGAGTCAATTGATCTCATTTTGATGGGTTATTGCATTATGGTGAAATATTACTTGCGATTGAGAATTTTCATTTTGAGTCATAAGATATATGGACTTATTTAAGATTTTTGGTTATGCAGTTCCGATTACTTATTGTCGGTTGTACTTTTGATGTGAGTAAATATTTTGAAACAATAATGGAAAACTTGAGATGATCAGCTGTGTGACTTTTTCTTATAATGGGATTGTATATTTGGGTTAAGTAAACTTGATGAGGAATCCTATATGATTCACAGAAGTCTTGTCCAATGGTGATAGACTTAATCAGAGTATTGTTCAAATGGTAACATGAATTGAAGTTTTGGGAGAACAGGGAAATTGAATCTTGAACTTCAGATTGGGAAGTTAGTGAGGTTTCTTAAGTTGAGAATATCATATCTGATGATTATGATGATACTTTAAGTTAGTACCTTCGTCCTCAGCTAGAATGGGTATGTGATACCAGATACTTGATGCATGATTTAAAAGTATGGACTAAAGGATTTAAGTTTGAATTCCTTCATCTTGAAAGGGAAGTTTCAGTCGAGTTTAGAAATGATTTCGTTTGTAAATCTCTTCAGAAAGATTCTGCCAAGTTTGAGTTTGTACCCAAATGTTTTGGAATTGATACCGCGTTTCTATGTTTTGGGTGATAAGGTATTATTCTTGATCAATCTTCTTGGTTTCTAGTTTAAGCATTTGAATAATTGATTGTTTACATCGTGGATTCGATATCAGTATAGATTCTGGAAAGTTTGGGGATAGAAAGTTAATGAATGAGTTAGTAAGTTGGATAATGACGGATGATTGATTGAGTTCTACTCAATAGCTATCCAGTGTCTTTTCGACAGCTTCGTATGAGGTACAGATATATGTTAGAGAGGTTGTCCGATTTCATGTATTGTTAGTATTCGTTTTTCGGATAGAGATTCGATATTTACTTCGAGATTTGGAACAGTTTACATGTGGCAATGGGTACTAAATTAAATTTTAGTACTGCCTACCATCTCCAGATTCAGACATTGGAAGTTATGCTTAAGGCATGTGTTCTAGACCCAAATGGTAATTGAGAGATACATTTTCTATCAGTAGAGATTTCCTACAACAAATAATTTTCGAGCTACCTTTGGTATGGCACCCTATGAAGCTTTGTATGGACGGCGATGTTGATCGCCAATCGAGTGGGATGAAGTTAATGAGAAGAAATCATTGGGTTCAGAATTAATTGAGAGGAACAGTTGATGCTATCGAGAAGATCAGAGTACGAATTAAAGCTGCCCAAGATAGACAGATAGCTATGCCGATCAAAGAAGAGACTTAATGATTGAGATTAGAGAGAAAAGTATTCTTGCAAGTAACTCCTATGAAGGGTACTTTTCGTTTCGGCAAGAAAGAGAAATTAAGGCCTCGTTTCATCGGATCATTTTAAATACTAGAGAAGTGGATAATGTGGCTTATTGTTGACTTTGCCACCAGAACTTACAGCTGTTCACAATGTTTTTCATGTTTCGCTATTGCGAAGGTATGCTCATGATTTTAATCATCTGGTGAATTATCAGTCTATTTCAGTTTAGAAAGATTTGATTTATGAAGAGGCACCTATGTGCATAGTAAAGAGAAGAAGTCCATGTCTTAAGAAGCAAAGAGATTCCTTTAGTCAAAGTCCAGTGGGGGTAGACACAATAATGATGAAGTTACTTGGGAAATGAAGAAGAGATCCTAGCCAAGTATCCAGAAAGAATAGATCAAGAAAGTTTAATTTCGAGGACGAAATTATTTTAAGGGGATAAGGTTGTAGCGACCGAGAATTTCTACGCAATTTAATAATTATTTCAAAGTCTCGAAAATTGTGTCGCTGCAATCTCACTCATTTTAAGTTAACGTCATGACGCGTTCGTCTAGCCACATCGAGAAATATCGAATTAATTCAATTTTAAAAATATATTCTGAATTTCTAAAATTATATCATTTTACTTATTTATTTTATTTCTTTCAAAATCGTCTCAAAATCCGAATCGTGTTGAGATCATCTTATCAGATCCATTTTCCAAATTCAGTTAAATTCACGCGTATTATTTGTCTCGGTTTCGTTTCGTAATTGTCAAATATCCCACATAGATTCCCAAAATATATCCTACCTCAAACCAAACTCCCACTAACACAACCCATCCTTCCACCAACCCAAGCCCATACCCTGTTGCTCTCACTTCACCCAACACACTCCCTTATACACTGCACAATCCAACCCTCAAAGACCCCATCTTCACCAGCCTCTTCAGCACAAACCAACACCCGGTTTTCCATCATTCCAGCACTGCCATACAGATCAGCAAGGCAAGAATAACAGCATAACTGCACAAGTTCCAGTCATCACCCATGCTACTGCCATGTCAAACCAACACCACAGTTCACACCATCGGCCTCCACTGCCTAGCCATTCATCGTCATCATCAGCACCATCATCACCACGCCCAAACCACGACCTCAACCGCCACCACCACCTCCTTCCTCATCTTCATCATCTTCACCATCATCACCACCGCACAACAGCCCAGTCGCCAGCCCTCCCCCATCAATCATCATCATCACCACCAGCACACTGTCAAGATCCCAATCATCACCACCGCCACCTCCAACTCACCTCCACCAGCGGCCTCCTCCCAACTCCATCGCAATCCCATTTCCAGCAACCAACTTAGCTCCTTGCAGCTCCATTTTCAGCCTCCACTCCAGCAAGGTAATGCCCCCTTCTCCTTCATCATCATCATCACCATCACCATCACCACCACCATTACCCGCACCACTGCACCGCCCCCAACGCAGCCACTGCCTCTTCCCAGCATCACCAACACAACCACTTCGACCCACCGTTTACCTCATCACCTGCAGCACCACCACAAACCTCCAACTCACCACCTCCATCACGCCACCACCCAACGCACCATCTCAACCACCGCACATAGAAGCCAGAATCACGCCATCATCATCATCACCTCCGCGAACCCAACTTCAATCGCGATCCAAAATCAAAAACCCAAAACCCAGAATAGACAGCCCAGTAACTTACCTCGATCGCCGCCACCTACTCGCCGGAAAATCGTGATTCAAGCCTCGGTTTTACACCCATCTCGCACCCAAACCCCACAAGAACCCAGCCTACCCCATCTTCGCCGTCGGCCGCACCCTGCGCCGGCGTTGCGCCGGCAAACCGCCGGTTGGAAGGCGCCATTCCTCGGTCGCGCCCTCCGTCTCTCGCCGCCTCGTCTCTCTCTTCTCTGATGGTAGGTAAGTGATGAGAGAGAGAAAGATTTGATATTATATAAATTTTTAAGATTTACCTTTTAGTCCTCTAAGTATCGAACTTATTCATTTCAGTCCCAAGTTTTTAAAACGCCTTCATGAGTCCCTGCTAGTTCAAATATATATTTGGGATGTTCCCACTCGTTCTAATTACACTAAATCAGCCCCTTTTGTTTTCAAAGAAGTTTATTTCAGTCCCTCAAGTTTTAAAGTGTTTCAAATCGGTCCCTATAGTTTTTAAAACTTATAATTTTAGCCCCTAAGTTTCGAAACGATTTTAACCAGCCCCTTCATTTTTAAAATCTATTACTTCAGCCCTATAGTAATATTTATTTGAGCTTCGACCCAACTTTTGGAAAATTTACATTGTAGTCCCTCCACTTTTAAAAGTATTCATTTTAGTCCCTGAACTTTCAAGAGTATTCATTTTAGTCCCTCAACTTTCAAAAGTATTCATTTTAGTCCCTGAACTTTCAAATTATTCATTTTAGTCCATCAACTTTCAAATCATCAATTTAAGTCCCCAAATTGTAATATATCATTTTAAACTATAGATTTCGAAAGACTAATTCGACTTGATCTTTTAATTGGCTAGACGAAGCGTACGGAGAATTAAAGAATGGAAGTCGTTTCCCGCTCAACCACACTCGTCAAGTTTAAGGTAGACTCGCCCCTATTAATTGATTTAAATTATGATTGCATGTGAATGTGTATGTTGTGTGACTTGTAAAAGTCATATTTTTTTTTGTAAGAAAAGGCGATGAGAATGTATTTCTTCGGAAATAATTATGAAGTTAATGAGTACGCGGGCATGATTGGGAAAAGGCCCCTTGAGGGAGCTCACCCGGTACTAGAGAAATGATGTTATGCATAACATGTGCCTTATGTGCACAAGAAAGAAAAGAAGTAAGAAGACCCGTGCTGAAATGCACAACATGAGATCTATCAAGAGCCAATTTTAAAGAGCCTTTGATTTTCAAAAGAAGCCAGGTGCTTAAATGCACAAGAAGAGCAACCCACACCCTATGTTTTATAAAGAGCCTATGATTTTTCAAAAGAAGCCAAGTGCTTAAATGCACAAGAAGAGCAACCCACACCCTATGTTTTCTAAAGAGCCTGCATTTATGTGTTCAATTATATTGTAGATTAATTAATTGGCGATGAGTCTACTGAGTATTTCATTCGAAATGCTCAACCTGTTATTTAACAGTTTTGCAGATCTCGGAGATGGTGGCAAGTGATGGATGATGGTGGCAATAACCGTTAAATGGTTGAAATGTCTTACTTTAATGACTTCCGTAATTTCCAACATTAGATAATTTTGAGAATTTCAGTTATTTGAGAAGTTATGACATCGTTAACTGCTTTACAAAATTAATGGTTCGATTTGCTATTTCAAGTTGTTTCATAAATGTTTTCAAATCTTATCGACCATTACAGCTTATTTAATGTTGTCAAAAATGAATTTCAGTTATTTCTTCCGTTAAAATATTATTCGAAAAAATTAAATCATAAAATGACGTGGTGAACCGGGTATACGGAACTCGGGGCGCTACATCTGCTCTATGATAATCTATTTCTATAATCTTTATATAATTCTACTAGTATATCTTTGGGGATTAAATCTAATATTTCGTTTATGATAAAATCTTCTTTTATTATATCGAAATTTATTAGATCATAAATATCTTTTCTTATATCTTTGTCTAAATGGTTTAATGTTCTCGAGATTTCTACTTTATAATTATAGGGTAATATTAATGTATGAATAATTATAAATCTTGATGTATATATTATATATTCATTTTTATTTTTTGTTATATAATATTTATCTTTTAGATCTGTCATATGGCTCTGATACCAAACTGAGGGGGTGCTACTATGAGGGAACAAAAATCAATTAAAATCATGTAAAAAATTAAAATCATATCTAAAAATATAAGGACTTAAATGTAGTTTTTTAAATCTTGATGTCTATAGTTGATATGTTATGTGTAAGGGTATTCTTGGTAATTTCTAGTGTTTAAGGCTATTTTTAAAAGGTATAAAATTGTTTGGGTATTTTCAAAAATTGGTAAGTTTTTAAGTGTATTTTCCTATATTTCCTCCTTCCTCCTCTGTCTCTCAGAAGATGCAGGTGAGGGAGGAAACTCGTCACAATAGCCGGGTTATTCGACACGTTTTACAAAATGTCCATTGACCCGATATAAGTTTGAAAAAAAAAAACGAAAATAATGTTTATTATTCACAAAGACTAATAGGAGTGGGCAAAAAAAATCGGAACCGATATAACCGAACTGAAAAAACCGAAACCATATGGTTTTAAAAAATAAAATAGGAAATCGGTTTTGGAATCGAGAACCGATTGGTTTTCGGTTCGGTTATCAGTTCCGCTTTTAGAATCGAAAAATCGAAGTTAGAACCGATATTTGATCCTTGTTTATTTTTTTTATGGTCGTAATTGGTTGTCCTAAAACTAAAACTAAAAATCAAAAGAATTTGTAATTTTTTGGGATAAAGTGAAAATGATTAATTTTTTTTTTTATGAAATTTGTTATATCTCTACCTCATTTTAACTTTTAACTTCAAACTTGGACTGAAATTCTTAGTAAATGAAAATCAAATGAGACTAACTTATTAATAAACGAAGTTGTAAATGACAACGATGAAATTAATTAAATATTTAAAAACAAATATAAAACAATTAATAATAATGCATTTAAAATTCATGATTCATCCCACAAGTTTACTATATTGCCATGCTCAAACAGAAATCGAACCAAAACCGAATGGTTTGGTCTGGTTTGATTCTTGTTATTCAATGAGACCGAATAGTTCCATTTTACATGAACCAAAAAAGTATGGTTCGGTTCCGGTTCTTGAGATACCCGAACCGAACCACCCGATGCCCACCCCTAAAGACTAACATACCCTTTCAATTATTCAGATATTTAGTCCATCTTCCTTACCGTCCGTCTAAACACTATTGGTTCGTTCAAAACTCTCTCTCATTTCTCTTGGTCCGTCGAAGAAGAGGTTTTCTCCCTCAAAACGAAACTTGATTTGGCAAGAAGAAGATTAATACATCATCACATTCAAACATTAGAAAAGATTAATTTACATTTTTAGTTTTGATTTCTAGATTTACAACTTGGGTGTTTAATTGGAAGTTTTTATAAATTTGTCATGTCATGGAGTTTAAATTTGATGGATTAATGTTATTTTGATGTTTTTATTAACGGAGCTCGCTGGAAATAGCGAGCTCCATCGTCAAATTTCCAGCGAGCTCCGTCGTCGATTGTGGCTAAGGCATTACGCCCAGCCTCGGAATTCATTTGGTCAGACCGAACCAAATGAGGACAAAGTGGTCCGACCGGACCAAAGAGAAAATTTGGTCCGGCGGACCGAAGAGCCAATTTGGTCTGCGGACCAAAGAGTCAACTTGGTCCGGCCGGACCAAAGAGTCAATTTGGTCCGGCCGGACCAAAGAACCAATTTGATCCTGTCGGACCGACAGTTCGTACGGAATGTTGGTCTAGCCGGACCAAAAGATAATCTGGACGTACCAACTTTTGGTTTGATTCGGCCGGACGTTTTTTTAATAAAATTCATTTTATTTAATATTACGATAATAAAAAAATATTATCAAATTATTTTTTTAATAAATGATAAATAATGCTAAGAATTAACAGAATTAATTAGAATTTTATAATTTATAATGTAAAAGTGGTAAATTTCATAATTAGAATTCATAAATGTAATTATAATTTCATAATTGTAACAAAAAATATAATAATTTCTATGAAAATATTATTATAATTTCATAATTTGCTAATAAAAAATTTATTAATAATTTCATAACAATTAGAAATAAGAAATGTAATTATAATTTCATAGTGCTAATAAAAAATTTATTAATAATATCAAAATAAATTTAATTATAACTTTATAATTGTATCAAAATATATAATAAATTCATAACGTTAATAAATGTAATTATAATTAAATAATGTTAATAAAAAAATATTAATATATTTTATAATAATTAGAAATAATAAATATGAACTATAATTTCATAAATGTAAAAAAATATATAATAGTTTCATAACGTTAATAATTGTAATTATAATTTCAAAACTTTAATAAAAAAAATAATATAATAATAGTTAATAATGTTAATATGTATACCATAATAATAATAAAGTTTTCCCTTTAATGTTTAATTTTTCTACTTATTCATTTACGTGCGGTAGTCTACAATTTAAAATGGTTAAATTTATTGATATTGCGGCATACTTTTTTGAACTATGGTTTTAACATTTGAAATTATTGTAGGATGGAGTATGCAGTTGATCTTGAACTAAGAGAGTGTCTAGCTAAAGTTTCCCAGTACAGGAACTTAAACTGCTTCACACAATTCTAAAGAGCCTTGATGAGTATCATCAAGATATCTTGAAGCGATCTTACCTATGGTCATTCCAAGAATTGACCAAGATGCAGTTTTCACCGCAATTTATAGATTCTCTGATACTTCGACTTCTGAAGCCAGTCGGTGGTGATGTATTCAATTTTCGCTTTAGGTATGGGAAAATAGTCACATTCTCGACTTTTGAGTTTTCCCTCATCATGGGATTAAAGTGTGGTGGCCAAAGGGCCCCAAAGTCCAGGAAACGCTCAAAATCCAGGCTTCATGTCAAATATTTTGAAGGAAAAGTACCATTACAAAGGAAGAGCTCCAGCAAACTTTACTAATCTGTCCCGATATGTTGGACAAATTGAAATTGGGCATGGTCTATATTCTTGAGAGCTTCGTGAAGGGCAAGCAATTAAAGAATGGTATCGACGTATATGCTTTGGATGTTGTTGATGATATTGAAGCCTTCAACAACTATCCATGGGGGTCTATAATTTATGTCGATACCGTCAACATATTTAAGAAAAAAGCATTCGATGCCCAATATGGCGAACGAAGATTGGAAGTATGATGCGTACAGCTTTCCATTGGCTTTGCAGGTAATAATTTCCTCGGTTATTCCCGCCTTCGATGATCCTCAAGTGAGCGTACAATTTGATCAGAAATTATTATGAATGTAATAAATGGCTTGACACATGGTTTATAAATTGTTTGAATGTTAATATATTAGCTCGAAGTCCTTCACGAGTTGACGACTTCGACCGAGGAGGAGGAGCAGGACTACATGCGTGGACTGGTATGTAATGTAATTATAGAGTGTTACTTGCCTTTTTGAGTTAAATAATTAATTTCCATTTCTGTTTATTTATGTAGAATCACCGCAGTTCAGTACAAGACATGTCATCGCCGCTCATGAGATCTCATTCACTGGGGACATCTCACGTACCTGTACGCTCCCCAACTCCCCTGGTATGTTCATGGATTTAGTTTCAAATAATCTATACTATTTTATTAGGGGTTAGTTTATTTCCTATTATATTAGTTGGAGTTTATAATTTGATATGTTTATAAGTTGAGAATTATTTTATTGAAGTAGTTGGTGATATGGGAGTTTTATTGAGTTGTGGTTAATGTTTTGAATTGTCGTGGTTGAGTGTTTTAATGTTTTTGGTTTATTGTGGCATTTTTATGTCCCTTTACAGGGTGGCTAAGTCCATTTTTTAGGGGTGATTCATTCGAAATTTTTGTAGAATCTTAAATTAACAATATTTGACATTTAATTTTCACTTCTATTTTATCTAGGATCAGCACAGTCTAGTAGGAGACAGTTCCCAGCCACTCATGGGATCTCATTCACCGGGAACATTTCACGTACCTGTACCCTCCCCACTCTCCCGGTATGTTCATGGATTTAGTTTTTAATAATGATTAATTTAATGTTGAATTGACAATGATTAATTTAATTTTCACTTTTTTTTATTATCTAGGATCAGGACAGTCCATTACGAGATATGTCCCCACCACTAAAGAGATCTCATTTACAGGGGACATTTCACGTACCTGTACCCTCCCCCACTCCCCCGGTATGTTGAGTTCTTGAGCATCTGACGAGATGTCGGGATGATCAATCAAGAACATACATAGAAATGGAGGATTAAATTAGCTGCTGATTTATATATGTAAAATTGTGATCCATAATAAGTTGAAATGTAAAATTGTAATTTTTTATATGTAATGTATATTTATTTAATTGTCAATATTTTTATTACTATTAAAATTACTAGTGCACATGTACACTGTTAAATTACATCTCAGCTAATAAGAGTTAGTTCGTGTTAATTATTATGTAAAAAGCATTGAAAAATATATGAATAATTATCTCACACAGCAAAAAAGTCGGTCCAACTGAACTATGTGGTCTGTCCGGTCGGACAACATGGTCGGTCTGGTCGGACCCGACCGAATGGTCTAGAAGGAGGTTCAACCGGACCGACTACTTGGTCCGGCCAATGGGATTTAGGGTTTAGGTTTTAGGGTATGAAATTTTGATTGTTAATTAAGAGTAAATTGTGTGAATTACCTCACAAGAAAATAGGATAAATATTTTTTGGAAAAAAAGAATATCTTAGGCTATCTTAAACGTGTGATTATAATTAAATAATTGAAAAAATTATGCATTTCACCTTCTCGGGATTGCTTTCACAGAAGTCTACAATGCACGTCCCACACGGATAATCGAAAATCATTTTTATCTTCATCTGATTATCCACATTTACAGCTTCACTTTAGCAGAAGCAAACATTAAAGTAGAAAACTAAATTACTAATGACATCAGCAGATTAATTTTCCGTTTTAGTGTTTGATTCCGTGGAAATAAAGTCGTAAAAGCGGAGATCGCAGAAAGTTGAAAATGGATTCCAATAATCTATGTAGTATATGCCTTGACGAATTTTGTGGAAGCAATCCCGCGAAGGCGAAATGTTCATGAATTGCTTATCTTACCAAGAAATAGGATAAATGTTTCTTGGAAGGAAAAAAAGCTATTGTGAGGCACCACAAACGTGTCATTATTAAATAATACCGAAACAAAAAATTTATGCATTTCACCTTAATTGGATTGCTTTCACAAAAAAGGTCGACATACATGCTACACTGATTATTTAAATCCGTTTCCATTTTCCTTCGATTCTCCACCTTTACAGCTTTATTTTGATGGAAATAAAGATGTAAAGGTGGAGAATTGCAAGAAGATGGAAATGGATTCAGATAGTAAGTATATCATGTGTCTCGACTTTTGTGAAAGCAATCCAGCAAAGGAGAAATGAACAATTTTTTTTTGTTTCACAATTAATTAATAATCATACGTTTGTGATGACCTAAAACATCTTCTTTTTTTTTTTACCTAAAAACATTTATCATATTTCATCGTATGATAAATAATTCACGAACCTTATTATCATCAAACAAATAAGATAATTTATTATCAACCAACAATACAATTCCAATAATAGTTTTAATAGTGATAAATTAATTATTCAAGTGAATCTGACTAGTACAAGTTTGGCGAATATGACCGATTGCGCCACACCTGCCGCACTTTCGCGGACTGGGAAACTCTTCAGTAGATGGTATTCTAGACGTACGTACACGTTCAGGAGTACATCGGCGGACATTCGGTGGTAGTAAATTATCAAGTGAGAGCACGTGTTCTGGAAGTTCCCACTCAGCCTAATTTGGTAGAGGAAATATAGTTTCAGCATATGCTTCTCTCCAAAAAGCAGTCGTGTAGTATTCAGTTGATAATGACTGTGGTGAAAAGCCTCGATGTCTAGCAACTGCAACTGTATGAGCGCATGGAAAGCTCTCAAGCCGAAACTGTCTACACGTGCACGTGTTGTCATTCAAGTCCAAAACATAATCAACATTACGTCCGTATACGACGTTGAATTGAAAATGATCCAGTGGCTCCACGCCCAACCTTCTAGCCAGGTCTAATATCTTAAAGAGTTTGGTTTCCATGGCAGGGGTGAGATAAGATGTGCATGATTGAGATTCCTCGCATCTATCGTGAAACCAAACTTGTAACTTCTCCCTGATGTTCTTAATCATTACCATAATTGGTAACTCTCGATCCTTCTTAAATAATGCATTCAAAGACTCCATGTTATTTGACGTCATCACATTGTATAGACGTCCTGAAAATTGACACCGTGCCCAATGTTGAATTCCCAGCTTATCTATTAAGTACCCTGAGGCATCCATACTCTTGTTATCTATTTCAATCATGAACTTATTATAATCTTCAAAAGTGTAAGCCTCTGCCGCTCTCATAAATAAGGTAACGATCCTACTGCCCCGGTACGTTATCTTCAAATTGCCTTGTATATAGTACATGCAATAACCCTGGCGTGCCTCGGGAAAAACTTCAGTGATACCATTTATGATAGAATTCCCCCGATCAGTTATAAAAGCAAGGTTATCTACATCTCCAATTACTTCCCTCAACTTTGAGAAAAACCAATTCATCGCTAGATCATTTTCGCTATCCACTATGCCGAACGCAAGAGGGTATATTTGAATATTGGCATCTTGACATGTTACAATAATTAACTTTCCTTCATATTTAGCTTTCAGTGTTGTATCGTCTACTAGAATTAGAGGTCAGATCGATCTTCTAAATCCATTTATGCATTTTCCAGGAGCCATGAAAAAATACTTGAAGCGATTGTCGTTGTCAGTCTTAATAAAGAATGTAGAACCAGGATTAGTTCTCGACATGTTATGACAATACCTGGCCAATTTAGCATAACTTTCCTCGGGTGAACCCATTAAATCCTCTAACGCACATTCTCTAGCCTTCCAGGCCTTCTGGTAGCTCATGGTCACCCCAAAATCTCTCTGCACATCGTTAATTATGTCTCTAGGTCTGTAAATAGTCCTTGGGTGATCAAACTTATGCATTATCTGTCGTCCTATAAACCATGAACGCGCTTGACTGTGATCATTTCGTCAAATAACCACTTGACAAGTATGTTCTCCTGTATACTTGTGAACTACAAAGAATTGATTTGTATCCATCCTCGTTGCTCGCAGACTCCAACTACAATTTTCGTCTACACAGACAATTGTGTAGGTACTCCTGTCTGACTTCTTCACTTTAAACTCGAAATTGTGCTTAAGTGCAATACCGTGCACCACTTCTTGAAGATCTTGCTTAGTATTAAATAATTGCTGGATTTCCAAATCTCATCAGCTGGAACCACATGTGAACAATTAGTTGATCTTGAATTTGGCCCAACCTGTGAGTTCTCAAAGTGCAAATGTCGACATTTGGATAAAGCAATTAGATTATCGTTTGTAAATGAAATGTCATCTTGATTGTCTTCGACTACCTCGTGATATCTATGGGTGACAAGCGAATCTTGGCGTATAACAACCGTATCAGGAATAACATCATTATCCTCATGAGCTGTTTCTAATGCGTCCCAAATATCATTCACATTCTGATCCCCACCATCGAATTCTTCATTCTAATTATCGTGGATATCCCTTGGTACTAAAGTTACGCAAAGAGGAATAATTTCCTTTTTGTTCGCCTCAATTAACCACATAATTTGAATATCAGAAGCAACAAACAAGGGTGGCAATGCAACTATAGAATTCGAGTTATATAGAAGTCCAAATTTCATATCATATTCAAATGGATCAACTTTCAGTTGTTCTTGTAGTTTGCAGTACAAGTCTGTAAATGACATACCTGGTGTTAACAAAATTACAGAAATGTTTTGATCACTTGTATATTTTCATGACCATCGCAGATTTTCGTCAACTACGAATCCACCAAAATAAGAAACTGAGACGAAAGCCATAAATGGATTAATTAAAAATAATTAATTTTCAAAACAACAAGTTGGAGAGAATGAGAGTAACTGTAACAAAAAAATAATTTTAAAAAAAAGTCAGTCCGGCTGGACTTCTCGTCGGTCCGATCTGGCCGGACATCGATCGGTCGGTCGGTCTGGACTGCTATCAGTTCGGCCAGACCGTGCCTCAGTTAGGTCGAATTCGGTCGATCCGACCGGATTGACCGACTTTTTTGGTCCGGTCGGACGTCCAATTCTTCCTTTTGATTTTGTTTACTAAATTGAAAAAATTCACAATTCGCCATATTAATTTTTCATTTTTCACTGTTTAGTCTACATTATCGAACAATCTGTAATTATTAACTAAAGAATTAACAATAGATGAATTTTTCGATAATTTTTTGTTACTGAAATTATAGATCTGTTGAATAAGTTTAACACAACGAGAACGAAATTAAATACAGTATTATAAATATTGTTAAATCAACCTACCGATAAGAATTAGCGGATGAAATCTTTCAGTTAAGCGTTGTATATTTTTTGTCGATTTTTTTGAGCACAAACAGATGAAAAATGAGAGAATAATTTATCTGTGTATTGAGCACAAGCAGATGAAAAAAGAGAGAATAATGAAAAGCGAGAGTTGTTTGATTTTTGTTCTAATATTAATATGAAATAAGGGAAGGGTATAAGAGAAATATGATTATTAAGGGCATCCAAGTCTTTTTATAGAAAAAAGGGTATTGTATTAGTTTTTAAAAAGTTGGAATATTTTGACTTAGCTTTTGTTTGATTTGGGCATTTAGAAAATTCTCCCACAAGTGAGGTGCTCTTTCTGTCTTTGCAAATTCTTGCGAATGGGCCTTCCTTCTGATCCATTGGGAATTATCAAAAGGGAATAATACATAAATAAGTTATTTTAAAATATAAGTTTCAAAAGTAAAATCAAACTTTTATAATTACAAAAATCAGGTTTTAATTAGAATTAATTAATTAAATTAAAAAATTAAAAATATTTTAATAAATATATTGATTAACGTCATATATTGTATAATTTCAGGTCACAAAAACAAATATTTTAGGTCACAAATTTATTTCAAGTCACAAGTCTATTTATTAAGGTCACGAACTTATTTTTAGATGACAACTTTAATTTATTTTAGGCCACAACTTATAATTATTAGGTCACAACTGTAATTTATTTAAGATCACAACTTATAAATTTTTAGCAATTTTTTCGTCACATTTAATTTCAATGTCACAAATTTTAATGTAATCGATCTATAGTTATTTTTAGGTAGAGGTGTCAATCCGGGTGGTTCGGGCCGGGTCGACCCGCCAATAAAAAGCTCGGTAACGGCCCGCTTGAAAAAACCCCGCCCGCTGCGGGTTACGGGCCAGCCCGAAAATTTTGAACTACAACCCAGGCCCGTCTGCTGGCCCATGCGGGTCGCGATTTGTTCAGATTTAGCCCGTATGAATAAAAACATAGATTTTTCATATTTATAACAAATTTTTTGTCAAGTTTCTAAATACAAAATGATTAAAATGATAAATTCATATTTATACCATAAAATATTTACATAGAATTTAAAATTATAGTTTATGTTATATGAATTACTTCTAAATTTGCAAATTTAAATAAAATATAAACAAATAACAATTAAATGATAAATGTATTTCTAATTATTATTGTCAAAAAACATTATTTTTTTAGCTATTTGGGAGAAAAAAATAAGATTTTACTTTAAAAGTTGTATTAGAGTTTTTAGAAGAAGAGAGATTTTCAATGTTACCATATTTAATAAAAACAGTTTTTTATTTTTTTTATTTTTACGGGCCAGCGAGTTAACCGCGACCTGCGAAGGTTTGACCCACAAAACCCGCGGTTCACAACTTCTTGACCCGTGAACCGCCCGCACGAGTCATGGGTCGGCCCGCGGTCCCGGATTAATCCGGGCCGGTTTTCACGGATCTGGTCGGCCCGTCCGTCCGTCTTGACACCTCTATTTTTAGGTCACAATTTATCAAATTATTTGATCATCGAGTCTTTTAAATCATAATTATCAAATTATTAGATTATAATTGACTTATTAGGTCACAACATCTCACGACAATTGCCCACGTGACCATCTCACAGCAAACCAGTCTTCAACAACTATTGTCTCAGCCCCGTCGTTGCCAACGCTGCCACCATCACAACCCCTCCCCCTCCCCCTCCCCCCCAAAAAAAAAAAAAAACTACTGCTGTGAAAGAAAAAAATAAATAAATAAAAATAGTGCTTTAACCCCATTTAACACCTGCTGCATAGTAACAACCACTGCTTCTACCATCGCGGTCTCCACCACCACAAGCAAATCTACAAACCGTAGTAACCACCACTGCTACCCACGAGGGAAGCTAAATCCTTGTTTGCTCGATTAGATTTGAGCTGTAATGGTTTTAAAGGTATTTAAATTCCAAGATTATTTGGTTCTTCAAAAAAAGTGCTGCGTCCTGATCTTTCCTAGGCTGGAATCTAATGGGCTATCTTCAAAAACTAATAAAATTGATTCGTCAATCGAAGCAAACTTCCCCACTTCGTTGGAAAAAATACCCATGTCATTGTAAAAATATGTCGATTTGGAGTGGCAAGTAATAATATATCAGGAATCATACCGAGATGCATCAGTAATTAACGAGTTTTGTATACAGTTCCAAGCATTCCATATATCTGGAAATGATTCCAGACAACATTGGCAACATGAAATCACTAGGATCTTATTATTTCTCCATAATAGTAATCACCACCGCTGCCCACAGTGCCTCGTGAATATCACCATATCGAGGTGGCACCGTCCCTGCCTGTGGCGATCTTCATGATGTGTAGCCAAACGAAGGACGGGCGGTGGCTGTGATTTTGAGAGAACTTGTGGCCTGTTATTGTAAGAGAACTTTATGGAATGGGGAGAGAATAATTAGGGTTTGCGTGTTGTGGTGTATGGTATGGGATTGGAATAGGGTTTTGATAATTAATTTAATTTCATAATAATATTATTTTAATTTGTTAATTAATTAATTGTTAAAATTTTAATTATAACCTGACATTTGAATTTAAACATCTTTGACCATATATTTGAATTTGAATATTTAAAAATAGGGGTGATGTAATTTCCACTTATGAAAAGGGAAAATTACGTCTACCACCGTTTAAAATTAGCTTCAATAATGCTACACTCCCCTCACAAGTAATTGTAAGACTCACACCAGTGAAGTCGATGACAGTTCTGCCCTTGACTTAACATCAATATTACGCCCTGAATCTATCATATCTCTCGCAACCCTTTTCCCCGATGACGATTTCTAACCGGAGGAGAAAAACAACTGTGACAACGAGTTCTAACCGGAGGAGAAGGACAACGCAACTTAGAATTGACGAAATCCGTCTTCGTCTTCGTCCTCGCACTGGGTATATTTCTTTTGGATTTCGTTCTTCATTGATTTTATGATTTCAATGTCTAAATTTGGATGTCATTTTCCTTCAATTTCCTTCGTCTGTGCCTGATACGATCCGGACGAGTCATCGAAGGGCGAAGTCGAGCCATCGACAATATGACAGTGATCTACGTGCAAAACGGAGCAAGTTCCATGCTGGTGTCGAGCCGAGAAGAGGGACGGATCAAGCCAAATCAAGGAATCGAAGTTCTGAAGAAAAAAAAAGGAGCAGAAGTCATCTTACAGCCGTAAGAGTGGAAGTTACGGCCGTAACACAGTTATCGCAAATTTTGAGCAAAACCTTACTTACAGCCGTAAGTCCTGTCGTCACGGCCGTAAGTCTTAAGCAGAAGGTCATTTACAGCCGTAAATTAGTTCTTCACAGTTGTAACTCTAATTTGTCGGATTTTCGCGAATTTTGATTATTTTTCCATTTTTAATTATTTATTTCTATAATTTGGGCCCATTAACGGCTAGCCCTAGTTTTAGGTTTTCCCTATATTATTGACAATTTTCATTATTGTAAACAGTTTTTGAGTTATTGATTAAAATTGAGAGATAATTTTCTTGTTAAAGGTTGAGTTATTCACTTTCCTTGAACTTATCAAAGATCGGATCTTTGTGAGATTCACCCAACGAACTTATCAAGGAATTGACAACCCTTGTGGAGTTCACCAATCTTAGTTCTTCAATCCGCATCGTCATTAATTGCGTCGTGATTGTCGGGTCAAGGTTTTATCGTCGATCTATCTTTAATTCCATTATTTATTTCCTTGTGTTCTTTTTTATTTTCGTGTTTAATCTATCTTAGATCTTTTCTAGGTTTTTAATTGTGTTATTCGGCGTGTTTGTCGAGATTCCCCGATTGGGATCGCGTCATTTGATATCATAGCTTAGATCTATTTCAGATTCTTGCATTTCTTGCTATTTCTTGATTTTCTTGATTTTTTTTCATGTTCTTCGTGTCAGTCATAATTTTCTTCAGTTTGATCCATAAGAGTCGTCCCAAAAATTCAAAAGTGTTTCTCTTTTTCGTTTTTCGTCCAAATCCAGTTCTTTTTTTCTGTCATACTCGTAGTCCAATTCTCTGGAAAATTAAAAAAAAATCCGAAATTCCTAAATATTCTCCAAATATTCCGAATTTTCTTAATGTCCAAATTTTCTTGTTCTTGTTCGTGTCTTACCCTTTTTCCAACCCTTGATTGAGTTCTTGAATTGTTTCTTGATTAGTTCTTGAGTGAAATTTGAAGGGATAGAAGAGTGAAACACGAGTGAAAATATACGTGAGGAGAAATTTATTTTTGATAATAAAAATGTCTGATAGAGAGGGTTCCACATCTTCATCTTCTGTTGGAGACAGAAAACAACTCAGGGGTGTGAATAGAAAGAATGAACAGAGTAATGATGATATTGCAGCAATGAGGGCACAATTTGAAACGTTTGTGGATCAGATGGAGAATCGAGGTGCAGAACGTGAACAAAGACCTTGGGATCAATCTCATGATGGTTCTCGGGTTAGGAGAGGTAATAGGCGTGAGGCTGGTATGGATGATGAGGACATGTACAGTGAAAGTGGAAGTATATCTTTGGTGGGAAGTATGCGAAGGAGGGATAGAGGAGATATGTATGAGAGGAGGCATGATAGGGAGCGTCATGATGCTAGGAGGCATCGTGGGGGTAGAGATGTTGTTGATGACGACCTTGGGAAAATTAAAGTGAAAATACCATCATTCCAGGGTAGGAGTGATCCGGAGGCGTACCTGGATTGGGAGACAAAGGTCGAACGACTTTTTGATTGTAATAATTATTCGGAAAAGAAGAAGTTGAAATTAGCTTTGATTGAATTCACAGATTATGCCAATATTTGGTGGGATCAACTAGTGATGGGTAGGAGGAGGAACCTTGAGGAGCCGGTGGAGACTTGGGGTAAATTAAAGACCATAATGAGGAAGCGGTTTGTGCCGACTCATTATTATAGAGATATTTACCAGAGGCTACAGGGTATGACTCAGGAGTCGAGGAGTGTAGAAGATTATCACAAGGATATGGAGGTGGCGATGATTCAGGCTAATGTGGTGGAGGATCAGGAAGCTACGATGGCTAGGTTTCTGAGTAGGCTGAATAGAGATATTTCCAATGTCATTGAGCTGCAACATTATGTGGAGCTAGAGGATATGGTTCATATGCCCATGAAGGTGGAAAGACAACTAAGGCGAAAGGGGGTAACAAGACACTCATCATCTTATCCTACATCACAACTGAAGCAGGAACACAATGATGAACATAACCCGAAAGGGAAGGAGGAACCTACAACGAAAGGTAAAAATATTTTTGATTCTCAAACTACTCGGGATAGAAATATTAAGTGTTTTAAGTGCTTGGGTTCGGGTTATATAGCATCCCAGTGTCCAAATAGAAGGCTAATGATCTTGCGTGATAATGGCGAAATTGATTCCGAGGATGAATTTAAGGAAATGCCTAAGTTAGTGGATGTTGGGGCTAGTAGTAGTGATGAGGAAGGGTTGACTTATGCTGTTAAAGATTCACTTGTTAATCAGTGTGTCCTTAGTACTAGAGTCAGTGTGGATGAAAACGGTGAGCAAAGGGATAATCTCTTTCATACTAGATGCTTAGTGGGTAAAAAGGTTTGTGGTATGGTGATTGACGGGGGGAGTTGTACTAATGTGGTTAGTACAGTGTTGGTTGAAAATTTGGGCTTGAGCTTGATGAAACATTCAAACCCTTATAAATTGCAATGGCTGACCGAGTCGGGAGAAATTAAGGTAAATAAGCAGGTTAGGGTCAGTTTTTCCATTGGGGGTTATAAGGATGAGGTGGTTTGAGACGTCGTACCTATGCATTTTGGCCATATTTTGTTGGGGAGGCCATGGCAATATGATATGAGGGTAGTGCACAATGGGTTTAAGAATCAATATTCATTTGTGAAGGGTGGGAAGAAAATTACCCTTGTTCCATTATCTCCGAAAGAGGCTCAAGAGGATCAGTTAAAAACCAAATGTGAGTTTGAAAAAAGAAATAAAAGTGTTGAGGCCACTACCTCAGAAAAAAGGAGACGTTGTGAAAGTTGAAAGCAAGAGAGTTGAGGCCACGACCTCAGAAAAAGGAGAGAATGAGTGCAAAAAGAAAAAAGAGTCCACCCCCAAATTGAGTTTATTTGCACAAAGGTTGGTGTACAAGGATTCTTGCCTTGCACTTAACCAAGCAAAATATTCCCTCCCCAGTTCTATTAAATCTGTTTTACAGGGACATAAGTCAAACCATGAACTTAAGGCGGGGAAGAAATTCATTGGCAAAAATGAGCAGCCCAAAAGTCTAAAGGATCGCACGAAGCTTAAACATGATCATCAAGCCCAGAAAAGCAAGAGGAGTTTGAAAAGCCGACCAAAAATGGATTTGAGGTCGAATCCTTTTCAAGAGAGGGAGTATGATATGATCCGGACCAGGCATCGAAGGGTGAAGTCGAGCCATCAGTAATATGACAGTGATCTACGTGCAAAACGGAGCAAGTTCCATGTTGGGGTCGAGCCAAGAAGAGGGACGGATCAAGCTGAATCAAGGAACCGAAGTTCAGAAAAAAGGAGCAGAAGTCATCTTAAGGCCGTAAGAGTGGAAGTTATGACCGTAACACAGCTATCGCAAATTTTGAGCAGAACCTTACTTACAGCCGTAAGTCTTAAGCAGAAGGTCATTTATGACCGTAAATTAGTTCTTCACGGTCGTAACTCTAATTTGTCGGATTTTCGCGAATTTTGATTATTTTTCCATTTTTAATTATTTATTTCTATAATTTGGGCCCATTAGCGGCTAGCCCTAGTTTTAGGTGATTTTTCTCTATATTATTGACAATTTTCATTATTGTAAACAGTTATTGAGTTATTGATTAAAATTGAGAGAGGATTCTCTTGTTAAAGGTTGAGTTATTCCGTTTTCTGGAACTTATCAAAGATCAGATCCTTGTGGCATTCACCCAACGAACTTATCAAGGAATTGACAACCCTTGTGGCGTTCACCAATCTTGGTTCTTCAATCCGCATCGTCATTAATTGCATCGTGATTGTCGGGTCAAGGTTTTATCATCGATCTATCTTTAATTCCGTTATTTATTTCCTTGTGTTCTTGTTTATTTCGTGTTTAATCTGTCTTAGATCTTTCCTAGGTTTTTAATTGTGTTACTCGGCGTGTTTGTCGAGATTCCCCGATTGGGATCGCGTCAGTGCCCCTATTTCTTCAGTTCCTCCGGAGGGGATAAATGACCACACACGATCTGCAGTTGTCTGCGAAATAGGTAAAATTTTTGTGCAGCTTCGATCTCGTTCCTCTGTCTTCAATAATTTGCTGAATATAGCTTTAGATTTATGCATTTGGGTTTCTGCTGAATTTGAGTAGTGTGAATGCTAAGTATATGCTTTCAATTTATGCAATTGGGTTGGGTTTCTGCTGAATTTGAATAGTGTGAATGCTGAGTTTATGCTTTCGATTTATGCAATTGGGTTTCTACTGAATTTTAGTAGTGTGAAAGCTGAGTTTATATTTTCAATTTAGTTGATAATTAATAGTGTTCATCACAGCTCGAGGACCCAAGCCTGGAAGGGGATATTTCTGACATGGATAGATAACTAAATATAGGAAAAAAACCTTAAGAGGTAACGTTTGACATGATTGTTTTATACTTAATCGAACAACCACTTTGTCTCCCATTTATATTCCGATCTTAACGACTTTTGATAATCCTTTTCAAATAAAACCTGAATCAGTTTTAGCCTATTTAATCATAACCTGAATAGATAAGCAAATATTTACTCGTTTTCCAAAAACGCTTGAGTATATGTTTTACCTCTATTCAATGAATTGATTCTGGACCAAAATAATAATCACCAACAATATCCCTAACATAAGATATCACCTTTATAGTGCAAATTAAGACTTCCTATAGCTTAAACGTAAGGAACCTTCTCTATCTTACCGTGAGTCTTGGAGAAAACTTATAAGATAGGTAAAACCCACAAAGAAAGTTATCCATTCCAGAACTTCAACATTGTAATGGTAGATAGTATCTTATTATTACATGTTCCCTTTTTCTCCCACTCCGAAAAATGCAGATGTCTAGAAAATAGAAAATCATTTACATGCCCTTCATGTCTAATTTTTGTACCAACTACTACTTAATGAAAATACTCTTACATATAAGTAGAGTGCCATTCACATAAATAGTTGTGAAAATTGTCTCATCTTTCGCAACTCGTGAACTTTACTTTCATGGTCTTTTGTACAAACCCCTCAAGTTACACTTTTTTGATGATTTCCTCAAGATGTAGTTCAAGAAGCGTTGTCTACATCCATCTGTCAAACCTCATTTCTTACAAAGAACGACAATGGAGAAAAGATACAAGTAGAATTTTGCATGGCGATTGGAGGGAAGGGTTCCTCAAACCCATAGCCACAACCCTTGTACAAAAGGTCTCGACCTTCTTATCTACCCCCTCTTTTATCATCTTAAAGACTCATTGCACCCCATACGTTTGACTCCATTAGGTTCATTTACAAATATCCAAAACCTGTTGGAGTACAAGAAATCCAATTCCGAGTTCATGTTCACCTCCTATGATTTCAAGTCCATAACCTCTATCACTTCCCTAAATGAAGAAGAGTCATTCTCTTATTTTAATAGAGATAGTCCAGAAAGACTCTCTGTAGAATAAGTGTCTAGAAGGTGGTCTTAAAATACTCTCACTATAATTACTTATTGGAAGTTCATTTCCATTATGTCCAAATAGAGTTACTTCATTTCCTCCAACTACTTGGTTATATCCCTTATTTGGATCGACCTCCCCACTACCTCTCTAGGAACATCGAGAGGAGGCAGAATAATGATTACGACTTCAAATACAACATCTTGTTTGGCCTACCCACTGGGATCACTAGGTAAGAATAGTGGTTGAACTACTTACCCATTTTTCTTTCTAGGATCAGCCACCAATGATACTTACGGGCGATGTGGTTTCCAATAATCATATAAGAAGTATGTCTATGATCTATGTGACGAATGCTCATGGAGCGAAAGCGATGGCCATTGTACTTTCAAATTTTGAAAATAGGACTTTCTTCGATCTTGCTTGCTTGCAAGCGCCACTTGTAAATTTCATCAATAAAAACAATTGTATAAGTTCTCTTATTTGACATCTTAAATTTTTTACTTAAAGTGCACTTCATAGCTAGCAAATTCAATTTTGATATTAGGTCATTTTTACTTGGGAACAATTGCTTGACTTGTATATCTTCATTTTTCGAAATTCTAAATGATGATGTCCTATAGTGGAGCGAACTTACACTTGCAGATACAAACTGACTAAAATCAACAGCATTATCATGCGCTACATTCCAATTGCAAAGTTCATCTTGTGTGACTCCGCATCATTGTTGTCTGCTAATGGAGAATTACATTTGACTTCTACTTGGTTTTCAGTACCTTCTTTATTTCACCAACTTCTTGATTTTCCCCTTGTATTAGAAATACACATCTCTTCTCACAAAAGTATTCTTGATTTTCAACAATATCATTCAAAAAGGATTGCACACACAAAAGTTTCTCTACATACAAATACAAACCGTTTCACATTATTGTTACAATCAATGATGATCAGTGTAGCTAGAGTCTTATACATTATAGGGACACGAGTTGTCATCTCTATTTTGTATATCCTTGTACCAACCTTCAACAACTCTTTCACTTTTTTTTATATACAAGTCCTTATAAGAAATTTTTTTTGAAATAAGAACAAGTATTGTATTCCTTTTGTCGTCCCCCATATATTTCCATTTTCGCACATCTTCAAATAGACAACAAAGTAATATCCTTATTATATCTGGGAAGTCTATAACTGCAATTCAACATAATAATTTTAAAACTTCATCACATATCAAACTTCAATAAGTACTAATAACGAGATGTATATTGTTATGGATTCAGAAAACGATATGTAAGTCATTATGTACAGCAAAAAGTCAAACGCATGTTTACATTATAACAACTAATAGAATACTCAAACATGTTGATGTGTTCCGGACCCTCGACAATCGGAGTCATAGTAGGCTTGACGGAAAATTTTAAATATTCAAGCCAAAACAAGAATTCAACAGGTTCAACGAGTTTTGAAGATCAAACCGTATCGAAAATAACCAGAAAATTAAGCAGCAGGCCTTTTACGGCCGTAACCTTTGGAATTACGGCCGCAACGCAGTTATCGCAAATTTGAGCAGAACCTTCATTACGGCCGTAAAGAATATGGTCACGGCCGTAAGTCTTAAACAGAAAGTCATTTACGACCGTAAATGAGTTCTTCACGGCATTAAATCTAGTTTTCCGGATTTTCGGGGATTTTGATTATTTTTCCGTTTTTAATTATTTGTTTGCCTATTTTAGAATTTTAGTTTAATTAGAATTCTATTTTGAGTAAATTAGCGTCTAGGGTTTTTGTTTGTTTATTTATACGCCATTTTTATTCATTGTAATTCAGATTTCGATTTTGATATAAACAGTTTTTATTGAGGATTCAATAAAAGTTATAGGTGGATTCCTATGTTTTTCGAATTTATCAAGAATATTTCTTGTGGCGTTCAAATATCGAACTTATCAAATATTTGCTATAATATTTGTGGCGTTCAAATTAGAGACTTATCAAGGAGATTGGGCAAATCCTTGTGACATTTCGAAATTCGTGGTTCTTTATTCCGCATCGTCGAGCCATCGCGTCATGAATATCGGGTCATGATTCATCCGTCCAACCACAACCTGAGTTCGAAACTTTCCGGCATTTCTTCCGCACTTCGAATCTCATCATATGGTATCAGAGCTGGACTCTGAATTCAGGTTTTTCTATCCAGTTTGATTTTTATATTTATCATCGAGTCCCATAAAAATCATCCATATCTTGTTGAGTGTTTTGTTTTCAGTTTTTTGCATTCTTCTTGTTATTGAGTTTGTTGAGTCTTTAAATCCAGAAAATCGTTGCAAAAAAATTTCAAAAGTGTTTTTTTGCTTAATTTTTATCCAAATCCTGTTCCGTTTGTTTTTGTCGTGTTCGTTGTCGAATTTTCGGATTTATAAAAAAAAAATTAATTTTATTTATTTTATTTATTCCAAAAATTCATCCAAAAAAAAGAGTCCATTCAAGAACCACTTTCTTGAATTCCTTAATCCTTTGTTTATTGTTCTTTTCCATTTCATTCCACATAAATTCTATAATGTCCAATTTTCATGAAAAATATCTGTCTAGAAGGGGGAACGATAATAATAAAGATCGTATGTGGAGATTTTTGAATGATGTTTTGATAATGTTGGATAAACTAGATGAAAGGGAGAGGAAATTGAAAAAGGGGCGATCTCAAGTAAACCTTAGTGATGAGAGTCAATATAGGTGATGCGAACCCCTTTGGTGATTAAACCAAAAATTCCCACAACAATATTGTATCAACCCAAGAAAGCTAAAATAGGTAATAAATGAGAAATCTTGACCCAAGTTTAACCCAACCAAAATTCAAGGATTTACAAACCCTAGCCCAATGGAGAGATTAAGACAAATACCAAGACTTGTGGAATAAATATCAACAAATACACAAGAACAACTCTCAATATATAAGTTGAAATAAATTCCAAGAAAAGTTACAAGAAAAGAAAGGATTTACCTCTCTCAAATGCTCTCAATGGAGGCTTCAATGTTCATCCAAAAACTATCTAGGGTTTGGGCTTTACAAGGTATATACAAGAAAAGAAAAACAAAAGTTTGGTAAATTGCACAAAAAACCCCGTTTTTTTTACATTCGGAGGACTTTCGGTCGACCGAAATTACCTTTCGGTCTACCGAAATGGTAGTTTCGGTCGTACGTTGGTCAGCCGAAACTGCCTGCAGCTGAGCCTCAAAATCCTGCAGAGTTTCGGTCGACCGAAGGAAACTTTCAGTCGACCGAAAGTTCCTGTTCTTCCAAAATTAGGCAATTGACCTCGATCTTGATCTCTTCCATGGGAACTTGATTTTGGAGCTTGAAAATGAGTCCCGCCATCGACTCTTGGACCTCTTTAGCCTTGGATCTTGTCATGGGCCCCACCGGTATTCGGAAAGAGGATTGACCTGTTTGACTTTGACTCGATTGACTCCCTGGATTCTCATCATCCCCTCCCTCTTGAAAAGGATTCGACCTCGAATCTTCACCTGCATCAAAAGGGGATAAGTCAGAGATGTTAAAAGAAGCCGATACATTGTACTCACCAGGAAGATCGAGCTTATAGGCATTGTCGTTGATTTTCTCTAGGATTTGGAATGGGCCATCACCACGTGATTGTAATTTTGATTTTCTTTGAGTCGGGAACCGCTCCTTCCTCAAATGCAACCACACCCAATCACCGGCCTCAAATTTCATTCGTTTTCTACCTTTGTTGGCACTGGAGGCATATTGTTCATTCTTCTTCTCGATTTCTAGTTTGACTTTCTCGTGGAGAGATTTTACCAACTCCGCCTTTCTCTTCCCATCTAAACTACCTCTTTCATCAATAGGTAACGGAATCAAATCTAAAGGTGTTAGAGGGTTAAAACCATAAACAATCTCGAATGGAGAAAAAGAAGTAGTAGAATGAACACTTCGATTGTATGCAAATTCAACAAAAGGTAAACACTCTTCCCAATTCTTTAGGTTGCCCTTAAGGACGGTGCGAAGAAGTTGTGTTAAAGTTCTATTAACCACCTCAGTTTGGCCATCGATTTGGGGATGACAAGTTGTTGAAAACAAGAGTTTAGTTCCCAATTTCCCCCACAAGACCTTCCAAAAGTGACTAAGGAATTTAACGTCCCTATCCGACACAATGCTCCTAGGAACCCCATGGAGTCGTACTATTTCCCTAAAGAATAGGTCGGCGATATGAATGGCATCATCGGTTTTATGACAAGCAAGGAAATGGGCCATTTTACTAAACCTATCTACAACCACAAAAATGGAGTCACTACCTCTTTTCGACCTAGGCAATCCCAAAATGAAGTCCATAGAAATTTCCGTCCAAGGTTCACTAGGGACAGGTAGGGGTGTATATAATCCATGTGGTTCTACCTTAGACTTGGCCTTCCTACAAGTTATGCACCTAGAACAAATTCTCCCAACATCTCGACTCATTTTAGGCCAAAAGAAATGTTCTTGTAAAATTTCCAAGGTTCTCCTTACCCCAAAGTGACCAATTAATCCCCCGCCATGGGCCTCCCTTACCATCAACTCCCTCAATGAGCAATTTGGCACACAAAGTTTACCTTCCCGAAACAAAAACCCCTCATGCCTATAATACTTACCAAATCCAACCCTCTCACATGATATAAATATACTAGCAAAATCCGCATCATGCGCATACAAGTCCTTAATGCTCTCAAAACCCAACAATTTAGCACTCAAGGTAGTAATAAGAGCATACCTTCGAGAAAGGGCGTCGGCTACCACATTCTCCTTACCTTGTTTGTATTTGATGACATAGGGAAAAGTTTCCACGTACTCCACCCATTTGGCATACCTCTTGCTCAACTTCCCTTGCCCCTTAAGTGCTTCAATGACTCATGGTCGGTGTGGATGACGAACTCTCTAGGCCACAAATAGTGGTGCCATGTCTCTAACGATCTCACCAACGCATAGAGCTCCTTGTCATAGGTGGGTAGTTCAGGGCGGCTCCACTGAGCTTCTCGCTAAAGTAGACAATCGTCCTTTTCTCCTGCATCAAAACTGCTCCAATACCTGTACCTGAAGCATCACATTCAATCTCAAAAGTTTTATCAAAATTAGGCAAGGACAAAACCGGGGCGGTGCACAATTTGTTCTTTATTTCATTAAAGGCCTTTTCTTGCGCCTCCCCCCATTTAAACCCAACATGTTTTTTAACAACCTCGGTAAGTGGTGAAGCTAGTGTGCTAAAATCTTTGACAAAACGACGGTAAAAACTAGGCATCTCCTCCGGAAAGACATCCTCGAACTCCTGTAACAAAGAAGTAGCTAAAGTGGGGAGGGAAGTGTGAGGGTCATCAAGTGTAAGGAGGAACTCCTTATAGACCAACAAAAGAATTGAATGATTTTCTTTTAAAGCTCTTTCTACATCACCTCTACTCGCATAAAAATTCATTTTTTTCTCAATATCTTTTGCTCTCTTTCTTTTTTCTTGCATCCCCTCTTTTTTTTTTCACTACTTTTTTCCCCTTTTTTTTTCACTTTCGTTTTGCCCCTCACTCAACTCCATCTTTTTTTTTTCTTCTTTCTTTTTCCTCCTCCTCCTCCTTCTTGAGTTTCATTTGGTCCTTGTAAACTTCTTCCGGACTCAAAGGTAGGAGTGCCACGGGTTTTCCATTCATTTGGAAACTATACCGATTTTTCCTACCATCATGCAATACCCTCCTATCATATTGCCATGGTCTCCCCAATAAAATATGTGTAGCTTGCATGGGCACCACATCACAAAGTACTTGATCCTCATAGGTCCCTATGTTGAAAATAAGTAATACTTGCTTGCTTACTTTCAACTCACCATAATCACTCAACCATTGTAACTTATAAGGATTAGGATGTGGCATTAAAGGTAATCCCAACCTTTCAACCATACTAGTGCTAACTACATTGGTGCAACTCCCCCCATCAATGATGAGACTACACGCTTTGTCCTTCACAAGACACCTAGTATGGAAGATATTCTCCCTTTGCTTAGCCGCATCATCCACCTTAGCTTGGGTGTTGAGAGACCTAATGGTGACTAAAGACTTGGGTGGACTAACAATTCCCTCCACCTCTTCTTCCTCGTCATCACTATCTCCCCTACATGGCACCCCCTCTTCGTCCTCTTCATCTTCCGAGTACCACTCCCCATTTTTGATAATCATCACCCTATTGTTAGGGCACTCTCGAGCATAATGCCCCCGTCCTCTACACTTGAAGCATTCTATATCCCGACTCCTAGAAGTGGTAGGAACAACCTTTGATTTATCCTTGACGAAGCTAACTTCCTTCCCCTTGGAGGTTTCAATATTGTCCTTAAGTGGTACCTTATCAACCTTTTCACTCCCCCACTTAGACTTCCAATTGGAACTAGGACCTCCCAAGAATTTTTCTTGCCCCTTTCTTTTAAAGTGCTCCTTCTTCTTCAATTGAGCCTCCACTTTAATAGCCATGTGTACCAACTCCTCCATCTCAACATAATGGTGTAATTCAACCACATTGGAGATCTCCCTATTCAACCCACTCATAAATCGAGCCATAGTGGCTTCTCTATCCTCCTCTATGTCGGCCCTCATCAAAGCTTTTTCCAACTCCTTATAATAATCTTCAACACCCTTTGTTCCTTGAGTAAGGGTTTGTAGTCTTTGATAGAGTCCCCTATAGTAGTGACTTGGTACAAATCTTTTTCTCATAAGGCTTTTCAACTCATCCCAAGTATCCACACTACCCTCGAAATTCCTCCTCCTAGTGAGTAATAAATTATCCCACCAAGCTAAGGCATAGTCGGTAAACTCCACTACCGCTAACTTAACCTTTTTATCGTCGGAGTACCTATGACATTCAAAAATCAATTCCATCTTCCTCTCCCATTCCAAATAGGCATCCGGATCACTCTTCCCATGGAAAGAAGGAATTTTCATCTTAATACTACCAAGATTACCATCCACTCCATCCCTACCCCTAGGGTTCCTCCCATGACCTCGTCCTACTCCCCTCACATTCCTACCTCCTCTATTCCTACCCATGTTCCAATTTTGGTCACTACCCCCTTCACTCTCCAATTCATCATCATCAACATCATCATATTCATACTCATCTCTAGGCCTTCTCCTATCACCCCTCCTAACATTATCATCTCTTGGGGGTGGAACTTCCCTCCTAGTCTCCAACCTTGCTAATCTACCTTCCAACCTTCCCCCCATATCCGCCATAGTAACTGTGAGAGCTTGTATCATATCCCTCAACTCTTGAGTTTATGCATTAGAATCTTGTCCACTCGAAGTATGTGCATGAGCCATGGAGTGTAAGTGTGCAAATGTCCTCACAAATTATGTTCGCTCGTGTTTCACTCAATTAGGCTTTTTCCCTCTAATGAGCTCACCACTCTTGCCTTTTACCACTCTACACTTTCTTACTCAAACTTTTCAAGGAACGTAATTCAACTAAATTGAGAATTTAATTCTTGTGCAGCACAAATTCCACAAACAACAAAGGAAGCAAATGAAGGATTGACACAATAGCAAGTAGAATTTAGTTGCTTGCTATTATACAAGGAAGTAAGGAATTGAACTAGACCAATAAGATTTTCAAGGGTATAGTCACAATAACTTGTTGTAAGACACAAGGAATTCAATTAGGAATGTGTTTGGTAGTTGAATGGTAGGTTTCAATATGAAGACACTCTTTGAAACATTTTATCAAACACTTAGGATGCAAGCTTTGAATAGTTTGGAATTTTCAAGTGTTTGTTCAAATGTATCCCCAATAACTTTCAAATTGATGATAACAACAATGCCCAATATGTAGGAATCATGAAATTTTCATGGGCACTAATTTTCCCCAATTTTTTTTGTAATTTTCGTTTTTTTTTTTTTTTTTTTTTTTTTTTTGACTATCAAGAACAACACAATAAATGTAAAGATAGGAATACCAATTTTAGAGCCAAGCTCTGATACCAAATGATGCGAACCCCTTTGGTGATTAAACCAAAAATTCCCACAACAATATTGTATCAACCCAAGAAAGCTAAAATATGTAATAAATGAGAAATCTTGACCCAAGTTTAACCCAACCAAAATTCAAGGATTTACAAACCCTAGCCCAATAGAGAGATTAAGACAAATACCAAGACTTGTGGAATAAATATCAACAAATACACAAGAACAACTCTCAATATATAAGTTGAAATAAATTCCAAGAAAAGTTACAAGAAAAGAAAGGATTTACCTCTCTCAAATGCTCTCAATGGAGGCTTCAATGTTCATCCAAAAACTATCTAGGGTTTGGGCTTTACAAGGTATATACAAGAAAAGAAAAACAAAAGTTTGGTAAATTGCACAAAAAACCCCGTTTTTTTTTTTACTTTCGGAGGACTTTCGGTCGACTGAAATGGTAGTTTCGGTCGTACGTTGGTCAGCCGAAACTGCCTGCAGCTGAGCCTCAAAATCCTGCAGAGTTTCGGTCGACCGAAGGAAACTTTCGGTCGACCGAAAGTTCCTGTTCTTCCAAAATTAGGCAATTGACCTCGATCTTGATCTCTTCCATGGGAACTTGATTTCGGAGCTTGAAAATGAGTCCCGCCATCGACTCTTGGACCTCTTTAGCCTTGGATCTTGTCATGGGCCCCACCGGTATTCGGAAAGAGGATTGACCTGTTTGACTTTGACTCGATTGACTCCCTGGATTCTCATCAATAGGAGTTATCATAAACCTAGGGATGAAATTGGAGTTAAGAGAGGAGCCGAGATTGATCTAAAAGCAATTTTGAAAATTCAAAAAGAAATTTATGAAGAAAGATTGAGGTGTGAACGGGAGGCAGAAAGAAAATATTTAACTAAATTGAGAAAGAAGGAGAAACGAAAGGCGGTGATTAAATGGCTAGAAGAGAGTGAAAATCATGTTGAGCCTCGGGATATGAAAGTTGAAAAGAAGGAGGGAGGCTTGAGATATGAATTAGTTGAAGAGACCCCGAACTTTGTGGTAGGAGTTGAAAATGTGGAGTTAGGTGAACAAACTCCAAAATTTGATGAGGAATTAGAAGTTGGGGTAGAAGTTCAAAATTTGGGTTTTGAATTGGTAGATCCACATTTGGAGAGTGATGAGGTAGTGTACGAACATGGTGATACGAATGTGGAGGTAGAAGATGTGGTTGAATTTGAAAGAAAAAAATTTGAAGAGGTGGATGAGCTAGAAAATCTTGAGTTAGAGGAAGTAACCGAGCTTGAGAGAAAAGAGATAGAGGGGGGTGAGCAAGAAGTTGCAAAAGGAGAATAAGGTGAAGAGAAGGGCCTCGTGGTTCAAAAGGTGGAATTGACGGTGATAATCCATGAATACAAGGATCCATACCTTGTACCTCATGAACCTAACGTTTCCCTCCCCGATTTATATAATTTTGTCTTGCAGGTTAAAGGTACTTGGAAATTTGGGCAACACCACCAACGCCCACAGGAGTTTCTATTTCAATTTATTCATGTAACCCAAGTTACAGGATACTATTGGTCATCCCTCTAGCATGGAAGCAATAATTTTCCATTTGATCCAGAAGGTGAAGTGAAACAACAGGAGCAAAGCTATGATTCGGAACGAATCATCCTAAAGAAGGAGGGTATGATGTGTTCCGGACCCTCGACAATCAGAGTCATAGCAGGCTTGACGGGAAAATTTAAATATTCAAGTCAAAACAAGAATTCAACAGGTTTGACGAGCTTTGAAGATCAAACCGTATCGAAAAGAACCAGAAAATTAAGCTGCAGGCCTTTTACGGCCGTAACCTTTGGAATTACGGCCGTAACGCAGTTATCGTAAATTTGAGCAGAACCTTCATTACGGCCGTAAAGAATATGGTCACGGCCGTAAGTCTTAAACAGAACGTCATTTACGGCCGTAAATGAGTTCATCACGGCATTAAATCTAATTTTCCGAATTTTTGAGGATTTTGATTATTTTTCCGTTTTTAATTATTTGTTTGCCTATTTTAGAATTTTAGTCTAATTAGAATTCTATTTTGAGTAAATTAGAGTCAAGGGTTTTTGTTTGTTTATTTATACGGTTTTACTATTCATTGTAATTCAGATTTCGGTTTTGATATAAACAGTTTTTATTGAGAATTCAATAAAAATTATAGGTGGATTCCTATATTTTTCGAACTTATCAAGAATATCTCTTGTGGTATTCAAATATCGAACTTATCAAATATTTGTTAGAATATTTGTGGCGTTCAAATCAGAGACTTATCAAGGAGATTGGGCAAATCCTTATGGCGTTTCGAAAGTCATGGTTCTTTATTCCGCATCGTCAAGCCATCGCGTCGTGAATATCGGGTCATGATTCATCCGTCCAATCACAACCTGAGTTCGGAACTTTCCGACGTTTCTTCCGCGCTTTGAATCTCATCACATGTGTTTCCCAACACACATTTCACTTCAATTAATAAAAATAAGTGTTAATAATAAGACATATTGGGAAGCAACCCATATCAAAGCTGTAATCCAATGATAAAATGAATTCAAAATCATTATTGACAACTTTACATAATAAAAACACATAGAACAACATGAAGAAATGATTCTTGATAATTTATATATTACCTATAACAGTCCCTTAAATGGGAGAAACTTTTTTGGACCCTTTTAACATTGATGAATTTTTATAATTATACATTAATCATTACTTCATTATTATTATTATTATTATTATTATTATTATTATTATTATTATTATTATTATTATTATATACGATTTTTTATTCATTTTTATTATTATACGCAATTTGTTAAGCATAACTTTAATTTTCTTTCTACGTACTTTTAAAAAAGGATCCGATACGATTATAACTCCCACAGAAAATGAAAAGGTATGACTTTGATTTAATTTTCTTTCTACGTATATATAAGAATGAATCCAATTATAGTATCATTTGATTCTCAATAACATACCCCAAAGAAAATGAATATGCATAAGTTTTTGTTTCTGTCCCTTTCATCTCAAAATTTCCGTCATTTTTCTTGATTGTAAGATGGATTATTGAATTTTTTTTACTATATCTTTTTTTTTAATTCATTTTTCTTTTAATTTGGACTGTAATTTCATTTGTAATACTATACCTTTGGTATTTTTATGAATTTTCAAGTTTTACGATGAGCTCATCATTATGAATTTTTTTTAGTAGGTTGTTCTTATTAGTTGGGCCAAAAGGTCAGGAAGAAATTAAGTTATATTGGTCATGATATTAATGTAAGACTCCCAATCTCTATATTTTTCTTATATATATATATATATATATATATATATATATATATATATATATATATATATATATATTAATTGCATTTCTTTAATATTTAGTTGAAATTCAAATTATGTGGATACTATTTTTGATGAATCTTTGATTTTAAAGTGATTCGATTTGGAAATCTTAATAATAGAGGTGTGATATTTGATATCATATTTTTTGACATAATAATATTAATCTGGTGAGTTGAGTAATCAGATTTACTATTGAAGGATTTGATATCTCAAGTAATATTTATGTTTTTCACTCAATTTACTTATTTTGCTATATAATTAAGCTACACGAGATAATACTTAATAAATATTATATACCATCAAAAGTCTCAAATTTGTTTGTCCACGTGTTTACAAGATTAAGTAATTAATGATCAGAAAGATTTTCAGAATGCAACAAAACATGAATGCCGATTTTGTAATTTTCGAATTTGCTAATTATTGCAAGATTTGTTAGCTAAACTCAAATGTTCATTGCTTGTATCAAAATATCTCAAGGACACATGTCTCAATTATTACATTGCATGGCGATACCACTCTTGTAACATTTTTTTTTCCTCAAATTTTTATGCAAAGCTCTTGTCAAGTATTCTTGATGTCTAAACGCAAGTTCTGTATTGTCATGCATCTTCTAATGATCTTTTGTTCTATACCTACTGAATATAATATAGAATTTTATGTGACTTGGTATAGATCGATTGATGAATCTCATTATTGCTGGTGGCAAGAGTCTTATAATTATAGAAGCTGTAAAAGAGGGGATGAGAGCTAGAATTTTGAAAGGCATATTTTTACTTTTCCTCTCTATTCAATAACTTGACAATCAAGATTCTCCTTATTAATTGATCTGCATTATTAGTTCATTGGATCATTTTGATTGTCTGATATATATAGTTGGTTTATATCTTTTATTTAATGACTAAAAATCCATGTTAACTAGTGAATCATTCAAAGAAGACGACTGGAAATTGTTCCAATTGTTGCTTACTTTTTTTTTTCAAAACACAATAGCTATTCAAGATATATCAATTCAGCAGAAAGAGTTAAGGGATTTGCCACTCAATTCAATATCCCTTCAAGACAAGTTTCTAGAACTGTTGTTCCAGGAGAATGTAATGGACTTGATCATGAGTTTTACCATAGCATGCTGGCAATCTTCGCCGTCAAGATAACCCTTTTTTACTTGAGACTCTTTTTTTTTTTCTTTTTTTCTTTTTTTTTACATATTTAAGGGTCAAGAACCAGATTTAATTACTAAGATGTATATGAATTTGAGTTGAATAGAGAGAAATCCACTGAAATAGATACAAGAATGACTGTTTCGGGCTTTTAGTGCCTTTTGGAATAAAAATAGAATTTGAGATAATCAACATTGTTAAATAAAAAATTATAACATTAATTAAGTATTAAATTAGGAAATATAAAATACTAATAATGGCATATGAGATTTTTAGGTGGCGTTCTGTTTGTATTTTATTTTGTATTTTATTTTCGAAAATGTTTTGTATTTCCTGTTTTCATTTTTGTTTTCAAATTTGCTGAAAACGCGTTTGGTTTGTCATTTCTGAAAACTGTTTTTGAAAATGAAAAGCTGGAAAACACGTTCTGTTTGAAATTTTGCAGAATACTACTTAAACTATTTTTAATTAATTTGCTTGCAGAATATTACTAATTCAAACTCAAATTTCCTTTCACAATACACTGAAAACATGGTTACATGCAACACACTAATGTGAGCATTAAGAGTCTATATTAACACAGCTTGGTCAGGTTTGGGATTTGAAAAAGCTCTACTTCTATTAAAATTCAGAAAATGCAAATTCTTTCAAAACCACCAGAATCCATTTATCAGTGCATTTTTTGAAATATAATAATAAGAATTCTCACTTAATTTTTTTTTGTAATGTTGATATCGAATTCAATAAAACTTTATTTAAACTTAGTTCCAAATTAGGATAATTCTAAAAAAAAAAAAAATATTTAGGCTTAGTTCCAAGTTAGGATAATTCTAAAAAAAATAATAATAAAAAAAAAACTTTATATTAAGCTTAGTTCTAAGTTAAGATAATTCCTTAAAAAAAAAAAAAATCCTGAAATGCGTTTTCCGCGTTTTGGACATTTTTTGTCGAAATACACACAAAACGTCCAAAACGAGGTTTTGAACGTTTTGCGTTTTGTGTACAAATTTTTTTTTTGTTTTCCAAAATACATTTTCGAAAATGGTAAATAAAACGCGTTTTTACCGTTTTCGAAAATAAAAACAGAAAACGACCTCAAAACAGTAAAAAGAACAGGGACTTCGTTTTTTAGTTAATGTAATTGGAAATGATGGACTATACTAAATTATATATAAATGATAAATGAAGGCATTTAAGAATTAAATTGTAACTTTAATTATAATATTTTTTAGGATACTTATTTTGAAAAATATTGTTTGATATTTATTTTCATTGTGCAAAGGACTAAAATACTAATACTCTACTCTTTATTTTATTCGATATTCATTAATTATTATGTGTATGTTTTGCATGGTTAACATTTCAAATAAAATCTCAATTCATGTTTAATTGATCCAAACCCTTCGTAAATAAATTTAACTTGTTTTTATAGTTTTACACACACACACACACACACATTCAAGAAAAATATAATATGTTTCCATCCCTGAGATATATTTCATATTTGCATAATATTCTATTTCAATTCTAATTTCAATTATTTTTCAATTCTTTCAATATTTTACATGAATAAATGTATCGTCATTTTGTTCTCAAGTAGTACACGAACTCAAAAAAGATATGATTTTATAAAAATAAATTGTTTAATATTTGAATAATACATCTCACAATAATATTACAAAATCACGTGCATCACACGCATTTCATTTTAGTGGAAAAAAAAGTAGTCTAAATATTGAGAATTTGAAATACCTTATGTTCTTCTCCATATACCCAACAAGAATATTTTAAGCTTGAATTGCTAACTTCAACCAAATGAGTGGTTCAAGGAATAACAGTGTAGATTTCATGGTTTCATGAAGTAGAGAAGATGATGATAAGAAAAATCCAAGGAAAACTTGTATAGAGAAGTCGAAATGTCGACTGTAAAAGAAAGGGGAGCCAAAATTAAATTATGGCAAAGTGAGAATTGAAATGATAATTAGGGCAGTAAAGTCTTTTTACATTGAAGGACATTTTAGTAATTTAAAATTTTAATTTTTCATTTCTTATTTCTTATGCTTTCTAGATAAGTTTTTAGTTTGGCTGGGCATATTAAATGACTTCCACAATGAATAGGATTGATTACTCCATAATGATTGTCCCCAGGGCACATCTCCAAGTGGCAAAGGGGATGGGTGGTAAGTGCTCAGCGCAGCTGTGTGCTTGGTTCGATTCCCCGCAAGGTGGAATTGGCCTTGTGGCAAGCGGGAGTTATTGAGCGTTTCTCATGCTTACCATAAGCCCTTCCACCCTGGCTCCTTGGAGGCATAACCTGGATTTACCTTCCCGAACCAATGACCTTGGGCGTGGTCGGTTCGGGCCCTCAGGGTGTGGGCTACACCTTTTTTTTTTCTTTTTTTGATTACTCCATAATGATTATTAAAAAATTATTTATTTATATTTTGAAGTGAGTAACCTTTTTTTTTTTTTTTAATTTGTTATTTTACCTAAAAAGTACCAAAAAAGTCGGAAACAAAATTAATTTAAAGAATGACCAACATGAAATTAATTTACTAGCTTTTGTAATTACTTATTGGTGATTCAAATAAACTAAAGAGAAGCTATTTATTCATTTTCCTTGTTACCCTTCAGTTACTAATTCAATACCTATGAAACTTTATTTCACTGAGGTACCACATCAGATGCTGACATAATTTTGTACTATGAATTGGGCACGGGCAGCGCGAAGGCCTGCTTCAATTACCACAAATTATGTTCTAGGCTCGACCACTTGGGTCGACACTCCTCCAAAGTGCAATGGAAGTCATCAACTTAAGCCTTCTCGGTGCAAGTATTTGACAGAATTTGCAATTAAGAGCTTGTTTAGTAATGTAATTTTTTATTTTATTTTATATGGACGTGTGATTTAAAAATGTTTAAAAAGTAAAAAACTGTGGACTTGACTAAAAATTGATTGTTAAAATTGAATTTGAAAAGTTGTGGAAAATTTTATTTTACCAAACAAGCTCTAAATCACTTGAATGTCGATACAATTTGGTCTAAACTGTATCATTATGAAATCACAGCACATGATTCAAACTAGTTGACCTTATTCACCTTTTCCCAGCACAACAACATATATAAAATACATTGCAACTAAATGTATCCATTTCTCTTTCTGATGCTAAGCTGAGGATGCAAAGATGGATTCGAGTGCCTTAACAGGACGAAACATGCGAATCAATTCAAAATCCCTTTCATATTTATGCAAGTTAAGATGCCAGGGTCATGCTAGGACAGTTATCAACTGTGCAGGCCAAGATGTCTCTATAATCCCTGGATATCCTGAAAGAATCGTAAACTTTACCGTCTCTGCTTTTTTTGTACTCGAACAACAGGTTTGAATGGTCGAACGCTGTCAGTTTCACGAACCCATAATCGAAATCTCGATAAATACTCCAATTTGGTTGCATGGTTATAAACTCAGAAAGGCTTGCTCCTCCTCCCCCAACAACCACGTGTATCGTTCCGTTTAAGGGGCCCTTGTAGAACTTCTTCTCCTTATTTGTACAGATGTTCTGCAGAAAGAAAAAGGAATTGTCAATACATCACTTTTTTTTTGTTGAATTTAGCTGATGATATAATTACACAAGACGAGACTAATCAATTGAATTCAAAAGGCTGTTGCATACATTACCTGGTAAACAGGACAAGTCCTTTCATAACTATGAACGTGTCCATACATGGCTATATCGACTTTATACTTCTGCCAAAGTTTTTGAAGGTCTCTCCCCATTGGTTCCCCAAAAGATCCTTCATACGCATAGAAACCATTTGAAGAATAACCCAAAACCCGATGTGCGAGGAATATCAGCCAAGGTTGCTTTTGTCTATTGACAGATGCCAAACAGCGCTCGATGAATTTATATTGCTCTGTTCCCTCTCTCCAGTCATGTTCTGTGTCGGCTATGCAGAAGCGGAACATTCCATAGTCGGTTGAATACCTGAAAGAATAATAAGACAGTAATACTCAAATATCTTCATTCTTACTGTTGAAATGTTGAATTAATATTGTAAGGACCAAGATAGTTGTTTAGAATAGTGCAGGGACTAGTAGGCAATTATGTGTTTTAGGTTTTCTATTTATACCTTACTTTGTAACACTTTCATTATCAAGAAATACAATTATACTTTCATCTTTATATTTCAACATGGTATCAGAGCGAAAATCGATCTTGGTCCTGGTTTGAGAGTTCCGGTCTCCGGCGAGCGGCGGCACAGCCGCTCGTCCGGCCAAGTTATTTATATTTTATTTTATTTTATTTTTGTCAATCTTCTTCCTCCTTCAGCTCTTGCTCTCTGTTTGTATCTCAACCTTTAAGAGAAATCTGAAATTTCAACTTACCGGTGTAACTGTGGTGGTTGTGTTGTGTTGTGTTGGATGTGTGGCTGCTGTGTGTGCTGCGAAGAAGATGGTGGCGGCGTCGGAATGGCTGGGAAAGTATGGCAGCAGACTGGAATCGCGCCGGAATGGCCGGGTCAGCGTCGGAATGGCTGGGTCGGTCGGTAGCTATGTGAATCCCCGGTGGTAGAAATGAGGGCTGACTGCTGCTGCCGGCGGTAGCTTACTGCTGAGCAGCAGTAAGCTGAGAGGAAAGCAGCTTGCTGCTGGTTCTGGAACGGAGAAGCAGCCTGCTGGAGCTTGAAGCTGCTGCTGGACTGTGAGGAGTGCAGCTGCTGAGAAGCTACACGCTGCTGGAGGTTGCCAACTGCAGGCTATTGTCAAAGGAGAGAGAGAACGCAGCTTACTGCTGCTATTTGCGGGAGAGAAAGAGAGGGATGCCGACTGTGTTGGAGAGAAAAAAAAAAAAAAATTCCGGCAATCCGGCGCGCCGGCGATGGCGGCGCCTCCGGCGATGGAGTGTAGGTTTGGGATTTGTGAATCTGGAGTTTAGGGTTAGGGTTTGTGAAGATGAGAATGTTGCTGCAGATTATTTGGTTTGGGCCTTGCATATGGGCTTTTATGGATTGGAAAGATTGGGTTATTTATTGGTCTTGGTTTGGACCATTATTGGGCTATCACATGATAGTTTTCAAGTTTCAGGATTTTTACATCTTAATCTTATATTTTCCAATAGTTTTATCCAGCTCCTCAATCTTCTCAAAAGTGCAAGTTGGTCCTTTAACTTTTCAAATATTACATTTCAACCCTTCAACTTCCAAAATTCACAATTCAGTCCATTATCTTTTTATTTTATCAGTTTTAGTCCCTCTACTTTCTGGAAGTTCATTTTCAATCCTGAACTTTCAATATTTTCATTTTGGTCCTTGATTTTTCAGAATTTGCATTTCAGTCCCTGATCTTTCATTTTGTGCAATTCAGCCCCTAGCTTTTCAATTTCACTATCTTTCTTGGTGTCTTTTTATTAGCCTTTTATTCGTAAGATCAGTTCCTTTATTAGGTCGACCTGGTGATCGCCTCTTGACTGGTTTACGTCTCTTTATGTTGGCTTTCCTTTGTGTCCGGAGTAAGGATTTTCCGTTGTTTACGGGTTGTGGATTTTAATGTATCCAAGTTGATCCTTCGTTATGGCATCGTCCAAGAAGACTATTGAAATTGGAAGAAGGGGGAGCACTTTGTTATTTACTTGAAGTTGTTGTTCAAATTTGTTGTTTACATTATTTTCAAGTTGATGTTTATCTATGCATCAACTTGAGGGGGAGTGTTGAAATGTTGAATTAATATTGTAAGGATCAAGATAGTTGTTTAGAATAGTGTAGGGACTAGTAGGCAATTATGTGTTTTAGGTTTTCTATTTATACCTTACTTTGTAACACTTTCATTATCAAGAAATACAATTATACTTTCATCTTTATATTTCAACACTTACATCTCTCCAACTATAAGACTTGATATTGCACAAGAGATTAATTGTTAAGAATTAGTTTCTCTCCTCTTACATAATTCTTCACTTAAGTAGGTTGTGCTCTACGTCTCACCTAAGATCGCAGTCTATCCTAGACCATCCTTAACTGGGGCGATAAATAAAGAACCAATGCAAAGCCGTCTAATTATTTTCAGAACTATATTAATCGTCACATCCAGCTCAGTTTACTTAAGCATCCAACAGCTTTATTGATGCATAAACCGTATTTTCACGAGTTCTTGAAAAATAAAATTAATCTAAAAAGGAAGTTCGTACCAGAATTTAGCTCGATTTTCAGCAGGAACAAAAAACATAGTTTCAGCCAAGACACCACATTCTCCGCCTGAATCCATGTTCCCATAGAATGACCCTGTCCCAGGCCAGTCTCGCTCATGGTTGCCACTGCAAAGATGAACATCAAGCAAAATTAAAACTGTTGGAGACTAAATTTAAATAAAAGGTGGGTTCAAGTCTCACTGCCCTTTGACGAATATATGCACTGACGTTCACATGAGGGCATGTAACTAAATTTCACTAAATAAATTTGTCCCCTCTTTAATAGCTAAGTTACCAGATTAGGTGGTTCAACTAAAGCATATGCATTAAAGTTTCGTAAATCAGCAATGGACCTCGCAATCATGTAAGGTACACTTGAAGCGATTGGCTCAATCTGAGAAGTAAACTGATCCCACTGTGAAACATATCCATTGGCATAACAGATATCTCCGATGTGGAAGACAATATCAATGTTCTTCAAGTCATTGATAAGTTGCTTGGTAGTGTTAAGGGAGCCACGTTGAAAATTATTGTACTCATTGGAGCCATCGTATTCATCCTGCATACACAAAGTGATAACGAAAGACCATAAATACATTACAAGAATGTGACAAGCCTTCTGGATTAAGACTCCAACATTTGCCAGACCAACGAAGTACTAAAACCTGAAGCTACATATTTGTCAATAGAGCTCAAGATAACAGATCCCTTACCTCAAAAATGTTAATATATAGTTTATAAACTATTCATTAAATAATTAGAAATGATGAAATACAATACTTTTTTTTTGCTCAAGTATTAACTGAATCATAACTATTATCCCCAAGAAATAGTGTGTGCATATAGCATGGTTATAATTCAGCCAAAGAATTCAAACCTTTCCCATGTCACCAAAAATGACAATTCGTTGTAATGAGTTTTGACCGGGATAAGGAGATGCTTTGAATTGGTAAGTCTGAGTCCATATGTATGTACCATTGAACAACTTATGCCCCAATTTGTAGGTGTACCTGCCAAATCAATATGCTGCTTTGTTAAATTTTGACTCCCATGATCTCAACATGTTTGAATCTTGAAAAGAGGTGAGAAGAAGAAATCAAATATATATAAATCATTTTCGTTTGCTTGCTTAGAAAAATTAAGGGGAAACCCAATTGGTGGGAGAGAACTTTAATATTTTTTTTGCATTATCTGTTGTGTTCTATGTTTCTTAATTTTTTACTGTATTTGACAAATCTGAAATTCATCCTTAATGGAAAACCACATTTCTCCTTCATTCTTTATTTTTCCCTAGCTAAAGTTATATAAAGATGAGGTGAGGTGAGGTGAGAGGAGCCCCCAAAAAAAAAAAAAAAAAATCAGTTTTTCTGAAAAATCGACCAAAGTATAAGTTGAGGATTCAACGTACAATGAATTGGGCCATAACTCCTTGAGAAAACCGGTATGAATGAATCCAGGATCGCGCCATCCAACAGTTCTAGCTGGTGCACCTGAAAATCACATTTTTTGTTGTTTTCAGTTGATGAGTTGAAAGATTGAAATTCTAGCTATATTCAGTTATGAACAAAGAGTTATCGAATGAAAAGAATATAAAAGAAACAAATTAGAGGTCTCATTACTTACCACACATGCTATTACGATCAAAAGTTAGTGTAACAGCTGGAGAACGTTTTTGTTCTTCACCTTTTGGACCCCATTCAACAAAAGGCCCTGCCTCGCTAATACCATATCCGCTTGTCCAAGTTACAGTCATCTGAGATTCAATTCCAAAAATAAGTCATTTCTTCAACTTGCCAACAAGGCATGAAGAGGATTTTGAGAATGTGTATGGATCTCTAACAAATTAAATTCTATGGCAGTGTTATTGAACAAAAAAGATATTTACAAAGAAAAAGGAAACCAGAGGTGATCATAAGGTCATTATAATAGCAGAGCAAACAAACTCACTTCATTCCAAGTTTTTCCTTGTGCTAAGCGTGGGTATACTGGTGCCTTTGGATTAGCAAATGTAACTGTATTTGACAATGCCACCAACTTCGGCTGTCGAGAATGAAAAGGGTCCGTGTCAAAACATAATTTTCCACAAATAACATCCAAGAAATGTTTTCAAGAGTAAACCTAGATACAAGCAAGATAATCAAAGGGAGCTGTAGATTTGACCAAAAAAATTAAAGAAATGCTAGAACAAAATACCAAGCATATGAACTAAGTAAATTGTGAAAAGCAAAGAATTCATTAGCTTTTCCTTCAAAGGCTCATTTTGATTGCATGTGAAACAATCAATTTTCTGTCATTGGAAAAATTGGAAAGTAGAAAAGGAAAATATTTGATTGAGTTTCAAGTAAATTTAAATCATCTGATCTGATACTTTAACTCAATCAACTTTGTGAGAATTCATGTTAATGCTACTCTGACAAAGTTCTATGTTGGCTAGTGGCTACAAATCAACCAGCTTTGAAAGATAGAAATCAAGAACATAAAACCACTTTCAGGTTTACCTAGTATCCTGACTGATTTTGAGGAGAGAGGAGATTTATTTCAGTAGAATATTGGAGACAGTTTCGTATTTCAAAATTTGAATCAATAATAAACTAATTGCAATTTTTCCAAGGCAAGACAACAATTATGCAAATGTATAATAATGCCAATCGAAAGAGTTTAACTAGGAGCTATGTGAATTCTAAGTTACAGTAAGTCAGCTAAAAGGTGCATACTTTTGAAACTCCACCAGAAAATAAACCAAACGAAAATTCGGATCTCTGGTTAATCAACTGAAACCTCAAAGATCCTTTTCCCATATTTTTATAATTCGGGCTGGAGTAGTTTGCAAACTGATACTGCAAGGAAAAAGAAAAAAATATTAAATTAAAATCCTCTTTTTACATTTGATAAAAAACAGGCCCTCTCATTGAATTGAAGTCATGGGACGATAGGATGGGCCAAACCTTTACAGGTGCAGAACACAAAAATGGTGTGCCCATTCGTGGATTTTCAGGGAGGCAGGTAGATGAGCTAAACAGAAATTCTTAAAGTTAGCTTCACGTCATCACAATTCACAATATACAATAAATATAAGCTGCGGAAGAACCGTTCAGAGCTAACTTGAGGTAGAGCTTCTGAAAACTAAGATGACAAAAATTAATGAAAAAAAAAAAAGAAAAAAAAAATAAAATTATTGCATCTACTCTACCTAAAATTAGATGGAGAAAATACTCCAATCCAATCATCATTTGATGGCCTTGGGTTCTTATATTCCAAAGTCACCCATTCTTTGTTTTGCTCCTGAAGCACAGATGAAAGGTTCGCTAATTTAGAACATTTATATAAATTTTCAGCTTCCAAAATTGCAGCACAATTAAGCCCCCTGTTTGATTTTTTTTTTTTTTTTCACATACTCATTTTCAACCACACATTCACACAATAAAATATTCTACACATAAAAATAAAAATAAAAATAAAAAATAAAAAATAAAAAAAAAATTCCATACTTTACAACCACATATTCTCCAAAAAATCATTATTCAAAAAACAAGTTTCTCTTTAGAATGTGTATCAAACAGGGGCTATCTAGTGTCAGATACTATTGTGCATATTTTATAGCATTTAACCAATTTCTTGTTAAATTGAAGAGGCTTGTAATAACCTCAGTCATACATTTCAAACTTACTTTAATTCCGAGAACTGATGGAGAGGCTTTAATATAAGCATCATTATCAATAGCAAAAACAGTCTTGTGAATAGCAATTCTTGAAAGAGGCTGAACTCCATGTGATATCACGCCTTCAAGGCTCACCAGAGCCCACAATACAATCAGCAGAGCCATAAAACCTCGCATTTCCTGAACCCAATATCTGAAATTAAAAAAAAAAAAAAAAAAACAAGAACAAACTCCAAATAAGGCTTTGTCGATAATTGTAGGGTTCATAATAACCATTATTAGACATTTCTCTGAATGAAAGGAACTCATTCCATAAAAATATCGATTTGATCTTCCTTGCCAAAACAATCCAACCATCAATGTTCACATCAAAACTATGGTAAATTTATCCAAAAAGACGAGAAAACAGACCAGAAGCTAGAAGATTGAATTCAAATAAGAGATTAAATGCACAGTTATATACGACAGAAAACATACACATACTTAAAGTTAAGAAAACTATTTCTTTCATTACTTTACAATCAAGAAACACGCGACACGATGGACTAGGTATTCAAGAATACTGAAATCAGCAACTGGGCGTTGAACATTAAACTTGAATAAACTCACAAAACAATTAACCATCCGATGTATCATGTATACACTGTGGACTGACCTTGTTGGAGTCAAAAGGGTACTGAATTTCAAAAAGAAAAAAGGAAAGTGCAAGTTCTAGATGGGCGTGCTGATCTGAGAAGAAGTCGGAGGATGAACTGAGAGTGGCTATAAATAAATTAATTAACTAAAAGCAAGCATTTTTTTAGTATTTTCTATTCTATGTAGTGACTAGTTTAAAGCAAGCATTTTTTTAGTATTTTCTATTCTATGTAGTGGCTACTTGTGTCGATGTATATCAAACAAACAGTTTTTGTAATCTTCTATGGTAGATTCCACAATTGGAGCTTATATGTAGGCTGGGATTTTGAACGGGCAGCAATTATGGACTCTTACCGTAACTTGTTTCCAAAGAATCCAACTAACACTATATTTGACTTTTAGGTTGTGTTTGATACATTTCATTTACCTGAAAAATGTCAAATCAAGAAAAATATTTTTCACTTTTTATATTTGTTTGATATTTAATTGAAAAAATTTACATTGAAAAATATTTTCTTATATATAACCATTTAAAGCATAACTACCTCATTTGTCTTGAAAATATTTTCTTGCCAAACATTTTTTACATTAGGTGGAAAAATCTTTTGCGTCACGTTTGATCATTTTTTTTTATTGTTAATTAACTTATTTATTTTCAAAAATTAACATTATTATCATCAAGTACAAATGAGTGAAAAATTAAATTTTTTTTTATGAAAATAGTTAAATTTTGATTTATTTGTCAAGGAAAATAATGTCAATCAAATAACAAAAGTAGGAAAATCTCCTACTTTTTCACCTGGAAAATTATTCTAATCAAACACTTCAATTGACATTTTTCAAGAAAATAATTTTCAGGCAAATCAATTCCTAGAAAAAATATTTTCTTAACATCTATTTTCCACATTTTCAATCAAACACAGTCTTAAAGATTTTTGGAGACTTTTTTTAAGTGAGTAACTTTAGTGGATTTTATGAACTTTCAAGAGACTTTTGCGAATTTGTTAAGAATTACAAAAAGTCATTCATGGACTAATGTAGACTTTTTTTAAAAGACTTTCGTAAACTTTAAAGACTTTCATTTGTTAAAGAAAAATACAAATAAAATGTAATATTTTAAACAAATTATTGTATGTCCAAATCATCCACAAGAATGCAAGGAAATAAATCATTTTTGCGGATTTGTTAAGAATTACAAAAAGTCATTCATGGACTAATGTAGACTTTTCTTAAAGACTTTCGGAAACTTTAAAGACTTTCATTTGTTAAAGAAAAATACAAATAAAATGTAATATTTTAAACAAATTATTGTATGTCCAAATCATCCACAAGAATGCAAGGAAATAAATCATTTTTATCATATCAATAAAAAAAATTATAAATTAAAAAATAATAATTTGTACATATATTTCTTTATGATATAAAGTTATAAACTTACTTTCTTTGACGATCATATTTCTTCAAATATTTGGTTATAAATATTTTCTTGCATTTTTGGACATTGATGCAATCGATACAATGTGTTTTCTCCTTACATATCTATAATTATTTCTTTATTGTTTCCAAATATATATTGATGAAAGTAATAAAATTTTGCTTTAAAAAAAAAAGTAACAAGATTTGACTATGGAATCACTAATCAGCGCATATATTCACCAGTCACCAATTACATTCAGAATTCTTCTGTTGGAAAGGAGAGCCGTGTTTTGAAGCTAATTTCTCAGTTCTTCAGGGTGTGAGGCAAAACTTGGAATTGGCTCCATCTTCCCCAAGTATCAACCTTCCTTTTGCACGTTGGCAGTGAAGGAGTATTAATGGCGGGCTACCATTTTGATGTTGTCGAGTTTTGCCTTAGAGAGGAGGTGTCTTGAATTTGGATGTTGAAAGTCTTGACAAATCTCATTGTAAATGGGAGATTGTTTTTGGGATTTGCTCCTACTAAAAAGTCTCCCAAAGTTTAGCAAGAAGAGAAGTTTTCGAAAGTTATTTCAATTTGACTACCCTAAAATTTGTAGAGATTTCTAAAAAATTCCAATTGAATATCCCGTGACTTTTAGAAAAAATTTTAGAGCCTATGAAAGTCTCAATTGAATATACCTAAACTTTTAAAGTCTTTAAAAGTCACAATTAAATACACTTAATACTGTGTTTTGAATTTTGTTTGTTAAGTGTTTACATTAGGCACGACGTAGCTTGATCATCATTATTTAGGAAAAATAATTTTTTGAATAGAGAATTTTAGGAGAGTGTATGATTAGAAAATTGAGAAGAATTTGAATTTACGTACATAATATTTTAATGTGTGAATGTGCAATTAAAAATGAATAATGTAAAAAAATGAGTTTCTAAAAATGATTGTCAAAACAGACGGCCTAATGTAGTCCATGTTTGGCCCGATTTCATACTCTCTCCGTATTATAAAGATACAAACGTTTTTATTTTCACACGATTAAGAAAACATAGTTAATATATGTTGGAACTATAAATTTATTAATATTTTACCTAATACATATTAAATAGGGATATATTAGAGTATTAAGACATTAATATACTCTCAATAAAGAAAGTGGCCTATAATTTAGGACAAACAAAAAAGGAAAACGAACTTATCTTTGTAAGATAAAAGGAGTATCACTTTTTTTTTTCTTTTTCATTTTTTTTAGGGACATTCGCATTAAATACCCGAAAATTTAGAGTCACACTTAAATATGCGTCCTTCAAGAAGTATCACATTTTGACACTTAATTTTTTTTATAATATTTCTGATTTATTGAAATTTATGTTATTTTATCACACATTAATACTTATGATACTTAAAGTATAAAATTTGAGTAATTGAAAGAAAATGACGTAAATTTCAATAAAATATTGCAACAGAGTATACTTTAGTTCAAGGAGAAAAGCAAGAGATGAAACAAGGTCGACTAGTGAAATGAACAAAGATTGAAAAGCATCCATCAACTAAGAAAGGATCTGTAGTAAAGATGGACATTAATTCATATATTCGATAAGAAAGAGTCTACAAGTGAAATGCATAAAGATCGACAATCATTCATCGATTCAATAAGAAAGTGTCTACATGTGAAATTCATAAAGATAAAAAATCATTCATCGATTTGACAAGAGAGTGTTCACAGTGAATGAAATGCATACCGTTCTTTTACGTAATCATTACAATTTATAAATAACACAATTTTTCAAATCACTTTTTAATCACATACATTTTCTCTTTTCAATTTTTAACCACAAATTTTATCTCAAAAAACGAAATAAATGATGGCTGGAAAAAAATTTCAGTTGCCGGTCCGTAAAGTTCAACAATCATCCATTGGTTCGATAAGAAAGTGTCTTGTAGTGAAATGCATGAAGATTGAAAAGCATCCAGAGTGGAGAAATAATGACTTGTGACAGATAGATGAAAAGTGACTAAAAAAGGCTACTTTTCAATGGTTAAATTCTTATCTTTTTTTTTTTTTTTTCATTTTGTCCTATTCTTTTGAGAAATGTCAATCTTCTGGAATGGAGGCCAGTGCTAAAGTTTGAAACTTTGTTCTGTTTTTCTTCTCTTATTTTTGGAAATGATTTGGGTTTGGATGGCTCGCTCATTTCCCAATCCAGATCCTCCACCACTGCTAATGATGTTTCCAAATAATTAAACCAGAAATTCTTACTGTAAAAGACTAGTGATTTATTGATTCCCAGATATATCTGATAAGTACATTTTTTGTACTTATCTTAACTTTAAATTTAAACAATTATAAGTGTTTTAGAATGTGATATTGCTAAATTATTGTTTATTTTGTTTGCTTTAGGAAAAATCCAATTTTGAATGCGTTTGAACAAAACAGAAAAAATGGACTAAAGTCGTATAAAAATGGGCAAAGTGGGGATTAAAGTGCGAAATTCCAAAAATTGAAGAACTCGAATTTGTATAAATGGAGACATGAGCTGTAAAATTAAATACTTAAGGATCAACTTGAATTATCTGAGAAGATTGAGGGTTGAAATTAAAACCTATCTATACTTGTGGATTGGGCCTTGAAACCCAATTGAATGGAGGACACACACACATACACAACACTGCCGAGGAGAATTAGAAGTAGCTGGGGAGGTGGAAGAAATAAAAGACAAAAGAGGGGAGCATTATTCTGGAGGAGCCGATATTAATTAGGGAGATATATATACACATTGGAGTGGAGAAAAAAAAAAGTAGCTAGTGTGGTTAATTAAATTGGTGGAATTTGGGGTGATTAAATTGGTGGAATTTAGAGGAGAAGGAGAAGCAGCCGAGTGTGGAGAAAATTCTAGGTAAATCATTAGTCTGCTGGGAGATTTCTTGGGACCAAGAGGAGCCGACTGGAATTGAGAGAGATAGAGGGCAGAAGACTCGGCTAAAAGGGGTTTTTTCTTTGGAGAGATTTTTTCTATCAATTAGAGGAGACAACACACATTACAAGGGAGCCAACTTGAGGAAAGTTTTGTGGAATTAAGGTGACGGCTGGGAAGTGGGAAGAAGACAAAAAGGTCGTAGGCAGGTGGAATTTACAGAGGAGAGAATTGGACACCAGTGGAATTGAAGGAAAAAAGGGTTACTGCTGGCAATTTTATTTGGGATCAATAGGGTGATATTTTTTCAATTTTTTGTGTTTAATTTACAAATTAATATATTTGGTTAATCTCTCTTATGTATTGGATGAAGATGAAACTTGTTATTTATTTATTTCAATTCAAGAACAAGTAATTTAAGTATTTCTTGTGTTGTCTTGATTGATCTTGCATGCTTTATTGTTATTATTATTTGATTGATTGACCGCCATCACAATAAGTTGAAACATTGCATGATCAACACATGAACACTAGATGTTAGGAATAACACTATGACATGTGCAATCTAAATGATAATTGTGTGATTTAATGCGTTCTAAACATTCGTATTTGGACTATGAATAAATTCGTTTCATGTGTAGGATAAATTTAATTTGTCTTAAAAAGAAAATTAATTGCATGTGAATTATCGATTGTCAAGCAACGCATGAATGATTTAAACTACAAATTGTGGAATTGAGATAGACGGTAACAAGTGGAGTTAGATTCCAATACATACTCCATATTCATATTTACTCCTCAACATTTTCATCTTCTTTAATTTTTATTCATTGCAATTTTTTATAATTTCCAACCACAATCATCTTTTTATTTATTGTTTCACTTAATTGAATCGACGATAAACTGATAGTTAGGACTAGACCTTATTCCTCGTGGGAACGATAACTCTCAACTCATTACAATTATTACTTGTCAACGATCCCGTGCGCTTGCGAGATTTACACCGAACAAGTTTTTGGCGCCGTTGCCAGGGAATAATGGATTTAGTATAATTATTAATTTAGCTTTAATCCAATTATATTTTAAATTTTTAGTTTTTATTTTTATTTTGTTTTGATTATTTATAATTCCTTGTTTTTCTCTTCATATTGGTCATTGAGTAGTATATGCTAGGTTATAACAAGCCTCAGCTATTACCAATAGATCCTGAAATAGAAAGAACCTTTAGACAACGCAGAAGAGAACAAAGAGAAAATAGGAATATAGATAACAATCAAAATCAAAACCAATTGTCACTTGCTCCTCATGAGCAAGAAGTACAAATTCAACCAGGAGCAGTTCTCAATAATGCTCAAGCTCTGGTTAGAGATTATGTAAATCCCGCGCCCGTCTCTGTACAATAAACAATTATTTATCCACCATTCGGGCATGCAAATTACCACCTTAGACCTGATGTCATAAACTTATTTCAAAATCATCAAGACATCAAGTTCTTTGGTAAGGCGACTAAAAATTTGCATGAGCACATTCAAGCATTTTTAATGCTATGTGATGTAATCAGTCACGAAGGGATGTTAGCAGACGCTTTTCGAATGTGTTTGTTTTCCCATACTTTAAAAGATAATGCAAGGGAATGGCTATGCTTATTGGCTCCCTAAAGTATTGTATCTTGGAATGATATGGTGCAAAAATTCACCATGAAATTTTCCCCTCCATGTCGAGTTCTCCAAATCAGAAACGAAGTTCACACTTTCAAACAACGAGATCTTGCGACTTACCCTAAAGCATGGATGATAAGTGTTATATTAACGTTTATTTTATACACTTATATCCTTGAATATGCCATAATGTGATTCTATCTAAGTATTATTAATGCATTTTATGTCTTATATTGTATAGGATCACAAGGAAGAGAAAAGAAGGAAAAAGGACCAAAATGCGCTCAAAACGAAGTTTGGGGACTTAGGTGCAAATATATTTACGGCCGTAAGAAAAGGTGTTACGGCCGTAAGAAAATAAGGTGTTACGGCCGTAAGAAAATAAGGTTACGGCCGTGAAAGTGTCGTGAAGCAAGTTGAAAATAAGCAGAAACCACTTTACGGCCGTAAAGGAAAAGTTACGGCCGTAAAGGAAAAGTTACGGCCGTAAATCAAAATGTTACGGCCGTAACTCCAATTTAAGGAAATATGCAGAAACTTAATTACGGCCGTAAAAGGAATGTTACTGCCGTAAATCTTCAAGTCAAAAATTTCCTTATTTCAATTCTTTCCATAATTTTGGATTTCTTGCTCCCAAAGCTAGGGCACGAAATTGAGGCTATAAATAGGGAAGTTCATGACAAGAAAAGGAAATTATTATTGCTTTGAAGGAGGACGGCTTGCTTGAAGATTTTGAAGAAGAATTCAGAGATTCGAGAAGGTGAATCAAGACAGAGAAATATAGAATTCATCATGACTATGCTCGGCTAAGCTTCCATACCTAGTTCGAAGGGGAAGTTGTATTTTATATCAATTTGTTATTGCTTTTCCAAACTAGTAACGTAGTTCTAAGTCCTTTATTTTGATTTGTTGAATTCTTATGCGTTTTAATTCAATCAATACATTAGACAGATTATTCCTACATATATAACCCTGAACGTCCCAATTGTTATACTTTTGTGAGTAGTCATGGTTTGAATACTTTTAACCGTTATCCTCGACCAATGGACTTAGATTTGGAATGAAGATCAAGCAATGACCTATAACTCATAATTGGGTGGGAAAAACACATGAAAACCATAATTTGTGAGCTTTTGAGCCTAAGAGCTGTTCTTAATACTTATGAGCTCGTAATTCTTTGATGTGTGTCCTGCATGGTTGGGTTATGCTTGGATGTGCTTTCTTTTGCATACCGTTGTAGCTTCTTGATTCAAGTGCAAATTATAGCAAAGGCAATAGGTTAAACCAAATTTAACTTTCTAAAAGAGCCTACCTTGCTACATGGACCATTAGAAGCGCTTTTGAGCCTTAGCCTTTCCTTGAATTTTTATGTCACGCTACAAGCCACGAATGCCCTTTCTTTTGCATTGTCTCTGTTTTGAACCCATAGAGAAGGGATTCGCAAGCTTTTGTTGATTGAGGATTGTGCTATGGTCTAGTCCAAGAAGTTGAAATGGTTATCTTGTGTTGAGCATTGGTTGTGAAATTGACTGAATTCAGGGGATTGTAATTCTATCTTGTGCCAATTGATGACTGCGTAATGATTTGAAAAAAAAAAATCGAAAGAGAAAAAGCAATGAAAAGGAAGTTAGTCATGAAAATTAGTAGTTGAGGATGTCAAACACTCAACTTGTGAAGAAAAAAAAGAGAAAAGAAAAGCAAGAACGAGATTCAAGTGTAAATAAAGTTGGGTAGTGGGAAACAATGAAGATCATATTAAGGGAGAAGGAAGTAATATTATTTTGAATTGACTTAGTTTGCGAAATTCCTTCTCGACTTAGCCTAAATATATCCTTTTATCCTACCTGACCCGAAGCCCCGCTACAACCAAATAAAGACCTTCGCTTTGCACTTGTGTTATTGTTGGCTCCGGTTATGACAGTTAGGCAATCTGTGATACTAACTTATCCATGCAGAGAGCTGAGCGAAAATTCTAACCCTTATACACTTTGTGCGAAGAGAGAAATAGCTTGTGAGGGTGTTAACCCATTACATATGCTTATGAGTGGTTTGAATTGCTTGGTCTAGGGTTGGTGCTATGAATGTGGTCGGGGGTCCTGTGTTGACTGTATTCATGTCATGAACAACTCAGTTTACGCAACTGATCTCCGCTAGAATTGGGCGAAATTATTCTCCTCGTAGTCACTCATACATGGTTGGGATGTGAGCAAACACGAGAGGTGAAAGGAAACGAGCCATGATTGGGATGGGAAAATAAAAGGCGTTGCATCTCTAGCACACACTAACACAATCCGATCATGCAATGAAACATTTTCGTTAAAGAAAAGTGGGTTGCAACCTCAAGTCTCTAAATTGGAATCTATTGTTTGAATCCTATTCTTATCCTTGCAAATCTTTGTTCGAGGACGAACAATGGTTCAAGTGTGGGGGGATTTGATAAGTGTTATATTAACATTTATTTTATACACTTATATCCTTGAATATGCCATAATGTGATTCTAACTAAGTATTATTAATGCATTTTATGTCTTATATTGTATAGGATCACAAAGGAAGAGAAAAGAAGGAAAAATGACCAAAATGCGCTCAAAACGAAGTTTGGGGACTTAGGTGCAAATATATTTACGGTCGCAAGAAAAGGTGTTACGGCCGTAAGAAAATAAGGTGTTACGGCCGTAAGAAAATAAGGTTACGGCCGTGAAAGTGTCGTGAAGCAAGTTGAAAATAAGCAGAAACCACTTTACGGCCGTAAAGGAAAAGTTACGGCCGTAAAGGAAAAGTTACGGCCGTAAATAAAAATGTTACGGCCGTAACTCCAATTTAAGGAAATATGCAGAAACTTAATTACGGCCGTAAAAGGAATGTTACGGCCGTAAATCTTCAAGTCAAAAATTTCCTTATTTCAATTCTTTCCATAATTTTGGATTTCTTGCTCCCAAAGCTAGGGCACGAAATTGAGGCTATAAATAGGGAAGTTCATGACAAGAAAAGGAAATTATTATTGCTTTGAAGGAGGACGGCTTGCTTGAAGATTTTGAAGAAGAATTCAGAGATTCAAGAAGGTGAATCAAGACAGAGAAATATAGAATTCATCATGACTATGCTCGGCTAAGCTTCCATACCTAGTTCGAAGGGGAAGTTGTATTTTATATCAATTTGTTATTGCTTTTCCAAACTAGTAACGTAGTTCTAAGTCCTTTATTTTGATTTGTTGAATTCTTATGCGTTTTAATTCAATCAATACAATTATTTATTTGATTAAGGCCTTATCATTTAATTTGTTGTATTGAGATTTGCTATTTTGAATGATTGGATCCGTAATCGTCTTTTTATTCAAATCATAGTAGCAATTGGAAATTTAATATTTTCATAAAGAATTCCAATTTGGGTTAATTGTCACGAGCTTGTGTGATTGATAATCTAAATCATCCTAATTCCCCTCAACCAGTATATAGTTGTTGTCTTAAATCTAAAGAGCTTGTTTTAGGTTATTCAATGGCTAATATTTGATTAGAGAGCTTATTCTAATTAAATGCAATAAAGGGAGGATCGGAATAGTTAGAGCTTATTAACTATTTACGGGTGATAAATCAAATAGGGAATTTGAACACGCGTTACTTGGAAAGTGATAACATTGCGATAGAATACAACTGAACCTGAGAACTAGGGTTTGCAACCAATTGACTTTTATTTTATCTAATTTACGTTTTCACTTTATTTTCACGTTATTTACAATTCTTGAACTCGAAAACCCCCCATCTATTCTAATTGACAAAGCACTATTTTAGTTCCCGTTCCTCGTGGGATCGACTCTTACTTCCGCTATTACAATCAAACCTGTTAATTTGCGAGTAAGATATTTAATTATTATTTTGGTGCATTGCGACACGCACCAATGGACAAGATTTAAGGACTATTTTCGAAAGTGTCCATATTTGACATTCCCAAAAATGCTCAAGTTTACATCTTTTATTTAGAATTGCATCCTGAATATCGCAATATGCTTGATGCTTTGGCAGGGGATCAGTAATGATATTAGATATTGACCAAGCACATGAACTATATGAGAGAATTGCGTAGAATTAGGCGATGTGGCCTACTGAAAAGGAAATTCCAAGAAAGACATCTGGTGTCCACAATGTCGATGCAATTACACAATTGGCAGCTCAAATGGAAGTTCTATCAAAGAAGCTGGACAATTTAACCCGGCATGTGCACATGGTGCAACGAACAACACTATTTTGCGAAGGATGCGGGGAGATCATGTTACAGCTAGTTGTCCTTTAGCTTCAACATATGGAATGCAACTTGAGGAGGTCAGTTATGCCCAGAATTTTCAGAAGTATCAAAATGATCCCTATTCCAATATATATAATCCTGGGTGGAGGAATCATCCTAATTTCTCTTGGTCAACAATCAAGGTCAAGGCCATGAAGGAAATTTTCAAACAAAGTCACCAGGTTTTCAACATCAACAACCACAACAACAACAACAACAGCCAAGGAAGCCATTGTTGGAAGATATGTTTGCACAGTGCATGGAAAAGACTGAACAAGTCTCTCAAAACCAACAGACAGCAATAAAAAAATTTGGAAAATCAAATGGGACAGATAGCTATGGCATTAACAAGCAGAAATTAAGGAACCTTGCCAAGCAACACAGAGAAAAATCCTAAGGAATAGGTATTGCAGTTGACACACTGGATCGTGAAGTTATTGTGACATCTTCAATTACAGTTTCACCACCTGTTAAAGCATACATGCCGCCTATTCCTTTCCCCTAAAGGCTTCGAAAGTAGTCAAAGGATGAACAACTTCATGCAATTACTACAAGGAGTGGAGTTCAGTAGCCAGAGATAAATGTGAAGAAGAAAGCAACTAACGATGATCGGGTAACTCAAATGGGAAATAAACAAGTGATTCAGTCTGAAGAATCAATAAAAGCAAATGAAGAAGAACAATCAGACATTCCAAAAGGAAAGGTACCCGTTCCTGTTAATCAACACACACCTCCAGTCCCATTTCCTCAAAGGTTGCAAAACACTAAGTTGGAAAAGCAATTCAAGAAATTTTTGGATGCCCTCAGATAGCTGCATATCAACATCCCATTCATTAATGCCATAATGTAAATGTCAAATTATGCCAAGTTTCTGAATGAGATGTTGACAAAGAAGAGGAAGTTACCACAAGATAAAGAAGTGGCATTGACAAAAGAATGCAGTGCAATCCTAAACATAAGCTCCCTCCTAAACTAAAAGATTCAAGGAGTTTCACTTTACCTTACTCTATAGGAAATTTACACAATTTTAATGCTTTAATTGATTCTAGAGCAACTGTTAATTTAATGCCACTTTCTATTTATAGGAAATTAGGATTGAGGGATCCAAAATCAACTTCAATAATCTTGCAGCTGGCTGATAGGACACTCAAGCACCCTTACGGAGTAATTGAAGATATACTCATAAAAGCTGGAGATCTCATCTTTCTAGCCGATTTCATCGTTCTGGATATAGAGGAAGATCAGAACATCACAGTGATCCTAGGAAGACCATTCCTAGCAACAGGACAAGCTTTGATGGATTTTGAAAAGAATGAAATAATTTTGAGAGTGGAGGAAAAACAACAAAGCTTCAACATGAAAAATGCACTCAAACAACCTTCATATCTCGAGGAATGCAAAAGAATTGACCTTAAAGAAGAGGAAGACATGAAATTTCACAAGACCAGAAGAAAAGATAATGAATATGGTGGACTAGTTGGATGTGATAAGAATGACAATTTGATAATGTGGAGACTGAAGAATGAAAAAGAGAATGTCTGCATGTGCAAAAAGTGGAGGGCTGAAAACTCTTTTTTCAAGCTACCATGAGTAGCCAAAATATCAAAGTCAAGCTAATGACTATAAACAAGCGCTTGTTGGGAGGCAACCCAATTTTTTTTTATATTTATTCAGCTTTATATGCATTAGTTTGATTTATTTATTTGTTTGTTTGTTTGTTTGATTTATTTATTTTTGCATCTTCATCCAATAACATTTCTAATGCCTGAATTTCATTTTTACCTTGATAGGACCAATTGTTTAACAAGAAGATGCTCAAGGAACTTTAGGAATGCATATCTCCACCTCTACATTCAGATTGACCAGGGAAGTCTTTTAACCTTTCCCCCAGTTATATTTTTATGAGCTTATCTGATACATTGAGGACAATGCATATTTTAAGTTTGGGGGTGGGTAGTCCATTTTTCTACCAAAATTTTCGTTTTTATTCAGCATGCATTAAAAATATATATATATTGAAATTTTTGTTGACATGTGTATTGCCTAGGATATAGTATGGATCAAATTTTGCTTTGGCATGAATTTTGGACAACATGAAAACATGAATATTATGAACTAGTTATTACTTGCTAGATTTCATCTTCATGCGCACACAGCCATTGTTGGATTATTACTTGTGTAGGGATTTGTTTAACACTTGTGGGGCAAATTTATGTAATTTGAACTTAGGAATGACTTGTAAATCCTTAAACTTAGATGATTAGACATCCCAACCTTTAAAACTTAGAAACTAAACTTACTCAAGAGATTTTGGGGGTGGAAAGAAGTGGTGAATGTAGGGTTGAACTTTTAAGGGTCTATAGTTCCTGAAATGTGTAATTGGTTGAAGAGGTCTTGGTCAACGAGTATAAACCATTACTAGTATAAAAATAGAAAAATGCTGAATGTCTTATTCTACTATTCAAATGCCTTTTTGACTCGAGTAATTAAGTCCGAGGGGTCTTTCAAACCTGGTACCCTAAAGTCATCTGGCTTGGGAGCCACCGACCTAAAACTCGCTACATGGATCAATTAGAAATCAAGTACGGAGAGTGGACTTACACATAAAACAATGAAACATCTTTAACTTTTCAGTTTAAGCTTTTATGACTCGAGTAATTAAGTCTGAGGGGTCTTTCAAACCTGGTGCCCTAAAGTTGTCTGACTTGAGAGTCACCCACCAAAAGCTCGCTACAGGGGTCATATAGAAAGCAAGTATAAAAAGTTCTGCACCAAGATGGTAAAAGACATGGATATAAAAAAAAGTCGTCCATAAAAAAAACTAAAATTGGTACAAACTTGTTGATTGAGACTTTGATACTAAAGACATAGACTAGGGAACCGCTTACCATTGATTGTTTTGGCAGACTTAGCTAATTCTGATCATCTGGTGTGAAAAAATGCAAATTTTTGATGTTTAGAAACCATGTGAATGTAAGGAATCTTGGGATTCGAGAGAAAATGAGTAAGTTATAATCATCTATGAGCGTTGAAAGGAAAATCATTAGATAAATAGGGTTGACCATATGTGATTTGGGCTTGATATTGCATAATGAGCTACACAATTTTAAGTATATCGTTGCATGAGTAGGAATTTTGACATTGGCTATTCACACACACACTTGAAAATCTGGCATGAGATAACTAGAATTATTTTATTTTATTGTTCATAACTGTTGCTGAAGTACAAATTGATCTGGATTATTGAGGCACATGGTAAACATGTTGACATACAAAAATATTTGTGTTTTTCTATTTTGATTCATTAGTTTTATTCTATCTTATTCGAGGACGAACAAGATTTTAAGTTTGGGGGGTTTGATAAGTATGTTTTTCGTACTTATCTTGACTTTAAATATAGAAAATTGTAAGTTTTTTAGGATGTTACATTGCTAAATTATTGTTTATTTTGTTTGCTTTAGGAAAAATCCAATTTTGAATGCGTTTGAATGCAAAACGGAAAAAATGGACTAAAGCCGTATAAAAAGGGACAAAGTAGGGATTAAAGTGCAAACTTCCAAAAATTGAAGAACTCGTATTTGTATAAATGGAGACATGGGCTGCAAAATTAAATACTTAAGGATCAACTTGAATTATTTGAGAAAATTGAGGGTTGAAATTAAAACTTGTGTATACTTGTGGATTGGGCCTTGAATCCAATTGAATGGAACACACACACACACACATGGATTTCAATGTTAGAATTCAAATTTCTTGGGGCCCTGGAAACTTTTATACATTTCAGGTATTAATTAATGTATTTAATTTATTAAACATAATTTGGCAGCATTGGACCTCACTCCAAACACAAACCCGTCTTCTCTCAGTTCCACCCTCTCCCTATCCTTCATGTCTCCATTTCTCTACCACTCTCTCTCTCAAAAACCAGCTATAGCACGAGCTGACCTTGGTGACGGAATCAGAGGTGAACGCGATTGGCAGCAGCTGCTGCGCCGCGCGCGGTGGACCTCCTCAAGAAACAAGGGCACCTTCTGCGCGCAACAAGAAGGCGCGTTGAACCACAGCGGCGCCTTCTGGGCACCGGAATCTCGCCGGCAAGCACTCATGGTGCTCGATTTGGGTTCCAGACATAGTTTTGCGGCATCTTCCACTGGCAGCGGGGCCTTCTCACAGGTGAGAGTGATGTGGTCAGATCGGTGGTGATAAATATGTAGGCACTAGGTGGCTGCTGCTGGTGCGTAGAAACTGGTCGGTTAGTGTGGTGGAGCCGCTGCACGTAGGTCATTGCGCCACCGCATGGTGGCTATTTTGAGCTTGATTCTTTTGGTTCTATTGAGTGAGTTAGATGGTAATGGTGGTAGTGGAGGAGGCAGTGATGGCGGTGGTTTGGATTTGAGGCTTTGTGATGCAACCGACTGCGGTGACAGGGTTGAGTGGTGGGTTGGATTTGAGGCTTTGTGATGCCACAGGCTGCGGTGACAGGGTTGAGTGGTGGGGATCTAGATCATATTTTTCTTCATTTCTAACAGTACCGACTGAGGGATTTTTTGGGGTGGGTGGGAGGTAGAAGAGAGGGGTTTAGGGTGGTGTAGTATCTTGTGGGGGCTTGGGGTGGGGTGATAAATTGTGATGATTTTGTGTGATTGTGACTTTGTGCAACTTTTATGGAATGTGATGAATTATGAAGTAAATGTGACTAAAATATTAATTAATTGTTACTTTGTAAGACTTGTGACCAGTGCGGATTGTGACCAATTATTAAGTAATTGTGATCAAAATATTGATTAATTGTGATTTTGTGTGACTTGTGACAAGAAATATTGATTAATTGTGATCAAGAAACGTCTAAGTTGTGACAAATAAACAAATAATATGTGATCAATTATAAATGATTTTTGACCAATTATATTAGAGATTGTGACCAACTGTGACTTCGTGTGACCAATGGACGAGGACGTAATGTCACCTACAATTGTGTCAAATATGACTGTGTGATCGAGCTGTGACGTTGTGAGAAGGAATTGTGACCTTGTGTAATCGAACTGTGACTTTGTGCCATCGAACTGTGACCTCGTCGATCAAATTGTGACCATGTGTGACCAACTGAGACTTTCAGTGGGTGGGATTTTGCAACTAAATTTGTAATTGTGACCGAATTGTGACTCTATGTGACCTCGTATGACCTAACTGCGACCTCGTGTGACCAACTGTGACTTTGAGTGTGAGTGGGGTGGGGTCGAAGTGGGGGTGGGGATTGGAAAAAGTATAAGGAAAAAAAATATTTTTTGGGGGTGGGGTGGGGTGGGGGTGGGGTCGGGTTGGAAAAAGTAGAAAAAAAAATCATTTTTTGGAGTGGGATGGGGTCGAGTTTGGGGTCGGGGTCGAAGTCGAGGTGGGGTTGGGAAAAGTAGAAGAAAAAAATAATTTTTTGGGGTAGGGTCGGGTGGGGTTGAGAAAAGTAAAAGAAAAAAATCATTTTTTTTATGAGGTGGTGTCGGGTCAGGGTGGTTGGGTGGGGTGCTGGGGTCGGGGTAGGTGTAGAAAAGTGGAATAAAAAATATAATTTTTGGGGTGGGGTGGTTGGGGTGAGGTGTGAAAAAATAGAAGGAAAATCAATTTTGGGTGGGTAGGGGTGGGATAGGGTATGGTGGGATGGCAGGGTGGGGTGCGGTGCGATAGGGGGCTGTGGCTAGGGTGGGGTGGGATAGGGTATGGTGGGTGACCGGTGTAGGGTCGGGTCGGGACGAGACGGGGTGTGGAAATGTAGAATAAAATCATTTTTGGGTGGGGTTCGTTGGTTGGGTGGGTAGGTGGCGGGGTAGAGCCGGGAACGAGGTGGGTGGGGTGTGGAAAATTGAAGAAAAAAATCATGTTTGGGGATGGTGTTGATAGGAATGGTATGGGTGGGTATGGTGGGGTGGGGTCGATTGGGTGGGTGGGTGGCAGGGTCAGAGACGGGGTGGGGTGGGTGGTGGGGGGTAGGGTCTGGGTCGGTGGCGGGGTAGGGTGGGAAAATATCGAGAGGATAAAAATAACCTCATTTTTGTGGGTGGGGTGGGATATGATGGGCAGGGGTGGTGTTGGGGTGGGGAATCGTGGGTAGGGTCTTGTCGGGTGGGTTGAAAAGTAAGAAAAAAAATCATTTTTGCAGTGGGTTGGGGTGGGGTGGGCAGGGTGTTTTAGGGGGTGTGGCTGGGGTGAGATCAATTTGTTACTTTGCGATGAGGCGGGGTGGGGTTGGGTGAGGTACTGTAGGAAAACATCGAGAGAGAAAAAAAAAACTTATTTTTGGAGTGGGGTAGGTTAGGGTTGGTGGGGGTGGGTGGGTGGGTTGGTGGGTGGAGGGGTGGAGTGGGGTGGGGTGGGGTCGGGCTGTGGTTTGTGATGGGGTGGGTAGGTTGGGGGTGGAGGTTGGAGGTGTGTTTGGAAAAGTAGAAGGAAAATGTCATTTTTTGAGGTGGGGTGGGTACGGGGGTGGGGTCGGGTTGGGGTGGAGCAGAGTGGCTGTAGATTAGGTATTGTTTGAATTTTATTATTTAATATTATATAAGTTTTAATTTAATATATAAATGATAATTATTATAATATTATATTAATTAATTAATTAACTAATTAATACATGATTTAAAAAAAAAAAAAAAAAACCTTAAGTTTCTTATGTTTAAAAAGTAAAAGTTTGAGTTGTGTAGTTATATACTTTCACCTATACACATTGCCGAGGAGAATTAAAAGCAGCTGGGGGTGGAAGAAATAAAAGACAAAAGAGGGGAGCACTATTCTGGAGGAGCCGATGTTAATTGGGGAGATATATATACACATTGGAGTGGAGAAAAAAAAAAGTAGCCGAGTGTGGTTAATTAAATTGGTGGAATTTAGAGGAGAAGGAGAAGCAGCTGAGTGTGGAGAGAATTTTGGGTAAAACATTAGTCTACTGGGAGACTTCTTGGGACCAAGAGGGGCCTGGAATTCAGAGAGATAGAGAGCAGAAGACTCGGTTGAAAGGTTTTTTTTTTTGGAGAGATTTTTTCTATCAATTAGAGGAGACCACACATTACAAGGGAGCCACCGTGAGGATAGTTTTGTGGAATTAAGGTGACGGCTGGGAAGTGGGAAGAGGACAAAAAGGTGGTAGGCAGGTGGAATTTAAAGAAGAAGAGAAAATTGGACACTAGTGGAATTGAAGAAAAAAAGGGTTACTGCTGGCAATTTTATTTGGGATCAATCGGATGATATTTTTCCAATTTTTTGTGTTTAATTTACAAATTAATATGTTTGGCTAATCTATTTTATGTATTAGATGAAGATGAAATTTGTTATTTATTTATTTCAATTCAATAACGAATAATTTAGGTATTTCTTGTGTTGTCTTGATTGATCTTGCATACTTTATTGTTATTATTATTTGATTGATTGACCATCAATTAAATATATCGTTAATTGTTGTAGTCTTGAAAAAGTCACAATAGGTAGGAACATTGCATGATCAACACATGAACACTAGATGTTAGGAATAACAATATGACATGTGCAATCTAAATTATAATTGTGTGATTTAATACGTTCTAAACATTCGTATTTGGACTAGAAATAGATTCGCTTCATGTTTAGGATATATTTAATTTGTCTTGAAAAAAAAATTAATTGCATGTGACTTATCGATTGTCAAACAACGCATGAATGATTTAAACTACAAATTGTGGAATTGAGATAGATGGTAACAAGTGTAGTCGAATTCCAATACATGCTCCATATTCATATTTACTCAACATTTTCATCTTCTTTAATTTTTATTCATTGCAATTTTTTATAATTTCCAAACAAAACCATCTTTTTATTTATTATTTCACTTAATTGAATCGACAATAAACTGATAATTAGAACTATACCTTATTCCTCGTGGGAACGATAACTCTTAACTCATCACAATTATTACTTGTCAACGATCTCGTACCATTGCGGGATTTACACCGAACAGTATCCTCCTCCGCAACTATGGCAACTTCTAAGGGCTGAATTTCCTAACCAAGGACAAGCCTTAGCCTTAATACAAAATTGCTTACAAGCTTTGACTGTTGATTCTCATGCAAGTGATGTCACATAAATCGAGTGACTTTACGAAGATATCGATAGAGAAACTTAAAAGTTAAACCACACACAACCTCCAATACACTATCGGCTAGGAGTAGTCCGTGAACAAAATGATTTTTGTTCAAGTTCAATCCAGCCATTACATATGCTGCAATCATCAAATTTTCTAAAGGTCGATAAGCAATAATTCCACGGGTTACTACTTCCAAACCAAGAACTTGGGCAAGTTTCGTGCACCACAAATTCTTTGTACAAGTGAAATTGTTTCGCACTGGTTCTCGCTAACAATTACAATGAAATCGGACGAATGCGTAAGGAACAACAACCTCTCGAAATAAAGTCTCAACGAGTGATGCTTTATTTATGAAGATTACAACGAAGACTAAATGCCTTTAAGGGATGCAAGCATACAAACTAAACTAGGATTTTGACAAGAAAAAGTAAAGATAAAGAAAATTATATAATCTCTGTTTGAGAGTTGATTGATCCTGTAAAATGCCTAAGTTTTTACTATATATACAGACAATCTAACCATCGCTTACCATTCAAATTCTTGATTTACTGCCTTGACTTGTAATTTGCTTAGAATAACTACCACTTATCACGTTACATAACCGTCGCTCACTTCTTTATGTAACTGATGTCCACTTTATTGCTTCAAATAACTTCCACGGTTTTCCTTAACTGTCCACTAGTATTGCCAATGATTGACCGAGCGATTCATGGGATAAGTACAAAAAACCGCTTCTTCAATTCTATTCTGGCTTGGTCGCCCAGTCCCCCTTGCATTTGCCCTATCGCCCTAGTGATCTCCCAGTCGCTCAGTTTCCCTTACATCCTCCTTTCATCCATAGTGGACTACAATATTTTGGGTCTTTTGTGTTGGGCCTCTGAATTGGGTATTTTTGGGCATCAACAGAAATATAACTGTTGACACATAAAAATATTCAATTCGAAAACCCGACATAAAGATTCGAAACAGAACGCCCATTACAAATGAAAGGGCGATGTGGAGGAAGTTGGGCGGTCACTAGAGTACCTGGGCGATTGGACGATCACAAGGGCTATTGGGCGATCAAGCCGTTTAAGAATGAAGGAACAATTCTTACAACTTATCGCTCAACTCACATGTTTATCTACGAACGATTTCCACATCATGAGTGGTTGAAGAAGATCATGGAAGTTACTTGATACATGAAAGTTACTTGGTGCAAAGTAGTGGATGTTAATTACACAAAGAAGTGAGCGACGGTTATGTAACATAGTGGATGACGGTTACTACATGCAAGTTACAAAGTGAAGGCGGCAAGTTAGAGATTCAAATAGTAGTAGGTAGTTAATTTTGATATGTATATATATATAATAGGATTTTAGATGTTTAAGGAGAACAAAATCGAAACTCTCAAAACAGAGATGTAATCTTTTCTATTTTAGATAATAGAAATTATCCTTAGTTTAGATTGTGTGTTTGCACCCCTTGAAGGCGTTTTGTATAATCAAATTTTTCTTAGTGTAAACACCCCTTGTTGAGACTTTGTCCAAGAGGTTTGTCCTTTACACTTTCGTCTTATCCCTTTTAATTGTTAGCATCGAGCGAAATCACACCCGACTCTAAACAATAACTGCTTGTACCTCTTCAATCCAGAGATGAAGATCAAACTAGCATACTGACACGCATATGCTATTACTCACGAGGGGTAGTTTTCAAGAAGTTTGGAGAATATGTAATAGCCAAGTCGTGACGGGGAGGAAAGGACATTCCATAGGGAAGCAGAAATTGAGGGTTGGTGTCCAGGAATTGGAATTTGTAGTTCATTTTCATCATTTAATTCAGTTTGATTAATATATATATATAATGTTCTTGGATATCAATTTCAGTATAGGCAATCTGATGACGATTCTATCATTTAAACCATAGATACCAATGCCGAGTATGAAACAAGCAAACAGAGCTGACTGTAAAGGAATTACAAGGTTGATGAGCATTCAAGTGGCTCTCATCTCTCTCCCAATTTCACACTAATTTCTGCCTGCCTAAATTAAACTAACATCCCCCTATTTTTTTTTTTTCTGAATCAAAAACCCATAATACCCACAATGCTAATGACAATTGAACTAGCGATTAGTCTGGGATTCTATCACATACCTGCTTACTGCTGCCTTGAAGGAAAAAATTATCCATTAGAGCAAGAACCTGAAAACACTAGAAAGATGATGAAAAATGTAGGACATGAAAGCCCAAGAAAGCACTTTGTGATATAGGTTGTTGGAAATGACTTTATTGAATGAGTAACTGTTCTGCTACTATGCAGAATTTTGGGTTTCTTTTCTTTTCTTTCCTTTTTCTGAATAATGATTCAAGAGCTCCTTGGAACTTGTTCTATACTGATACTGGTTCAACATAAGCTCCTATTATTGGCCTAAAAAAAATTGCAACCTATACGATATTTAAATCAAGATGCCCCATGCCAACAGGGGAACTTCATGGGGAGACTGCACACCGATCGTGAAAAGAAACACAAAGACAGTGATGCTACCAGGTAATAGCATAGCAGATAAATCACTAAGAGACTGTGAGTGAATAATAAGATAGATAGGGCTCATAGGGACTGTGAGTGGCCCAAGGAATCGCTAAGTTGTATCAATTTTCAACTAAATAACTCAATTTTAACAAAGATTATAGTGTCTCTCTTTCAATTTAATCACTGCAAGGTCTTGATACATCCACCAATAATTGATTGTCATCTTTAAGTATACTTTCTGTTTATAACATAATAACACATTAAAATTTCCACGATAGATTTTGAATGGTGCAAGTGATAGTTAATTGACATCTTAGTCCAATGAGTCCAAGTTTCCTGGTAATGCATATTACAAGAAGCAAAGAATACACAATGAGTTCAAAAAGGTATATTCTCATTTTAGAGATCTCACTTCATGTGCATGACAAGTACAACAGAAAATATTCTTTACATAGCACCAATTTAGATGTCTTTCATTTCAGCACTCGCCTATTTCCTAGGACCTTGTTAAATAGACTTAACCGCTTCATAATGAGCTGATTACTTCATTATGACAGTGTGTGATGCTAAAATTGTAATCTACAAGTAGGATTTGTGTAAGTACCTCGACTTCATTAATCCTGATAAAGAGAAATCTGAACTCCAGTACTCACTAAGACTTCGCCTGGAAAGGTGAGCACAATCGCTGCTGCATCATAACTGAAGTCGAAATTTCTGTCCTGACTAGGATATACCAATGTCTTTCCCCACTTTTTATCTGGATGAATTATTGACAGCTCCACCAAGTTCGATAACACAAAGCACTAACAAGTGTAATAAGTAACAACAACAAATCCATGTTAAAGTCATGTTGCACTCTTCCCCTTTCCATGAGCTCATCCACACTTCCCCATATGCTAAATGACAGAGTCAAATAAAAGAAAAAGAAAAAATAAATTAGAATCAGGTTGCTTCCGAAGGTCATGCATCAAAACCTGCAACTGTTTTGAAACCAGAAGTTAAGATTAATTTCCAACTCCAACTAGAATGCTGTCAAGGAACTGTGTAGCTTTATTTTTAGATAAGACCTCAGGGACTTGTAAACTTGAAAATTAGAGGTGCCAGTTTGAAACCTGATGGCCAAACATATTGCATTGATGATTATTAACCAGCTTCAATTGCAGATTGTTGTCAAGCAAGCATGTAGAAAAGAAAGAAACTTATGAGTTATGAGAATAATAAGAGGACAGATATAGCCATAATTAGCCATCAAACAGTCAAACCAGCCCAGTTTTTAAAGGCAATCAATGCTTCCATTTTCCTGAAGTTTCTCTTCCTCAACTTTGACACTGTCAGCTTCTTATGTGTCTCCATGAATGCTTGCTTGTACCTCCACTTATCAACAAATATTTTCATCTCTTGAGATTTCTCAACAACTTGCATGACAGCATCAAAGAACCCACCCTTAACCAAAGCATAGAGGAAAGCATCAACCAAGCTAGTATCCAAATTGAACCTCTTCTCTCCTTCAACTGAAACCTTTCTCTTCACCTCGTTCCAAAGCATCAACACGCTGAAGTATTTCGCTGCAGCCACATATCCATTAATGAGGGAAAGATGTGTCTGCTCATTTGGTTCAAACTGTAGGAAAATCATCCTCCTGAAAGTCCTTCTAGCATCTTCCAACCGCCCAGCCTTACAGAAGGCATGAATAATCGAATTCCAATCGTGGGTACCTACTTCAGCTCGTGGGTCCTCAACAACCTCATCCAGGAATGCTGCCATGAGCTCAGGCCGATGGTTTTCTGTTAAACCTGTCATTATATTCAGATAACTGCCTTTCAAGTCACGTATTCTTGATTCTCTCATGTCCCTAAACAAAGAAAATGCTGACTGAAAATCTTGGCATGACATGGATGCTTCTATAAGAGTTTCATAGCTACCAACATCCAGCTGAAGCCCCAAACTAGTAATTTCCGTAACCAATTGAGAAGCTTCAGCCGTTCTTCGCTCTTTGCTGTAAGCTTTCAAGATGGACACATAGACCCCAATTCCAATAGAAGCTCCTTGAGCATTCATTTCATCAAGGATGATATGCGCCTTGTCCAATAACCCGAGACTAACACAAGCACTGATAATGGCGTATCCTATTGATCCTTCTACTGAAATGGATGAAGATTCTAACTTTTGAGCCTCAATAATCAAATTAGCTAAATCCTTGATGCTCCCATTTTGGAGAAATACTTTGACCACCTCATTATATGTTTCTTCCCTAAAACTCAAATCTTGTGCTTTTCCTTCTCTCAAAACACACAGAATCGCGGCCGAAACAGATTCCAAATTACCAGACTTCAGATACCCGCTAATCAGATTCTGAAGAAAAACACTCTTATCAGGAAAACCAAACCTATTAATTATTCCCTTTAGTTCAAGGATCTTCTCCTCAAGCCCCTTAGTGGCATACAAATAAGCAAGTAACCCAAAACTAAATTCATCAGGCCTAGTGCCCAAAACAGACATTGTCTCAATAACTTTCTCAGCATCACTAACTGATTCAAGCTCGCGACAACAGCACTCCAATGCAGCATTACATAAAACCAAATCAGGCTTCATAAAATCCAACTTCTCATCCACGGCTATCCGACAACACTCCTTAAACACATCCAAAAAACCAATAAAGCTACTATTTTTTAGACAAATGTCAACTAAAACAGTGCCCCAAATTTCAAAAGGCATGAAAAACCTGTTCTTGAGCATGCACTTGACTAATGCAAAAGCAGGAGCACAGGTGTTGGCAATCCTCATAGAATCCATAAGGGCCTTCACAGTTTCATAATCCAACAAATTTGGACTCTTATCAAGCAGAAAAACTACTGACGCATATGCCCTTTTGAGATTATGAGTATCAGAAAACGAGCACAAATGGGTAATTAAAGAATTGGTAAGTGGTTTACTCGGGAAAGAAGAACAATTGGTGAGAGTCTTGAATGACTTCCATGCCTCATCTGTCTTGTGGTTAATTAGGGATTCTTGGAGGATGGTTTCATAATTGGACTTCTGGGATTGGGTAAGGGATAATGGAGCCAGATTTTCTTGGGTTTTTTGTAAGTGTTCTTGGGGTTTTGTGTTTCTTTTTAGAGCAAAAATTGATGGTTGGAGGAATGAATAAAGGCTCGGGATCTCCGGTTCTGAAGAAAAGGGTCTTTTTGTAAACAAGAGGAAACTTCTTCTCCACATTCTCTTCTTCCTCCTCTCTGTCTCTCAGAAGACGCATGTGAGGTGCTCTTTCTGTCTTTGTATATTCTTGCAAATGGGCCTTCCTTCAGGTTTGGGCTGATCCATTAGAGACTATCAAAAGGGAAAAGGGACGTTTGTAAAAGTGAAAATTACACAAACTTCTACTTTATAAGAACAAAATTCATAAATAAGATGAAACTTGTATTATTTCAAATTTCAGGTTATAATTATAAATTTTAGTATTAATATTTAAAATTAATATATTAAATTAAATCATGACTAAACCCTAGATCTACAATCTGATTCAAAACTCATCTCCCCTTCCATTTTCTCTCTCCCAAAATGGCAGCACCATCCTCTACAATTTCTCTTCACCCAGACCACCATATTCCTCTTCCACCATATCACCGGCCTTCCATTTGACGGCACAGCGGATGATATGCTGAGACGCAGCAGCACATATGCAGAGGAGCAGACGAGATCGCCGCGTCAACCACTGTCCTCGTACCACTACCGCATCTGCATCTACACTCCCGTGTTGTGCTCGTCGTTGCTAGCTGTTCAAATGGTCACCGGAGCAGCGGCTATTTCACAACAGCATTTATGTTCCAATGTTGCTCTGATGACCACCGGCGCAGTGGCTGCATTCCAGTGTTGCGCTAGCCGCTGCCGCCTCCAAGTTTTTTAGTTTTTGGGTTTTTGTGATTTCTATTGTCGGTGGTTGTGGCAGCAGGGCTGTAGGTTGTGGTTGTTGCGGTTGTGGTGAAGTTGGTGGTGATGGGATGTCGAGCAACCGCAGGTGGTGGTGAAGTAGCGGTGTTATTTGGTTGGAGACTGGTGCTGGTTGACAATGACGGTGATGAGTCGGTGGTGGTGGTGGTGATGAATTGCTGGCGGTTGCAGGTTTTGATCGTGTGAGATGTTGTGACTTGGTAGGTGGTGTTACAGTCGGCTTGAAGTGGCGACGACGGAGGTGGGATGTGGTGGTTGAAGGTAGTGGCCGCGTGGTGGTGGCAGTGCGGTCTATAACGACCAAGAATTTTCACGCATTAAATAATTATTTTAAATTATGAAAAACCGTACCGCTACTATCTCATCCATTTTTAATTTAACGTCACGGCGTGTTCATCTAGCTAAGTCGAGAAATATCAAGTTCATTCGATTTTAAATAAATTCCGAATTTCTAAACTTATATTATATTATTTATTTATTTAAATTATTCTTTTCAAAATCGTGTTAAATTCCAAATTGTATCAAGCTCATTTTTTATCAGATTCATTTTCTGATTCAGTTGAATTCACGATGATTATTGTCCGATTTCCGTTTCTTGTGTATCAAAATTTCCATAACATCCTATCAATCCATACTTCCACCAACCACATCAATCATATACCTATCAAACTCTCCTACACACTACACAACTCACTCCATTATTCATCACCACCACCACCACCACTCAACCACCAAATGCAGCAGCCACCTCCATCTCTATTGCCCAACCGAACATCACCGCCAACCACCATAATAGGCTGCCTTCAACATTCATCACGCACATCACCACCCAAAATCGACCACAACCTACTACAGTGTTACCACAACCGGCCTCACCCCAACCCACCATCATTGTCGAACCTCAACCTCACAACCTAGCACCACCATTTGAATCATTCCATCACCACAACCAAACCACGGCCAGCCCCCACCGCCTACACCCAAACTCCACTTCACCATCAACCACCACCACCCGCAAGCTCCAACCCACCATTTGCAAATCATGCTAATCACCCACGAAACCAATGCATCATCACCTCAACCACGAAACCATTCCCACAACAACTAGCTATCGCCGACACCACACTCATCCAGCCACGGTTCCACCTCAATAATACCACCAAATCAACACAAAACCCAAGAAATAGAAGAAGCCGGAACTTACCTCGACCCTTGACCCATTTCAACCGGATTTACCACCGAAAATCACAACCTCCAGCCTCATTTTGCACCTCGATTTTGACACCCAATCTCGCACCAAACTTGTACAAACCTGGACTCCTCCCTTGCCGCCGCTCGCCGCCACCTGCCGGCGACGTCTCGCCGGCACACCGCCGGCTGTAGCACTAGGTTTCCCCAATTTTCGTCGTCGGTCGCACCTCCTCCCTTCCGACTCTCTGATCGTGAAATGAGAGAGCGTAAAGATTTTGATTTTAATATTTTTGATTTTTCAGAATTTGCAGCTTAGTCCCGAAGTTTGTAAAACGATTTAAATCGATCCCTATAGTTTTAAAACCTATCATTTCAACCCCTTAAGTTCCAAATGATTTTAATAAGCCCTTCATTTTTAAAATCACTTATTTCAATCCTCACAATTTAATATCCATTTTGAGTTTCAACCCAAAGTTTTGAAAATTTACATTTTAGTCTCAAGTTTAAAAGTATTCATTTTAGTCCCCCATTTTTCAAAGTATTCATTTTAGTCCCCCAATTTTCAAAGTATTCATTTTAGTCCCCCTATTTTCAAAGTATTCATTTTAGTCCCTCAAGTTTAAAAGTATTCATTTTAGTCCCCCCAACTTTCAAATCATCAATTTCAGTCCCAAATTGTAATTTATTATTTTTAAACTATGAATTTCAAAAGACTAATTTAAATTATTTTCCTAATTGGCTAGACGAGGCGTAAGAAGATTTAAAAGATTGAAGTCATTCCCGCTCAACCACACTCGTTAAGTTTAAGGAAGACTCGCCCCTATTAATTGATTTAAATTATGATTGCATGTGAATGTGTATGTTATGTGATTTATGTGAAATTTATTTCATGAAATGAGACGATAATATATTTCTTATGAAATATTAATGGCTCGATTCGTTATTTCGAATTATTTCATAAATGTTTTCGAGTTTTATCGAGCATTACAATTTATGCAATGTTGTCAAAAATGAATTTCAGTTATTTCTCCCGCTAGAATATTATTTTAAAGTTTAGACCAGAAAATGACGTGGTGAACCGGGTATTTAGAACTCGGGGCGCTACAGCTTGGTATCAGAGTTAGTCTGTGTTTCTGTAGACAGACAAATTTTCAAATTTTTTTTTTCAAGAAACAGTTTTCATTATTTAATTATTATTAATGAAGATTGCCATTGCCATCATTCGTTCCACCAACTCCGAGGTAAAGAAGTTTATGATGTTTAACGTTATTTCAGTATTTCAGATACTTATTTTAATGATTTATGAGATTTAGAAGAAAGAGAAAGAGATTTTGTTCGAATAAGAATGAAAGAAATGAGTTTTGGAGCATAACAAGAAATCATATCCAAATCAGAAAGAAAAGAAAAGAAAGAAAACGAGTGTTGAGCATAATGGGAATAAAATGATTTAAGAATGATTTTATAATAAATTTTTTCCTCGAATTTAAAAATGATGAACCCTAACTGAACTTTGCATAATTGATTTTAGACATGACACTATTTATGAGGAGTCAACAAAGAGGATTAGATACTATTTTCGGAATATCTATCGTTTAGACCAACACCTCATGTAAAGATACATGACACAGTATCGACTACTGTGCCACGCGTTATGAGGCCATGGCTAGTGATTTTAGAGCAACTGTTGCGAAAACTCATTAGTTACTTGTTGTCAACATTTTCAGTAAATCAATGAGAAATAGCAAGCCAGTTTTATGAGATGGTGATGTGATGATGAGAGTATAAGTAATATGATTTTATTGAGACTTTTATGAGAAGAATTATGAAATTAGAGATTTAAAGATTTGGTTCTTAATTATTGGGAATTAAGGACTTGATATTGTGTTTGAGTAAGTGAGTTATTCCTCTATTTTGAGAGAAATTCATAACGTTGTTTGGTCTTGTAATTAAAGATTTTTGGGACTATGAATCGTGGCATATATTTTATAAGTATGACAAATGAGTGGTCATTTGAGCCAATTAATGTATTGAAGGAAGTGATATTGTGATAATGGAAACTATGATTAGAAATTGTTATGTTGAGGAATTATGAATTGATTTTCTGGGATATTTTTGGTGGTATTGAAGTTTATTGGAATTGTTGTCAATATTTAAATCCTTGTGGTCAAATGTGGAGTGTAAAGTTGGTTATGAAGTATACCTGCAGGTTGGATAAGTCCAAATTACAAGGGAGACTCTGCCTAGAATTTTATCATTTTGAGTTGAGAGCATAGTATGGTAAACAGCCTACTAAGGGAATTGAGGTTAGACTTGAAAGTTCATTTACACCACAAGCAAGATTTAGTAAATGATAAAAAAGGGATAATGACTCTTGAGATATTTTTGACCTCTTCGAAGTATAATCATTTTTGCAATGGATATAGTTCTATTGAAATGCTCTCCTTGTTTCACAATTTCAAAACAAGACGATGTATACAACTACTTGGATATCAAGGTATACATGAAGTTATGTGATGACTTGAAGCATACATTGGGAAATGTCAAGTTATATTTTGAAAGATGAGTGAAGACAAATATTATGACATTATTGGGGAGAATCTTAATTATTCTTGGGGATGAATTGATTATTAGTAGGAAATGATCACTATATTGGAGAATATTATAAATTATGATGGTATGTGATAATACTATTGGTTTATTTTGGAAGTTGATTTGGTAGATGATGTGTTAAAGATTTGGTTATTTACATGTATTATGATTATTTGGAATAGTCAGTTATCATGAATGAGAGATATTGAAAATATTTTATAGTGAGATGCCTTAAAGGAGTAACCATTTATTCAAACTGAGAAATTGTGGACATGTGATTGAATGTTTGGAATTATGTGAGATAATGATGATTTTCATAAGGTCATTTAAATATAAAAGGTACAAAAGATAATTATAAGGAATAATGTGATTGCTCTTATGGTGAGAACTAAAGGTGACGATGTATTGAGATTATGAAATAAGTTGACTTTCCATGAATAAGTTATGTTATATTTGATTCTAAGTGGAATTCGAAGAAAGATGAGTCTCAGTCATGGAAAGTAAATCAGGGTATCCTCGTAATTTGAATGATTCACTGATGTACGTTAAGTTTTCATTTATGATGCTAGAAGATCATGAGAGAAAATTTTTGGATGGAATTGATGAAAGAAATTTTCTCAGGTCCTAGATTTGTACAAGTATTGCAGAAGTAATGCATTTGATCGAAGGAAAGTTTATGATAAGATCATATCTTAAAATTTTGGAGATTGTTACTGATGGTATTTCGGTTCGAAATAAGAAATGAACTTTTATGCATTTGTCCTTGTGGATAGGATTTTTGAAAAATGGAGATAAGACTTCACAATGATTGCTTACTATGGAGTAGTGTGTTGCTAAGAAAGCGTGACAAATGGTAGAATCCAAGATTTATTGAGTTTGAGAGATTGATATAAAATCTTAGCGAGTATATTGACGTATAAGGTTCATGTGATAGATATGATGGTTATTATATTGTAATCTTAGAGAGATTGATATGATTATTTGAGGTCATATGATACGATGATAAGTGACATGTTACATGATTACTACAAGATATGGTGACTAGACGGTTAATAGATGTTATGGTTAACCCGTGAAAGAATTGCGTGAATATATGGAGTCAATTGATCTTATCTTGATCATTTATTGAATTATGGTGAAATATTACCTGCGATTGGGAATCTTCATTTTGAGTCATAAGATATATGGATTTATTTAAAAATTTTGTGATGCAGTTTCGATTACTTATTATCGATTGTGCTTTTGATGCGAGTAAAGTATTTTGTTACAATAATGGAAAACCTGAGATGATCAATTGTGTGACTTTTACTTGTAATGAGATTGTATCTTTGGGTTAAGTAAAGTTTATGGGGAATCTTATATGGTTCGCCGAAGTCATATTTATTGGTGATAGGCTTAATCGGAGTATTGTTCAAAGCGCGACATAAATTGAAGTTGGAGAACGGGAGAAATTGTATCTTGGTCTTTAGGTTGGGAAATTAGTGAGGTTTCTTAGGTTTGAGAATATCATATCTGATCCATATGATGCTGCTTTAAATTAGTACATTAGTTCTCAGCTAGAATGAGTATGTGATACCAAGTACTTGATGCATGATTTAAAAGTATGAACTGAAGGATTTAAGTTTAAATTTCTCCAATTTTGAATAGTAAATTTCAATCGAGTTTAGAAATGATTACGTATGTGAATCTTTCCAGAAATATTCTACCAAGTTTGGGTTTTGTACTCAATGTTTTGGAATTGATACCGCGTTTCTATGTTTTGGATCATAAGGTTTTATTCTTGATCAATCTTCTTGATTTTTAGTTTAAGCATTGGATCAATGAATATTTTGTAGTCTCGTTATTAGTATAGATCCTATGAAAGCTCGGAAATAGAAGGCCAATGAATGAGTTAATAAGTTGGATAATGTCGGATGATGGATTGAGTTCTACACAATAGCTATCAAGCGTCTTTTCGCATAGCTTCGTATGAGGTACATATATATGTTAGAGAGGTTGTCTGATTTCATGGATTGCTAGTGTCCATTTTTCAGATAGAGATCCGAGGATTTTCCCTTGAGATTCTCGAAGAGTTTACATGTGTCAATGGGTACTAAATTAAATTTTAGTACTGCCTACCATCTCCAGATTCAGACATTGGAAGATATGATTAAGGCTTGTGTTCTAGACCCAAATGGTAATTGAGAGACACATTTTCCATTAGTAGAGTTTGCCTACAACAAATGCATCAGCCACCTCCATCTCTATTTCCCAACCGAACCTCACCGCCAACCACCATAATAGGCTGCCTTCAACATTCATCACGCACATCACCACCCAAAATCGACCACAACCTACTACAGTGTTACCACAACCGGCCTCACCCCAAACCACACCAACCCACCATCACTGCCGAACCTCAACTTCACAACCTAGAACCACCATTTGAATCATTCCATCACCACAGCCAAACCACGGCCATCCCCCACCGCCAGCACCCAAGCTCCACTGCCCCATCAACCACCACCTCCGGAAAACTCCAACCCACCATTTCCAAATCATGCTCATCACCCACGAAACCAATGCATCATCACCTCAACCACCAAACCATTCCCACAACAACCAGCAACCGTCGACACCACACTCAGCCAACCACGGTTCCACCTCAATAATACAACCAAATCAACACAAAACTCAAGAAATAGAAGAAGTCGGAACTTACCTCGACCCTTGACCCCATTTCAACCGGATTTACCACCAAAAATCACAACCTCCAACATCATTTTGCACCTCCGTTTTGACAACCAATCTCGTACAAACCTGGACTCCTCCTGATGAGGTTCGAAGCGCGGAAGAAACGCCGGAAAGTTTCGAACTCAGGTTGTGGTTGGACGGATGAATCATGACCCGATATTCACGACGCGATGGCTCGACGATGAGGAATAAAGAACCACGACTTTCGAAACGCCACAAGGATTTGCCCAATCTCCTTGATAAGTCTCTGATTTTCAACGCCACAAATACTCTCGCGAATATTTGATAAGTTCTGGATGAACGCCAAAAGATAATCAATCTTGATAAGTTTGGGTTTGTAATGTAAATCCACACATTAAACAATTGAAAAACATTCAATCTATTTTTATTCAATCATCAAAGTCTGCATTACAATGAATGAAAAAAAGTGTATAAATAAGCAAAATAACCTAACCGCTAATTTACTCAAAATAGAATTCTAATTAAACTAGAATACTAAATTAGGAAAATAACCTAAAAACCAAAATGGAAACAAAATAATTAAAAATCCTATAATTATGGAAATATAGTAAATTTTCGTCTGCATCATTGATTTGCCAATTTGAAGCCCCAAACGATGAAATTTGGCCCTAAAATCAATGGGCTCAAGGGCTTTAGCCCATGAGTTTTGCTTAGTGGCCCATTTCTACTTGAAAAACACATATTATCCATCCTATTCCGACATGGTTGACTGGACTGCAATTTTATTTTGGCTTGAATATTTAATTTTCTGTTAAGCCTGCTATGACTCCGATTGTCGCGGGTCCGGAACACATCATACCCTCCTTCTTTAGGATGATTCGACCCGAATCATAGCTTTGTTCCTGTTGTTTTACTTCACCTCCTGGATCAAACGGAAAATTATTGCTTCCATGCCAAAGGGATGACCAATAGTATCCTGTAACTTGGGTTACATGAATGGATTGAAGTAGAAACTCCTGTGGGCATTGGTGGTGTTGCCCAAATTTCCAAGTACATTTAACCTGCAAGACAAAATTAAATAAAGCGGGGAGGGAAATGTTAGGTTCATGAGGTACAAGGTATGGATCCTTGTATTCATGAATTATCACCGTCAATTCCACCCTTTGAACCACGAGGCCCTTCTCTTCACCCCGTTCTCCTTTTGCAACTTTTTGCTCACCCCTTCTATCTCTTTTCTCTCAAGCTCGGTTACTTCCTCTAACTTAAGATTTTCTAGATCATCCACCTCTTTAAATTTTTTTCTTTCAAATTCAACCACATCTTCTACCTCCACATTCGTTTCACCATGTTCGCACACTACCTCATCACTATCCAAATGTGGATCTACCAATTCAAAACCCAAATTTTGAACTTCTACCCCAACTTCTAATTCCTCATCAAATCTTGGAGTTTGTTCACCTAACTCCACTTTTTCAACTCCCACCACAAAGTTCGGGGTCTCTTCAACCAAATCATGTCTCAAGCCTCCCTCCTTCTTTTCAACTTTCATATCCCGAGGCTCAACATGATTTTCACTCTCTTCTAACCATCTAATTACCGCCTTTCGTTTCTCCTCCTTCCTTTATAATTTAGCCAAATATTTTTTTTCTACCTCCCGTTCAAACCTCAATCTTTCTTCATAAATTTCTTTTTGAATTTTCAAAATTGCTTTTGGATCAATCTCGACTCCTCTCTTAACCCCGATTCCATCCCTAGGTTTAGAATCACGCCTATATTCCCTCCTAGATCTAGAATCCGATTGAGATCGCTCATTTTTCAATTTCTTTTCCCTTTCATCTAGTTTATCCAACCTCATCAAAGCTTCATTCAAAAACCTCCACATACGATATTTGGCGTTTTCATGGGAATTGGACATTGTGAATTTTTTTGTGGAAGGACACAGAAAAGAATAATGAAAACAAAGGATCAAGAAATTCAAGAAAGTGGTTCTTAAATGGATTCTTTTTTTTTTTTTTGAATTTTAGGATGAATTTTCGGAATAAATAAAATAATAAGAAATTTTTTATTTATTTATTTTTTTATAAATCCGAAAATTCGACAACGAACACGACAGAACAAACGGAACTTAATTCGAATAAGAATTAAGCAAAAAAAACACTTTTGAATTTTGTTAGATTTTTATATGGATCAAACAAATTTTTTTTTACTGGCACGAAGAATACTCAAGAAAAGAAATACTCAACAACAAGATATGGATAATTCTTATGGAAGACTTGATGATAAACATAAGAATTAAACTGGATAGAATAAAAAACCTGAATTCAGAGTCCAGCTCTGATACCAGATGATGAGGTTCGAAGCGCGGAAGAAACGCCGGAAAGTTCCGAACTCAGGTTTTGGTTGGACGGATGAATCATGACCCGATATTCACGACGCGATGGCTCGACGATGCGGAATAAAGAACCACGACTTTCGAAACGCCACAAGGATTTGCCCAATCTCCTTGATAAGTCTCTGATTTTCAACGCCACAAATACTCTCACGAACATTTGATAAGTTCTGGATGAACGCCAAAAGATAATCAATCTTGATAAGTTTGGGTTTGTAATGTGAATCCACACATTAAACAATTGAAAAACATTCAATCTATTTTTATTCAATCATCAAAGTCTGCATTACAATGAATGAAAAAAAGCGTATAAATAAGCAAAATAAACTAACCGCTAATTTACTCAAAATAGAATTCTAATTAAACTAGAATACTAAATTAGGAAAATAACCTAAAAACCAAAATGGAAACAAAATAATTAAAAATCCTATAATTATGGAAATAAAGTAAATTTCCGTCTGCATCATTGATTTGCCAATTTGAAGCCCCAAACGATGGAATTTGGCCCTAAAATCAATGGGCTCAAAGGCTTTAGCCCATGAGTTTTGCTTAGTGGCCCATTTCTACTTGAAAAACACATATTATCCATCCAATTCCGACATGGTTGACTGGACTGCACTTTTATTTTGGCTTGAATATTTAATTTTCTGTCAAGCCTGCTATGACTCCAATTGTCGCGGGTCTAGAACACATCACCTCCCTTTCCGCCGCTCGCCGCCACACCGCCGGCTGTAGCACCGGGTTTCCCCAATTTTCGCCGTCGGTCGCACCTCCTCCCTTCCGCCTCTCTAATCGTGAAATGAGAGAGAGTAAATATTTTGATTTTAATATTTTTAATTTTTTAGAATTTGCAGCTTAGTCCCCAAGTTTGTAAAATGATTTAAATCGGTCCCTATAGTTTTAAAACCTATCATTTCAGCTCAAGGTGTCAATCCAGGTGGTCCGGGCCGAGTAGGCCCCCCAATAAAAAGCCCGGTAACGACCCGCTTGAAAAAGGCCTGCCCGCTGCGGGTTACGGGTCGCTGCAAATTTTGAATTACAACCTAGGCCCGCCCGCTGGCCCATCCGGGTCAAGTCCATGCGGGTTGCGGTTTGTTCTGATTTGGCCCGTATGAATAAAAACATAGATTTTTTCATATTTATAACAAATTTTTTGTCAAGTTTCTAAATACAAAATGATTAAAATGATAAATTCATATTTATACTATAAAATATTTACGTATAATATAAAATTATAGTTTATGTTATATGAATTGTTTCTAAATTTGCAAATTTAAATAAAATATAAACAAATAAAAATTAAATGATAAATGTATTTCTAATTACTATTATAAAAAAACATTATTTTTTTAGCTATTAGGGAGGAAAAAATAAATAAGATTTTACTTTAAAAGTTGTATTAGTGTTTCTAGAAGAAGAGAGATTTTCAATGTTACCATATTTAATAAAAACAATTTATTTTATTTATTTTTTTACGGGTCAGCGGGTTAACCGCGGCCCGCGAAGGTTTGACCCGCAAAACTCGCGGTTCACAACTTCTTGACCCGTGAACCTCCCACATGGGTCACGGGTCAATCCGGGCCGGTTTTCACGGGTCTGGTCGGCCCGTTCGTCTTGATACCTCTAATTTCAGCCCCTTAAGTTCCAAATGATTTTAATAAGCCCTTCATTTTTAAAATCACTTATTTCAATCCCACAATTTAATATCCATTTTGAGTTTCAACCCAAAATTTTGAAAATTTACATTTTAGTCCCTCAAGTTTAAAAGTATTCATTTTAGTCCCCCAATTTTCAAAGTATTCATTTTAGTCCTCCAATTTTCAGAGCATTCATTTTAGTCCCCCAATTTTCAAAGTATTCATTTTAGTCCCCCCAACTTTCAAATCATCAACTTCAGTCCCCAAATTGTAATTTATTATTTTTAAACTATAAATTTCAAAAGACTAATTTAACTTATTTTTCTAATTGGCTAGACGAGGCGTAAGAAGATTTAAAGGATTAAAGTCATTCCCGCTCAACCACACTCGTTAAGTTTAAGGTAAATTCGCCCCTATTAATTGATTTAAATTATGATTGCGTGTGAATATGTATGTTACGTGATTTATGTGAAATTTATTTTATGAAATGAGACGAGACGAGAATATATTTCTTATGAAATATTTATGTTGTTATACTTGTCATAACTTATACACTTTAATGCATGAGAAAGAAAGAATAGAATATCTTGCAAGATAAATGATGATGTTATGCATAACTTACGTGCCTTAAGTGCACGAGACGAGACTACCCACACCCGATGATTTTAAAGAGCCTATGATTTTTCGAAGAGAAGCCACGTGCTTTAATGCACAAGAAGAGACTACCCACCCTATGATTTCTAAAGAGCTTGCATTTATGTGATCAATTATATTGTAGATTAATTAATTGGCGATGAGTCTACTGAGTATTTCTATGAAATGCTCATGTTTATTTTTAACATTGCAGATTTCGGAGAGGGTGGCAAGTGATGGATGATTGTGGCAATAGTTGTTAAATGATTGAAAATCTTATTTTAATGATCCGTATTTCCAAACATTGGATAACTTTGAGAATTTCAATTATTTGAGAAATTATGACATTGCAAATTGTTTTACAATATTAATGGCTTGATTTATTATTTCGAATTGTTTTACATAGGTTTTAGATTTTATTGACCATTACAGTTTATTTAATGTTGCCAAAAATGAACTTCAGTTATTTTTTCCGCTAAAATATTATTTTAAAAGTTAGATTAGAAGATGACGTGGTGAACCGGGTATTTAGAACTTGGGGCGCTACACAAAGGCAAGGAAGAAAGACTGGAACTGACACGAAGCAAGTGAAGAAGAAAGGGAAAGTTTCTGACATTTTTTCAACGTCCAATCTCTAGACGACTAACAGAAAGATCTGAGGCACAAACAGCACCGCAGGATCTAGAGGAACGTTTGACGGAAGTTTGGGCGGCAGCCGATGGCCAAGATTCTTGCCGCTTCAGAGTCATAAGTCAGTGAAGTCGGGGAAGAAGAATTAACGTATTTTTCAATTTTTTTTCTTCAGATCATGATTTGTGCAATTTGTCATAGAAAGATAGTTGTTCGCCGATATCTCGCGCCCCGCAAGTGTACGGGTCGTGAGAAGTAATATAGTGGACCTAAGAGTCCAGATTATCGTTCCCACAATGACTGCTATTAATTATCGAAATATGTTAGTTCTATACCTTATTTGAACAGATAAAGAGAATTTGGGATTTTAAATTAAAATTAGGAACATAAACTAAAGAATTAAAATGAAACAAGATTGATTTGTTTTTAAAAACGATTGTAAAGTAGTTGAAAATCCCGATTTCACCTAACCAATTAAATTAATTCTAATTCCACGCTTTATTTTCTAATAATGTACTTGGTCGAATTCACTAATTTATATTGAAGTTTCTCTCTCGAGTTTAAATCAATTCTACCTAAATAAATCAACCATGTATCTCTACAGCGGGTCTTAATATTTCTTATCTAGATGCAATAAACACAAAAATTCACACACGACCGCAGTAATAACAAAAGTATATCTCTATCTCTTGTTCAATTATCGGATTTATTACTACGTTCTAAGTTATTAACTCATCTCTCAAATTATGGAAATAACTCAATATATTATGAATTGATAATCAAGCAATTCAAGCATTAAGAACAATAACAAATCAATGCATGCAACAAAATATTAAAATAACGGAATTCGGAATTAAAATAATATGACTAGGCTACATCGTTCATCCCAACATTAAATTTAGTTACACATCATTAATAAAGAACAAGAACAATAAAAATAAACGTTCATTGAAAATAATATAAAGAGTGGAAATCTTGGACCAAGTCTTGAATCTTCAATTATCTTCAATTCATGCCCCTTTGCGATTCTTGATTCTCCAAAAATTTAATGTTGAATTCTCAATTGTGGCTCATTCTATGGAGAGACAAAGGTTCTGATTTCGTGCCTCATAAGTTGTATTTATAGGTTAGGGAGAAACCTAGGTCAAAAAGCCCAAAGCCTGTTAAAAATCTCGAGAAAAATTTGATCTTCGGCTAGGTGGATAACCGGGCGATCGCGCAGGCTTAGGCTCGACGATCGCTTGGTAAGGTGGTTTAGGCTCGGGTGATTATTTTGTACCTTCGTACGATCGCGTGGTATGAATCCAGGGATCGCGATTTCCATCTTTTCTCGACTGTGTAAGTTGGTCCCCCACCTTTTAATTGCACCCTCAGTCCTCCACTTCCAATTGTTGCGATTGAGTCCCTAAACTTTGGAATCTTCTCAATTTGATCCATTCAGCTCTCAACTCCTTCAATTGGGACTTCCAACTTCTAAGTTATTCACTTGAGCACATTGCATCTTTCCCCGTTGACGTCATCAACTTCTCACTTGCTCAATTAAGCTCCAAATGTCCTCCAATTGTGCAATATTTCCCTTATTGCTTCATTCTTCATCTCTTAGGATATTTTTTGAGATGTAAATAAATATGCACCAATTAAGTAGTAATTATTCTAAAAATATATATATATATATATATATATATTCTAATTTAGACATACAAATAAGTGTATAAAAATACTTATCAAATACCCCCAATTAGAACTATTGTTCGTCCTCTAACAATGTAAACCTGAACTAGTAAATCAAAATAACAACATGCAATTGTTTTTGTTGTGTCAACATGTTTACCAAATGCCTCAATAGTCCAAATCAATTCACACTTTCAGCAAGAGATATGAACAATATAGTTAAATAATTTTTAGTTATCTCATGCCAGATTTTCAAATGTATGTGTATGAATAGCCAAAGTCAAACTCCTATTAATGAAAAGGATGTACTTAACACAGTGTAACTTGTTATGCATGTTCCAGCTTGAATCCCATGTGGTCACCTAATGAATCCAATTATTTCCTTGCATCGCTCATGGGTGATCACAACTTACTGTTTTTCTCTTACATCTCTGGTTTATCTATAGTGGTTTCTAAAAATATTTTTTGCTTTTTCCACACAAGATATTCAGAATTAGAAGTATGCATGCACAACTAGTCAAAGGTAAGCACTTCCCAATTCAACAACTTCAGTATCTACAATTTAAGTCAACTAAGCTTATACCATGCAAATTTCTTTTTATGGACGACTTTTTCTATTTTAATGTCCTTGTCTTTTACCATCTTTGTGCAGAACTTTTTATACTTGTTTTCTAGATGACCCCTGTAGTGAGCTTTAGGTCGGTGACTCCCAAACCAGATGGCTTTAGGGCACCAGGTTCAGAGAACCCCTCAGACTTAATTACTCGAGTCATAAAAGCTTAAACAGAAAAGTTAAACATGTTTTAGCGTCTTATGTGTAAGTCCACTCTTCATACTTGCTTTCTAGATGACCCATGTAATGATTTAAGTTAAGGGATTAACAAGTCATACCTAAATTCAAGTTGCATAAAACTTACCCCACATGCGTTAAACAAAATCCCTTACACAAGAAATAATCCAACACTGGCTATGTGCACAATGAATATGGAATCTAGCAAAACATAACTAGTTCAAAATAAGTTCATGCTTTCATGTTGTCCAATTTTCAAGCCTAAGCACAAATTGATTTATACTATATCCTAGGCAATAAACAAGTCAACACACATATTCTAATTTTTTCAATTTTTTTTTTTTAAATCCCAATAAAATCGAATGGGAGTATGAAATGAATATCATGAATATGGAAGCAATTTGCATGAGTGAGATTTTTCACCTCCAAATTAGAAAGAAACATTGTCCCTAATGTTTGTAAAAAAGAATTAAAAATGTAAAATAAGACAAAGAAGAGAGAACGAGAACTTTCCAGGTGCATTGGAAATGTTTTGTAGCCTTGAAGCCTCCATTAGCATTGCATTTGGATGAATTGGACCATTTTCTTGCTTTTCCCGACTTGGTTTGAGGTGTCTTGATTGGTGTGTTCCTTGCAAATATGAGATAATTAACATTAGAAGTCATAAACACCAATAAGAAACTTTGAAAGCTCAAACCAACACCCCCGAACTAAAGTTAAATCAAAATCTTGAATTTTAAAAGATGTTCGACCACACATGTTCATGCCTTGACATCGCCTAGAAAAATACAAATTTTCTCAAGCCATCTTTTAATATGTTAACGCTCACAGCATGATTGACAACATACTAAAAATTTAGCCCATTTGAAGATCAATAAGGTCATGAAAAGCTATGGAGAAGTAAGTGACGTGAAGCAGTTTTCAGGTGCAATGGCCTTGCAATGGTGCTGCCATGGTGCTAAATTTGTTTTCATTATTTTAATGCTATGAAGTGAACTAATTTATGAACTAAGCACACACAATCGATGATAAGCATGTCATGGAGATAAATGCTCGGAAGATTATGTTAACTTTGAACAAAAATGTCTTTGTGGCATTTCATCAAACACTTAATGTGCATTACAAAAATCAAAGTATGTGCATCAATTTGGAAACATGGATTGATCCAAAATTTTTGCCTATCAAAGAACAAACCATAATCTTCAACAACTGACCTATACCCAAACTTCACAGCTCAACACTTTGCAATTCAATGATTCCTCGAGGATATTTGATGGACCTATCTGCCAATTGTAGAGACATGGTGGTTGCTTTAGCTTCTCCCAATTCCAATTTCCTGAAAATGGATAAAGGCATCAAATTAATGCTAGCACCAAGATCACATAAAGCTTTACTAAAATTAACATCACCAATAGTGCATGGAATAGTAAAACTCCCTGAATCTTTAATTTTTGGAGGAAGCTTGTTTTGAATGATGGCACTACATTCCTCAGTTAGCATCACCGTCTCATGCTCTTCAAGCCTTCTTTTGTTGGATAGAATATCCTTCATGAACTTGGCATAGCTTGGCATTTGAGCCAATGCATCGGCGAAAGGAATGTTGATGTGTAGCTTCTTGAACACTTCCAAAAATTTGCCAAATTGATTGTCGAGCTTTTGCTTTTACAACCTTTGAGGAAAGGGAATAGGAGGCACATAAGCCTTGATCGGTGTTGGGGCCTTTGATGTGGATGCTTCCGACTCACTTTCCTTTGGCATTTCAACAATTTTTTCGGATGCTTGAATAGGCTCATTTTCTTTGATGGGAGCCTTGTTTGATTGAGTTGTTGGTTGTGGGACCGTGAGCTCGGGCAATTGCACCCCACTCCTCGTTGTAATAGCTTGAACATTCTCCCTCGGATTTGTCTCGGTGTTACTAGGCAAAGCTCCTTGTTGCCTTTCCGAGATAAGTTTAGCTATTTGGCCCACTTGCTTCTCCAAATTTTTCAAAGAGGCATCATTGCGTTCTTGATATTGCAATTGATGATTTGCTAACTTGGTGATAGCCTCTTCCCATCCCTCTTTCTTCTCTTGTGGCTTTGGATTCAACACATTGTGATTATTTCCATAAGATAGATTTGGATGATTTCTCCAACCGGGATTGTATGTAGGAGCATATGGATTGAACCCTTGGCGTTGGAAATTTTGAGCATAAGCAACTTGCTCGGTAGATGAAGAACCACTTGCCACGAATGGAAACATAGAGCTTTGATGGTTTGCCCCACATATATCACATACCGGAGGGGCTTGAACCATATTGACGGGCCGAGAGGTTGAAGTAGATAACCCTTCCACTTTCTTGGCTAAGGAATCAATCTTTGACAAGACAAGTGCATAATCATCACCCCCTTGTGCACCACTAGAGCTCCTTGGTGCACTTCTATCCGGCCACATTGCACTTTGTTCACTCATGATCTCAAACAAATCATAAGCCTCCCGAATGCTCTTTGTCCTGATGGACCCATTAGAAGACGAATCCACATTTCAAACAAATCATAATCCCATGATTTTGGCACTTCCTAAGCATGTCTTTGAATCTCTCCCAAGCTTCATGAAAGCTCTCCATCTCGAATTGTTGAAATGTAGTAATATCATGCTTGAGTTTAGCAACTCTAGATGGTGAGAAAAATTTTGTAGTGAACCTTTGGACAAACTCCACCCAAGTCGTGATACTCCCCGGAGGCAAAGTGTCAAGCCATTCTCTTGCTTTATCCTTCAAAGTATGTACAAATAACCTCATCCGGATTGCCTCCACATTCACACCCTCATAGTTGAAGTTGCTACAAATCTCTAGGAACCGTACCACATGGGCATGTGGATTTTCATCGGTCCTCCCATAGAATGAGATGGTGTTGGAGAATAAATTGATGACATCCGGTCGAAGTTGAAAATTTGGATGATTGTAGGAGGGATAGACAATGCTTGATTGATTCTCGGCAATAGGAGGATTCATGAAATCCCCAAAAAGCATGTCTTCTTCATTAACAACGGGCTCTTGAGCTCTAGCCGCTTGAGGAACAAAATCGGGTGGGATTTCACCCCTTGGAGGAATTGCAGCTGGAGCATTAAGCTCAATGTTAACTCTTTCTCCTTCCATCCCAGTAAGAAGTTGTCTCCTAGCTTCCCGTTGTTCCCTTAACCTACGTCGAAAAGTTCCCTCGATATCCGGATCTATTTCAACTAGATCAAGACTTCTACTTCGACGCATGCACAATTAACAACCTAGAACAACACAAGAAATTAGAAGATTTCTTACACTAAACAAAACAAAAGAAAATTTGTACAAGAAATAAAAGTAGCTAAAAGTCAAAACTAATATAAACTAAAATGTAATTTAAATAGAAACAATCCCCGGCAACGGCGCCAAAAACTTGTTCGCTAGAAACACACCGCAAGTGCACGAGTCGCATACAAGTGATAGTGGACTAATTGAGTCCGGTTTATCGATCCCACAAGGATTGTCTATTTCAACTACACTCTAGTATAATTAATTTTAACAAGAAACACACACAATAAAGATTTGTTTGGGAATGTTCTCATACTAAAATTAAAGTTGCAATGGTAAATAAATAACTAGAAAAATGGTGATGAATTATCAACAAGCAAAAAGAAATGCAATTCATTAATCATGTTAGACCCGATTTTCCAAGCTTAGCCAATTACCTCTCTCGAGTGAAATCAACCCTAATTAGTGGCATTAACCTACTATATCTCTATGTCGATTAAAAACACACAAATTGCATTAAACCTTTGTGAAAATAGCTCAATGGGTCATCTAGGGTTTTAGGTATATCTCTATCCTAAACAAGAACCTAGAGCAAATATTGTATTGATCTAGAATACACAACAATTTCTCAATAATTGCACATCCCATGAAACCTAAGCATAAATGTGGCCACAATAAATGCTAATCAATAAATACAACAATAAATGCACAAGATAATAAAAAGCTTAAATTCTTAATACAAGCATTAAAATCAACTAAGCTAGGTCAAGCTTCATCAACATTCCAACACAAAATAGTTTAGCCCATGATGAAATAACAATGAAATCCAAGAATTAAATACATTATTTCAACAATGAATTAAAGTAAATAGAGAAATATGAAGATTAAGCAATAAATACTTCCCTCAACCAATGATTCAAGCTTCAAAATATCAATATTCTTCCACAATGACTTTGGCATTTCTCCCCTTAATCAATATTCATCAACTAAAACTATACAAAATCAAGAGAAATTACAAGATGAAAATGAGATAGAAAAAATGAAAGAGAGAGCCTAGGGTTTCTTGGGTTGAAAAGTGTCAAGAATCCTTCAAAATAATGCCAAAACCACCTCAAAAACCCCCCAAAATTCGTAAGATCCGCGTATAACAGCATTTGGGTCGCACCGGGTCGGCCCAGATTATCGCCCAATATTCTGACCACGCGATCGCGTAGATGAATGCCTCGCGATCGCGTGGTTGTGGTAAAAACTCTCGGGTTGATTTTTTGTCTTAACTCGCAAACGCGCCAGTGCAATACCACGCGATCGCGTGGTTGATCTCAGCTTCTTCATTTGATGATTAACTATTGGGTCCTCCAACTTTGACTCTTTGATGGATTTGATTCTTTTCTCCTCAATTTCTTGAAGTATTCATCCATTTAGCTTCTTACTTGTACTTTCTCCATGAAGTTGATTGTTAAACCTATTTAACCACAAAATATGCACAATTAAGTTGGTATTTGTCCAAATTACTCAAAAAGTATTACTAAAAATATATGAAATATGCATGTAAAATGCACTCAACAATCTTTCAATCATGAACTTCATGAACTAAGCTAATGTGTGTGTGTGTGTGTGTGTGTGTGAGCATGGGGTGACGATTTAAATCCTAATTAAACAAAGCATGCAAAATATAAAACATACCTGAATATGCAATAATAGACTAACATGTAAAGTACATTAACATGTAACATGCAAAACACTCAAAACAAGTATAATAAATAAAAGAGAAGAAAAGTTGGGTTCCCTCCCAACAAGCGCTTCGTTTTAAGTCTAAAACTCGACTTTTTGCTCTTCAAAATCATGGAGTCTTTGATGCTTTGCATATCTTGCAATTTCTAGCTTTGCAATTCTCCACCCATTTTCTCACTTTCTTTAATTGCAAAGCCTCGTTTCTAGCTATTTGTTGAGGAATGTTAGGCTTTTCATCCCTTTTGTCCCTCCATCCATCTTTTCCCTTCACGAACTCATATTTGGTGATTAGAGCCTCCTCAATCTTAATACCATGCTTCGTCTTTTCTTCTGATTTCTGGACCACTCCCTCCACCTTGAAGCAACTTTCTTTTAGAACTTCAAAATCTTGCCTTGACTTGATACTAAAAGTGACTTGTTCCTTCTCGATCCTAAAAATGATTTCTCCTTTTTCAATGTCAATTAGGGCTCTTCCAATATTTAGGAACGGCATTCCAAAAATAAGAGGCATTTGGGTGTCTTCTTCCATATCAAGGATCACAAAGTCAGTTGGGAAGAAGAATTTTTCAACCTTCACAATCACATTTTCAAAAATACCATATGGGTACTGAATGGATATATTGGCCAGCTTCAGTTTGATATTGGTTGGTTTAGGCTCCCCCAAACCAAGTTTCATATACACAGATAAATGCATTAAATTAACACTTGCTCCAAGATCACATAAAATATTATCAAAGCTGAAATTACCAATAGTGTAAGGGATAAAGAAACTTCCTGGATCTTTTAATTTTTGTGATAACTTTTTCTGCAAGATGGCACTGCATTCTTCACTTAGAGCCACTGTTTCAAAGTCTACAAGATTTCTTTTATTTGACAGTATCTCTTTCATTAATTTCAGGTAAAGTGGCATTTGAGCTAAGGTTTCAACAAAAGGAATATTTATGTCCAGTTTCTTAAAAATTTCCAAGAATTTCCCAAGCTGCTGTTCCAACTGATGTCTCCTCTGTCTTTGTGGATATAGGATGGGAGGCACATAAGCCTTGACTGAAGATCGAACTCTAACGGGTTCTTCTTTCTTTTCTGGCTCTTCTGAAGTAGACCCCTGTTCTTTCTCACTTTGCTCTTCCACCCCATTCTGCTTCAGACCCCTTTCTTTTCATATTCTTCAACAATCACTTCAGGTAATCGAACCTCACTCCTTGTTGTTATCGGATTCACATGTTCACGAGGGTTTATTTCGGTGTTACTCGGTAACTGTCTCGACTGTTCTGCTAGCTGCCAACTCTCCCATTTGTTTTTTCAAAATCTTTATCTCAGCTGCTTGATTCATTATCTCACCATTCTGACTTTTGACTAGCTAAATTAACATCTCCATGTTCTCTGCCATGGTTTCCTGAGATTGTTGTTGCTGCTGTTGTAGAAAACCAGGAGGATGCTGAACATTCTGATTATTAGAACTGGAGAAGTTGGGGTGGTTTTTCCATTCTGGGTTGTAGGTTTGTGAATAAGGACCACCCCGTTGCCTATTTCCCACGAAATTGACTTGTTCTGGATTTGATTGACTCTTCTGCATGGGACAGAAATTTATAGCGTAATTTTCAAAACAAAAATCACACAGTGCTGTTTGAACTGAATTGACTGTCTGCACACCCATATTGTCGATTTTCTTGGTTAACACATCCAGCTTAGTACTTAATGATGTAATCTTATTAATGGCAATAACTCCCCCCAAACTTAGGTACAGACCTCTCTAAATACCATTGGTAACTTTTTGCAACCATCTTCTCAAAGATCTCAGATGCTTCTTCATAGGTCATTTCCATTACAGATCCCTCGGCTGCTGAGTCAGCGTGCTTCTTATTTTCATTTGTCAACCCATTGTAGAATGTCTGAACTAAAATCCAATATGCGATTCCATGGGTAGGACACTGTCTGATAAGCTCATTGAACCTTACCCAAGCTTCAAAAATGGATTCCCCGGACTGTGGACTGAAGGACAGAATTTCACATCTGAGCTTAGACATTCGACCAGGTGGGAAGAATTTATCAACGACCTATGGCTCATAACTTCAAATGTAGTGATTTTGTGTAGGGTCAAAGTGTAGAACCAAGCTTTAGCTTTGTCTGCCAAAGAGAATGATAATAACTTCAACTTCACAGCATCATCTGAAACTCCATTCATGCGCTATATATCACACAATTCCAAAAAAGATTGAAGATCTGCATGAGGATCTTCAGATGGCAATCCATAAAAAATACATGAGTTTTGGATCAGTGAGATCAAAGAGGTCTTGATCTCAAAATTGTTGGCTTGGATTGCAGGAGGAACTATGCAGGTTCCAATGTTCCCTACAGGAGGAATCATGTAATCTCTCAAAATGTGCCTCCTACGATTTGGTTGTTGTTGTTGTTGTTGTTGTTGTTCAATGACAGCTGCTGGCAGATTATTCGAATCAACCGGATTGACTGGAATTCTATCGTATGCCATGTATAAATCTTCTTGTTGAGCTGCTTCCAACTGTTGTATGCGCCTATGTTTAAAGGTACGTTCAATTTCTGTATCAAGAAGAAGCAATTCACAAGATTTAGTCTTTCTTAACATAAAATAAATTAAACAAAATTAAAACTTAAAACTAAAAATAAAGCAAAAATAAAGTTCAAAGTAAAGATAGAACTAATGAGTATCGATATTAATATAAAAATAGTCCTCGGCAACGGGGCCAAAAACTTGTTCACCGATATCTCGCGATGTGAGATATCCCCGCAAGTGTACGAATCGTGAGAAGTAATATAGTGGACCTAAGAGTCCAGATTGTTGTTCCCACAATGACTGCTATTAATTATCGAAATATGTTAGTTCTATACCTTATTTGAACAGATAAAGAGAATTTGAGATTTTAAATTAAAACTAAGAACATAAACTAAAGAATTAAAAAGAAACAAGATTGATTTGTTTTTAAAAACGATTGTAAAGTAGTTGAAAATCCCGATTTCACCTAGCCAATTAAATTAATTCCAATTCCACGCTTTATTTTCTAATAATGTACTTGGTCGAATTCACTAATTTATATTGAGATTTCTCTCTCGAGTTTAAATCAATTCTACCTAAATAAGTCAACCATTTATCTCTACAGCGGGTCTGAATATTTCTTATCTAGATGCAATAAACACAAAAATTCACACACGACCGCAGTAATAACAAAAGTATATCTCTATCTCTTGTTCAATTATCGGATTTATTACTACATTCTAAGTTATTAACTCATCTCTCGGATTATGAAAATAACTCAATATATCATGAATTGATGATCAAGGAATTCAAGCATTAAGAACAATAATAAATCAATGCATACAACAAAATATTAAAACAACAGAATTCAGAATTAAAATAATATGACTAGGCTACATCGTTCATCCCAACATTAAATTTAGTTACACATCATTAATAAAGAACAAGAACAATAAAAATAAACGTTCATTGAAAATAATATAAAGAGTGGAAATCTTGCACCAAGTCTTGAATCTTCAATTATCTTCAATTCATGCCCCTTTGCGATGCTTGATTCTCCAAAAATTTAATGTTGAATTCTCAATTGTGGCTCATTCTATGGAGAGACAAAGGTTCTGATTTCGTGCCTCATAAGTTGTATTTATAGGTTAGGGAGAAACCTAGACCAAAAAGCTCAAAGCCTGTTAAAAATCTCGAGAAAAATCTGATCTGCGGCTAGGCGAATAACCGCGCGATCGCGCAGGCTTAGGCCCGACGATCGCTTGGTAAGGTGGTTTAGGCTCGGGTGATTATTTTGTACCTTCCTGCGACCGCGTGGTATGAATCCAGGGATCGCGATTTCCATCTTTTCTCAACTGTGTAAGTTGATCCCCGCCTTTTAATTGCACCCTCGGTCCTCCACTTCCAACTGTTGCGATTGAGTCCCCAAACTTTGGAATCTTCTCAATTTGATCCATTCAGCTCTCAACTCCTTCAATTGGGACTTCCAACTTCTAATTTATTCACTTTAGCACATTGTATCTTTCCCCGTTGACGTCATCAACTTCTCACTTGCTTAATTAAGCTCCAAATGTCCTCCAATTGTGCAATATTTCCCTTAATTGTTTTATTCTTCATCTCTTGGGATATTTTCTGAAATATAAATAAATATGCACCAATTAAGTAGTAATTATTCTAAAAAAAATAATAATATTCTAATTTAGACATACAGATAAGTGTTTAAAAACACTTATCAATAGTATAGGGTGCAATTAACCCAAGGGAAAGGTTACGTCCACCACCGTTTAAAATTAGCTTCCATAATGTTACACTCCCCTCACAAGTACGCGCAAGACTCACAATTGCGAAGTAAATGACAATTTTGCCCTTAACTTAACATCAATATTACACCTTGAATATGTAATATCTCTCGCATCCCTTTACCCCCAAATCCCTTCATTTATGACTAGGATTTCTAACTGGAGGAGACAAACAACTATGATGACGAGTTCTAACTGGAGGAGATGGAAAACGCAACTTAGAATCGAAGAAATCCGTCTTTTTCTTCGCTCTGGGTATATTTCTTTTCAATTTTGTTCTTCGTTGATTTTATGCTTTCAATGTCTAAACTTTGATTTGTCATTTTCCTTCGTCTGTGCCCCCTATTTCTTCAGTTCCTCGGGAAGGGATAAACGACCACACACGATCTGCATTCGTCTACGAAATAGGTAAAGTTTTTGTGCAGCTTCGATCTCGTTCCTCTGTCTTCGATAATTTGCTGAGTATAGCTTTCAATTTATGCATTCGGGTTTCTGTTGAATTTGAGTAGTGTGAATGCTGAGTGTATGCTTTCAATTTATGCAATTGGGTTGGGTTTCTGGTGAATTTGAATAGTGTTAATGCTGAGTTTATGCTTTCAATTTATGCAATTGGGTTTCTATTGAATTTGAGTAGTGTGAAGGCTGAGTTTATGCTTTCAATTTAGTTGAGAATTTATAGTGTTCATCACAGCTCGAGAACCCATATTAATTTGGCCTATGCATTGACTTATACCTCATTTACACCCATCATCATTCCCATAAGGTCCTTAGCTTCCATACAAATTCCAAACCTCCCATGTTAGGAAAACCCCAAGCCTAGAAGGGGATATTTTTGACATGGAATGATAACTAAATATAGGAAAAGGACCTTAAGAGGTAAGGCTTGACCTTAAGCGTGTCACTCAAGAATCTAATATATCCTACAAAAAATAAGTAACCAAGGTAGGGCTACCCTCCACCAATGTGCCTGTTCTAATGAAGATATAGATTGACTAGTTTTTAAAGGTGCTTTGATTGATAAAGGAAGATTTAGCTTTCACAAGCATGGGTTTGATGAAAAATAAGTGTCATCTTTCACAGAAACTTAATCTGAAGATGAGTGAATCAAGAAAAAAGGTCATATAACATCTCTGTATACAAGAAGTTGCAAAGATGTTGGGAAGGAAAACATAGCTGAATATGATACAACTAGCTCTAGGTAAATTGCAAACTGGACTATAATTTGTCATGCTAGAGTAAGTATTTGTGAGATCATATTTGTACATTTGTGTGTGTGTGTGTATGTGTGTAGTTTTTTAGGTGATTATTATTGATTTTGCTGGATTTAGTAAATTGCAGTATCTTCATGTAATGTTTGAGGATTGTTAATCTAGAAATATTGTTTGATTCAGATTGTTTATAGTCTTTGATTAACTTGAATACTTCATCCTATCATTGAGCAGGATTTCGAAATGATGCTCAAGAACAGTGAAGTGTGCCATAGCTATTGAAAGATCAAGCATTGGTTAAAGGACTGCGATATGAAGCAACATTGCCAACTTTGTCATTGGGGATACGTGAGATAGCCATGGGTGGAAGACCCTGCTAAAAAATTGAAAGGAAAGATGTTCTTCAATTGTACTACCAAGGGGTTTAAATTTTACAAATGGGATAAAGGCAATTCGAGCACGGTCCATGATGCAGGAAGTTCAAGTCGATCCACGATGCAGGCAGTTCAAGTACACTCCACAATGCAGGTCAAAACTTGTTGGCTGAAGAGGAAAGCGAAAACTTAGCCTGGACGTTTAAACTTTTTGCACGTTTAGCTGAAGAGAGAAATGTTCACATATCAGTGACGATTGAATTTAGCAAGGGAAAAAATTATTAGTCTTTATGTTGTAGAAGCTAATGAACTTATTTCAATTGCAATTAGGTTGACTTGTGTTTTGATTGTAGTAGTATAACTATGGTATTTGTTTTATGAATTTGGTTGTCGTGTAGTGGTTTGAACCCCAATGTAGTATTTTAATTGATGTAGATTTCTTGTTATGTTAATCATTTCATTTAATTGCTTTCATAAACAAGCTAAAAAATGGACACACATGACTGTCCATCTTTTTAATTTCTTGAAGTATATAGAATTTATAAGCCACCAATGTAGTACCAAACCTAAACCCACACCAAGAGCAACTGGAGCATAATTAAAAAATAAACCTACACCAGATGATTCAATGTACTCCTCTTCAATGGGTCGGACATATGGTTGAAACATTGAGCTCCATGAATTTCCCATATCAAGAGTGGGCAAGAAATTTCCTCCATATTCTTGATACCATGACTAAGTTTGTGCACCCTTCAAATTGGAAAGTGAGATAAGGAATCGATTAAGCTAATCAAATCCTGATTTCATTAAAACTTTATTAATTTAATTTTCATTTCTTACCATTAACCGTTACGTGAGAGAGTGGCCTGACCGTGACGTGCTGAGCTTCTTGTGATGCTTGACTTAGTTTATGAACAGGATTCAGAGTAGCTTGTAGGTAGGTTCTGGATTTGTATGACGTGGATCGTACCTAAAACTTTTTAGGCAGCTTCTTCAGTATATGCCAAAGAAACCACATAGGCCTCGTGTTCGGGAACACTACTCCAATTGCATTCTGCATAGCTTATCTTGATCTGTTACTATCCCTCTGGGAGCCTAACCATCCATACACTGAAGCCAAGTGCTAAAAAGCCAAACAAAAGTCTCGATGTCCTCATTAGAAACCAAACCACAACCTAATAATGTTGAATGCCCGTGATGATTCACACCTACAAACGGGGCAAATAGCACATCATATTTGTTAGTCAAGTATGTACTATCGAACGTGATACATCTCTGAATTCCTTATACGCTTCTCTAAATCTGTTATCGGCCCAAAAAAAATTCCTGAGGCAACCCTCATCATCCAAATCTAGTGAAAAATAAAATCACAGACAAACTACTTGTATTTTACAAAAGCAAGCTTCAATTGCTGCAGCATCTCCATCCCCAAGTCTTAAACGCCTTGCCTTCTCAATGTAGTTTCTGCAATCCCTTTCAATAAATGTCACATGCTCATATCCACCAGCCTCAAAATAGTCAAGCTACAAGTTTTATGCATGGGTATTCCAACAATATCATTCAATTCAAGCTGTCGTTTCATGTGTGCACTAAGCTTTCGATTACATCGAAACAATCTAGACTTTGTAGGATTACATAAATGATTATGCTCAAGATGAACCTTCGTTATCTACCATGTTCCATTAACGTCCAAAGAAGCTGTCAACTTAGCTTTACACCCCGTTCGCATGGTTGGTTGCGGCTTCAAAGAATTGCTAGTAGTACACATTTTTTTTTTTGCCTTCTCGTGAACATGCAATTGCCACATTTCGTAATAAACCATCATCACCCTTCCTCGAATTTCTTTTTCTAACTGGGAATTCCATGAGGTAAGCGTAGTTTGCATAAAATTCATACAATTCTTCGACAAGCCAACCGTAAGCACAATCTCGTTGTCCACATCCGCGTTCAACCCACAGCCCATCCTTTCTTCATTATCTTGCGAACTCACATCATCCTCAGTCACTAGGTTTGTGTTTAATATCTCTTCATCTAAGTAGGGAAATTGAGTTTTTGTTCAAAATAAAGCACCTAAATTCAGTCTCCACGCAACAACAAAAAATTGAAAATCGAGAACAACTGAAAACAGAAAATGGTAAATGGGTAAACCGAAAATTGAAAATGGAGATAAACTGAAAATGAAAAAACCTGACAACATAAAGTCAACAACATTAACACAACATTTTTCTAAGTGTAATTGGTAAATGGGAATCATGTTAAACCTTCAGCTTCATATATCAATTCTTTCAAATTTAATCACGGTAAGGGAAAGGGTATGAAAAAGTATATTATTCACCTGAATCCATGTTTACCGACGATCGAAAATCAAGTTCTAATCGGCTGGGGACGGCGGGAGAGAAGCTGAAGCCAGCGTCGGTGGGAGAGATTCCAAATCCAGCAGGTAATTTTTTCTAGGAGGGAGTTTATGAAATTGTGTTTAGGGCTCACTGATTTTTGAATCCAAATTATCGGCTCATTTCAATATATGCAATATCTAGTCACTTAAGTACGAGAAAATGGTGGAGGTGAGTCACGCGGTTACTTTTGAGGGGAGTGTTGCATCATTGAATTAGCTTTATCGATTAATACCCATCTAAACTTATTAACACAACTAGAGCGAATCACCCAAAAGGAGTGGTGGCTCTTACAGTGTGAAAGCTGGCTGTGGAGGCCGCTTCAAGGGCTGTCAGGTGTGAGGTTTGAGTGTTGTGAGAGAGGAATGCGGTTTTTGGAGGTTGGAACTGTATGTGAGAGAATAGAGAGGTGCGGATGTGAGGTTGGGCTGTTGGTCGTTGTGTGGAAGTCGGTGAGCTGGGTGGGGATGGAGAAATATGTGGAGGCCGGGGAATATGGCGGTTTTTAGCCTGATACCTCCTAATGTAAATTTATTTTGAGTCTCGTAACCATATATATTAGATTTCAAAACATGGTCTATAGAATAAATAAAATTGTGTAAATACCTCTTAATCAAGATTGAGTAAAATATAGGGGATATCAATTATCCACTAAAACCTCAGATGTCAGTTACCTTTTTCAATAAAACGTAACTGAAAAACTCGTGAATGAAAAATATGATATCAATGATCCCGAAATGGAAGGTGCTTACAAGAAGAGTTTTATCCAATTTGGTTACAGGCCATCGTGATATTACCAAATCTACTGAACATGATATTAGTAAATATCCTATCGGAAACTTTGTATTTACTGTTCATCTGTCTCTAAATGACTATACCATTGGCAGTTTCCAACGGATTTCACAGTCGTTGGTAGTTTCCAATGGAGTTTTAATCCGTTGGAAAATACCAACGGATTTTGAGTCAATTGAAAATTCTTCCAACGACTTCGATTTTGGTTGGAAATTTCCAACGAATTGTTTGTCCATTGGTAAAATTCGAGACTAATACTTCAATTTCTGGTAGTGTATGTTATCTCCAATATCCCTCCCTGGAGTGAAGCCACTTTGAGATGTGGATATGATATTAGGTAGAACTTTGTTCATTCTAGAAACAGGGCCGGCCTTGAGTTTTGAGAGGCTCTAAGCGAGTCTCCAAACTAAAAATTTATTAGGGCTGTGACGCCCCGAGTTCCGTGAAACCCGAAACGCTACTTCTTTCTTTAAAAACTAACTTTCAAATAAAATTTGTTTTGCGAAAAATAATTAAATAATAGAAATTTTATCTATTCATGATCAATTTTTGAATGCTAGCAAGTTTTATATCTATATTAAATGATTTCTAATTTAGAAAATAATGAGCGATTTCAATTGTTATTTCAAGAAATTACAAATTATTAAATTTTATTTACCGTTTAGTTTAGTTAAATGTTGCAAAGCATGAAATTTTTTTTTAATTTTTTAGCTAAAATCGTTATTTTAAAAGTTAGACGAGACGATGACATAGCGTCCGAGTGCTTTAGAACTCGTGGCATTACAGATGGTATCAGAGTTAAGAGTTTCTAAAAGTGTTTCTGTAGACTTTTAAACATTTTGTGTCCATGAAATTTGAAAAAAAAAAAAAAAAGAAAGAAAGAAAAGAAAAATGTTTTGAACTTATTTTGAAGAATTATGGATGCCACTTGCCATCGCCCTCCCCATCAACTCTGAGGTAAAGAAAGTACTTTTAGCAATGATAAATTATTTTTGGATACATGAAATTATTTTTATGAGAACTTATTAGAGGAGAAAGAAAGAGCTTGTATCCAACTATAAAATTTAGTTTGAGCATAATTTGAAAGAAATTAGAAATTTTATTTTTATGTCCTCGTAATTGAGGAAGAAATTCCTATCAAGTACCCAGATATGATCGGTTTCGAAAGTTTAAATTTCGAGGACAAAATTATTTTAAGGGGATAAGGTTGTAGCGACCGAGAGTTTTTCAGTTGATTATAAAATAAATATTTAATTTCATAAAAACGTGTCGCTATAATTTCACCCATTTTTAAAATTTAAAAATTGTTCGTCTAGCCATGCCGAATATTTCGAGCCAATAAAATATAATTTGAGTCAAATTCGATTTCTAGTCCAATTTTGTAATTTTAAATATTGTCCAAATCCAAAATTCGATTTTAAGCCCAAAATTATTATTTATTTTAAATTCAAATTATTTTAAGTCTAAAATTTCAAAGTTCAATTTTATTATTATTCAAATTTTAGGTAATTATTTTTTAGGAAGATATTTTATTCAAAATAATATTCTTGTATCCTAAATTTTTACAAATTGTATTCTAAATCAAACGTTTTCATATCAAACATTCCATAATTCTATTCCAACTACAATACATCTCCTTACCAATATATATATATATATATATTCTCCGGATCCAATTCACGCACAAATTTAACCAAATCACAAACCGGCAGCCATCAGCACAGCCTAAAACCTCCATTACCGACCAAACTGCTTCTTCACCCAATACCAAGCCACGACCTGCAAGAAATACAATGTATTCACCTCTCTCTCTCTCTCTCTCTCTCTCTCTCTCTCTCTCTCTCTCTCTCTCTCATAAACAAATCAGATACACTGCCCGAACCACCATGTGAAAATCACTGCCTAACCCACCGCCTATGCCGATCAACACCCCCAAACTGCCATTACCAAGCCACCAAACTCAAAGACCCAATCGGCTGAGACTCCATCAACCCAATTCAATCCACCATTACACCACCAACATCAATCCACATCATCCATCCAAGAATTGAAACCCATTACAGCCTTTAATCCACCGAGCCACACCACCACCAGCTGCACCATTAAACCACTACTAAGTGACCAAATCAATTTCACAACCTAATTCAAACACCACCACCGAGCATCACCTCTCCATCACACGCACAACCAACGCAAGAACCCAACCAAATCAACCCAAAATCAAATCTGAAATTTAAACCAAGGAACCCATTATACTTACCTTGAACCACCGACCTTCGTTTCCGGGTTCTTCACCGGAAAACTTCCAAACCCGAATTTCTATGTCTCGGTTCTTACAACCAAAATCGAGCCCTTTTACTTCCTTCCCGCAGCCACACCGCTCCCCGCCGCCACCACTGGACGGCGGTTTTATCGCCGGCTTAACCGCCGGTGACCACCGGCGTGAAGAAGCCGTCGCCCGCACCCTCTGGCTTCGCCCGCAACCTCTCTCTCTCTCTCTCTCTCTCTCTCGCTCTTTCTATGTTCAAATGGAGAGAGAAAGGGGTTTCTGTTTTTAAAAATATTTGATTGGGAAATACCCATAAATAGTCTCACCAACCACAACATTTTAGGAAATAGACTTTGAAACAAAAACATTTTAAAAATAGATTTGGACCCTTCAAACTTCCAAGAATACCCTCATAGATAGGATTTACAATATAAGCCATCAAAGTATATAATAACTTCATTTAAGTCTTTAGATAATTTTGTTTATATAATTTTAATTGATTTTTGTTTATAAGATTTTTGTTCGTTCATAGTAGCACCCCGTCAATTGGTATCAGAACCATATGGAAGATCGAAAAGATAAATATTATATGACAAAAAATAAAAATAAAAATATAATATATACATCAAGATTTATAATTATGCATACATTAATACTACCCGATAATTATAAAATAGAAATCTTGAACACTTTAAAAGATTTGGATAAAGATATAAGAAGAGAAATATATGATCTAATAAATTTCGATATAATAAAAGAAGATTTTATCATAAACGAAATATTAGATTTAATCCACAAAGATATACTAGAAGAATTATATAAAGATTATATAAATGGATTATCATAAAGGAGAACCTTTATTAATCAAATACCTAGATATAAAAACAAATGAAAAATTAGATTCAATAATAGAACAAAGAGGAAATCTATTAGATCAAATGATAGAAGAAAGAAATATAAAAAGAAAAGGATTTTTAAGATTAAAAACATTAGAAAGTAAAAGAAAATATTTTAATACAATTCTAAAACAATTACCTAATATACTTATAATCATAGATAACAAAGAAAAAATCAATATGGAAAAATATGAGATAACTAGAGAAATAAAATATTACATAAAATATTATAGAGCACAACAGAAAAAATCAATGTTAAGATCGATTGAAGAATTTTGTGAATATAATATAATGATATGTAAAGAAGTAAAATATGATACAGAACTATGATTAGAAGTTGATCATATTAGGGGAAGGATTTAATGACGGAATTTCCAGAAATAAAATTTGAAAAACAAATAATAGAAAATATTAATCTACCAGTAGGATCTTACCAAATAAAAGGAGCTAATACAACTATATTTCAACAATTAAGCTCATTGGGAGACTCCGATGGATTTCTTAATATGCAATTAAATTGGATAAGTGCCTTTTTATGTCAAACATATAAAAATATAAATTTACAAGATAAATTAGCTATTGAAGAATTACAACAATTAAATATACAGGACATGAATGTCAAAGAGAAATTACATAATATTCAAAATAAACTAACAATACAATTTATAGAATTAAAAGAAATGATAGGAGAAGTTAAAAACATAGATGAAGAAATCTTAAAAGAATTAATTAATCAAGATAAAATTGGGATAATTATAGAAAAAATAGATAAATTAAATGAAAAAATAAGAAGGAATGAAAATGAAAAAATCATATCAATAGAAGAAAGAATAAAAAAGATAGAAATAAAAATAGATGATATGTATGACAGACTATTTAAGGTACAAGAAACTCAAAAACCAAGAGTATAAAATGTCAATAAGGGAATATATTGAAGATCTAAAAATATTAATAAAATCATTAATAAGTGATGTTCAAAAAATAAAAAATGAATTAAAAGAAGTAAGAAATTATATAAATATACTAAAACTAGATATTAGAGAATTCAAAGAAAATAATAAAAGCAAAGATAAGAAAATAGACAAAAAATTCATAGAAAAAGAAATACTTAGAATAGGAAAGATGTATTTTGAACAAGAAAAAATTATAATAGAAGCAGGAAGTATGGATGATGAATTTAGGAGAAACATATTACCAAAAATATTAGAAGAAGAATTAGAATTACAAAAATCTATAAAAAAAACTTTAGGAAAATTAAAAGCTCAAGAAAAAGTTGAAGAAGAACAAGACAAAAATGAATGAAGAATTAGATTTGCTTATAGAAGATTTTGACCAGTTAAGTATAGAAAATTTTAATGAATACCAAGTTTTATTGAATACTGGAGGAGCACCTAACCCAGCTCCAATAGGAACTTCCAAACAAGAATTACCAGATCCAGATGAAAGTTACGCACCCTTATATAGTAAACCACACCGACAATATTATGATAGAATCAGAGATAGACAACCACCTAGAGGAAATAAATATAAAGATAGATTTGAACCAAATAATAATTATGATAAACCTATTAATCATGGAGGAATAAAATTAGATCTGGATTGTAAAATAGATACTAAAAAGCCTTATTAACTTGGGCAGATTCAATGATAATATTCTTTTTATACAATAAAGATGATACATGGGAAAATACTGATAGAATGATAATTTTTTTAATAGCATCTTTTGAAGGACATGTTAGAAATTTGTGAGAAGGAATAAGTAGTGATACAAAAGTATGAATAAGAAGAAATATACAGACAGAACTAATAAAGTCAGATAGAAAGGGAATAGAAAAATTAGTAGATTATATTGCAGATGAATTTTTAGGAGAAAATGGGATAAGTAATTCTGAAGCAGAATCAATAAGAGAAAAAGATAATGCAAGAGTAAGATTAATAAATTTAACAATATGTGATATGTGTAAAATTAAAGAATATACTTGTGAATTTAAAGAATACTATTATGTCCAATTCTATAGTAATGAAAACCAAGAAGTATATAGAGATATGTATTAAATAAATTACCAGGTTCATGGGGAATATACTTTAAAATAGAATTTGAAAAATTTATTAGAAATAACCTTGGAACACCTAGAACATTAGGATCAAGGATAAAATTCCTATTTGAAAGATTAGCATATATATGTCAACAAAGACAATTATTAAAGAAATCAGGAAAATTAACTAGAATATGTTGTAAAGATATGGAAAAACCTACCCAATGGGGATGTAACCCTGAAAGAAGAAAAAATAATAAAAGAAAATATAAAAATAGAAATTTTAAAAAATTCAGGAACTTCAGGAAAAGATATATAAAACCTAAGAGAAGTTATTACAAAAGAAGATATAATCCAAATAAAAAACAGAAAAATAAAACTTATAAGAAAGATAAAAGTCAATGCAAATGTTGGAATTGTGGAGAAATTGGACATATAAGCCCTTACTGTAACAAAAAGAAAGTTAAAATATTACAAAAATAATATCTAGAAATAGAAAGTGAACTAAGTGAAATATCAGATATTGAAGAATACTATGATCAAGAAGTCTATATAAGTGAAACAGATTCAGAAAGTAATGAATCAGAATCAGAATAAAGAAATAGAAGAAATAGAAACAAATAAGAACATAGATAAACAAGAATATAAAGGAATAAAAAGTTATGGATTAAAAGCAACTTATGATAATAATAAATTCAGAAAAATACAGAAATTATCTTTAGATTTGAAAATAGGAAAATGAGAAATATTAGACAGAATATGGAAAAGAGAAAAAGTAGCAATAAATAAATACCATAAAATTGAAAGGGCAATAGATGTTAGAACTACTCAAGGAACACACAAATTAAATCTTTTAACAAAAGATACGGTTATAGAATTATTAACAAAGATCAATAGAAAATAAAGTGAAAAGATCCAATATGTTTATTTAGCAGGTATCCAAATAATGTTTAAATCCTTGTTTAGAGAAGGATTAAATTCACCTTTAACTGTAAGTTTACATGATGGAAGAATAATAAATTTAAAAGACAGTCATTTAGGAACAGTGGAAGGAAATCTAGCATATAAGAAACTAATATTTACATGTTATCCAAAATATTGTATATCGTTAAAAGATATAAACTTTAATGAAGTTTTAGGACTACATTTCAAATTACATAAGGATGACATAATGGAACCAGGAGATAAAATTATGACTATAGAATACAGAGCATTATACACATTTACTAATTCTAATTATGGAAACATTTATTCTAAAAAATCATATATTGAAATTCATAAAGAATGCAAAGATTTTGGTAAAGTTATGGAACCAGATAAACAAATAAGTTTAGTTCCAAGAAACTATGAACTTACTATATAAAAAAAAAAAAAAAAACCAGAAATCATAGAGTTAAGAGAAGAAGAATACCCTAATAATAACATAACATTTGAAGATGGCAGATTAATTAGAAGATCAGCAAGTTTACCTAATAGAAAACAATTAGGAGAAACTAGTAATACAAGAGAAATAAAACTTAATAGAAATGCTAGAAATATGAAAATAGAAGGTGAATATTTCAATGGGATAGAACATATAAAAGGATCAAATATATTAATTGACACTGGAGCTAGTGAATGTCATATAGCTTCAAATAGAAATAAATGATTAATATCTCATAGAACCGATCCATATAGATATATAAATTTTGATGGACAAGTACATATGACTGAACTTGAAGTAAAAGTACCAATAAAAATAGGAGGAATAAATCTCTTAGTACCATGTCATGTAGATAGTAGTATGGTAAATCCTCATGTATTATTAGGAATAAGCTTTCTAGATGGACTAGAAGATTATAGTATAAAACGTGAAGGATTATATATAACTCATAATGGTCAAACTATACTATGCAGAAAAGCTGAATAAATGAATTAATGAATAACCAAATAAGTTTTCCATTAGCTGTTTATATTCAAGTTACTATTGTTGAAACAAATATAACAATATGTCCATTAATAGACACGGGAAGTGATATAACAATATTTAAGAATTTCTTAATAAAATCATAGAATACTGATGGGAGAATAAAAATAACAGGAGTTACAGGAGAAAGTACCCAAATAATTAATAGTGCTGATAAAATCGAAATAATACTAGAAAGTAAACAAATAGTTGTAAATAAGTTATATAGTTATAACAAATTAGAATGTGATATATTATAGGAAATGACTTTATACAACAATTTCAATATTATAAATAAAATAATTATATGATAATGTTACAAACACCTTGCGGACATTTACTAAAAATACCAAGAGAATTTAGACCTTACAGAGTTCAGCCAACACAGCGTGGTGATAAATGGGAGAAAAGACCAATTACACAAAATGAAATAAAAAATAAAAAAATAATGTATAAAAAAATCTTTAAAAAAAAACATACAAACAACACATGGAAAAAATCATTGATCAACTAGAAAAATTTTGTGGAGAGAATCCATTATTATTCTGGAAACCACATCATCCAAAAGCTAAAATAGAATTAACAGAGAATATTATTATAAGAGCTAGACCAATTATGTATACCATACAAGATACACAAGAATTTAAAACTCAAATAAAAGAATTACTCAACCAAAAATTAATCAGACCTAGTAATGGACCCCATAGTAGTCCAGCTTTTATGGTCATGAAACATTCTGAACAAAAAAGATGAAAAGCTAGAATGGTAATAAATTATAAAGAATTAAACAAATATACTAAATTTGATGGATACTTTTTACCAAATAAAGATGTACTAAAAAATCTTGCAAAAGGAAAACAATATTATTCTAAATTTGATTGCAAGTTAGGATTTTGGCAAGTAAAAATGGAAGAAGATAGTATTCAATATACAGCATTTAGTACACCCCCAAGGTAAGTATGAATGGATGGTTATGCCATTTGGTTTAAAAAATGCACCACAAATATATCAAAGAAGAATGTATAACATATTTAGAAAATTTAATGAATTTTTAATTGTCTATATTGATGATATATTAATATGTTCTAATAATAGAGAAGAACATAGAAACCATTTAATGAAATTTATAAATGAATGCAAAAAAAGAAGGAATTGTTCTTTCAAAAAATAAAGCTATATTAGAAAAATAAGAAATTGATTTTCTTAGATTATCAATAGATTAAAAAGGAATAAAATTACAAACCTATCTATCTAAGAAGATAGAAAGTTTTTCAGACAAATTAGAATCAAAAGAACAAATACAAAAATTTCTAGGATATTTAAATTATGCAGAAGGATTTATTGAAAATTTATTAAAAAAAAAGAGACATAAAATTCAAATTTTACTCAGAAAGACAAATACCAAAGGATGGAGTGATGAACACACAGAAATTGTCAAATCACTAAAAGAAGAATGTAAAAATTTACCAAAATTAAGATTACCAGATGAAAAAGATAATCTGATAGTTAATATTGATGCCTCGGATAAGTATTGGGCAGCAATATTAAAAACAGATCTTAATGAAATTTGTAGATACTCAAGTGGAACGTTTAACCAGTCAGAAATAAATTATACTACTCATGAGAAAGAATTATTAGCAATCATCAGAGGAATAAAGAAGTTTTCATTGTTTTTATTATCTAAGAAATTCATTGTTGAAACTGATAATTCTCAAGTTGCAGGTTTAGTAAAAAATAAGCTACCACCAGAACCTCAATATAGAAGGCTCCATAGATGAAAAGCCTATTTGGCATTTTATAATTTTGATATAGTTCATATTAAAGGTGTCAATAATTATCTTGCAGACTTTTTAAGCAGGAATATTGAATTTGTAGATGGATAATATCAAAAAATCCTTGATAGATGTCAAAAAGCGAATGAACTTCCTCACAGAGGAAGCTGAAGATATAAAGCTTGGAATTGAACAACTTGCAGAAACTCTCCAAGAAAGTTTCAAGCAATTGATGGAAATCTCAACATTTCATCACAATTATACTAAAGAATTGAGCGATAACATAATTGAGATTGAATCTCAGTTTGAATCGTTAATTACCAAACAGGCTGATACCAAACAGGTTATGTCAAAAATACAAACAAGTACATCTTCTGGAAGCAGTGGTGAACCAACGATTAAAAGAGATGAACCCAGTCCCAAAAAAGTTGTCATAAATGAAGCCAGTCCTCGAAAAACAACAATCAATGCCAAAGATGAACATACAAAGGTAGTCAGAATTCGTGCTGAGGAGGAAGATGATTCCCCTTTTTTACCAAAAGAAAACGAATATAAAATTACTGTTGAAGTTATATATGAGCTCCAAGAATGTGATTGTTATTACATTTCGTCTGGAGATCATGTTTACCCACGGTTGATCGTCCCGTTATGACAAAAATGGCAGCAGATTATGGATTTCTGGATCTTATATATCTAGGAAAAGATTTGAAATAAATTGAAAAATTTGATGATTTACTAAAAGGAGAAATTTCAAAATTTGTCCAGGGAAGACCCATATATTTAAAATTTTATTCGATCAGTCCTGAAATTGATGGAAGGATATATTATCCCGCTGAGCATATTATCACAATTGGATATGTTGCTCGCAATTTTCAAATTGAAGTTGGAAGAAATACCAGGCCAGTACCAAACATTACAAGATCATGGTTCAGATCCCGATGGGTGTTGGGAATTAAAGTTCTCTACAACATTGCCAAAAACCTGTATGAGAAAAAATTCAAATGCATATGTCAGTATAATGGATGGACCCTACTCACTAATGGAGGAAAAAAAAGTCAACAATCATGCAAGAATACATCAACAAATTTGACACTCATCAAATTCATGGAAGTTTTGCCACTTTGCAAGAAGCATGCATAGTAAGAAATTGCCCCACATGCCAGCATAATTGATGGACAGATGGAAGACGATTGATAAATCTTATTTGATGAAACAAGACAGGACAATATAGAGGCCATGTAAAGACTGAAAATAGAGGGATATATAGCCATGTGAGAAAATAAAGGGACATTTCTGTCCTTGTAGTAAATGATAGATGGACAGCTGTGTCCTTATAGTAAATGATAGATGGACAAGTGTGTCCTTTTATATCCTTGTAGCATTATTCAAATTATCATGCCTATTACGTAAGCAATGATGTAAGAAGTTGCATAGTAATACCTCGTGAAATTCTATAAATGGTGGCCTTTTGGCTAGGAAAAGGCAGAACCAACTTGAGCACTCAGTTTTTGAGAAAGCCAAGAAATTTTCTGTCTTGAAAAAATTCTCATACCAATCTTGTTTCAATCTTCATATTATCAATAAAATCCCAATCCACTTATCAAATTAGATGAGTTTCTAAATTCTTGTCTTCTAAATCCTATTTCCAAAAAGAAGATATATTATTAAGAAAACTCCCTATACTCCGTCCTAAAAAATTTTTCATCTAAAATGTTATACAGTGAAGGCATTCGGGTTTAGCTAATAACCCGTGAAGGTAGGAAGCCATTGAAGGGTGTGGAGCAGAAACCTATAAGCCTGAAGGTCACTAATAATAGAAGGAAAATACAAAGGTACTGAGAACAGGAAAAGATATTAGTATTCTTAATATATCTATCTTTACGGAATTAGGAGGAAGAAGAGTTTTTAACATGACAGAATTCAGGATTATTAAGTTTAATTATCAAAATAGTCCTTATAATGATGAATACCATAGCATAATTGAACCTTTATTCATGCATAAACAGTTTACTAGACCTAATAATGAAATAAAATAGTTATATCATGTGTATATGTCATGTTTGTTAGTTATCTTTCCGACATTAAAAAGAATATTAGAATTAGAAATTACAAAATCAATTATTTATTTTTGGCTTGATAGTGATAATACTGAAATAAATAATGAATTATATTTAGGATATGTGTTTAGCAGTGATAATGATTATGACCCTGTAATAGATTATGACAGTGATGGAAGAGATGAATCTTTCTTTACCAGTTTTTGAAAATCTTAATATCATGAATAATAGTAATTATATCATGAAAAAATCCAGAACTAAAAGAGGTCAATATAAAGTTCGAAAGCATATCAAAAGTAAAAAAGGTATTGAATATGAAAATGAAATTGATAAAATAGGATACCAAGAGCAACTCTACGCATCACAAGAGATATTAAAAAGTTTTAAAGAAAATTTGATAGAAAACTTTGCTAGAGGTACTGTAAGATCTATAATGATACAAGATATTCAAGATATAATTGATAAATTAGAAAAGAGAAAGAAAAGTATTTCAAAATATAATATACCATTTGAACCAAGCATAGATATTATGGCTGATATAGATATTATCAATTCTCAAAGACTGATAGAGTTTGAAGAATTACTTGAAATTTTATAAATTATTTATCTTTGTGTTTATAATGCCTGGATATACTATTGAAGGATTAGACAATATGTTAGATAGGGTAATGGAAAAAATAGATAACATTATATCTCAATTAATAGATATGAATGAATCATCTGAACAATATTATATACTTTTAGAAAATCATGATCAATACATTATAGATTATTCTGACATATTACAACTTAAAATAGATTTAGAAAATAAAATAGTAACAAATACAATCCAAACCTAAATGCTAGGATATACAATAGAAGGACTAGATAATATTTTTAAAAAATTGAAAGATAAGATGGAAGATATTAAACATCAAATGAAAAATGAAAATATATCATCTGAAGAATATAATAAACTTTTAGAAAAATACGAACAATATATTGCAGATTATTGTATTTTACTAGAACAAAGAATGGACTTATACCAGAAAATTTTGTATAATAATTTACCAACCCAATAATCTGTGAATATTTCACAAACATCAACATCTAATAACTGTGATCATAAACTATATTTAGAAAATAAAGAAATTTCATTTTTATCAACTATCGTTGAAAAATTTAAAAATATACATTCTGTTGGACAATCTAAACTAAAAGAGATATACGAGAGATATTGACTATGCTATCCAAAATAGAATATAATTTAATTCTGTTGAAACAGCAAAAAATATAAATACGGTTCATAAAATTATAGAAGAATACGAAAATATAGAAGATGAAGTATCAGAAGGAATAACGTTAGGATATATAACTAAAAAAGATCATCCTAAATCTTTTGAAAAATTAGTACAATATAGAGTATTTTTAGAAGAACTTAAAAGATTAAAAAATATAAATATAACCAGAAGCACTGAATTAAATCAACCTGATTAAGTTCAGGGATATATCTTGCAAATTAAACAGTCCTTTTCATTAAGGTTAATTTTGACATTTCAACAGAGGAGTCTATTTTACTAAACTTATTACATACCAAACATATTTAACTAAAAACCCCTATTTGATTTCATAAAATTGCCCCTTTAGTCCCCTCTGTTTTCTAAGTTAATTATTTCAGCCCTATTTAGTTTTAAAGTCATTCAATTCGGTCCCTATTGATTTGAAATCCTTTTAGTTTCAGCCCCAAAGCTTTCTATTTCAGATTTTAAAACATTTATATTCAGTCCCTGCAGTTTAAAAATATTATATGTCAGCCACTTTTTAGTTTTAAAAGTATTATTTCGATCTTTTGGTTTTAAAATATTATGATTCAGCCCAATAGCTTTCAAAATCATTTATTTGGTCCCAACTATTTTCAAATCCCAACTATGTTAGACTTTCAATTTAAACTCTGAACTTTTCTTTTAAAAACTCTTTCGTTTTAAAACATTTGAATTTCAAAATACTAGTTTAAGAATTATTTTATATAATGGCTAGACGAGGCGTTTGGACGTTTAGAAGATTGATGTTTTTCCTATTCAACAAATTCGAGAATACTTTCAGGTAGGTTCATTACTTCAAAAATATTTTATTTTAAATGCGCAATATTAAGTAAACCATATTGTAAATTTATGCATATGATTACGTAATTTATAAGAACTAGTTGCCTTCGGGCCAGATCCACATGCTTTCAGACATGGACCAGTTGCCTTCGGGCCCAGATCCACATGTCTTCGGGCATGGATCATTTGCCTTCGGGCCCAGATCCACATGTCTTCGGGCATGGACCAATTGCCTTCGGACCCAAATCCACATGTCTTCGAGCATGAAAATTTATGATGTATGAGATTCACTTGCTTATTGCATGAGAATGAGAATTTATGAATTAAGTTGTATGATTATATGTGTTATTTACAGTATAGTTTATTTAATTTGCGCTGAACCTACTGAGTATTTCTTTCAAAATGCTCATTCCATTTTTAACAATTTTTGCAGATTTCGGAGATGGAGGCTCATGATGGGCGTGGTGGCAGAAATAATTAAATAATAGAAAGTTTATCTATTCATGATCAATTTTTGAATGCTAGCAAGTTTTATATCTATATTAAATGATTTCTAATTTAGAAAATAATGAGCGATTTCAATTGTTATTTCAAGAAATTACAAATTATTAAATTTTATTTACCGTTTAGTTTATTTAAATGTTGCAAAGCATGAAAATTTTTATTATTTCTCTGTTAAAATCGTTATTTTAAAAGTTGGACGAGATGATGACGTAGCGTCCGGGTGCTTTAGAACTCGGGACGTTACAATGGCCCTAAGTCAAACACAAAACTTTTCATTGACAAAGGTCCAATAATTATAATTATTATATAAGTAATAACTAAATACTAAAAGACCTATTAAATTTTTAAAACATTTTTTTTTACATTTAATATTTTTATAGATATTTTCCCAGCTATCTTTTCAAAAAATTTTATATGGGATTGATATTTATTGGATAAAAACACTAGAAATAAAAGAAAAATAAATCTGTAGGTCTAAGGAATTGAACCAGTGATCTATAGCACAAGCAAAAATTATATTCTATTGTTGCATCAATTGTGCTAAGCTCAAATTGTTATCTATTATTTTACTTTCATAGTATATATATGTAAAACAATGGGTTTAATTTTTCGACTTTGGGGGCCTCAAGTGGTCGGGAGCCCTAAGCGATGGCCTTGCTCGCCTATACTCAGGGCCGACTCTGTCTAAAAGATAGGTCCTCACTTAAGATTTTGTTAACCACATCACACAAGCTAATGATTCTTTCACTCTTCAACCTCTGTTTTTTTGGGTATAAGTGTAACAGTGGTGGAAGTGATCCCTTCAGGTATAAGCCTTCCCTTAATAAGTCCGTCACAACACGTAGGAGATCATTTTTAATAATATCCCAGTAATGTTGGAAGAATAGGCTAGAAAAATCATCCGGGCCAGCAATACTTATTTTGTTAAAATTGAAAACAACCTCTTTGATTTCTTTAATATCAGATGGCATGTTGAGAAGATCATTATCAGATTGGAACTTTTTAATTTTTTATTTACAATGATTTTTTAAATCATGAATTTTTATATATATTTAACCTATATATTGTATGAATCAGATAGAGAATCAATGAGGAATTATTCATGACACTATAAAAACACTTGCAATGTGTTTGATAAAATATGAAAAAAGGAAAACATTTCATGTAAATTTTCCAACCACCATCAAGAGAATTTTTCATATGGAATATAGGCTAAAACATGTTTTATACTCCATCCGTCCCACAAAAATAGACTCGTTCTTCTTTTTTGTTTGTCCCAAATTATAGGTTACTTTTCATATTCATTGAGAGTATAATAATAATATCTTAAATGTCTAATATACTCCTATTTAATATGCATTGTTATCAACAAATGTGAATTACACATTATACAATGTAAGGGTACATTAAATAAAATGTAAGTAAATTTATAATTTCAACATATATTAATTATGTTTTCTTAATTTGTGTGAAAATAAAAATGAGTATATATTTATGAGATGAAGGAAGTAGAATTTTTGTATATGGAAAATATTTTCCATATTAATATATTAACTTTTTTTATTATTATTAAAAAAGTTTATTATTATTATTATTATTATTATTATTATTATTATATAACATAGGTAACAAAAACGTACACAATATCATTTTATAGTAAATTGACAATTTACTTTGAGAGAGCAAAAAACTCAAGAGAAAAAATGTTATTTCTGTTATAAATATCTTGGGTGTGAATGACCCATTATGCCCTTATAAAGTTTATATTATTACAATTGTACCATTATCTACCCCTATAAATAGGGTACTTCACTCCTTCATTTAACACACAATTGGAATACATAAATTCTCTCTCTATCTCTATATTCTCTCTAATATTTTGATAGTTTTGTTCTCTCTAATATTTTGGTAGTCTTGTTCTCTCTAATACTTTGGTATTTTTACAACACGTTATCAACACGAGATTCTAGCCAACTGAGTTAACAAAGGTTTAATCTATATCAAGAAGGTAATAATTTTAAATATCTTTTATATATTATGCTACCAACTACATGGTTGGTTTTACCGGTTTTAATTATATTATACTACCACCTACATGGTTGGTTTTATCAGTTTTAATTATATTATGCTAACACCTACATGGTTGGTTTTACCAGTTTTAATTATATCATGCTACCACCTACATGGTTGATTTTACAATTTTTAAGTATATCATACTACCACCTATATAATTGGTTCTACCAGTTTTATTATCGTTGGTTCTACTGGGTTTCTTTAAATATATGGTTTAAATGAAATCACATTTTATGTATTTTCTAAAAAGATAAATTTATAATATAATCAATTCATCATTCCAATAAAGTGTACTTACAAAAGCAAAAGTTATTTTTCTTTTTGAAAATTAAAATCACAATTTCAAAAGATGTAATGATTAAACATCACTTTATGAAACATGGTTACATACATACCACATAATTCTTGAAATGCAATTTCTGAAAGAAAAAAAAAAAAAAAAATTAATGTCACTCTCATTATACGTATTAATCATTTGTTAATTTATTCTTGATAATTATTATCTGGATTAATTGATACCACAACTTAGATTTGCACATAACAATTTCAAAATTTTGTTTCATTCCTACAACAACTTAGAATTATAATTAATATTCCAGAAGAATAAAAACTCGATATAGAAATCATGTCATTAATTCTTTACTGAGATTTTTCAAGGAATTAATTATTTCTCATATTTGATTGAATAGTTATCCCAATGGCAAACATCACAAAACTCGAGTTCATTGCACTAGATTTATCCGAGAAAAATTATCTATCATGAATCCTAGATGTCGAGATCCATCTTATTTCAAAAGGGCTTGGAGAAACAGTCAAAGAAGGAAACAACGAATCCCTGCAGGATCGTGCAAAAACACTTATTTTCCTTCGTCAGCATCTTCATTATGGATTGAAAATAGAATATCTTACTGTAAAGGATCCACAAGAACTCTGGAAAAATTTAAAAGACGGATTTGACCATCAGAGGACTGTAGTCCTCCCAAAAGCCCGTTATGAATGGATGCAACTTCGTTTACAAGATTTTAAAACTGTGAGTGAGTACAATTCTGAACTATTCAGAATATGTTCAAAATTGAATTTATGTGGAGAAAAAATCACTGAAGCAGATATGCTAGAAAAAACATTCTTCACCTTTCACGCCTCAAATGTGCTCCTGCAGCAGCAATATCGTGAGCGTGGTTTTCAAAGGTACTCATAACTCATATCTTGCCTTTTGGTAGCCGAACAAAATAATGAGTTGTTGATGAAAAATCACGGATTACGTCCAACCGGTTCTGTACCATTTCCTGAAGCAAGTGGTACTGCATTTCCTGAAGCAAATGCTTTATCAAGAAATAGACACGGATACAAACGTGGTCGTGGGCACGAACATAGGCGTGGACACGGATATGAACAAGGACGAGGGCGTGGAAGGAATTTTGGACAAAATCATCAACAACATGGTCGCATGGTCAAAAGGCACAAGGCAAATGAGAATAACATAATCAAACGGCAACACGAAGAAAGTTGCTTCCGATGTGACATGAAAGGGCATTGGTCACGTACCTGTCGTGTGGAAAAACACCTTGTGGACCTTTACCAAAAGTATATTAAAGGAAAAGAAAAAATAGAGACAAATTTAGCTGATTATCCAGTTAATAGGACACACTTAGATGTCTCTGATTTTTATACCGGTGATATGGAAAATATAGATTAGTTTGCTCTATCAGAAAGTCACGATGTTATTTTGAAATCTTAATATGTATTGTCCGTTTGATGTTAAATTATGTTTAATTTCTTTTTATCATAAATTCACTTTTCTAAAATATCTATTTGATTATATCTTAGATGAATTGCCAAGATACATGTTTTGTTGATAGTGCAACAACACATACTATTCTCCGAAAGAAAAAGTATTTTCTGAACTTAACATTAGAGGAAAATAATATTAATACAATATGCGGCACATCGAAGATCGTTGAAGGCTCCGGTAAAGCCTATATTATTTTATCAAATAATACACAACTATGTATTAACGATGCACTATACTCAAGCAAATCCAGAAGAAATTTGCTCAGTTTTAAGGATATCCGTTGCAATGGATATCACATTGAAACGATGCAAGAAAACAACATTGAATATCTTTGCATTATTTCTTTTGTATCTGGCCAGAAGCAGATAAAAGAAAAACTTCCGGCACTTCCTTCTGGAATGTATTATACATCCATAAAAGAAGTCGAATCAAACAACGTCACGAACCCGAAGTTCGTGGACTTAAAAAGTTTTATACTTTGGCATGATCGACTTGGACATCCAGGAACGATAATGATGCATCGAATAATTAGCAATTCACATGGACATCCTTTAAAGAACCAGAAGATTCTTTCACCTAATGATTATTCATGTGTTGCTTGCTCGCAAGGGAAATTGGTCATTAGACCTTCCACTACAAAGGTCAATGTTGAATCTCCAACTTTCTTAGAAAGGATTCATGGAGATATATGTGGGCCGATACACCCACCATGTGGACCATTTCGTTATTTTATGGTACTAGTTGATTCTTCTACTAGATAGTCGCATGTATGTTTACTGTCCACAAGAAATGTAGCATTTTCTAGGCTACTTGCTCAAATAATAAAATTACGAGCTCAGTTTCCTAATTACTCAATCAAGACAATTCGTCTTGATAACGCTGGTGAGTTTAGATCACAGAGATTCAATGAGTATTGCATATCCATTGGGATTGCAATAGAACATTCAGTTGCTCATGTCCATACACAAAATGGGTTAGCGGAGTCATTTATTAAACGTCTACAATTAATTGCTAGACCACTACTCATGAAAACAAAACTCCCAACTTCTGTTTGGGGTCATGCCATATTACATGCTGCATCATTGATTCGCATAAGACCAACTGCTTATTATCAATACTCACCTCTGCAACTTGCATCTGGTCATGAACCTAATATTTCTCACCTAAGGGTTTTTGGTTGTACTGTCCATGTACCAATCTATCCCCCACAACGTACCAAAATGGGTCCCCAACGTAGACTTGGGATTTATGTTGGTTTTGATTCACCTTCCATCATTAGGTACCTTGAACCCTTAACGGGTGATTTGTTTACTGCACGTTTTGCAAATTGTCATTTTGATGAAATGAACTTTCCAGCTTTAGGAGGAGTAAAGTTGCATCTTGAAAATCAAGATAAAATTTCTTGGAATGAAACAACTCTATCTCACTTTGATCCCCGAAGTAATCAATGTGAGCAAGAGGTTGAGAAAATTATTCATTTGCAAAGAATTGCAAATCAATTACCTGATGAATTTGTTGACACAAGAAAAGTGACAAAATCATATATACCAGCAGAAAACACTCCGGAAAAGATTGATGTCCCTGTAGGACAGACCAGTTGGTTCAAAAGACATCATACCTCGTAAGAGGAAATTAAACCAACCAAAGACTCCTGGACGAGTAATAATAGAAAAGATTGATCAATCTAATAGTGGTGACATGGTTCTCGCAAAACCACAGATTTCAATGAAACAATCTAATAGTGGTGACATGGTTCCCGCAGAACCACAGATTTCAATGAAACAATCTAATAGTAATGACGTGATTCCTGCAGAATCACAAATGTCCGAGAATAATGAGATTTCAATAAATTATTTGTTATCTCATAAATAATGGGAAAGGGAGAATGTTGTTATAGATGATATTTTTGCCTTCCAAATGGCTCTTGAAATAATTCAGAATAATGATCCTGAGCCACTGTCTGTTAAAGAATGCCAACAGAGAGAGGATTGACCAAAATGGAAGGAAGCTATGCAGGCGGAATTGAATTCCTTAGAAAAACGAAAGATGTTCGGACCAGTAGTTCGAACACCTGAAAATATAATCCCTGTAGGATACAAATGGGTCTTTGTAAGGAAAAGAAATGAAAATAATGAATTTATAAGGTACAAAGCCCGGCTTGTAGCTCAAGGTTTCTCACAAAGACATGGAATTGATTATGAGGAAACATATTCTCCCGTCATGGACGCCATCACATTCAGATTTTTAATTAGTTTGGATGTGTCAGAAATGCTCGATATGCGCCTTATGGATGTAGTAACTGCCTATTTATATGGCTCACTTGATAGTGACATATACATGAAAGTCCCTGAAGGACTTAAAGTGCCAGAAATAAATGATACATACCCGAAAAGTATGTTTTCAATCAAATTGCAAAGATCATTATATGGATTGAAACAATCTGGACGTATGTGGTATAATCGCCTCAGCGAATACTTGTTGAATGATGGTTACAAAAATGATGATATATGCCCATGTGTTTTCATAAAGAAAAAAAATATTGGATTTGCAATAGTGGCAGTTTATGTTGATGATTTAAATCTTATTGGAACTCCAGAAGAGCTCAACAAAACTGCTGATTACTTGAAAAATGAATTTGAGATGAAAGATTTGGGAAAAATCAAATTTTGCCTTGGGTTACAAATTGAACATATTTCAGAAGGACTATTTGTTCATCAATCTTCATATACAGAAAATGTTTTGAAGCGATTTTATATGGATACAGCACATCCATTGACATCCCCAATGGTCGTTCGATCACTTGATCCAAAAAATGATCAATTTCGCCCACTTGAAGATGGAGAAAATGTTCTTGGTCCAGAAGTACCATATCTAAGTGCAATTGGAGCATTATCATATCTTGCAAATTGCACTAGACCTGATATAGCTTTTCTGTAAATCTACTCGCAAGATATAGTTCTGCACCAACTCAAAGGCATTGGAATGGTGTTAAACACATTCTTCGTTACCTAAAAGGTACTGTTGATATGGGACTATTTTATTCTCACAATTTGGGATCTTCTTTAGTGGGATATGCAGATGCAGGTTATCTTTCTGATCCACATCAAGCAAAATCGCAAACAGGATATGTGTTTACACGTGGTGGGACGGCTATATCATGGAGATCCGTGAAGCAAACATTGACAGCAACATCTTCAAATCATTCAGAAATTATTGCAATCCATGAAACAAGTCGAGAATGTATATGATTGAGAAACATGAGTCATCATATCCAATCATCATGTGGATTAGCTTCGACAAAAGATAGTCCAATGATATTGTATGAAGATAATGCAGCTTGTATTGCACAACTTAAAAGAGGCTATATAAAAGGAAATAGAACAAAGCACATTTCTTCAAAATTCTTCTATACACATGAGCTTCAGAAAGCAGGTGATATTGACGTTCAACAAATTCGATCAAGTGATAATGTGGCAGACTTATTCACTAAAACATTACCGACATCTACACTCAAGAAATTGATACATGAGATAGGAATGCATCGGCTCAGCGATTTACGATGACTAATATCAGGGGGAGTAGCTGTACTCTTTTTCCTTCGTCTAGGTTTTATCCCACTGGATTTTCCTAGCAAGGTTTTAATGAGGCAGCATTTATTTTTATACTCCATAATGACTGTACTCTTTTCTTTAGCTTAAATTTTATCCCACTGAATTTTCTTAAGCAAGGTTTTTAACGAGGCAGGCATTGAATATTATGTCATTCAAGGGGGAGTGTTATAAATATCTTGGGTGAGAATGACCCATTATGCCCTTGTAAAGCTTATATTATTACAATTGTATCATTATCTACTCCTATAAATAGGGTACTTCACTCCTTCATTTAACACACAATTGGAATACATAAATTCTCTCTCTATCTCTATATTCTCTTTAATATTTTGATAGTCTTGTTCTCTCTAATACTTTGATATTTTTACAACAATTTCTAGCCCATGCTTGATTCAGATTAAAATATTTTCAAGTCAAAGTCAACTTATGCCTAATGTAAAACAAAAACAACGAGAAAATGTTTGTTAAGAATATTATTACAAATAGTAAATAGAAGCTTTCTGTGGACCATATAAGGACAACACATTTAATAAGATAATAAATTAAAAGATAAAATATATATACTTTGTGATAAGAAAAAGAATTTTTTCATATCGTGTCGACTTATAGTGATTAGGACCGAAAATTCTTGAATTCTTTCCTACTTGAAAACTTTTGTTAGCGACATTTACCTTTTTATTTGGTGGATTAAAATTGGAAATCTATTTTTTTGGATTATATATATATATATATAATCGGATCGGATCGGTCGGTTCAACTGGGAACTGGATGGAAAACTTGTCCGATTGACCTGAAAAATGGCCTGTAAAAAATTGCTCAGAAAATCTGGAACCGATCGGGTTTTTAAACCCGATTTAATTTTTTTGTTGTTGTTTTGCTTTTCTCTAATTATTTTAAGCTACTTTTGTGTATAATTTTATCTTCTAGATGAGTAAATATTAGGACTATAATCTTGAACGAATTAGTTTTACGGCATTAAATTTATTAGATCTTAGCAAATAAATGAATTATACAATATTTATAATTTTACGATAAGCATGTCATTTTTATGTTGGTTTGGAATAGTGTTCAAGACCAATTAGTTGGATCAGGCTTGGATTGGCTCAAGTTCATTATCTCTACCATAATTAGATTTAGTGTAAACCTATAAGTACTGGATTAGTTACAAGACAACTAGGGCTTTGTGTCGTCTTTTTGGTTGCTAGCACAATCTCTTCCAGATCCTAACTTACTGTATGGATCACTGTCAGAGGCTGGTCATTTGAACTAGAGGTGAACGTGTTTCGGTTTGGGCGATTTTTGACATATTTCAAATCAAACCATTTCAAGCGGTTTGACATTTTCTCAAACCAAACCAAACAATTTTATTTTACAAACCAAACCATTTTTTGCGATTTTTTTCGATTTTAATTAATGATTTTTACCTATCGACATAATATAATATATTTTAGATGTTAAATTAACTCATATATTTTAATATAAAGATAAAATAAGCTAATATATAAGCTAATATGAGAATTAATAATGTTAGATGTTAAATTCATTCGAATTTGTTTTCAATTCAAATAAAAATATGAAATTAAAAAACAATTGTAAATTTGTAATTGCATTGTATTTGTTTCCTAACTTCTTTCTGAAACAAAAATGACATGTCATCGTCATCAAAATTTTTAGAAAAGTCACTATTCATTATCATGAATAGAAATCTCGTGCATCGAATATGAGAAATGCTAGTAATAATAATTAAAAAAAGGGCTTTTGGCAGGAAAATGTGGTCAATGAATGTTCAACACTTTTCATTTTAAAATATAGTAATATCATTTTTATTTTAAAATAGTGTTACACCCATTCAATGCAGGTTCATTTGTTACTCATATATATTGAATTTATATGGTAAGATATGAAATGAATATTTAATTAAAAATGAGAAAATACAATTAAACATACTTTTTTCTTTATGTTTATCACCTTAATTTTTTATTGTTCGTATGTTTATCTTTCCAGAAAATTTACGTTCATAATTTTATTAAAATGAAAAGGAAAATGAAAAATAGATCCATGAACGCTCTTATTTCACTTTCTTTCATTTTCTATTTTTAAAGAAAAAATATTTACGTGATACGACAACTTTTTTTATTTTGGAATTTAAAAAAAAAAAATTATAATTGATTTTCATACGTTAACATATGAAATAAATATTTAATTAAGAATGAGAAAAGAAGGAATATAATTAATTACAAAAATGTATAATTACACATAATTTAATTTTTTTACGGTTTGTATTTTTACCGTTCCAGAAAATTTCTTTAAACATTATAATTTAAATTGACGTCAAGTTCAAAGAAAACAAAATTACATTTAAATAGAATTTGTAATAAGTGAAAAAATAGATATATCTTTTATATATGCTCAGAATTTTATTAAAATGAAAAGAAAAAAAATAGATCGATGAAAGTTTCTATTTTATTTTTCTATTTTTAAAGGAAAAATATTTATGTGATATTAATAATTTTTTTTAACGAATTAAAAAAAAAAAAAATTGTAATAGAGAGCTTGTTTGGTAGTAGTAAAATTTTTACCACAATTTTTCAAACTCAATCTCATTCATCCATTCTTAGTCAAGTTCACAATTTTTGACTTTTCAAACATTTTTAAACCACACATCCATTAAAAAAAAAAACCTACAAAATTCGAAACTTTTCACATTACCAAACAGACGCTGATTTTTACGAGGAGAAGACAGATAAAGAAATTTTTGGATGATTTGATTTTTGAGACAATTTTACGGATAATATATTTTCAGTTTACTCTCATTTTCATAGATTTCCAAATTTAGAAAGTTATTTTGGGCGGGAAACTATATGCGTTATTTTTTGTAAGTACTTTATTTTTATATATGTATATAGAAGATAGATGTATAATTACACATACCGCAATTTTTTTTACGATTTTTATGTCTACCAGTCTAGGAAATTTCTTTAAACATTGTAAGTTAAATTGACTTAAAGTTTAAAGTGACAAAACGTATTATACCCCCGGCCCAACGACATATTTTTTTGTTTTAGGCCCCATAACTCTTCCTACTTGTTACAAATAACATCTTGTTGTTGCATCAAAACATATAAATGTTGACTAGTTTGGCTAAGTTACATTTAAATAGAATTTGTAATAAGTGAAAAAAATAGATATATCCATGATATACGTTCAAAATTTTATTAAAATGAAAATGAAAGAAAAAATATATCAATGAACGCTTATAATTTATTATCTTTCATTTTCTATTTTTAAAGGAAAAAATATTTATGTGATATAGACAATGTTTTTTTTTTTTTTTTTTTGAGTTTTTAAAAAAAAATTATAATTGATTTTCAAAAGGAGAAGACAAATCAAGAAACTTTGGGACAATTTGATCTTTGAGACGAATTTATAGACAATATATTTTTCAGTTTACTCTCACTTGTATTTTGTATTAAATTTCTCATTGAGATATTCGATTTGACACTCATATTACACATTTCTTTGACTTAAATATAATAAAATAATTATCAAGTGAATAATAATTATTACAAAACAAAAAATTTATACATTAAAATCTTGATATCATTAATAGTATGTCACGAATTCTAATGTTATGTATCATAATAATTACTAAAATATTTATTACATTTTTTTTGCATATTATTATTATATTTCAAAATTTAAAAACTCATTTTTAGCAAGAAACTATGTATATATCTGTTACTTTTAGCATGTTCTTTATTTTTATAAATGTATTTCGATAAACGTTTGTTATAATCAACATAATTTCCAACACTACCTTTTAATCACACATCTTTTCCCTTTTCAATTTTTAACCACACATCTTACCTAGAAAATACAAATAACACCAATTATTACCTGTTATAACAGTTGTCAAACACACGTAATTTATTTATATATATGTATTGATGTATAACCGTCACTGGGCCACACGTCAGATTCGATAAAACAGCAATATAACAATCTTAAAAAGATTAAAAACATTACATTTGAGCAATATTTGAAGTTGAATGCAGTAAAACGTAAAAACAAACTTTTACTTCTTTGCCACTGTTCACAACTTCACATTCATTTGGGCATATAGTTTTTGGACCAACAGCGAATTTAAGAGCTGTCCTCTTCGTTCCCTTTCCGGACTACATCTTGCAAAAAATTTCCAAGTAGCCTCTGATCTAAAACCATATTAGGTACCTGCAGAATAATTTTTATCAACCTAGAGAAGCAACAATTCATCGATAAAGTCTAATTAACAACAGTACAGACAGTAGTACTCTAAGTCTCTAACCTTGTTACCAAAGAAAATCTTGGAGTTGTTAGCAATTGCTTCGATGAATTTGAGTTCTAGATATTGTGGAGTCAGCTTCAACTTGTTTGCTTCTGCTTCTTTCATTGTTCTGAACACGTTGAACATAAATACCATTCATTTCTCTTAAAGTTTCCTTTCCTTGTCTCGGAATGCATAAGCAACTTCAACAGTAAAAAGTAAAGGAATATACCGATAAAAGTCAGCATCAGCCAAGCTTTTCTCCCGAGCTAAGTACATTGTATTAGAAATTTCCTCTTGCCTTCTAGAGCTGTCTTTCTCCATCAACTTCTGTTCCATCTGGATCTTGCTAACGTGAGCATGCTTTTCGGCTTCACTTATGGCAATCTTTTTCTGCGTCTCAGCTTCCTTTTCAAAAACTCTCTGTCTCTCCATTGCAATCAAGACCTGTTATATTCAAGTGGTCGAATAGGTGAGGAGGTAATTTAAGTGCTTATAAGCGATGGGTCATACAGAATGTGTGGTTAATAAGTGGTGGTAAGTTGTTGAGTAATACGAAGTGTAGATAAAAAAAATATGTTTGACCAGCTTAGATATAAATTAAGCTTTGCCATACAAACTCTAAAACCCGTAATAGGTTGAACAGTTTCATCAAAAACAGATTTCTCTATAAATGAATAATCAGAGACTTACAAAACATGTTATCTATAAAACTAATTTACGAGCAACTGTGTACATTCAGACATAATGACCGTCTCCTTTAAAACTTAGTCCATTTACTTTAGCAGAACCTCAATTAGTTACCCACAACACGCCTTTAAACACATTAGCTCAAAGAGAAAAAAATTGAAGAAACAAATTACACAAATTTAGACGGCTCAGGGTAAGTGACTATAGAAATACCTTGGTGCGTTCCTCTTCCATCTGTTCAAAATTCCGTCTTATACTTTCTGGAATGGTGGGTTTAGTGACACGCACACTAAGTATTTCAATACCTGGAGCATAACGTGTGCAGTCAGACTGAAGTGCATCTTTCATTTTCTCATCAATCTGAAATTATTGCAAGAGTGATTTATTTAGATCAAGCATCAGTATAATATAAAATAAAAGGCGTTTGATGATTGAGCAGATGGAGACATGTCACAGTATTAATTGAGACCGTGCAACTTTAGATGTTCCTTTGTTCATATTGTAAAGGCGCCAAAAGTAATCGAGGAGAATAGCAGAAGTAAACCATTTTATCCTTTGAGATTTTATAATTGACCATAGGAGGGGATATAGCAGCCTTAAAATAAGCAAGTGTATGAAATACATTGATGTGCTAGAAAACAATTCGATCTATCTTCTTACCTGATCGAACATGTCAATATAAACTTGCTGCAGGGAATGAGCACTGCAGAACTGATTGATTTCATGATGGATCTTGTCATATATCCACGTGTTGTCATATTGTACACCATAGTCGCGCAATGTCTCGTGTACATAGCCCTTGTGAAGACGATTAACAACCTGAAGGAATGCTAATTAGTATAAACAAACTAATTAACAACACAATTACTCAACAAAATCAAAACAACAACATATAGATTTACTTCTATCTTCTCAAAGTTGATCATAACACCACCTTTTGTTCCACAAGGTATATCCCTCACCTGCATTGTATATAACAGGGCATGGAAACCAGATGCTAATCAACACATCTTTTCAAATAGCATTGCAATGAAAGAACTTCAAAATTTAAAGGATAAACATTGGTCTCACCAAATCAGTCTGAAGGGTCACTTGAATGGGCTCAAAGTTGGTTATCAGGGGCATTTTCAAATGAAAACCTTAACATTGAGCAGTTTCTAATCAGCAACAAGAAACAACCTAAACCCAATATACATATGCCTACACAACTATCCAGGATATCGTAAACAAGAGAAGTAGAGTATATAAGGCAAAGTAATAAACCTGGATCCGTGACTGTGCTCAGAAGGGCACCTCCTCTCCAATAAACCCCAACATGGCCTTCTGGAACTTGATGTAAGATAGCTAAGCTTTGCCTTAAGGTTGACACAGTAGGTATAATAACCTGCAAATGGTTCTTGGGAATGTCATATGTTCCTTGTCTCGCAAAAATTTCAGTTTATAAAGTGGGAATGATATTTTCAAGGAAATGACTAAACATTAGACTGCTAATGATGGGACTCTTAGTAATGTTATTTAATTTACATTCCAAATTAGATGCTATTTTAGGAAACGTAATTAATGTTTTAATTAATAGTTTTTCTAGTATTTTATTAGTTGTCTACTTTCCAAATTGGATACTTATTTTAGGAAACATAATTCGAATTTTATTTAATAGGTTATGCCTATTTTCCTATTTAAGTTACACTAGTTTAAACCCTATACATAACCTACGCATTATAAATTGTAATAGTTAGACTTTGATACTGAATAAGCTGATATTTCCTCCTCTAAATTATCTCCGTTCTCTCCATATTCGTCTCTTTCTCCTCTCTCTTCATCTTTCTTTCTCAGTCTGTTCTTGTGCGATTGTATTCTACATCAATTGGTATCAAAGTGTAACTACCTATTTATTATTATTATTATTATTATACTTTTTCCACTTTCCAAAACTTTTGTAGGACTCCATCACTCTCTCCCACCTCTTTTCCACTCTTAATCCCTTATTTCTCTCACTCGTATCTTTCACTCACTCACTCAATTTTTCCCACTGTCTATCCCTTATTTCTCCAATCCCTCTCTCATTCAGCCACACATTTTCACACATCCTTTTCCACTACCTCTCTTATTTATTGCCCATACTCCCCCCCCCCCCCCCCCCCACCCTATATATATATATATATATATTCTCCCTAACTCTCTTTTTCTCTCACATTCTTGTTTCCATATTCACATATAACAAATTAAATTTTAGTATAGAAGGGAGCAAATAGAATTTCAACAACCTCCATTTGTGTCAAGCTTAAGTTCGGCAGTTTTCAGGGTAGGATATGTTATACATACAAGGTGGCTACCCTTTTACTGTATATCTTGTTATGAAATGCTAATTGACTTTCAAAACCTTTATGAAATGAGACATGAGATTCCTTCAGGAATTTTCTAGAGAGTTATATAGAATTATGTTAGCTAGAGCTATCATTTGATTACTTAATGCTCTTTATGAAATGATGTTATGAATCATCGAGTTTTATGTTGATAAAATGATGTTACTTAATTTTATTTTATTTTTTTGGCAGGAAGATTTGAGTTTTAAAAAAATAAAATAAAAAATCCTGCACGTAAATAGTTGTAATAAGAAAACTAAGTCATTTATTATGATATTTGGAATGTGGGGAAAATGTTAAAAAAAAATGTATATTGAAAAAAAAAAAAAAAATTAATTAATTAAAAGTAACTTTTGTTTTAGCCAAACGTGCTCTAGATCTATGGATGAATGCGAATTAAGAGTGGAGGTGGTTATTCACTCCTAGGGTGTGTTTGATTGAAGTGATTTTTCATGGAAAATGTCCCATCAATGAAAATATTTTTCCTTTTTACATGATTGATTTCCAAAATTTTCCATGGTACAATCCCTCTAAGCATTGTTTTACATTATTTACCTTGCAAATTTTCCAATGGGGGTAGGTGGGAAAAGATTTTCCTTGGAAGAAAGAATTCATTTTCATTTTCCATCTTGTCTATCAAACACACCCTAACACAGGGTGTGCATGATCAGTGCTCTACATATAGTCTCTATTTCAAATGCCTTTTGTATTTCCTCTTTTTTTATTATAAATTTCTCTAAGATGTTCTAACATAATGTTACATAGCCTGAGCTTACCAAACCTGTAGATTTTGTTATGAAACTGCCGATAGTGATATAACATGTAATGGTTAATTTATTCTGTTCTTGCACGTGTTTCAGCATAAAGCATTGAAAATTATGGTTTTACCTTGAGCTAATATGGTATTTTTTCCCCTTCTCAAACTTTTTGAAATTGCATGATACAAAAATAAAAATAAAAAATGATAATGCATATTTTTTTCTTGAACTGTTTTAAACTGGAACAAGTATTAATATCATTTAAGTATACATTATGTGATTTTATATGGAATCTATACACTTTGCATGCATGTTATATACACATGTTTAAGAAAAATAGAATAAAATTAAAAGGCAATTAACGATCTTTACTTAATTAAAATTATTACAATGACCTATACTTAATTAAAATTATCATATGTAAATTGCCTGCATGTGGCAATAACTTAAAGTATAACAAAGAAACCTTAAATGCATTATGATACGAAGTCCTTAGCAAGCACAGCTGACCAATGAACCATTGTCAGAAGTACCAATGTATATAATGAAATCTATGTTCCATTATTAATTTCAAGCATGATTTTATTAATCATTTAAGCTTTAATTAATGAAATGTTATATTCCTGCTAATGTGGTAAGCATGAATTTAGAGCTTGTTTGGTCCCAAGCATTTTCTTTCCAACTTTTCCCTCAAATTTATTTTCAACCACACATATATATGGAAACAATCATTTTTCAACTACTTTTCAACCACACACTCCTAGAAATTCAAAATTCCTCCAAAACTTTCAACACTAAACAACCTCATAATTTATCCTTGCTTCGACCCTATGAAATGTTTCGAGCAAAATGTTTTTGCATACTATCATCTCATTTTCAATATGCATTAAGCACTTAAACTTAACCTTGATACTGAAAACACACAAGCAAAACATGTAATGTGATATAACTAATGAAGAGGTTAGGACTTTGCAAGCAACTAGGATGATCACTAATAGCTCAAACCATCTAGATCTTGGCCAGTTTTCTATGGAGAACCATAGATCTTGGCGGTTTTCTATAAAGAACTACATGTATTATGAAGTGAGATGAGACAACAATTTTGTTCAGCAATTGAAAGAATTCTTATTAAGGTGGGAGGAAACAAGATCTTTTTTTGGACATAAGAAGAGACAGGTCTCTCTCATCTCGAGAGATGTAACGGAAACAAAAACTTCAACAAAGATTAAGAATAATGGTTGTCCATGCTAGGTTTACCAGTACACAGGAAATTGTGCAAACAGAAACTAAAGGAACCTCACCGGATCGTATGTCTTAAACAAAATCTACAAATCTGGTCTTGACTCCCTAATCATCTAATTATTCGTACTGTTCCCACCCATCTCCAGCAAATTTAATAAAGTTACTCAAGTCACCGGGACGATCTTTCACCCAAAAAAAAAAAACACTGAATGATATGGTTATGTTCCTTTTTAGACAGCTTTAATATGCTCTTTCTTCATACCGTTCCAACCAATCTCCAGCACAAATATGATAAACTTACTCAAGTTTCACCATGAAGGCTTTCAAGAAATTGAATGATATGGTCAAAAAATTTACACAGTTCTATTATGCTCCTTACTCGTATAGTGTTCCTACCCATTTCTGCCACAAATATTATAAAGTTACTCTAGTTTCACCAGGGAGATCTTTCAAGCAATGATATGGTCAAATCCCTTTTTACTAATATGCTCTGAGAGTACAGTTCCCTCGTGTTTACAAGCTAATTAACCACGAGTGGAACTATATTCAGATTCATGAACGGTAAATAATTGAAATCCATCCTCCTTTTTTTCTAAAAACCCAAAATTTCAATTCCCGAGATGATTTCAGAATCGATATAATGCATTGTATACATAACTCCCAACAGCAGAAAATACCGAGCTGAAAAATCCCAAAATATAGATTAAACCCTAAGCACCGATTATAAAACGAAATCAGCAAAACAAGGATGTAGTAACAATAATTAGCATTTTATACGTTTTTTTCCCCATACCATGACGGCAATAGCGATGAAGGATAATAGAACAGCGAGAATGGCTGAGAAATCTCCGCCTCCTCCGGCGGCCGGCGGTGGTGGCTGCGGAGATGCTACTCTCTGCTGCTGATGTGCATCCATGGCGGTTCCAATTTCGATTATGAGATTTTCTACAGAGTCTACTGACGTATGGGCTTTGAGATTCAAAATTTATTGAAGAAATCAAACGAAATCTATGTCTTTATATATATATAAAAATAGATTTTGGAGGGAAATTTGTATTTAATAACTCTCTCTTCTCACTTCTATTTTTACATAATAAATATATATATATATATATATATATATATATATATGTGTGTGTTAAAGATAAATATTTTGTTAAAAAATTAATTATTTATCACATATTTAGTAAGTGTTGTAAAAATGTACTATTTACAAATGTGTTACATTGAAAATGAAAAAAATAGATTAATATATTTGAATATAAATAAATGTAATATATTTATAATATATAAAAGTAAGGTCTCATAGAATTAAATAGTGCGAATGAAAAGTGGATTAGTATGAATGCAAAATTGATATATGTCAAACGTGAATGCAAAATTTGGATAAATATATATATATATATATATATATATATATATATATATATATATATCCCTTTTAGATTTGAGTTTGGCTTTGAGTTTAATATCATTACAGTGGGCAAGACCTTCCATATTGATGTAACAAATTAGTTCACCATAAGTTAAGTCGTCATAAGGAATTGAATTGGAATTTTGAACTTTGATTGAATTGCGAACTTTTTCTGCAAAAAGTTTAGGAAGTCCAGATAAAAATCTTTCTTTCCAGAACTCTTGATTGCAGTCGTCGCGAATCATAATTCTAGATAGGAATATATCCTTATACCATCTAAAGTCATGTAATTTTGGACAAGTTAGATTTATCAGAACTTCTGATGATCTATCTCGGAGGAAGTTTGGAGATTCGACAAAATGTTTGACGATGGCAAACACAAGGGTCATCAAGCAATCAGAAACAATCTGATCGTCGACGATTTTGTTGCCATTAAGAACCTCATTACGGCTTTCGCCAGTGAGATAATTAGACCACCATCCCTTTAGTTGACCAGTAAATCCTATAATAAGATTATTACAGGCATTCACTTCTTCAATTTTGTTGCATCTATACGCATTGAAGCATACAAACATTTTTTCGATAGTTTGAATAATCTGAAATTTCATCATTCCATCAATATTTCATTCAACGATTTCATCACCTGAATGTGTTTCAGTGACTCTCCTTTTAAAAGAGGATTCTTCTAAAAATAAATCAGGTTGAGAAGGAGGAGGATAGAATGTTGGAAGTTTGGAAGAATTAAAATTTCTCAATTTATTGATCTGAAGAGGTTCTTCTTCAATAAATTGGTTTTCAACATTTGAAATATCAATGTTGTTGATATTCTTTGATGCGCTTAATTTTGAAAATTGTTTGGTAAGCTCTTGGAGCACTTCAGAACTAGTACTCAAATATTTATTACCAAGATCAGGAGTAAGATTGGTAGGTTGAAAAAGTAACATTTGTTTGTTTGATGAAGAAGGACACGATGAAGAGGTTGAAGAAGGATCCCTACTGGCAGTGAAGACATCAGAGGGGATTTTGGATTTGTTTTCAGTTTCAGAATTTGTTTCAATTATGGTTAACTGAGAACACATAGAATGAAGAACAATATTTGTGTAATTGTTCTGTATTTGAAGATTCTTGACATCAACAGTCTTAGCTGCTGCATTGTCAACTCTATCTTCAGGAATTTGTTTGAAATGAGAAGCAGTAACTTCTGCATTTCCATGAGGAAAAATAATTTCTTCAAGAGGAGGGTATTCGGATTTGAAAGTTTGACTTGAAGAAGTTTTCCAAATTTTCTCTTTTGAATTGGTAGCTTAAATGGATTTAGATTTCGAAGAAGATTTCTTTTTTCCAAAAACTTTGAAATTAATCCATTTGAAGAAACTTATATCTTCGGGTTGAGTAAAGTACTCATCCCAATAAGATTCAATTTCTTCTTTTGAAAATGTTTTTCGAAAAAGTTTTCGAAGATTTTTGACTTTGGGAGATTGATCATTTTTGAATTCAGATCTTCTATCAATGCTAGAAGAAATGACGTTAAGTTGAGAAGATAAACTTCTTCTATAAAATTTCTTTCTTAGAAGAGGAATTTCTTCGGAAGGAGGCTGTATGTCAGATGCAGTCGATGAATCTTGTTCAGATTTAGAATATTGAGGTTTCGGAATAACATATTCGAAGTTGACATCTTTAAGTCTTCTAGACAAAGTTGAAAATCTTGAAGGTTGAACAAAAGAATTTTGAAAAGACCTAACTGAATCAGATTTAGAAAGTTTTGAAGAAAATTTTGAAGGGTTTGAAGATGATGATTCTCCAAAAATCATCTTAACACTTCCATCAGGAAATGATAAAATTTGATTAGGAGTATCAGAAGTAGGAGGAGGCTCAGGTTTGTTGGCTCTTAGAATATCCCATTCTAAGCTCCTAGTTTGAAGATTCTAAGGAATTCTCTTAGGAATCATGGTGTTAGTATGAAGATCGTTAACCTCCAAAAGAAGCGATTCGTTTCTTGGGGAAGAACGAAAAGCACAAATGTTGAGATTCGTACCAAGAAGCTTATAATATACTCTGTATATTATAGCAAAGGAATTTGATTCATCCAAACTAAGATGTTTAGTTTGAACGTGAAGTTTGAGAGTCTTAAGGATATGTGACGACGCTCCGCAAGTGTACGGGTCGCACAAGTAATAAAGTGGATTTTAAGTCCGAATATCGTTCCCACAGAGATTGTTTTAAATCGTATTTTTAGACTACTACCTTAACCGGAACTAGAAATTGTTTGAGTTTGAAAATTTTGATTTTGAAAATTAAAATGAAGATTAAACTAAAAAATTGACAAATTTGATTTTAAACGAATGAAAATAAATGCGTTAGAATTATGAATCCATTTTGACTCTATCATCCATATCTTAACCAATTATTTAAATACAATTCACGGGTTTTGAAAATCCATATTCCTAATGTTGTTAAAACTTCCTTTCGGACAAGCAATAACGTCTATTCCTACACACGACCCAACTATATTTTTATGTTGAATAAGAATGTGCAAGAAAGCATTAAAATAACTATGAATATTATAGCAGATAACATAAAGCATATGGGTATATTTCTATCCCCTATCGGACTTTGTGGCAATCGAAACAAGTCTAATGAAATCCTAATCTTTCGAACTTAAGAAATCACAACCTAAAATCATACAACTAGTGATCAAGTAATTGCATGATAGAAAAAGCATAATTCAATTGCTCAAAATCATGAATTGCATAAATTAAATAATAAATTAAAACATGGAGTCAAGAAATCAAAACTTCATCACAATTCCAACACAATTAACCTAGCCTAGAAACATAATAGAAAATAAATAACAAGAGATATGAAAAGATGTAACCCAATTCATCTCCTTGCAATTATTTCTTCAATCTTGATCTTGGCGTGGTTTGGATCCCTCGGCACTTCGACAAGGTTTTGGCATGAATTTAGCAAGTTTGGAACCCCTAATTTCGTGTCTTATGTCTGGTATTTATAGATTTCCTCGAGAATTAGGTTAATGGAGGAGAAAATTGCTGAATTCCGCGCAAAAAGCCCAGCTGCGGCCCAGTCGGGACTACCGTGCGACCGCACGGTTCAGAAATGCGCGATCGCATGACTCTGCAGGTAAACTTCAGTCGCTGATTTTTTTGACCGTGCGACCGCAGGCTTTTTAAACCGTGCGGCCGCACAGTTATACCGGCAGCTACATTTTTCTTCTTTAAATTTCAGCAATTTGGTCATCATCCTTTTATTGCACAGAATTTAGTATTTTGATCATATCTTTCTATTCCATTATCCTATTTAGGTGTTTCAAATTCCGTTAGAAAGATAACGTAAAGGGCTACAATTCTTCATGAAATAGGATTTTCCCAATTCGAACGTTTATTGCCCCGAAATTAGGTTTCAAAGTCTGACTAAAAATCTGCCCGAAGACCTTGTTTGATTTAAATGAATTTATGGTAATATTCTTACCATATTTCATTCCTTTTTGCCATCTAATTGCATCCAACTGACTCCTAAAAGTCCTCAAGTATCTTATCTTGATCCGAATCAACTATCGAATATTTGCAATTTGGTCCTTCTTCTTTTGATTTGTATACTTTAGTCCTTGAACTCCCGATTTCTTCCAATTTGGTTCTTTCTTTGACTTTTCTTCCAATTGACCCTTGATCTACTTCATCCATTCTTGATTTGCATACTTTGGTTCTTTTGTCATCCAATTTGCTTGTTTTTGCTCCAATTCCTTTGTTTTCTCGACTTTGGATTATTTCTGAAATGTAAACAAATAACGCAAAATAAATAGCAAATATTCTAAAACAAACATATAAAATCCTACTTTTAGGATAGAAATAAGTGTATAAAATACACTTATCAACACCCCCAAACTAGAACTATTGTTCGTCCTCGAACAAAAAATAAAAATAAAAAATAAAAACAAATTAAATAAAAAATATATTTTTGCTTTCGTCAACTTATTTACCATGCACTTCAACAATCCAAATTGACAATTCACTTTAGAAAAAGAAATATGAACACATTAAAATATTTTCATTCATCCGATGCTCAACTTCATTGTGTGTGTGTGTGTGTGTGAATAGCCAAAATCAGATCCAAACTTATGCAAAAAATAAACTTGACAATGTGTGACTTTTTATGCAAGAGTAAGCCCAAATCCCATGTGATCAACAATGATTTTCTTTTTGATTTTCCTTACCCTCTCATGAATGAGCACAACCTTACTGCTTTTCTCTCGTATCCTGAGGTCTTTCCTATTGATGTGGTTTCTAAACATGTATAAATCGCATTTTTCCACACAAGACAGTTAGGACTTAGACAAGTATGCACGACAGACCAAGAATAATTAACAAAGTGTTAGGAATTTCAACCAACAAAGCTTATACCATTTTATTCTATTTTTCTTTCATATGGACGACTTTTTCTTTTAATGCCCTTGTCTTTTACCATCTTTGTGCAATACTTTTCATACTTGCTTTCTATATGACCCCTGTAGCGAGCTTTAGGTCGGCAGCTCCCAACTCAGTTGAGCTTAGGGTACCTCAGACTTAATTACCCGGGTCATAAAGGCTTAAACAGAAAAGTTAAAGATGTTTTTGTGTCTTATGTGTAAGTCCACTCTCCGTACTTGCTTTCTAGTTGACCCCTATAGCGAGCTTTAGGTTGGCAGCTCCCAACTCAGTTGAGTTTAGGGTACCAGATTCAGAGAATCCCTCAGACTTACTTACTCGAGTCAAAAAGGCATTTGAAGAGTAGAATAAGACCTTCAGTATTTTTCTGTTTTTATGCTGGTTATTATGGTTTATACCCATTGATCGAAATCCCTTACACTAAAGATGTACAATTAAAAACTCCAAATCTTAAATCCATCAATGCATACTCATACTAACCTTCCCACCCCCAAACTATTATTGAGCAGTTTGGTTCTACATTTCAGGTCGGGATCTAAATTACTTAAGGTTTGGTATTTTTCAATCAATACTATGTTCAAAGTGCACAAGTTTACCCCACAAGTATCAAGCATCTCCCTGCACAAGTTTTTATTTGAAATGGCTACGTGCTCAAATTTGATAAAAGTCTTACATGGATGAATGTTAAGAGAAATTTAGTTCACATATTGTTCAATCTTCTAACTAAAGCACAAAAGTTAATTCAAATCATGTCATAAGCAATAAATAAGTCAACAAAATTTTTCAAAATTTTCACTTTTTATGATTTTTTCACATTTTTCAATTTTTTTGAATTTTATACCCAAAATCGAATGAATGTGTATATGAAAGCACATGAATGAGATTCCCACCCCCAAACTAGAACTATGCATTGTCCTCAATGTATTCAAAATAAATAAAGAAAATAAACACAGAAAGAACAAAGAGGGTTAATGTACTTCCCGGGTTTGGAGAGTTGGTGTTACCATTTTTGAAGCTTTGACTTGAATATTTTGTTGGATGAAATGACCGCTTACTTCATTATCCATGTTTGGCGTGCATTGTCCCATGATGATATGTTCCTTGCAAATAAACATTAATGATTATTAGAAATATAATTATCACATAGGAACTAAAGAAAATCAACACAACACACCCAAATTAGGACTTAGAAATTTTTTTGAAAAGTGGTCGACCACTGATTTTCAACCCTTGACATCACCTCGAAAAAGTGAAAATTTCCCGAGACATGTCCCGGGCATATGAAAGTACATAACTTGGTCTACAACATATCAAAAATTTAGCAAGTTTGAAGTTCATTTGGGTCATGAAAAGATGTAACAAAGTAAGTGCAATGAAGCTGAAAACAGGTGCAGTGGTGCCTGCAATGGCCTTGCAATGAGGTGCCATGTAGTGCAATGATGTTCAAGTTGAGTTTCATGCTTTAAATCAGTGTAAACATGGATTGAACGATGCACAAATGATGTATAATATGTAATGAAGGTGATCATCCAAAAAGAATTTCAAAAACTCAACAAAACATTCATTGTGACATTTATTCAAACACCTTATAGGCACATGAAAAAATCAATGGAGAACATAGAGTTGGAGACTTTAATTTACCCAAATTTTTTCACCTACAAATCACAATTCAATATCTCCAATCCTAGCCTAAACCCATCATCAACTATCCACAATTTCACAATTTACAGAAAGAATGAGGAACAAAAGATTATGCATGATTTTGTGAAATTGTGTAGAAATCCATACCTCTTGAATGTCTTTGATGTAATCCAAGACATGGAATAGAGTTAAAATGATGTGCAAGTAATGGGGACTCAATGTGGGATGATTTGAGGGAGGTAAAACGGGTTTGAAAGTGGTTAAATGAGAGAATTCAATATGTAAATGAATTTTCCGAAACTTGAACCTGCGACCGCACGGTTTAATCACCGTGCGACCGCACGGTATAAAAGGCAGTGTCCTGAATTTTTTTTCATTTTTCGATTTTGGACTCCGTTTTCGACCCATAAACACATCCAAATGCATGCAACCAACTTCTAAACTATATGTACATGTCCTAAGCTAGATTCTCAAGTGGAAGATTGTGATAAAAAGCAGCAAAACAAATAGAAATGCAATGGAAACTAAAAGTGCAAGAATGTGCAAAATAGAATACTAGAATTATCTAAAGCACATAACAACTCAATGCATGCACTCTAAATACACTGGTGCTCCTAAAATGCAATTTCAAGTAACTAAACAACAATCAAGCAATAAAATAACTCAAAAGCAATAAACAAAATAACTAAAGAAAAGGGTTTGAAAAATTGGGTTGCCTCCCAACAAGCGCTTAATTTATAGTCTAGAGCTAGACTTTTTGCAAATTGCGTTGGTCGTTCAAGGAACTTTAAACAAGGCTTTTGATGACCTTCTTTGCTTGTGTCGGTTGAACTTGTACCAATTTTCATTCCTACTCTAAAAGCTCACTTTGCCTATGTCATGTATCTTGATGTCACAAATTGATTCAAACTTCAATACATAAACTTCAATCATCTCGTCTGTGCCAATGACGAAATCAATTATTGCGCATTCAATGGAGTTGGAGGATTGCATGGTACAGTCTGCATCTTTCAATGTCTCTGTTTTTGTTTCCCTTATTGTGATCAACTCCTCTATTTCCATATGATTTTTTTCTTTGATTGAGGTTTCATTGAGCTTGATGTCCAGATCCTGAATTGTTGACAATGAGACGGTGGCATCTTCATGACAATTATTTTCCTCTTGGTCTGTTTGTTGAAAGCCCGGTAGAGGTGATTCCCTTAATTGATGTTCATTTACGCTTGGCAAAAGAAATACCTCACATGGCAAATCAAGCACATCAAATTTAGTTGAGAGTGAGACAAATAATGAAGCAGGTAATGTATCCAGAATAGCTTCATTAACTTCATATTTGGCTTTTAAATCTCGTAGTCGCTCTCCTATGATAAAATCTGCTACTAGCATATCATCCTCTTCAACTCCTTGAGCTATCAATAGTTGTTCCCTTATGAGAAAATCACGTACAGACATTGCGTTGAAGTCAACCACAGCCATCTCGAATGTTGAGTATCAAGACCTAAGAAGAAAACATGGCAAATAGTGAACGAACTAAAAAGAAACTAAAAATAACAGAAATAAACTAAAAATAAAAATAAAGCGGTAAAAAGTCCGAATTAGTGAAAGTAATCTAAGAATAAATTTAAATAACAATCCCCGGCAACGGCGCCAAAAACTTGGCGACGCTCCGCAAGTGTACGGGTCGCGCAAGTAATAAAGTGGATTTTAAGTCCGAATATCGTTCCCACAGAGATTGTTTTAAATCGTATTTTTAGACTACTACCTTAACCGGAACTAGAAATTGTTTGAGTTTGAAAATTTTGATTTTGAAAATTAAAATGAAGATTAAACTAAAAAATTGACAAATTTGATTTTAAACGAATGAAAATAAATGCGTTAGAATTATGAATCCATTTTGACTCTATCATCCATATCTTAACCAATTATTTAAATACAATTCACGGGTTTTGAAAATCCATATTCCTAATGTTGTTGAAACTTCCTTTCGGACAAGCAATAACGTCTATTCCTACACACGACACAACTATATTTCTATGTTGAATAAGAATGTGCAAGAAAGCATTAAAATAACTATGAATATTATAGCAGATAACATAAAGCATAGGGGTATATTTCTATCCCCTATCGGACTTTGTGGTAATCGAAACAAGTCTAATGAAATCCTAATCTTTCGAACTTAAGAAATCACAATCTAAAATCATACAACTAGTGATCAAGTAATTGCATGATAGAAAAAGCATAATTCAATTGCTCAAAATCATGAATTGCTTAAATTAAATAATAAATTAAAACATGGAGTCAAGAAATCAAAACTTCATCACAATTCCAACACAATTAACCTATCCTAGAAACATAATAGAAAATAAATAACAAGAGATATGAAAAGATGTAACCCAATTCATCTCCTTGCAATTATTTCTTCAATCTTGATCTTGACGTGGTTTGGATCCCTCGGCACTTCGACAAGGTTTTGGCATGAATTTAGCAAGTTGGGAACCCCTAATTTCGTGCCTTAGGTCTGGTATTTATAGATTTCCCCGAGAATTAGGTTAATGGAGGAGAAAATTGTTGAATTCCGCGCAAAAAGCCCAGCTGCGGCCCAGTCGGGACTACCGTGCGACCGCACGGTTCAGAAATGCACGATCGCATGACATTGCAGGTAAACTTCAGTCGCTGATTTTTTTGACTGTGCGACCGCACACTTTTTAAACCGTGCGGCCGCACAGTTTTACCGGCAGCTACATTTTTCTTTTTTAAATTTCAGCAATTTGGTCATCATCCTTTTATTGCATAGTATTTAGAATTTTGATCATATCTTTCTATTCCATTATCCGATATAGGTGCTTCAAAGTCCGTTAGAAAGATAACGTAAAGGGCTACAATTCTTCCTGAAATAGGATTTTCCCAATTCGAACGTCTATTGCCCCAAAATTAGGTTTCAAAGTCTGACTAAAAATCTGCCCGAAGACCTTGTTTGATTTAAATGAATTTATGGTAATATTCTTACCATATTTCATTCCTTTTTGCCATCTAATTGCATCCAATTGACTCCTAAAAGTCCTCAAGTATCTTATCTTGATCCGAATCAACTATCGAATATTTGCAATTTGGTCCTTCTTCTTTTGATTTGTATACTTTAGTCCTTGAACTCCCGATTTCTTCCAATTTGGTTCTTTCTTTGACTTTTCTTCCAATTGACCTTGATCTACTTCATCCATTCTTGATTTGCATACTTTGGTTCTTTTGTCATCCAATTTGCTTGTTTTTGCTCTAATTCCTTCGTTTTCTCGACTTTGGATTATTTCTGAAATGTAAACAAATAACGCAAAATAAATAGCAAATATTCTAAAACAAACATATAAAATCCTACTTTTAGGATAGAAATAAGTGTATAAAATACACTTATCAATATGCTTATCAAAAAGACTGACTGTGAAGTTTGGATAACAATTTGAGAAGACATGACCACCTTCTAGATTTGATTCTAGAACGGTGAGGAGCGAATGCTCGAAGTTTGAATGTCTTTGATCACGAAGAGTAATCAAGACAGGAATGTCTAAGCCAAGTCTGAACAATGGCTTAAGTGCATTTTGAACAAGACCAATGTGTAAGAACTTAAATTTCTTACGATATATATATATATATAATGGTAAATACTATATAATGGATGATATTTTTTTAATCAATTTTAATTTTATTATTAACACTAATGTTGAAAGAGTTCAATTAATATTTTATTATTAACACTGATGTTCTTAATATTATAAATTCTATGTATAGCCATCAATATAAAAATTGTATTTTAATTATTAATTGTCAAACCATTTGTTATCTTTAATATTAAAAATCATATTTTCTGAAATATATATATAATTGAAAAAATGCTCTGCTTATAAATAATTTATAGAAAAAGTTATTGAACGAAAACTAATATTGAATAATTAATGTTTTGGTTTCTTTTTAGTTAATAATATCAATAGAATGATTAATATTTTTAATCATTCTTAATTTTAATACATTTTTAAAGATTATAGGGTATAAGATTATTTGTATAATTTCGTGATCTCCAACTTTAATCTGTTGTCGTATCATGATAATTGCAGGATTTTCAAATTATTATTTTGACTATTTGACTTTGATTTTTTTAGAATTGCTTTTGTGAAATAGTGATTTTTTAGAATTTATAGTTAAAAATTAGTATGAAAAATTGTAAAATATAATTTTTTAAAGAATGTGTGATTGAAAATGAATATTTAGAAAAGTTGATTCTTGAAAAAACAACTCCATATGAGTAAGTGATAAAATATTATGTCTTGTGGATTAAACAACCGTGCCGCTTTTATGAATCGAGATGCATAGATGATTTCTTAGTAAATAAAGTTAAATATATTTACGATATACATTCGTTAAAAATTTAATCAAAACTAACATTTCCTGTTCTTAATTTGCTACATTTATTTAAATATATGACCACATATGTTTAAATTGTAATATTAAAGTAAATATGAAATGAAATATTTGTTTAATAAATTTAAATATCAAATATTTTAATAAGATAGTTAGTACCAATTCTGATAGTGATAAATTATTTGTGATAATCTAGAAATTATATTTTGAAAAGATTAATTACATTAATAATCATTAAAATTGAATAGTTATGCAAATGGTTATTGAAGTATTTTTTTTAAGTAGTAAGTTATTTAAGTTCCTAAGTATTACAATTGTGACAACCTAGTTAAAAAAAAACTATAATTTACATATAAATTTTAAAAAAAAATCATATTTTTTAACAGCTCATTGTACCAAAATTTACTGCTACGAACTATATTACTTGAAATAATGAGTCTCAAACAGGTGCTTAAGTATACATTTTCCACAAAATCATTATTATTAAACTCATTTTGTACATAATGAGGGCTCAAACAATGACTAAATATGCTCACGAAAGAAAAACGTAATATATAAAGAAAGAGCACTTCCAAAAAAAGGTATTGATTCATTTTCCTGTCTAAAACACATTTTCTAAAATGGTAATTAATAGTAGTAATTCACTATTTATCATTCATTTTGGACAAAATTCAAATTTAAATTAATCCAAATGAATGCAAATTTTAAAATAGCAATTTTTAGGTCCCGAGGTTTCTCGGTCCGTCTTTTCCTCTTGAAAATCAATTACATTTTTTTTAAATTCGTAAAAATAAAAAAATAAAACTTTGTCAATATCACATAAATATTTTTATTTAAAAATAAAAAATGAAAGATAATGAAATAAGAACGTTCATCAATCTATTTTTCTTTTTCTTTTCATTTTCGTTTTAGTAAAATTCTAAGCGTATATCACAGATATATTTATTTTTTCTACTTATTACAAATTCGATTTAAATGTAATTTTTCTTTTCCATTTGTAGTTTTAAATCAATTCAAATTACAATATTTAAAGAAATTCCTGAAACGATAAACATACGAACCGTAAAGAAAATTAAAAAATAATTAAGGTATGTGTACTGTACCTTTGTAATTAATTATCTTCATTCATTTCTCATTTTTAATTAAATATTCATTTCATATGTTAAAATATAAATTTGATATATGTAGGTAACAAATGACTGTGCATCGCATGAGTGTAACACTATTTTATCTAAATGTGTTGTGTAGGAAATGAAAAAATTGTATTAATATATTTGAACATAAATATATGTCATATCTATGTAAATGTGTTATATTGAAAATGAAAATTTTGGATTAATATATTTGAAAATAAATAAATACATGTTATATAAATTTGTTAAGTTAGAAATGAAAATTTTTAATTAATATATTTTAAAAATAAATAAATAAAATCATTGAAGTTTTACTTTCTAATATGTCAATAAATTAGTAGGTTCTTCAATAAACATATTACAAGAATAATTAATTATTTGCTATCAACTTTTTACCACCAATGATAAATTGGTAGAAAATTTAATCATGTTGATAAAAATTGGTATGTTTAAAAAATAAGGAAAAATAAAATACATTAATTAATATATTGGATTTCGAATAAAATATATTTAAGAAACATATTAAAAAATAAAGTTAATTAATAATTAATACATATTAAAAGAAAAATAGGTGATAAAGTGGACAGATTTTAAGGGAAAAACGTAAATAAAAGTTAAAAGAAATTTAATATGAAAAATTTAATTAAGTGTCAAATTTTGAGTGGCGTGGTACGTTGAGTGTACATGCAGAATTTTTTTATTTTGATTAGTTTTCTCTTTTTTAAAGTTTCAGACTCAATAATGTGCGTTATGGAGGAAATGAAAAGAATAGATTAATATATTTGAATATAAATATATGTCATATCATATCCATGTAAATGTGTTTTATTGAAAGTGAAAATTTTGGATTAATATATTTTAAAATAAATAAATATATGTTATATAAATTTGTTAAGTTTAGAAATGAAAAAATTGAATTAATATATATATTTTGAGAATAAATAACTAAAATCATTGAAATTTTACTTCCTAATATATCAATAGATGTGTATGCTCTTCAATACGCATGTTAGAAAAATAATTAATTATTTTCTATCAACTTTTTAATCACACATATTTTCTCTCTCCAATTTTCAGTCACTACTTTTACCTCAACATTATAAATAAACAAGTTTATTATCCAAACAGTATTACCGAACGGAGGCTTAATCATTTCATTATTTTGACAAAAATTGGCACGTTTAAAAACAAGAAAAAATAAAATATATTAATTAATATATTGGATTTCAAATAAAATATATGTAAGCAACACATTAAAAAATATAGTTAATAAAAAAAACTATAACATATTAAAAGAGAAATAGGCGATGAGGTGGGCAAATTTTCAGAGAAAAACGTAAATAAAAGTCAAAAAAGATATTATATAAAAAAATTTAAATAAGTGCCAGATTTTGAGTGACACGGTATACTTAGTGTACATGTAACTTTTTTTTTTTTTGATTAGTTTTGTCTTTTTTAAAGTTTCAAATTCAATAACATTTTTTATTAAAATTTTATTTGAATTATATTTTTTATTTGATATAATTGTATGATCCAGAGATTATCAAAATTATGATTTAAAAATTATATATTCCGTGCATCGCATGGGTAGACAACTAATATATATAATAACAGAAGTCATTACCAATTTTGACTGCATTTTTATTTTGGATTTCAATTTCTGATAAAAAAATTCAAACTGTTAACTGCTATAATTGGACCTGGATATTGAACAATAATCACGGATTAAATTGGTAGCTAAATCAATTGCTAAATTCAAACTGCTATAATTGGACCTGGATATTGAACAATAATCACGGATTAAACTGCTATAATTGGACCTGGATATTGAACAATAATCGCAGATTAAATTGGTAGCTAAATCAATTACTAAATTCAAACTATCAACTTCAGAACGTGGCAATCTAATTTAATGTAATTGGACCAAAAAAGGGGCTGTCGTGGGTACCTTTTCTTCTCCAAATCGGTTGTAATTAATTATTTACATATTTCTTTTTTGTCGGGGGCATTTTTTTCTCGAAACCGGGTGTAATTATTTATTTAAAAAAAAAATTCCATCATTAAAACTTCTATTATTCAGCCTTTTTTCATCATTGAAACTACCATCATTCAGCCTTTTCACGTTCAACTTCCATTTTTGCGATTTCCCAGTAGTGGGTTGGCATATGTTTATTGGTTTTTTACATGTTGTAACTAACATTGATTTGTATATAAATGCTAAGTTTCAGTCACGAGAATCACTTCAAGCGTAGCCAAAAAATCACTTCCATCAAAGGTTAAAATCATTTCATGTTGTTACATCGTACTCAAATAGAAACAAAAAATGTAGTCTTCATTGCTAAAAGAATTGGAGAAAAAAACAACAAATTGGATAATCAAAGCGCGCGTGGCAAGAAAATATGTGGTTTCGATGAATAATGACGTCAACGTGCCCAGCAGCCTAGAGCTTGTGCTGGTGGATAAAGATGTAAGATTTTAATTTTATGCATTTTTTTTCTGTAAATTTATTCCGATTTAAAAATATTGATTTTTTTTTTTTTAGAGTGATAGAATTCAGGCTTCGACCATGCCTCCACACGTTAAAAAATTTGATGGAGTTTTACAAGAAAAAAGTCTATATTACTTAACTAATTTTACTGTTAAGCATAATGTGGGCAGATTTCGCACTACTACTAACACGTTTCATTTATGTTTTATGCCAATAACCGAAGTAGTAGGAGTTGGTGATAAGAGTTTTCCTAATTCAATTTGCAATTTCAAAACTATTCCAGAAATTGAAGAAATTGAAAATCTTGATGACGCCAGATTATTTGGTTGGAGTTCTAATTATTATTTTTTAATTTAGATTTCGAAATTATTGTGATCATACAACTCATGTAGTGACTACTTTTCAGATTTCATAGGTAAAATAATAATTGGTAAACATGCAATTCAACATCAAAAAGTACATTCGTCTGGTACATCAACAAAACACATGGATGTTGTCTACAAGATTTAGAGTAATGATTTCTTTCAATTTTTTTGAAGTTTAAACATTGTACTCAAGATTTTTTTTTTACATGTGTATTTACTAAATTCTGTCTCTTTTAGATCTAAAAAGATAACAGTCACATTGTGGGGAAATTATGCCGATGAAATACAAAATTGTGTAGACAGTTCTAGAAATGACCCCGTGGTGGTAATCATTCAACTCTCTGTAGAGCCAAAAGATTTCAAGGTCAACTTGGGTTATGCAACATATACCATGCTACTAAATTGATTATCAATGCTAATATCCCCGAAATTGAAGAATTTCAAAAAAAGTAATTTGCTAATTATCCATTTCGACTTTGATAAATTTGTATTTTGAGGTTATATTGTTTAGTTCTAATGTTTTCTTCTTTATCAAGGCTACAATTTGTAGATAGCAAATTTAGTGATCCTATAACCAATTTAACCTCTTCGTCACTTATGAGTGTGAATGACGAATTAGAGAGTGGCAATGTCGAATTTTTGACAGTTGAGGAGTTAGTGAACTGCAATAAGGTATTTTTTAAAAAAAAATAAAAATTGCTCACATTTTATATTGAATTTCAATATTATTATATTCTAATGCAATGTCATTTAAATTTTATATAAATCCAGCTAGGGTACTACTGGATTGTTGTAAGAATTTCAGCTGTTGTTTCGGATGGGGATTGGTTTTATATTAGTTGTAAGAAGTGTCGAAAGATGCTTAGTGATTCACCTAGAGGATTTTATTGTGAATAAGCTTCACCTAGAGGATTTTATCGTGAACCTTGCAATCTTCGAGCAAACAATGCTTTGCCCCAATACAAAGTAAAAGTTAATGTTGTGGATGGAACACATGACTCAACATTTATACTTTGGGACGGGGTTTGCGAAATTCTGCTAGGCAAAACTGCACTCGAGATACGAGATCAAATAGAAAAATTATTTTTTAATTATTTTTTTTAATTTATTATTATTATTATTATTATTATTATTATTATTATTATTATTATTATTATTATTATTATTATTAGTTTGCAATTATTATTATTTGCAATCTTCACATTTATGTTTGCTAATGAAATTCATTTTAGCAGGAATTAATTTCCGGTGGATCGAAGACTCATAACACAAATGATTATAACGTGTATAGATCAGGCAGACCCGAGGTTTTGGAAAAATTGGTCGGACGTCTCCTCCTTTTTAAAGTTAACGTCAAAGATAGAAATGTCAATGAAGGAGATCCTATATTTTCTATGAGTCGTTTATCGGACAACTCACATTTTATTGAAAAACACAAAAAAACGGAACTAGAGGTTACAAAGGTACAATAGTTTTCTGTTTCGTTTCTTTTTTTTTTTTTTTTTCAATTACCTAAAACTACTAACATGTAATCTTGATGATGTTTAGAAATCAGATTTGCTTTCCTGGTTACAAAAGTCGGGTGAAAAGGTGATCGAGGTACAAAATTTGAAAAACATAAAAAAACTAAAATAATAATTATTGCTATAATAAATAATTTATTGTAATTTGAATTTTTTAATGAATAAGTCTATTTTACAGTTAGACGATTCCGCAAGTGATAATGAAGATGGAGACTTGAGTCAAACTGATGATAAGAGAGCCCGTACAATACCAGTTGAAGATATAGCAAATAGTAATTGTATTTCGGATATCGGATCGTCAACGAAGTTATCAAAGTTGAAGACTGAGAAGGGAATTAAAGTTGAAAAGGACTAGAGTTTTTTATTGGATTGTGATTGAATTATTAGTTTTTTTAAGTACCTTATTTGGAATAATATTTTATTTAGTGTTCATTTTCAGTTTTGCATTGTGATGTAGTTCTAATATTATTTATTTAGTTATTTATGCATTAATTTTAAATCAACAGAAACTTCTTTTTGAAAATTAATATTTTGTACGGAAAGTAAGAAAACATATTAACGGAATTTCATAATAGATGAACTTTTCCCACTTACCGATGATCTTTCTAAAGTTTCATGGTTAAAAAAATAAATAAATAAATTGCACTTCAATAGTGCAGATTTTCTATTCATCTCATCATGAGTTCAAAATGATCTTAAGATAAGCATCCGTTTGGCAACACATGTTTTTAAACATGTTTTTTCTACACAATTTCCCAGATCACTTTTTAATCACACAAATTTTCTCTCTCTAATTTTCAACCACACATTTTACCTAGAAAACATAAAAAAACATATTTTTAAATAAAAACTTTTTAAAAAACAGAGGATTAATGTTCAAATATTTTATTAACTGAAACAAGATTTAGAAATTCATTTAAATTCAAATATTCCTCGATGGTTGGTACAAAACATCTTCTGTCAGTAATCCATTAGAAATCAATCAATAGGAAACAGATTCATTTCTTAGACGCATGATGTAACCTAATTGCATACTCACTAAATCCACCATGAAATGACTAAAGGAAAGTAATCAAAGATTATGTGGGAATTGTCAGCTAGAAAAGTTCTGAAAGATTAATGTAATAATTACCTAAACGATATGAAGTCAATCCTTTGAAAACTCGAGTATGTTAAACAAAAAAATAAATTAATCAAATAGGATAAAAAAATTAAATATAATTCTGAAAAATTGAGCATCACTGTAAAACATTTTTCATCGATACAGAACTAAGCTAATCTACATACATACATACATATATATATATATATATATATATATATATATATATATATAAGAACAGGTGTCATTGACCAAAAATTCAAACTGTCAACTGCTATAATTGGACCTGGATATTGAACAATAATCACGGATTAAACAACTATAATTGGACCTGGATATTTGATAACGCTCCGCAAGTGCACGGATTGCGCAAGTAATAAAGTGGACGTAAGTTCAAGTATCGATCCCAAAGAGATTGTTTTAAATCGTATTTTTAAATTACTACCTTAATCGGAACAAGAAAAGCTTAGGATTTAGAAATTTTGATTTTGAAAAATAAATTAAAAATTAAACTAAAGAAAATAAGACAATTTGATTTATGAAAACGGTGAGATGAATTTGTTAGAATTATGAATCCACATTAATCATATCAACCATGTATTTGACTTAAACATTTAATAATAAGGTATGAGTATTGAAAATCCATGTTCCTATATTTATTTATGTCCCCTTTCGAGCGATGCATAAATACCTTTTTCCTACATGAGATGAGCCTATATTTCTATGACAAATCCAAACATGTAGAAAAGTATTAACGAATTATGAACACTTTTAAGGATAACACGAAGCATAGGGGTATATTTCTATCCCCTATCGGACTTCGCGGCAATTAATCAAGGTCTAATAAATTTCCACTCTTTCGAACATAGAAATCTATCACAAGCATCAATAATTATGCGTCCACAATCATAGATGATAATAATAACATAATTAATTACATCAATCTCATAAATTGCATAATATAAATATAAAGTCAAAACATGGAATCAATAAATTAATGCTTCATCACAATTCTAACAATTAAAACCTAGCCTAAATACATGATCGAAAATAAATCACAAGAAGTATGAAAAGATGTCACCCTATTCATCTCCTTGATCCTTGTTCTTCAATCTTGAATTTGGCCTCCTATGGATCCCCTCGCAATTCGATAGCGTTTTGGCATGAAATATCACAGTTGGGAACCCCTAATTTCGTGCCCCAAGCCATGTATTTATAGATGTTCATGAGAATTAGGTTACTTGGGGAGAAAGAATGCTGAGTTTCACGTCCAAATTAAATTCCAAAAGAGTTTCAACCGAATAAGGAAAGTTACCTTCGTGGAAGATCTTTTTGTCACTGCACAGCATTTAGTATTTTAATCATATCTTTCTATTCCCTTATCCGATTGATGTGATTCAAAGTCCTTTAGAAAGATAACGTAAAGGACTACAATTATTCCTGAAATATGATTTTCCCAATTCAAACGTTTACTGCCCCAAAATTAGCTTTCAAATCTGACTAAAAATCTGCCATAAATCTTGTTTGATTGGAATGAATTTATGGTAATATTCTTACCATATTTCATTCCTTTTTGACTTCTAATTGCATCCAATTGAATCCTAAAAGTCCTCAAGTATCTTATCTTGATCCGAATCAACTATTGAATATTTGCAATTTTGTCCTTCTTCTTTTGATTTGTATACTTTAGTCCTTGAACTCCTAATTTCTTCCAATTTGGTTTTTTCTTTGACTTTTCTTCCAATTGACCCTTGATCTACTTCATCCATTATTGATTTGCATACTTTGGTTCTTTTGTCATCCAATTTGCTTGTTTTTGCTCCATTCCATTGTTTTCTCGACTTTGAGATTATTTCTGAAATATAAACAAATAACACAAAATAAATAGCAAATATTCTAAAACAGACATATAAAATCATACTTTTAGGATAGAAATAAGTGTATAAAATACACTTATCAACACCCCCAAACTAGAATTATTGTTCGTCTTCGAACAAAATAAAACTAAACTATAAATGTGAAAAGTCAAATTAAATAAAATATATATTTTTGCTTTTGTCAACTTATTTACCATGCGCTTCAACAATCCAAATTAACGATTCACTTTAGACAAAGAATATGAACAACATAAAATATTTTCATTCATCCGATGCTCAACTTCATTCTGTGTGTGTGAATAGCCAAAATCAACTGCAAACTTATGCAAAAATAAACTTGACAATGTGTGACTTTTTATGCAAAAGTAAGTCCAAATCTCGTGTGGTCAACAATGATTTTCTTTTGATTTTACTTACCCTCTCATTGATGATGATCACAACCTTATTGCTTTTCTCTCATATCCCGAAGTCTTTCCTAATGATGTGGTTTCTAAACATGTATACATTGCATTTTCCCCACAAGCAGTTAGGAGTAGACAAGTATGCACGACAGACCAAGAATAATTAACAAAGTGTTAGGAATTTCAATCAACAAAGCTTATACCATTTTATTCCTTTTTTTTTTTCATATGGACGACTTTTTCTTTTAATGTCCTTGTCTTTTATCATCTTTGTGCAATACTTTTCATACTTGCTTTCTATATGACCCCTGTAGCGAGCTTTAGGTCGGCAGCTCCCAACTCAGTTGAGCTTAGGGTACCAGGTTCAGAGAATCCCTCAGACTTAATTACCCGAGTCATAAAGGCTTAAACAGAAAAGTTAAAGATGTTTTAACATCTTATGTGTAAGTCCACTTTCCGTACTTGCTTTCTAGTTGACCCCTATAGAGAGCTTTAGGTCGGCAGCTCCCAACTCAGTTGAGTTTAGGGTACCAGATTCAGAGAATCCCTCAGACTTACTTGCTCGAGTCAAAAAGGCATTTGAAAAGTAGAATAAGACCTTCAGCATTTTTCTGTTTTTATGCTGGTTATTATGGTTTATACCCGTTGATCGAAATCCCTTACACTAAAGATGTACAATTAAAAACTCCAAATCTTAAATCCATCAATGCATACTCATACTAACCTTCCCACCCCCAAATTCTTGAGCAGTTTGGTTCTACATTTCAGGTCGGGATCTAATTACTTAAGGTTTAGGATTTTTCAATCAATTCTATGTTCAAAGTGCACAAGTTTACCCCACAAGTATCAAGCATCTCCCTACACAAGTTTTTATTTGAAATGGCTATGTGCTCAAGTTTGATTAAAGTCTCACATGGATGAATGTTAAGAAAAATTTAGTTCGCATGTTGCCCAATTTTCTAACTAAAGCACAAAAGTCAATTCATATCATATCATAAGCAATAAATAAATCGACAAAATTTTTCAAATTTCTCACTTTTTTATGATTTTTTTTCAATTTTTCAATTTTTTATGAATTTTCTACCCAAAATCGAATAATGTGTAGATGAAAGCACATTAATGAGATTCCCACCCCCAAACTAGAATCATACATTGTCCCTAATGTATTCAAAATAAATAAACAAAATAAACAAAAAAATAACAAAGAGGGTTAATGTACTTCCCGGGTTTGGAGAGTTGGTGTTCCCATTTTTTAAGCTTTGACTTGAATGTTTTGTTGGATGAAATGATCCCTTACTTCCTTTTCCATGTTTGGCGTGAATTGCCCCATGATGATATATTCCTTGCAAATAAACATTAATGATCATTATAAGTATAATCATCACATAGGAACTAAAGAAAATCAACACAACACACCCAAACTAGGACTTGGAAAAAAAAATTGAAATTTTTGAAAAGTGGTCGACCACTGATTTTCAACCCTTGACATCGCCTCGAAAAAGTGAAAATTTCCCGAGACAGGTCCTGGGCATATGAAAGTATATAACTCGGTCTACAACATATCAAAAATTCAGCAAGTTTGACGTTCATTTGAGTCATGAAAAGATGTGACAAAGTAGGTGCAATGAGGCTGAAATTGGTGCAGTGGTGCTGTGATGCCTTGCAATGAAGTGCTTTGTAGTGCAAAAATATTCATGTTGAGTTCTATAACTTAAATCTGTGTAAACAATGAATGGACGATGTACAAATGATGTTTAACATGTAGTGAGGGTGATCATCCAAAAATATTTGCCAAAACTCAACAAAAACGTCATTGAAACATTTAATCAAACACCTTGCATGCATATTAAGAAATCAAGAAATTCATAAAATTGGATATTTGAATTAAGCCAAAAATTTTCACCTAATAAACACAATTCAATACTCCAAGTTCTAGCCTAAACTCATCACCATTTATCCACAATTTCAAATTTCGCAAAAAGATATGAAGAACACTAATATTAAGCAAAGTCTTGTAAAAATGTAGAAAAATCCAATATGTCTACATGTCCTAAAATAGGTTCTCATGTTGAAAAATTGTGATGATAAACAACAAAAAAAATTAAAATGCAATTAAAGCTAAAAATGTTAAAACATGCAAAATGGAATACTAGAATTACTTAAAACACATAACAACTCAATGCATGCATTCTAAACATACTAGTGATCCTAAAATGCAAGGTCAAGCATCTAAACAACTAGAAAGTAATAAAAACAATCAAAAGCAATAAACAAAACAAATAAAGAAAAGAGTTTGAGAAACTTGGTTGCCTCCCAATAAGCGCTTCATTTATAGTCTAGAGCTAGACTTTATGGAAATTAATTCAAGGGCACCTAAAGAAAGCTTTGGATGCCTTTCCCATCTTCTTTCTTTTGGATTTGTTCCACTCCTCATTTGATCTCCAAGACTCGAAATTGCCCCTCTCCATATTATAGAACATGTCCTCATCCAATTCAACTTCAACTATGAAGACTTCCACCTCCTCATCAAGTTTAATTACAAATTCAATTACTTGGCAATCAACAAGGTCAAAACCATGTAAGTTGATTTCTTTCTCATTGATGTCCAAATCTCTATTTAGCTCTACTGTGATTGATTTTTCATCATCTTCAAGTGTTTCTTCAATAGTTGACTCATCTTTGGATTCAATGGCGGGTTTTTCGTCAAACTCCACGGGCATTGGCGAGTCTTTCTTATGAACTTTCTCGAGTGGATTATATCCCCACCTTTTAAATTCACTCCAATACATGGAGTCTCCTAGCACCATATCACCTTCATCTATCTTGGCTAGCTTCTTATAGTATTTTGAAATTACCCTTTCACTCCACAGTGGAGGACCATCTCCCACTAGAGCGATGTCCTCGTCCCAATCATTCGGTACACACTCATCAAAGAGCATGTGACTTGCATCCGACATGTCAATTGCTTGTTGTCGGCATTTCAAGTATTCTTTAAACACTAAGAGTTTTGGTGTGACCCAAATATTGCTCGCATCCAAGCACTGTCCATTACAATATATTTTGGAGCAAAATTCACAACCTGGATATTCTCCAAACATGTCTTCATAGTCCATGTTGAAATCGTTCATTGCAAGCCAAAGGTAGATTCAAATATACCTCGAAAAAAAACCAAACATAGGAAGGCTTAAAATTGTGGTGGATAATCAAAAGTAACAAAATAAAAACAAAAAAAAATAAAATACTACAAAAAAAAAAAAAAGTAAAAAGTCCGAATTAGTGAAAGTAATCTAAAAATAAATTTAACTACAATCCCCGGCAACGGCGCCAAAAACTTGATAACGCTCCGCAAGTGCACGGGTTGCGCAAGTAATAAAGTTGACGTAAGTCCAAGTATGGATCCCACAGAGATTGTTTTAAATCGTATTTTTAGATTACTAACTTAACCGGAACAAGAAAAGCTTAGGATTTGGAAATTTTGATTTTGAAAAATAAATTAAAAATTAAACTAAAGAAAATAAGAAAATTTGATTTATGAAAACGGTGAGATGAATTTGTTAGAATTATGAATCCACATTAATCATATCAACCATGTATTTGACTTAAACATTTAATAATAAGGTATGAGTATTGAAAATCCATGTTCCTATATTTATTTATGTCCCCTTTCGAGCGATGCATAAATACCTTTTCCTACATGAGATGAGCCTATATTTCTATGACAAATCCAAACATGTAGAAAAGCATTAACGAATTATGAACACTTTTAAGGATAACACGAAGCATAGGGGTATATTTCTATCCCCTATCGGACTTCGCGGCAATTAATCAAGGTCTAATAAATTTCCACTCTTTCGAACATAGAAATCTATCACAAGCATCAATAATTATGCGTCCACAATCATAGATGATAATAATAACATAATTAATTACATCAATCTCATAAATTGCATAATATAAATATAAAGTCAAAACATGGAATCAATAAATTAATGCTTCATCACAATTCTAACAATTAAAACCTAGCCTAAATACATGATCGAAAATAAATCACAAGAAGTATGAAAAGATGTCACCCTATTCATCTCCTTGATCCTTGTTCTTCAATCTTGAATTTGGCCTCCTATGGATCCCCTCGCAATTCGATAGCGGTTTGGCATGAAATATCACAGTTGGGAACCCCTAATTTCGTGCCCCAAGCCATGTATTTATAGATGTTCATGAGAATTAGGTTACTTGGGGAGAAATAATGCTGAGTTTCACGTCCAAATTAAATTCCAAAAGAGTTTCAACCGAATAAGGAAAGTTACCTTCGTGGAAGATCTTTTTGTTACTGCACAACATTTAGTATTTTAATCATATCTTTCTATTCCCTTATCCGATTGATGTGATTCAAAGTCCTTTAGAAAGATAACTTAAAGGAATACAATTATTCCTGAAATATGATTTTCCTAATTCAAACGTTTACTGCCCCGAAATTAGCTTTCAAATCTGACTAAAAATCTGCCATAAATCTTGTTTGATTGGAATGAATTTATGGTAATATTCTTACCATATTTCATTCCTTTTTGACTTCTAATTGCATCCAATTGAATCCTAAAAGTCCTCAAGTATCTTATCTTGATCCGAATCAACTATTGAATATTTGAAATTTTGTCATTCTTCTTTTGATTTGTATACTTTAGTCCTTGAACTCCCAATTTCTTCCAATTTGGTTCTTTCTTTGACTTTTCTTCCAATTGACCCTTGATCTACTTCATCCATTCTTGATTTGCATACTTTGGTTCTTTTGTCATCCAATTTACTTGTTTTTGCTCCATTCCATTGTTTTCTCGACTTTGGGATTATTTCTGAAATATAAACAAATAACACAAAATAAATAGCAAATATTCTAAAACAAACATATAAAATCATACTTTTAGGATAGAAATAAGTGTATAAAATACACTTATCAATATTGAACAATAATCACGGACTAAATTGCTATAATTGGACTTGGATATTGAACAATAATCACGGATTAAATTGGTAGCTAAGAATTTGACCTACGTAGAGTTTCCAACAAAATTTGTGTGAAAATCTGCGCAGAAAAAGTGGGCACCTTTGTCTGATGATGTAGTATACCGACAAAGGAGTATTCTAAATTTTCAAGGGAAATTTTTATTTTACCTATAATGTTAAAATTATACATTTACTATACAAATCCGAAAATATTTACAACTTTATAATTGGAAATGGTTCACAGGATTGGAATTGGATGAAGATCAAATAAAGAACTACGCTCTTTCAGATTTAGAGAAAATCTTGCGTGCAAGAGGAAAAAGTTTTCATGATTTTCCATCGATGCCATTCCCCTCTGACATGGGCAATACAATGTTTGGAAACAGTTTCATAAATGATGAAATGTGTTACAACAGAGTTTCTCTTGCAGAGGAGCACAAAAAAAATGTTGCTAGTTTGAATGATGAGCATAAACGAGTTTCTGATGCAATTATGCACTCTATTGAATCTGATTTAGGCGGTGTCTTTTTTTGTATGGGTGCGGTGGAACAGGAAAAACATTCATTTGGAAAATGCTTTCTGGAGGATTACGATTAGTTGGAAAAATAGTTTTAAATGTTGCCTCCAGTGGAATAGCTTCTCTATTATTACCATGTGGTAGAACAACTCATTCTAGATTCGCTATTCCTCTCAATCCCAATGAAGATTCTATGTGTAACATTAAATCAGGAAGTCCACTAGCAGAGCTTATTGCACAAACAAAACTTATAATTTGGGACGAGACTCCTATGATGCACAAATATTGTTTTGAGGCACTAGATCGTACCATGCGAGACATAATGAAATGTCTACATCCAATGAATGCAGACAAGCCATTTGGTGGGAAGACTATCGTTTTTGGTGGAGATTTCAGAAAAATTTTGCCAGTTATTCCGAAAGGTAGTAGACAAGATATTTTGTATGCAACTATTAATTCGTCGTACTTGTGGGACCATTGCACAATTTTAAAGTTAACAAAAAACATTCGGCTTCAAAGTTCCCGTTGTACCAACGATTTACAAGATTTGAAGTCATTTTTCAGAATGGATCTTAAATATGGGGGATGGTACATTAGGCGGTGAGAATGATGGTTATTCATATGTTGTTATACCAGATGATCTTTTGATAAAACATGAAAGCAGTATACTCGAAGCAATTTTTGAGAGTACCTACCCATCATTGTCAGATGATATTGAAGATGTGGCATATTTACAGGGGAGGGCCATACTTGCTCCAACTTTAGATGTCGTCGAATTGGTGAAAGAGCACATAGTTTCCATTAAAAATACGGAAGGGAGGACCTATTGGAGTTCAGATACAACATGTAAGTCAGATACCAACATCGATTTATTGGGAGATCTTCATTCACCAGAATTTCTAAACGGTATAAAATGTTCAGGCATCCCCAATCATGAGTTGAACTTGAAGGTTGGCATCCCTATTATGTCGTTGAGAAATATTGATCATGCGGTTAGCCTCTGTAATGGTACAAGACTTTTGTAACAAGACTTGGTATTCATGTTGTGGAGGAAAAAATTTTGTCTGGAATTAACACTGGATAGAAGGTTCTCATACCGAGGATGTCGTTGACTCCATCTGATCGTAGACTACCTTTTAGGTTTCGAAGAAGACAATTTTCATTGATTGTTTTGTACGCCATGACAATTAATAAGAGCCAAGGACAATCACTGTCAAATGTCGGGATATTTTGAAGAAACCTGTTTTTAGTCACGGGCAACTATATGTTGCTATATCGAGGGTCACAAATCCACATGGTTTGAAAATCCTTATACGTGACAAAGAAGGTGAACATGCCAATATCACAACAAACGTAGTGTACAAAGAAGCTTTTCTTAATTTGTAATTATGATATTCAACTGCATCATTTTACATAATTTTTAATGTTTATACAGTAAATTGTACAAAATTTTATGATCCGTACATCACACGGGTGGTAACTAGTTGTGATAAAATTTGAAGTGAAACAATCTGAAACAGATTACGTTATAGGTTCCCTCTTCTCTAATTTAGAGCCTGTTTGGTAACGATAAAACTTTCATCTCAACTTTTCAAACTCAATCTCGACCCTCCATTCTTAGTCAAGCCCATAATTTTTGACTTTTCAAACACTTTTAAACCACGCATCTATCAAAAAACCAAAAAAAATTACAAAAACCAAAATCTTTCATAATATTTTGGAAGTTTTTTGTGATATTTTGGGATCTTTGTTTTTAGAACTTTATTTTACCTTTATCTTTTTCTTCTTTGTCTTTATAATAATAATAATAATAATTGACGCAAAATATCCTATCTTTGAATTCTCTTGCACAATTCATCCCTATGTTTGATTTTTTGACAATTTCATACTCATTTTTACATTTTTCTTTTTGAAATAAACATTCCTATCGTCCAAAAATATGTTATTTGATTAAAAACTCATCCATTCACCATTATAATGAAGGGTAAAAAGGTCTTTTTACATTTTTAATTCAGTAATTATATTGTTACCACTAATTTTGTTAACCATACCACATTATATATATATACATTTATTAAAGGGTAATTATATTTGCATCACAATTTCTTATAACTACACCACGTTTGAATTGCATTATTTGCCCCTAATCTTTATAAATTATAACATTTATCTATGTTCTTTATTTTTTTCATCAAGTTCTTATCATTAAAATTTCAACAATTATTAAATTTTGTCCTCCATGATGATTTTCATCAAATTTTTATATTATTATCGTGCTTTAAAACAATGAACAAATATTCAATTAACAATTTGTTTGGCGGCTACTTAATGAGGAGAGAGAAGATTTTTTGGTGCTTTCGATGTAAAATATGTGGTTCAAAATTGGAGAGAAAATGTGTGTGGTTACAAAGTGGTCTGAAAAAATTGTATAATTTAAATTGTAGTTTAATGAGCTCATTAATGAGCTAACCGAACGGAAGCTAAAATTTTGATTTTTTTTAGTTATTAAGTATATAAGCGATAAATAAATTTTTTTAATTCCTCTCAATAAAAATTTTGAAAAAAATTGATAGAATAGACGAGATATATTAATTAATGAAATAATTAAAATAAGAACACAATGAAAAAAATTGAGGGACATAATTTTAATATTGATTAAAAATTATGAACATTTTTTACAATTAAAATGTGGTGCACATATAAGAAAATGCAAGGACAATATATTTAGCCATTATTAAAACATAAATTTTATAATTACACCACATCCTTTTTACAAATTCTAAATAAAAAATGCACACCGCATATTTTCCTGAAGACTTCTTCCATCTTAAGACAAATTTTGCGGTGGTGTAGGGGGTATCAGCCAAAAGCTTAAACTATGAAATTTTGGTACTTTGAGAGCCTATTTGCTGTCCCGATTATTTTCAGAAAGTTAGGAACATTTTCAAGAGAGTGGGGCCCGTCAACATAATTTGAATAAAATATTGCTAAAGTCTGACATCAGCAAGCTACTTTTCAAAAAGCTACAGTACAAAGAAATGAATTGGACGCATCTACCCTCCAACTCCTTTTGGCTATTTCCTCCTTTTTTTTTGACCTTTACACTTTTGGCTCTTTCTTCTATTATTGGGATTGGAGTTTTCAGCCAAGGCCTTTCTCACTTTATGAAGAATGTATTTCCTATCCTTTTTCGCCAACCACAACTTCATCATGTGAAAATAATGAAATATGGGACGGCCACTTTTATATTTCCACTAGAAAAACAAAATAATATAAAAATAATTGGTTGCCGATGCACTTGGTGTAGCACATCAGCCCCGATGTCCATGCTTCTTGTACGAATTACAATTATAGGGTGTTTCCCGAATCGTATTATTATATTGGTGAACATGCGATAGATTGTCCATTGTTAAAACACACATGATAATGTTTATTCACCAGTTCTTGTGTCGAGAGCGTTCCTACTTATTTTTTTATGCTCTTTCACGTGTTGTGTGCAAATCTTGGACACGAATGATATGAATCGTCAACATATACACGAAATACTTATTTTTCATTCGCATTGAGAGACAAACAACACATTTCATAACATTTGTGTGACCCAAGTGTTAACGTGCCTGTCGAGCCATGTGTTCCCTTAAAGCGATCCATTCCGCATCACCATACCTCTGGTTTCTGCTCCGCTGACTGTTTCTCATCTTCTCTAGGAGGGTCAACTTCAACAACATCGGCACCTCCTCAGCTGAACGAAATCCATGATCAATATGACCTGATCGACGCAGCACATTATGTATGGTCATCGTCGCAACAACAACGGCTATTTGGACATCGAATGGATAGTGCAGCACCCTATCCAGAATTAGCCATCTTTCTTTCAATACACCAAATGACCTCTCAATAACATTCCTGCAAGAAGAATGATAAAAATTAAATCGCTCTTGATAGTTCCTAAATCCGCGTCCACGCGACGTGGACGCAGATTGAAATTCTTGGAAATGATATCTAACATCAACTCCTTTGAATAGAGCCATGTAACCGCGTCTATGAGTGAATCCAGAATAAACTAAATAGTACTTATCATGGATGGGCTCCAGGAATTGTATATCGGGATCATGAATTGCCCTTGTGAGAATGTAACTGTCATGTGTTTTCCCTGACGTGCCAGTCATAATGAATGTGAAACATAGATTGAAATCACATACATCGAGCATGTTTTGTGTCGGATATCCTTTCCTCCGAATAAAGTTTAGTTTATCGGTCCCGAGAAGTACAGGACGAATATGTGTGCCATCACTTGCTCCAATGCAGTCCTGCATACTGCAAATTGTTATGAGGTGATTTCTTTCAATGGTAGTTGATTTAAAAGTAGCTTAAGAATTGCTATTCATGGTTTGCAGTATAAGGAATCGAACCTGAAACATACAGTGTTTTCTAGGATCTGGCCTATGGTGCTGTGGACTTTGGTTGTAGTTCGGATCTGGCTTTATCACATGTGCACCAAGTCTTACAACGACTGGCAATATTTTCCTAAAATAAAGACCCACGATGTACAGTGAGTGCCTGAAGCGTGTTTGGATTTGTCAATAACCTTTACCGTGCTCTAAAATACTCAAGAACATTCTGACCTGTTCATATACGTCGATACTGTTCTCGATTTTCAATTCATAGTTGTCCCGCAAAATATGTGAAAAGTGTGTGAACATGGGTGGATACATACGGAATTCCTAAAAGCATATTTGACCTGATTCCTGTTCTAAACAATCCAACATGAACATGTGACCATTGCGTATGTTAGGGAAGAGTGAGAGTTGCAGTTGTCCAAGACGTGGAAAATAGTCAAGCATTGCACTTCTGAGCATGTTACAGTACGTGAGCCATTGTATCGTGTCCTGCTCGAGCATGTCGATGCACTCGTCGTTGTCCAATTCATCTTCTGAGTTGTGATCAAGAACGAAGCTGAAGTCAAGTACGCCATAATTTGAAGGTAGCGACATTTCCCGTGTGCTTGGTGAAAATAAAAATGGAAAGGTATTTCCAAATGATATATTGTGGGGTGGCAATTTTTTTTGATTGCAGAATTTTGAATGTGTGTCTCGGTTCCTAACTTTGCAATTAATTTATAGAAAAATACCTGAGTAGTAGTACAATAATTAAAGGAACATGTGTTGCTTTTCATAACCTTATTGGAATGGTGCAGTTTACTTTGTTGAAATTTGAATGGCTAGAGGACAACCTTTTTGTTGTAGAACACTATTTGCATGCAGAAGCATTCACTACCCTAATGCATATCCATGGAAAAAAAAAGCTAAAGTCTGACATCACATTATTATGCACCACATAAAGGCAAAGTGTGTGAACATGGGTGGATGCATAACGTGGCAAACTCCACTCCCTGTGACTTACTCCTAAAACGTGAACACCACATACACAATACACCAAACAAGTGTCAGTTTGAAATACGAAAAATGTCAAACATCTCAAATTGGAAAATGGAGGAATGAGCACCAGCACACTACTAACTCGTGCCTATTTTTTGGATGCACAGTACTCCTCGAAGCTGTATACAAGACAGTCCCATTTTTCTTCAACAGTGTCGCATGCGGCATAACCTTTACGGTTTGACTTGATTGTGAAGAAGCTGAGCGCAAAATTGAGCAACCTTGTCTTCAGCTGAAGAAAACTAGCTCTCTTCAGTTCCCTAACACATTCAGCATAGGAAGGACATTCCTCATGTGCACGTGCACGTGCTCGTTTAGCGCGCAAGTCCTCTCCTAGACTGGCCAACCGGTGCGCCGACTCAGAAAGTGTCTCTTTCGAAGCTTTTTTCTTTCTTTGTTTCCCCCCACTTGTACTTCCCTTACGTTTATCACCTCTTCGGGACTGAGATAGATCCATGGCTGATCCTTTCTCGTTCACTTCAAATCCAGCACTTTCATCGTTCATCTTAGCACTCACAGGAATTGTATCGTTTGATGGTCCTGCAACACCATTTTTTTTTTCAGGAACCCTCCCTTCCATGCAATTTTTGTTGGTGTTAACGCGTACTTTTCGAAATTGTAAGTGTCCCCGAATAAGCGTGTGGACACATCGTAAATCTCACTGCAATCCATGGACCTAAACTTGGTGTAATCCTTGCGTATCTGCGATAGTAACAGCATAACGTGACACAATCTCCAAAAGAGTAACCAATGCACACTGACCACAATTTTCATGTCAAATAGAAACTAAAGACGCACTTGTTCGTAAAAGTGACACAATCTCAAAAGAAAATGTTGAGTGATGCAAGAAAAATTCCTAGGATTGAAAAATAGTGAAGGTGGGAATATCAAACTCAAAAGAAATTGCTAAGATGGGAAAATTTCTGTATAATATGATGATTATAAAATAAACACGAATCCAAATGTCTGTGATAGAAAAAATGTGCGTTAGCATTGCAAAACCACGAAGTCAGCAAGTAGTTCCAAATGTAAAATTCAAAAGAACCGCATTGTTAAACACCCACGCAATGGATGTATTCATGAACCATATACACTCACTATAGTGTGGGTAACTGATTACTACGGTTAACCAAAACATAATTATGCTTGGCACAACAGTGAATCAATGATAAAAAGGAAAGAACTATTCTTCAGCCTGTAATTATAAGCTCGTAAACAAAGGACTCCTAATTAACACAAAATTGGAGGCCTGAAAGTACCACAATCTGCAGGAACTTGAATTTTAGACGAGGGCAAACCCGAATTTTGGATTCCCACCAGTGGTCGGGGGCAACCACAGCGTTTACGTTTTGGTCGTAGGTGACACTGCTACAATTGAGGAGTTCGAAGAGCTGCTTGTGATCCTTAGGCATGGAATTCCAGTGGTTGAGCAGTGCAGCTTGGGACTACTCTCGACCCGTCCTTTCCTTCAACCACCGAACTATGAGCTCCCACCCAGCAGTAGTAAAGCATTTACCTTCTCGATGACCGGAGCCAATGGCCTCTTCACAGCAGCTTATGAACGCGGTGTTTTCTCCGGCCCCATTTCACGTTTTTCCTACCGGAGGAACCCTTAGCCTTGGCCTTAGCCTTAGATGCGGGAGCTTGTACCTGAGTGCACCCATCGTCATGTACATGGGAAAGTGACAGGGACTCTTGCAGAAGGTGAACATAAAGGGAACAACCAACATGGAAGTACAAATAATGGGTCTTACCGGAGAAGGACCTGAATTACCACCGGATTTTGAAGATTCGCGAGAGTCCATTGTTGAACGTAAATGCAGATCTGGAGCACTACTGTAGCTATCTGCATTTATTTGGTAGAAAGAGAAGGCAGAGACTGGATAGGTTTCGTAAAGAGAAAAGGTGATTTTTCAATGGAATGGGGACATTTTTGGAATTCCATTGGGTTGGACCGTTGCAAAAGTGGATGGAAATTAAAGGAGTCACCCATAATCTGACACAAGTAATATGAAATTGGAGTGGGGTCCACTTTCAAGAATTTTTTTACAAAATGTGTCAATTTTTTGTGTAGCAAACAACCTCTGAGGCCTGGTGTTCGAGTAAATCCCACAAGCGCACGGAATCGCTGACAAGTAATAATTGTGATGAGTTGAGATTATCGTTCCCACGATAAATAAGTTTTAGTCATAATTATCAGTTTATCGTCGATTCAAATAATGGAAACAATAAATAAATAGTTGATTTGTTTGTCTATGCTAAAAAGTTGCAATGAATAAAATAAATAAATAAAAATGTTGGGGGTAAAATATGAATGGGGAGCATGTATTGGAATCCGAATCCGCTTGTTATCATTTATCTCAATTCAAAATTTTGTAGTTTAATCATCCATGCGTTGCTTGACAATCGTTAATTCTCATGCAATTAATTTTCTTTTCCAAAACAAATTAAATCTATCCTAAACATGAAACGAATATATTCCTATTCCGAATACTAATGTTTAGAATGCATTAAATCACACAATTATCATTTAGATTGTACATGTCATAGTGTTATTCCTAACATCTAGTGTTCATGTGTTGATCATGCAATATTCCAACTTATTGTGACTTTTCCAAAACTACAACATGTAACAATATATTTAATTGGTGGCCAATCAATCAAATAATAATAATAAAACATGCAAGATCAATCAAGATAACACAAGAAATATCTAAACTACTAGTTCTTGAATTGAAATAAATAAATAACAAGTTTCATCTTCATCCAATATATAAGGAAATTAGCTTAACATATTAACGTATGAGATACATGAGAAATGAAAGAAAGTCATCACCCGAATTATCAATGCTTCAAATTCGAATACAAGCTAATGAATTCGAGTGAATTTTCAATTCCAATTAGTGCAACCTTCCCTTCGTTTAGTCCAGCAATGCACCTTTTGTTTTCTTCTTTTTAAGTCCTGCCAAGAACAACTTTTTAGTCCAGCAGCTTGGTCCTTTTCTTTTAATTCCCACAGCTGAAATCAATTTCTTCCACTCTAGACCAGCCGTGTACGAGTCTCTTTTATTCCTCCCAAACTGTCCACCACCTTTCTCAATTCTCCAATTATCCCCCAATCGGATCTTCTTTTTCGTCTACGTATATATAATCTTCCAACCTTTTTAATTCACTCACACAATCGGCTCCTTTAATAATTGATAAAAAAATCTCTCCCAGCCGAGACCTTAATTCCCCAAGACTCTTCATTTTTTTTGGACAACTTTTTCATTTCTTTTTCTTTCATGTCCTTATCTGTTACCATCAACACTTTTCTCATTTGCTTTCCATGTGACCCCTGTAACGAGCTTTAGGTCGATTACTCCCAAGTCAGACGACTTTAGGGCACCAAGTTTGAAAGACCCATCAGACTTAATTACTCGGTCACACAGTCGACATCGAAAAGTTAAAGATGTTTTATTGTCTTATGTGTAAGTCTACTCTCCAATAATAACTCCCAGCCGAGGCTCCTCTTTTTAATCCCAAAAGAGTCCTATTTCAATTAGTCTCCAAGCCCAATTCTAATTAGGTAGTAGGTTTTCCATTAAGACCTCAATTTTCCTAAAAAATTCAAGTTGGTCCTTGAGTCTCTTCTATTTGAAATTAAGTCATTGGCATCTTTGTTCTTCATTTCGACCCCCGTCTCAACTATGAATTGTTTACAATTTAACCCTTTTCATACGGTTTTAGTCACTTTTCTTCGTTTTACCTCCAAACGCATCCAAAATTGAGTTTTTCCTAAAACAAACAAAATAAACAATAATTTAGCAATATCATATCCTAAAATATTTACAATTTTCTAAATCTAAAGCCAATATAAGTACGAATAACGTACTTATCAAACCCCCTAAACTTAAACTCTTGTTCGTCCTCAAATAAGATAGAATAAAACTAATGAATCAAAATAGCAAAAGTAAAAATATTTTTGTCATGTCAACATGTTTACCATATACCTCAATAATCCAGATCAATTTGTACTTCAGTAAGAGTTATGAACAATAAATCAAAATAATTCTAATTATCTTATGCCAGATTTTCAAGTGTGTGTATGAATAGTTAATGTCAAACTCCTACTCATGCAACGATATACTTAAAACTGTGTAGCTCATTATGCAATATCAAACTCAAATCTCATGTGGTCAACCCAATTTATTTAATGATTTTCCTTTCAATGCTCATGGATGATCACAACTTACTACTTTTCTCTCGCATCCCCTGATTTTTATCTATGGTGGTTTCTCAAAATTTTCTTTGCTTTTTCCACACAAGATAGTCAGAATAGAAATATGCATGTACAACAAGTCAAAAGTAAGTAATCTCCAATTCTATACTCTTCATCTCCACAATTATAGTCAACAAAGCTTATACCATTCAATTTTTTTATTTTTTTATTTTTTTTGCATGTTGGATAAAAAACAAAAAAAAAAATTTGGTAGAAAAATGGACTATCAACCCCCAAACTTAAAATATACATTGTCCTCAATGTATCAAATAAGTACATAAAAATATAATTGGGGGACTTCCCTGATGAATCCGAAAGTAGAGGTGGAGATATACATTCCCAAAGTTCCTTGAGCATCTTCCTGTTAAAGAATTGGTCCTATCAAGGCAAAAATGAAAACCATGCATTAGTCATGTTATTGGATGAAGATTCAATAAATAAATAAATAAATCGAACAAATAAATAAATCAAACTAATGCATATAAAGCTGAATAAAAGAAAAGAAAATTGGGTTGCCTCCCAACAAGCGCTTGTTTATAGTCATTAGCTTGACTTTGATGTTTTTACTATTCAAGTTGGCTTGAATAGAGAGTTTTCAGCCCTGCATTTGCTGCACATGCAGATATTCTCTTGTTTATCCTTCAGTCTCCACATTATCAAACTTCCATTTTTATCCTTTCCAACCAGTCCACCATATCCATTATCCTTTCTCCTGGTCTTGTGAAATTTTCAGTCTTTCTCTTCTTTGAGGTCAATCCTTTTGCATTCCTCGAGATATGAACATTGTTTGAGTGCATGGTTTATGGTAAAACTTTGTTGTTTTTCTTCCACCCTCAAAATTATTTTACTCTTTTCAAAATCCATCAGAACCCATCTGGTTGCTAAGAATGGTCTTCCTAGGATCACCGGAATGTTCTGATCTTCTATATCCAAAATGATGAAATCAGCTGGAAAGATGAGATCTCCAACTTTGATGAGCAACTCTTCAACCACTCCGTAAGGGTGCTTGAGTGTTCTATCAACCAACTGTAAGATTATTAAAGTTTCTTTAGGATCCCCCAATCCTAATTTCCTATAAATAGACAATGGCATTAAGTTAATACTTACTCCAAAATCAATTAAAGTATTTAAATTGTGTGAATTTCCAATGGAGCAAGGTAAAGTGAAACTCCCTGAATCTTTTAGTTTAGGAGGGAGCTTATGCTTTAGGATTGCACTACATTCTTTTGTCAATGACACTTCTTTATCTTGTGGCAACTTCCTCTTTTTTGTCAACATCTCTTTCAGAAACTTAGCATAGTTTGGCATTTACATTATGACATCACCGAATGGGATGTTGATATGCAGTTGTCTAAGGGCATCCAAAAATTTCTTGAATTTTTTTTCTAACTTAGTATTCTGCAACCTTTGAGGAAATGGAACTGGAGGTGTGTGTTGATTAACAAGAACAGGTGCCTTACCTCGTGAACTTTCGGATTGTTCTTTTTCATTTATATTTGATGATTCTTCAGACTAAATCACTTGTTCCTTGTCCATTTGAGTTACTTGATCCCCATCAGTTGCTTTATTCTTCACATTTATCTCTGAAAACTAAACTCCACTCCTTGTAGTAATGGCATGAAGTTGTTCACCCTTTAGCTGCTTTCGAAGCCTTAGGGGGAATGGAATAGGCGTCACATATGCTTCAACAGGTTGTGCAGCTGTAATTGATGATGTCTCAATACCTGCACGATTCAGTGTTTCAACTGCAAATACCTTTTCTTTAGGATTTTTCTTTGCGTTGCTTGGCAAGGTTCCTTGATTTCTGCTTGTTAATGCCACAGCCATCTGTCCCATTTGATTTTCCAAATTTTTTATTGCTGCCTATTGATTTTGGAAGTTAGCTTCTGTTTTCACAAGAACTTGTTCAGTCTTTTCCATGTATTGTGCAAATATATCTTCCAATGATGGCTTTCTTGGCTGTTGTTGTTGGTGTGGTTGTTCATGTTAAAAACCTGGTTGTTTTACTAGAAAGTTTCCTTCATGTCCCCGACTTTGATTGTTAGACCAAGAAAAATTCGGATGATTTCTCCACCTTGGATTATAGGTATTGGAATAGGGATCAATTTGATACTTCTGAAAATTCTGGACGTAGCTGACCTCCTCATATTGCATTCCATATGTTGAGGCTAAAGGATAGTTAGCTGTAACATGATCTTCCCCGCATCCTTCGCAAAATGGTGTTGGTTGTTGCACCATGTGCACAGGTTGAGTTAAATTGTTTAGCTTTTTTTTTTATAAAACCTCCATTTGAGTTGCCAGTTGTGTAACTGCATTAACATTGTGAACACCTACTATCTTTCTTGGAATTTCCCTTTTAGTAGGCCACATCGCCTGGTTCTCCTCAATTGTCTCATATAGTTCACGTGCTCGGTCAATATCTAATCGAATTTCAGTTCCCTTGCCAAAGCATCAAGCATATTGTGGTATTCAGGATGCAATCCTAAATAAAAAATGTAGACCTGAGCATTTTTGGGAATGTCCAGATTTGGACACTTTTGAAAATAGTCCTTAAATCTCGTCCATGCTTCAGGGTAAGTCTCAAGGTCTCGTTGTTTGAAAGTGTGAACTTCATTTCTGATTTGCAGAACTCGAGATGGAGGGAGAAATTTCATGGTGAATTCTTACACCATGTCATTTCAAGATACAATGCTTCCAAGAGCTAATGAGCGTAGCCATTCCCTTACATTATCTTTTAAAGTGTGGGGAAATAAACGCATTCGAAAAGCTTTTGCTAACATCCCTTCGTGACCGCTTACATCGCATAGCATTAAAAATGCTTGAATGTGCTCATGCGGATTTTTCAGTAGCCTTACCAAAGAACTTGATGTCTTGATAATTTTGAAATAAGTTTATGACATCAAGTCTAAGGTGGTAATTTTCCTGCCCGAATGGTGGATAAATAATTGTTTGTTGATTAGGATTTTTATTATTTTCCATATTCCTGTTTTCTCTTTGTTTTCTAAATGTTCTTTCTATTTCAGGATCTATTTTTAATAGTTCATGCTAGTTAAAACCTAGCATATACTACTCAATGACCAATATGACGAGAAAAACAAGTAAATATGAATAACCAAAATAAAATAAAAATAAAAAATAAAAACTAAAAATTTAAAATTTAATTGAATTAAAGGTAAACTAATAATTATACTAAATTCATTATTCCCCGGCAACGGCGCCAAAAACTTGTTCGAGTTAATCCCGCAAGCGCACGGGATCGTTGACAAGTAATAATTGTGATGCGTTGAGAGTATCGTTCCCACTAAGAATAATTTTTAGTCCTAATTATCAGTTCATTGTCGATTCAAATAATGGAAACAATAAATAAATAGTTGATTTGTTTGTCTATTCTAAAAAATTGCAAAGAATAAAATAAATAAATAAAAATGTTTGGGGTAAAATATGAATGGGGGTGCATGTATTAGAATCCGAATCCACTTGTTATCACCTATCTAAATTCAAAATTTTGTAGTTTAAATCATCCATGATTTGCTTGAAAATCGATAATTCTCATGCAATTAATTTTCTTTTCCAAGACAAATTAAATATATCCTAAATATGAAACGAATATATTCCTAGTCTGAATACGAATGTTTAGAACGCATTAAATCGCACAAATATCATTTAGATTGCACATATCATAGTGTTATTCCTAACATCTAGTGTTCATTTGTTGATCATGCAATGTTCCAACTTATTGTGACTTTTTCAAGACTACAAAAAGCAACAATATATTTAATTCGTAGCCGATCAATCAAATAATAACAATAAAACATGCAAGATCAATCAAGACAACACAGGAAATATCTAAACTACTAGTTCTTGAATTGAAATAAATAAATAACAAGTTTCATCTTCATCCAATACACAAGTGAATTAGCTTAACATATTAACGTAAGAGATACACGAAAAATAAAAGAAAGTCATCACCCGGATTATCAATGCCTCAAATTCGAATACAAGCTAATGAATTATTTTCTTCTTCAATGTATATCATCACTAGTTTTCTCAAAGTCCTTGGCTACTCATATGACTGCATTTTCAATTCCAATTAGTGCAACCTTCCCTCCGTTTAGTCCAGCAATGCACCCTTTGTTTTCTTCTTTTTAATTTGTGCCAAGAACCACTTTTTAGTCCAGCAGCCTAGTCCTTTTCTTTTAATTCCCATAGCTGAAATCAATTTCTTCCACTCTAGACCAGTCATGTATGAGTCTCTCTTTTATTCCTCTCAAGTTGTCCACAACCTTTCTCAATTCTCCAATTATCCCCCAGTCGGCTCTTCTTTTTCGTCTGTGTATATAATCTTCCGACCTTTTTAATTCACTCACACAATCGGCTCCTTTAATAATTGATAAAAAAATCTCTCCCAACCGAGACCTTAATTCCCCAAGACTCTCCACTTTTTTTTGGACGACTTTTTCAATTCTTTTTCTTTCATGTCTTTGTCTCTTACCATCAATACTTTTTTCATTTGCTTTCCATGTGACCCCTGTAGCGAGCTTTAGGTCGATGATTCCCAAGTCAGGCGACTTTAGGGCACCAAGTTTGAAAGACCCATCAGACTTAATTACTCGGTCACACAGTCGACATCGAAAAGTTAAAGATGTTTTATTGTCTTATGTGTAAGTCCACCCTCCAATAATAACTCCCAGCCGAGGCTCCTCTTTTTAATCCCAAAAGAGTCCTATTTCAATTAGTCTCCAAGCCCAATTCTAATTATGGTTTTGCATTGAGACCTCAATTTTCCTAAATAATTCAACTTGGTCCTTGAGTCTCTTCAATTTGAAATTAAGTCATTGGCATCTTTGTTCTTCATTTCGACCCTCATCTCATCTATGAATTATTTGCAATTTAACCCTTTTCGTACTGTTTTAGTCACTTTTCTTCGTTTTGCCTCCAAACGCATCCAGAATTTAGTTTTTCCTAAGATAAACAATAATTTAGCAATATCATATCCTAAAACATATAAAATTATCTAAACTTAAAGCCAAGATAAGTACGAATAACGTACTTATCACCTGGTTAAAAAAAAAGTATCAATAACTGCAGAATTTTTTTAAAAGAAGTAATACATATATAATTTAGGGCTTTTAAGATTTGTAGTGTACACAAGAATAAAGAAGAAGAAAAACTAATATAATGAGAGGGTTATTGAGTAAATTTATTTGTGACCAATTTAGTAAATATAGAAAATGTTGTGTTATTAATAAAATTCGTGGTGTTAATATAATTACCCTTTTTAATTTAAATTTATATAACATAAAACAAAAAATAAAGGGTTAATTTCACCAAAGGTCATTGAAGTTGCAATAATATTTCAAAACTGGCCCAAAAATATTGCAGGGAGACTCCGGTCTTCATCCTCCTTTCCTCAAAATATTTTAGGTGGCTTGATTCTCTTCAACATGAATCTGACTCTGAAAAAATGGTACGATTAATTCTTTCTACAACACTATTATGTTGAGGAGTACATACTTCTATAAACTCATCTAGAATCCTAAATTTCAAGCAATACTATCTAAACTCATGTAAAGTGTCCCCACCACTATCAGTTATGAGGCCATTCAAGGACTTCCACGTTTCTCGTTCTACCAAGATGTGAAACTGTTGAAAAATATTCATTCTTTATTATCTAAAGATATACCCAAAGTTTTCTGGAAACATCATCAATAAATGTAAGAAAATACTTATTTCCACTCAAAGAAGCTACATCACTAGGAGAGCACACATCATAATACACAAGTTCTAAAATATTACATTTTATTTTAAATTAGCCACGAAAAGCAACTATGTGCTGCTTACTATATAAACAATGATCACATTGGTTTAGAGACACACCATTGACTAAGGGAATAAGTGTCTTCTCAGCCAAAACTTACAACCCTTTTGCATATGTATTGTAGAACGTGCAACAAGTTTTTCCTCTAGCAACAATCAAAGTGCCCTTTGAAAAATGTTACCAATCCCAACAGTTTTAAATTGACTAGTATTTTCCATTTTTGAAACACCAAAATCATCAGCTATGTAATTAGTGAAATAGTCCATTTTCGAATAGATCAACAATTCATTCAGTATTAGGATCATCAACGTACATGCAATTACCATCTACACAAGATAGTACGTCATCAATGATAGACACAATAGCTAAAGTGTTCTTTTCATCTCATTCTGATTGCTTCCTTCCTTCCTTCCTTTTGCTATCTCAGTCAAATCGGACAATTTCTTTTAATGTGAGCCACATTGCCTCGATTGTAACAAGAAAAATTTTGTCTTTTGATTTTGATCGACCTCTTGACTTGATGAGACTTTTTTTTTCGTATATTCTGATCTATAATATTCTAGAAATTGCTCAAGTGTTTTGTCATGCCCATGCCTTCTTTGTATTTCACATTGACCAATTTTCAAATCAGAAAAGACTTTCTAGATATAGTCTTCTTCTCAAACATAGCCTCCAATTTCAACCACATTTATGTACATCTGTCTCCTGTGTCACATGATGAAATAGTTAACCTACGATTAACTTAATCCTATGGTTTTGATTATAAAAAATAAGTTTATCTTGTATACCAATTGGTCTAATGGTAGCAGGGATTTAAGAATCTTTGTACTTAACCCCTAGGTACAAGGTTCAATCCCTGCAGAAGGCAAAAATCAACTTCCTGAAAACGAGGCTGGCATCCCTTGAGGACCAGGATGACCAGGGGGAGTGGAAAGACCATGAGTACAACACGGAGAAGGCCCCAGCGAGGGGTCCGGGTCGTTACACAATCTCGAGCTGCATTGGTTAAGGTTTGCGGGAAGGCCATGCATAATATCTGATCGGGAGCGTTCTGCATGTCCATGACATCGGTGTAGGTATTCAGATGGTTGTTGGGATCTGTGGTTCCATCATTATCCTTAATCCGAGGATACTTGAATCTTTCTGGTAAGAGAAATGTTGTTATTTCGGGGGTGAAAGGGGTTCTTCTTGTGAAAGAGGCCCAACCTTGTGTTTTCTGTCTTATTTCATCTGCTATTCCCTCCTGAATAATTCTTGAAATTTATTGCTGTGTCGGTTGGCTGAACCTTCAGTTATGGGATGGACCCCCCGATTCTTGGGGAATTGATATCTACAGAATTGACTGGCCTCTGATCTTCCCTAGGAATCGCTCCAGGAGTGTTCAGGTCGGGTACTGCTTGACGACTAGTCTACTGTTGAAGAATTTGATGGAGTTCACGGAGCTACTGCTGGAGTTTTTTGAAAGCTTCTGGACTAACCGGTTCATTGTCTGGCATAACTTTTGGATGTTGTTCTTCCTCAACATCTTCAAGAGGTCGGAGATTATCCCCTTCAGCCAAGGTATTAGCTGGAAGGGGCTGTCCTGTGGATGTGAAGGGATGAGCTTGACGTCTATTAACCATGGTTGGTCGTATCTTTCCCATAGATGGCGCCAATTGATGCTATAAAAATTCCTAACCTTGACGTGGCAAGATCCGGAGTTGCTTATAGAAAAGATGGGTATATTCTCCTTGGATGATCTGTAAAAAATGCGAGGACGATTCTCCCCATCCCTCCTGTGTGAGAATCAGTTTTCTGAGGAGAAAAGTAGAGAAATATATAACTGGAAAACTGTATTAATGATGAATGAATAAAATTCAATCAAAGGACCTGTATTTATAGGGCTCCAAAGTCCGTAATCTTCTTCTATTATGAAAAGGAGTCCTCTTTCTGTAAACTTAGCTTTTCAGAGAAGAATCCTTATAAGGATTGAACTTTCCTTTTTTGGTTATCTTGGGGCTAAAAAATGCGGCCCATTCATGAAGCTCATAGACGAAGGATGACTTGAGGCCTGCTTGTATGAGCTTTTGGCATGACTAGGTCGGAATGGGTTAACCTAAAAAACCTATGACTCAGCAAATAGGAATGTGGTTGGGCAATACCCAACCTTATTATTGAAATGTGCCCGGGCATGAGGACCGACCTATTAGAACATAATATAGCGGGATGGAACAATGGTCAGTCAAGACCCGTCCATATGTTTGGAAAGTAGCTCGGGCATATGGGCTGATCAGTGGGCCTGTGAAGGATGAGATCCAGGAAGATCGAGTATCATGCCCGGAGTAGGGAAATTATGCCGATCAATACTTAACTTCTATTACTTGTTAAGAGAGATTATTTGGTTGAAAGATTTGATTCAAAGTTCCTATATATTTCATATTTTATTATTCAAAGTCTTTTCAACAAGACACTTGAGCTAAATTCATTGCCACCTATCGTAGTGTTATCCAAAACTCTCTATATACTTGATTCGATTATATCATTTGTTTAAGAGAGTTTTCCTCAATTTTAAACTTATCATTTGTTATCTTACGATTTTGAGAGCCTTTTGAAAACTCAATTGTTGTCAAGGAAAGGTGCTCCTTGTTGTAAGTCACTTAAGGATTGGTGCTCCTTGTTCTAAGTTACCATTATAGTGGATTTTCCTTGCTCGTGACGGAGAGCTTGGTAATGGAGGACATAGATCATGTTTTTTTTATTTAACCTCCTTAAAATATCATTTGCATCTTCTTCTCCCTTTCATTTACTTACATCGCACTTATTATTGCTTGTTAATCCATATTGTGCAATATTGTTTCAAGATGTTACACTTACTTCATTTATTGAATTTACACATTTATAGCACTTTGCATTGATCATTTAGTGAATTTACACTTTCATTAAGACTTAGTGTTTATAATTGAATCATTGGTTTTAAGCTTAATATTATTTATCGAAATTTTTTTATAAAACCAATTCACCCCTCCCCCCCTCTTGGTCAATTAGTCTTGAGGAAGAAAAGAAGGATCCTCCAAAAAGACAAATCGCTTTGAAATCATCAAAGGATGAAGAAGCCTCTAACTCAAACATGAGTGATGAGGAACTTGATGTTCTTGTTCACTTTGTCAAAAAGTGGAGAGAATTTTGCAACAACCATTGATTCCCAAAGAAAGAAGACAAATGTGATGATAAGAACAAAAAGATTGTTTGCTATGATTGTGATAAACCCAGTCACAAATGAATCAAATGTCCCAACAAGAAAAAGTTTTTCAAAAAGAAAGCTCTACAAGTAACTTAGGATGAAAGTGATGATGAGGAAGAAGAAGAAAATGAGAGCTAAGAAGAAGTTGTTAGCCCAAGAGTAAACTAACCAAGGGGGGCGAATTGGTTTATAAAACTTTTTCGATAAATAATATCAAACTTAAAAATCAATAGGTATAAGTATGAGCACTTAGTGTTGCAAGTAACTTAACTATCAATGTAGTGTGCTATAAATGTGTAAACTTAATTGATAAAGCAAGTATAGCACTTAGATATAGTGTTGCACAATATAAATTGATAGAATAGAGTAAGTGTAATGTAAGTAAGTAAAATGGATAAGAGAATACAAACACGATTTTAGGAGGTTCAATCAACCAACGTGATCTATGTCCCTCGTTACCGAGCTCTCCGTCACGAGCAAGGCCAAATCCAATATATTGGTAACTTACAACAAGGAGTACCAAATTCTTAAGTGACTTACAACAAGGAGCACTTATCCTTAGGTGATTTACAACAAGGAGCACCTACCCTTAACCAACAATCGAGTTTTCACAAGGCTCTCGAAACCACAAGATATAATGAATTGAATTTACAATTGAAATAACTCTCTTGACAAATGATATACTCAAATTAAGTACCGAGAGAGTTAGGTTAACACTTCAATAGATAGCAATGAATTAAGCTCGAGTGTTAGAGAAAAACTTTGATGCAAATGATAATGAAAAGTTCAATGCAATCAAACAAAGTTTTTCAAATAATCTCTTGTTAAAATATTGAATCAAATTAAGTACCAAGAGATGCCACACTTGAATAATTAACAATAAGTTAAGCTCAGAGTGTTTAGGCAATGGAACTTTGATTAATCAAATGATAATGAAAAATGTAGCACAAATAATCAAAGTTCCTTAATTGGAATTTCTAAGATTAACACAAGTTTAGAACAAAGAGAGACTTACACTTCAATTCCAATGTGGTGTGAAGATGTTGAATAAGTTTAAACAATATAAAACCAAGAATCTTCACAAAACTTTCTTCCAAAAACTTTGATGAATTTTGATAAAACAAAGTTGGATCAATCAAAGTATTCTAATAAAGATAGATAAATATAAATCAAGTAAGAACAATGAATTTTTCACAAGAAAGCTTCTCTAAAATCTCCTCTTTGTTGTTGAAAATGAATGCAAGAGAGAAGGCTATTTATAGAGCAAATTTCTCACATACTGTCTTTTTCGGTAGACCTATTCAGCCATGCGGTCAACCTCAATATAACCGTTGTGAGAAAATAGCCGTTGGAGTTCAAAAATAGGTAGTGCGGTCGACCTGAAAGTGTCATGCGGTCGACCTCATAAATTTGCGGTCGACCTGAAAAATAAGGATTTCAAGATTTTGATTTTTCAAGGTTTTCTAATCAAAGTTGATTTTGAAAAAGATATTTTGATAGCTTTAAAAATGTTTCTTGAGCTTTATGAAGTGCATTGCTAACTATTGATGCATTAATCTTACATAAGATTGAAAAGTAATTTGTAAGCGCTCAATTCTTTGTAGGCTTCATTCCTCGATCTTCATGCTTTCCGACTTGAAATTTGATCTTGAATATCTTCGATTCTTTCTTGATCTTCTTTGCATCTCATGTGCTTGATCACATAGTTTTGATTTATATCTTTGATAGACGATTTGAATATTGAATGTTTTGAGTATTTATCATTATATGAAACACTTGAAGCACACTTGTTAGTAACACAATATATTCTTGTTTGTTATGATCAAAACAATAAGGTCAAGTTGACCATAGGTCAACAGAAGTTGCTATCATGTGCTTCATGGCCATTGAGGATAAGGTAAATACAAATGACACTCTCTCTTATGATAAATTATCCACTTCGTATGAAGAAAGTATTGAAGGTTTTGAGAAAGTACTCTTAAAAAAGAACATATTTTGTTGAAAAGCCAAACTAAAAAGATTTTGGAAAAGCAAAAAGTTGTTGAAAAGGAACATAATAATCAAAAAGCCTTGATTATAGAGAACTTCTCCCTAAAAGAAGAAGTTTTGGATTTAACATATATTATTCACAAATTCACTCAAGGTAAAAGAAATGTTAAGTTAATGTTCTGTAAACACCAATGTTTTTTTGTAGAGGAGGAATTGGTTACAAACCATCTCTAAAACAAAAATCTCTTAAAAAAGTTTCCACCTCTTATTCCTCTAATCAAAATATACATGTAGTTTTTGCAATAGAAACGGACATATGGCTTTTAATTATTTAGTGAAAAAGAAACTACGTTGAAAGCATAAGTGGGTTCAAGAAACCATTAGTACTAACTATCAAGTACCCAAAGTTAAGTGGGTACAAAAAGTCAAAAATTAAATCATGATTTGTAGGTGTCAACAAAGGTAAAGAGCAATTGGTTCTTGGATGGTGATTGCTCAAAACACATAACCAGAGACAAAACACTTTTATCAAACTTCAAAAAGAAGGATGTGGGCCATGTTATTTTAAGAGATAATGCCAAATGAAAAATCATTGACATTGAAATATTGGTAATTATGCATAACAAAGCTAAATTAGTCGCTCAAGGTTACAATCAAGATTAGAATCTATTCGTATGCTTCTTGCATTTGCTTGCCCTAAAGGTTTTACCCTCTATCAAATAGATGTCAAAAGTGCATTTTTATATGGTTTTATTCGAGAAGAAGTTTATGTTGAGCAACCTCTAGGTTTGAAAAATCACAAATTTTGGGAAAATATGTTTAAAATTAGAAAAGCTCTATATGGTTTGAAACAAGCCCCTCTAACTTCAAATGGGTTTCTAATGGGAAAAGAGAATACTACACTTTTTATTAAAATAAAAATTATGATATGATTGTAGTATGAATTTATGTTGATGATATTATGAGTATGATGGAGAATTAAAATTATTTCTTGGGCTTCAAATCAAACAAACTAGTGAAAGAATTTCGATTAGTCAAACTAAATACATATGGACATGCTCAAAAAGTTTGAGATGGAATACTTGAAACCAATGAATACTCCAATGAGTACTTCAATCAAATTGGCTAAAGATGAGCAAGATACTTCAATTGACATAACAAAAATATTGAGGTATGATTTGATCTCTCCTTTACTTAACCGCAAGTAGACCTGATATTATGTTTAGTGTATGCTTATGTGCTAGATTCCAATCTAATCCTAATGACTCGCATAGTAGTACCGTTAAAAGAATTTTTAGATATCTTAATGGTACTAGATCATTAGGTCTTTGGTATCCTAAGGGCACTCATATTGAACTTCTTAGCTATTCGGATACCGATTGGGCCGGTTGCACAATTGATAGAAAGACCACTAGTGGAACTTGTCACTTTCTAGGGTTTGCACTTGTATCCTAGTTTACAGGTTTAGTAAGAAACAAATTTTCGTTGCTCTATCCATCACCGAAGCCGAGTATATCTAAGCCGCTAGTTGTTGTGCACAAATTTTATGGATAAAACAAACTCTTAATGATTGTCACTTACTCTTTGAAAAATCTCCACTTATGTGTGATAACACTAGCGTGATAAATCTATCAAAAAATCCCGTTTTGCACTCTCGCACTAAGCACATTGAAATTAGACTAGAGATGGCAAAAAAAAATCGATCCGCTTCACTGATCCGTCGACCCGATCCTATCCGAAAAAATGTCGATCCGCGGATCAGCGGAGCGGATCGGGGCCGATCGGGACCGATCCGCCTCAGTTAATAAAAAAAATAAAAATTAATAAGAAAATAAATTTTTAAAATTTTTTAAAAAGATTTAGTTTAAAATATATATATAAAAAAATAAAAAAAATCATCACGGATCGGGAGGCTAATCCTCCCCGACCCGAACCCGATCCGCCTCGACCCGACCTGAAAAATGGTGGATCGCGGGGGGGGGGGGGGGGGGGATCTGGATCTGTTGAAATAATTTCGGGGCGGGGCGGATCGGGGCCCGATCCGCCCCGTTGCCAACGCTAAATTAGACATTATTTTCTTCGAGATCATGTTCAAAAGGGTGACATTATTTTAGATTTTGTTAACTCGGATAGTCAATTAGCCGATATCCTAACAAAACTGCTTGCTCTCAATAGATTTTCCTATATTAGAAGAGATTTAGGAATTATTGATGAATGTGAAATATGTGGCTATATGTATAAATGTATTTATCTGCAATTATCTATGATTATGGGTGCATCTTACATACATCAAACATGTCAAAGAACAACTCAAAATTTTCGCACTTTCTCTTCATGTGGTCGACCTCAAATCACTTGTGATCAACTTGTACAACACTTGGGGTTGACCCTACTTCATATGCGGTTAACCGGAACCATATTTGAGGTTGACTAGTCTATTGCTACTGAGAATTCCAGTAGGTTCATACAAAATGAGTGCAATCGACCCCATCTCAAGACAAGTCGACCACAGAGTCGCAAGTCAATGTTTTTAAAATGCCATTTTGACTACCACAAATCCTCCAAAATATCTCCCTAAATCTCTTCTCCTCTCTTTCGGTTTCGGTATTTCTAGTTAAATTTTCCCTAGTTAATCATAAAACCCATGCTTCTCATTCCACATTTCCTTAAAATTTCATGTTTTCTTCATCTCTCTTCTTGGTAATTCTACCCATTTCGAAAATTTCACCAAAAATCAAAGTTTCTTCAAAATCTTGAATGGCACCAAGGAAAAGAGCAAAACAAGTGGTACATCATCCATCACCATCTTCAAGTGACAACGAGGAGCAAAATGAAGATCGATTTCAAATATGCCTTATTTTCATAGGTAAAAATGTTGATGGTTTCTATTTTTCTTATAAGGCTACTTCCTTTCATTTAGAAGAATACATTGAAAACATAGGATGGACTAATATTGTATCTTTAGAAGAAAAATCCTACCCATATCTTATGAGGAAATTCTATATCTACCTCTAGTGGTATCTCATGTAATGGTAAGGGGGTTCGTGTAAAAATCACTAGACAATTATTGCACTCTCTTTTGCATCTCGAGCCTTGCAATAATCTCGTTTATGCACAAAATAGTGCTCCAAACTTCATTGACTATAATCCCACAATTGCACGTCGTAGGGTCACAGGTAGAAACATCAATCACCCTATGAAAATCAATACTCATCACCTCACTTTACAGTGCAAACTATTTCATAAAACAATTGCTCACATTTTTGTCCCTAGAAAAGGATATCTTGAAAATGTTACTTATCTCAACCTATTCCTAATTGATTCTTGATTATTGGGTCGAAAAATCGATTTTCCTTACATTGCTATTTAAAATATCTGCCATTTCTTGAAATCTCACTTTTGATTCAAAATCGAGGTGTAACGTGTATCCTCGCCTATTCCGGTCATGGAATAGATGCATGTAAGTGAATCCACCCAAATCCTAAGACTTCCTTATGGGATGATTCTTACCAAAATCTTCACACATTTTGGCATTCCTCTTGAGGATGAAGAGTTCAATCAACCCAAGCCAACCGACACCATTGACAAACACACATTAAAGAAAATGACAATTTTTAAGGAATATGTCAATGGATTTTCCATACCCAAGGTTTTGATGAACACTCGTGGCCTTCCACACTTCAAATCAAAAAATGAAGAAGAAGCTCAAGAGAGTGAGAAGAAGAAGGAGCTTCAGGAGCAACCCATCAGCACATGCCTCAAAATGCATCACGCCGCTTGGGTGTTCACCGATGAGCTTTATAATCAAACCCATGGCCGCATTGATTCTCTTACCAACATAGTTGAAGGAATGGCTAGTATGCAACAACAAATGATGGGTATGCAACAACAATTGTTGGCAAATCAAAACACAATCAAAGAGACACTTGGGAACATTCAAGCTAAGTTTAATGATGTGTTTCCTTTTCCACTTCCTCCTCCTCCTCCCAAGGAGTGAGCACCATATTTATGTTCATGTTACATTTTATCTCTAATATTGAACTTGTGTTATTATGTTTATGTCTCTAACATACTCATGTTTTTGTTATGGATCTATTATGGCTTTTCTTATGAATCTCATGTGGTTTCTTTAACTCTAATATTTTTGCCTCTTATCTTAAGAAATGCTATATTTGTGATTTATATGCTTGACTTAATCCTTTTTGTTCATGTCAAAAGAGGAAAAATAACATGCTTATAGCTTTTAGAACATGTTTAGATTGTGAAATATTATGTTGATAAGAAACATGTTTAGATATGTCGATATTCAGATTGTTTAGATATGTTGATATTGAGATATATGATGTGTTGTGGATATGATTATATTTGTAGCGACCAAAAATTTTCCGTGACTTATTTAAATAAATATTCTTAATCTCTTAAAAACATGTCGCTACGACTTAACTCTTTTATTTAAAAAGGGGTTCGTCTAGCCATTGTTAAGTAAAAATTAAATCTATTTAAAATTAAGTCTAATTTTTTTATTTTAAAAATTGTCCAAGTTCATCATTTGTTTAGTTGTCCAAAAGCATTATTTAATTTTTATCAAAATTATTTTTAATACCGAACTTCTAAGTTTATCTTATTATTAACACCATTGTCGTCATCAAATTTATTTCAAAATCAAAACCTTTAATTCCATTCTCTTATTCTATTTTCCAATTTGAATTGAAACAAATTAAAAATCCTTCCTTAACCAGTTTTGGAAACACGGCCATCATCAACCACCTCTCACATTCTCCTCAGCATAGGTGATTCTCTTTTTTATAATTCTTCCTCAACTTCCCTCAATCTTTGATTTTCCTTAACTTACCAAAAAGGCGTCCAAACCAGGGTATATTTTGAGTGCAATTTTGTTCTCTCCCTTTTAGGGGGGGGGGGGGGGTGAACATAACCCCCAAATAAGTCAGAGGGAAGAGGGACCCACATAATTCAAAATTTTACTTCGATTTTTTCAAATCACACATCCATTTCTTTTTCTTCATTTCTTCATTTTTCTTTTTTTTTTCTTTTGGGAATATTTTTGAAAATTTTGTATCATTTTTTTAATTTTCGAACTTTTTTTAAAAATATTTAAAGCAGTTTAGGCTCCGTTCGGCGATTACTATAATCAGTTTAAATTGATTTGGGTTTTGTGTAGTTAAAAATTGGAAAAAGAAATTGTGGTTAAAAAGTGATTTGGACGATATTACATTATAGTAGAAAAAATTAAGTCTTCGTTGGGCTCCTTCATTATATATGGATATTTAAACTGTAAAATTTTCCAAATCAATTTTTTCTCTCTCTCCAATTTTTAACCACATATTTTAAATAGAAACCCAAATAATCAATTTAAATTGATTATAGTACCCACTGAAAAGAGCCAAAAAATGTGCGAATCTTTTTTTCTTTATTTTTTTGGGAATATTTTTTTAAAAAATTTACGTTTTTTTTTTAATTTTCGAAACTTTTTTTTAAAAAAAAAAAATACTTGAAGTAGTTTAGTCTCATTTCAACCACTACTATAATCAGTTTAAATTGATTATTTGAATTTTTTAGATAGAATATGAGGTTAAAAATTGGAGAGAGGAAAAATATGTGCGTTAAAAAGTGATTTGAGAAATTTTACAGTTTCAATACCCATTTATAATGAAGGAGTTGAACAGAGGCTTAATTATTTATTTATTTATTTATTTATTTTTTACACTATAGTGTAAAATCGTCCAAACTACTTTTTAACAACACATATTTTTCCTCTCCAATTTTCAATTACACATTTTACCTAAAAAATCCAAATCAATTTAAATTGATTATAGTAGCAGCCGAACAGAGCCTAAACTTATTCAAATATTTAAAAAAAAAAAAAAACTGATGCAAATTTTTTAAAAAATAATTAGAAAAAGAAGAAGAAGAAGAAGAAATTGATGTGTGATTTGATAAAACAAAACTAAAATTTTGAATTATGTGGGTCCATCATCCCTTGTCTTATTTGGGGGGTTATGTTCACCCCCCAAAAGGAGGGCGAACAAAATTGCACTCGTATATTTTCCCCCATTTTCCCACAATCATTCATGAGAACAAAGAACACCAGAAATTCCAGCAACCCAAAAAAACTCTAGGTACAAATCCTCACCCCTCAAACTGTTCGATTCGATTTAGGCATGAAACTACCATTGCCGTTTCTTTTCGAATTCCATACACCTTCATCATCTCCAATCCAATAAATGGAATTGAGCGATTGAAAGGTGGTCGACTCAATTCAAATACTGGATTGAAGAAGGTAGAAAGGAATTTAAAGAAAATAAATAAATAAAACCAAACCTCAATCGAACCTCCATCGCCCAAACTGAATCTCCACCGTATCACCACCACCTCAAAACACCGCACAATGCAATATCCACTCCTACAATTCACAGTATCAAGTTTCAGCCACTCCAATTTCACACAAATCAGCCACCCATCAAGCCACTATCAAACCACCACAGCCATCACTTCAAACCTGCCACTGCCCTTATGAGACCGACCCCTCCAAATCCACCAAACACCAAGAAAACAAAGAATCAAGCAAACCCATAAACTTACCTAAACCTTCGACCGGATTACTGTTGAATAAACTCCCGAAACCACAACCTTAAAGCCTCGATCATCTTTCGGTTTTTGCTCCAAAATCGTCAAGCCTTCACCTTTAGCTATCCCTCCACCCAAATTCGCCACCACCACGTGATGGCGGCATCACCGCCTGAGTGATAATGTTTTATTTTTGAGAGAGAGAGATAATGTTTTATATTTGAATTTTGTTAAATTATTCCTTAAGCACCACATTTTTAAAGAGTTTAATTCCAGCCCTTGACTTTTTGAAAACATTTTATTCAACTCTGCAGTTTGAATATAGCACTGAACTCCATTTCTTTTCTTTTTTTAATATTTTTTTTCAATGTTTATAATCTTAACAGATCAAAAAGGGTTGAAACAGATCACAATGGATCCGGGGAATGGCTCAAAAGGGATATATCAATTTTTTTTTTAATATTCGGTCTGTAATATTAAATTTATTCAAAATATAATTATTTTTTCTGAGGTTGACTGAAGTGTAAGTGAGGATAGATGTAATATTTTACGTGTATATCTTTGCGCAATGGAAGGCACATGCGAGAACAAACGCAACAGTAGATCAACATTAAAAACACAGGTACCAACTGAAACCCTATATACTTATTTTACCTCTACGTATATTTAAATTTTACATAGTTTTTTTTCTACAATTTTTTTTATTTTTTACTTTTTTTATTTTTTTTTGAAGATGCATGTCTTCCCATCATGTATATGTTGTGATCTTTTAATACATCTAAAGATCTGAAACTTGATATAATTTTTGCACTGTATACATAATATTGCAAATACATTATAGTGCTCGTAAACTTTTTTATTTATTTATTTGTAAATTTTTGAATGACGTGTCTTCCCGTAGTAGATATGTTGAGATCTATTGATATATCTATAGATCTGAAACTTGATATATATATATATATTTATTTTTTTGAAAACAAATACTCATATTTGATATAAAGAAAAAAAGATCTCGTCGCCAAAATCCATAAATACTAAAATAACATGAAATTTCAGGGAATATTAATATTTTGTCCAATTTAATACTTTGTTTATTAAAATTGAAATGATATGACAAAATTAGAAAATGGATGTTTTCTTTAATAATAATAGTTTTTCTATAAAACACATAATAATTTTTTCACAAAAAAGTCATTCAAAAAAAAAAAAAAAAAAGTGGCTTCTCTATCAATTAATCTTTTTACACACTGACGTAAAATCATTGTAACTCCATATCAAATGTAACCAAATTCTAATAAAGTTAAAAATTATTCAAAATCTAATATAATATTGACTTTCTTACTAAAAATTACAACTATTTACTAACTAAATGACAACAAAAGTGAAATGCCATATACAATACATCGAAATTTCATAGACATTTTTTTAAAACAATTATAGTAACCTCGATAATAATGGCTGAGAATCTATTTCTAAATAATACCTGGACGAAATATCTATATAGAGAACAAATGTTTTTATACCGAGTTAAAAGATGTAAAATAACTAGATTTCACATTGATATATAAACTATCATACAATCACAATAGATGAAATATTCCCACCAAATCTTGAAACCAAACCTTCAAACAAATTGGAAAATGTTTTTTTTTTTTTTGCCAAACTCAATCTCAAAATTGAAATACGAATAAGATCCATCCAACAATAAATATAAACAAAATATGAGCAGTCTTACCTTTAGAAATTATCTGTCCTGCTATCGTTGCAGAGCTCGATTCAGTATTATTTTTTTAATGGTCGTGTTGAAATTGTTGAAGCTGTTTGTGGTGCTTGAACATATTTTGGCTCTTTTGCCAAGTACATGCTTCCCAGATGAAAGCAATCGTGATGAAATGAATCCACCAACTAATCCACCAACTAAGCAAGAAAATGTTATATGAATTTAGGTATAGATGAAATCACATCCAAAATTAATAATAAGATTCAAATAATGATTACCATTTGTTATATCACTTAATGGCACAAAAGAGAATTGATGAAAACTATTATTTGGATGTGCTCCAATCAAAACCCCATTAATGAATCATGGTAAAAATAGAAAAATTAAATCCAGAATGTTGGGGACTAACACAAACAACATTCTTATGTTAAGAACTTTAATATCACATATTTTGAATGAAAAGAAGCTATTTCTGTGGATGTTTGAGAGTTCTGTACCACTATAGATCGGATGTTTACCGTGCACTTCCTCTTGGCATGCATATTTCCATAATCTTCCATGTCAGAAATGGTAGTTTATGCTGTAAAAAACTATGCAAATCGGAATTTAGGAGAGAAATAGGAAAGCTAAGCACGTTATTTTCTTTATTTATCATGAAGAAATTGGAATGCAATAGATTAATGACAATTTATAATAGTTGTCCAGAAGATAATGAGTCAGTGAACATAATTATTGTTTGCCATACTGAAGATAGTTGTATTCAAGAAATGCATAATACGAAAGGTTAGAATTTAATAATGAATTAAATATTATCCAGAACCGATTAATCATAAGAGTCAAATGTAAAAATAATACTAAATAGGAGTCAAATTTAAAAATAATGCTAAATAGATAGGAAGTATTTGTGTGCATAATAAAACGTGCATAATTATTGACTAAATCTAGATTACTAAAAGTCAGTATGTAGTGAATCTATATAAAGATAAAAATCTATTAGTTGTATGATGTCAACTGTTAATTTAAGATAGATATACAAAAAAAAAAAAAAAAAAAAAAAAAAAAAAAAGTTAATTGCTGGTATTAAATTTTTATCAGAGTGCAGACTCTGGAAACCGGATTTTTTTTAGGATGTATCATAAAAATTAGAAGCCCTTGCAGTAATTTAAGTGATTAAAACCACCTTAACAGTTGATTAAAAAATTGATTAGATTAACATTGAATCAGTATTTTCATAGATCTTATTATTAAAAAATTTAGTAAACCAAGAATGTCATGGGAATAGTTCACATATTATTTGAATGATTAGTGAAGTTTGTCTGGCTTCATATATTGAATAACATCTTAAATTATTGCTGGCGGGAATTATTGTAAAAAATAAAACCAAGTTACTTAATTCTTTTTATTCACTAATTAGGGTGTCAAATTTGGAAAACCTTACTGAGTATAAAAACAATAAGCTGAACTTAATGAGTTATAGGGTTTAATTCTTTATTTTACATTTAGGGTGGCAATATATGAAAACCCATTAAGAAAACTCATTAAAAAAGCATTTGAAATATTATTAGGAGCAATAGTTAACATCGTTTTTCATGTATTGCTGTGGTATATTTGTTCACATTGAAGTTTGTCTTACATTATATTGTTTAACATTTTAAATTATTGCTGGCTGCTATTATTTTTAAAAAAAATAAAACCAAGTTATATGGTGTAATTCTTTTATTTACATTTACAATAAGCAGAACTTTCAAGTTATAATAAGGGTGAGCAAAAAAACGGGAACCGATATGACCGAACCGAACCGAACCGAATCGAACCGAAAAAATCAGAACCGTATGATTTTAAAAAAATAAAATAGGAAGTCGGTTTTGGAACCAAGAACCGATTCGGTTCTCATTTCCACTTTTAGAACCGAAAAATCGAAGTTAGAACAAAATCTTTGATCCTTGTTTGTTTTTTTTTTTTATGGTTTTAATTGGTTGTCCTAAAATTAAAAATTAAAAGAATTTGTAATTTTTTGGGGTAAAGTGAAAATGATTAAGTTTTTATTATAAAATTTGTTATGTCTATACCTCATTGTAATATTTAATTTCATGCTTGGAGTGAAATTCTTAGTAAATGAAAATAGAATGAGACTAATTAATAAGCGAAGTTGTAAATGATCACGATGAAGTTAATTAAATATTTAAATATAAATATAAAACAATTCATAATAATGAATTTAAAACTTATGATTTATCCCACAAGTTTACTATAAGAATTTTCGAAATCCTTGATTTTAGTATATTCGGTAGAAATTTATTTCAGGTTATTGGCTCCCATCTCGATGCCTAATACTCCTCGATAAGACCCCCGAAAAATAATTATAATTGTAGAACCGAATTAGAACCGAAACCTAACCAAAATCGAATGGTTCCGTTTTGGTTTGATTCTGACGATTCAATGGAACCGAATTGTTCCATTTTACAAGAACCAAAAAGTATAGTTATGTTCCGGTTCTTGAGATACTCGAACCGAACCACTCGACGCCCACCCCTAAATTATAAGATGGCAATATAGGAACTTTCAAGTTTAATTATATAAGTCACCTTTAGGGTGGCAATATAGGAAAATCCATTAATTAAAAAAGTAAAACTATAAGCAAAACCATTAAGTTATATGGGTTTAAATATTTTAGTCACCTTTACATTGTCAACATATGTAAAAAAATTAAGAAATGAAAACAAACTTTTTTTCTTTTTTGAAGAACATGAAATAGAACAGTTAAAATTAGGCCAGAAGCTATTTAGATATTATGAGCAATAACTCGAAGTACAATGATATTTTTTTTGATAGGATAGTTAGTAAAATGCTCTTAGTTGACCTTCTAGATCTTTATAGCTTTCCTTTCCATGGTTGAGGAAACTAAACCCGAACTTCGACCATCAACTACAGAATCACCACATACATCGTCAGTAGGCCTCTTGTGAGGAGTTTTGACTGGAGAATTAACTTCATTTTCATTGACCGAGTCTTGATCAGCTTTATCAGTGTCGGTCATTTCAAATCCAATTGTGTCAGGTCTGTTATCTTGTACTTGCTGATCAAATCACTTTTGGCAGAAATACGTGAAACAACATATACAGTATCACCTCTTTTATAAATTTTTTCTTGGATATGAACTTTGAATAAGAGTTCCTTTTCTATTAATTTATTTAACTCCTCTGGGAACACAAATTTTTTTCCCTTGAAAGAACTCTTTCCCATGTTTGGATCCTAAGCATAACATAAAAGAAAGGACAACATTACTTATGAAATAAGCATGAAATTAAAAATAAATAAAAATCATACCAAATCTAGTTGATCACTGGGTTCTTTAGTAGTCTTTCCTATCAGTTCTTGGCATTCCTTGTCCCATAAAAGAAAATTACGAAAATGTGTACCATCACAAATAGTAACACGCAGTTTGAATCGAATATGCTCAGTGTTAAATGCACTGCAATTTTCACAATGAAATCCACCGCTTGTCTCGTAACTTTCTTAAAGCAGTCCCTGCAGCTGATGAAAAACCATCCACTTTCTTCATTGAAACGTGAAACAGTTCCAATAACCCAAACGTATTCTTCCTATATGTAGTATAATAAAAGTAAAATTAAAATTTGAAGTAGATAGAATATAAAGTGTTAACAGTACGACAAAAAAAACAAATATACCTTGTTTTTCAATGGAACAGTGTCAAGTGTGACAATGTCATGAACTCGATTATCAAGTTCCTCCGTTACTGTTTGATAGGAAAATGACGACACCTGACTTATTTGGTAAGAGGATTCTTGCTCAACCTTAGGTAGGCTACAAAAGAATAATGAAAATAAAATTTTATAAATAGTTCACTAATAGGTTCGAAACAGAAGAAATAAAATTAAAATACTATAAAAGACCTTGACATGAAGCCGTCTACCTCCTTAATTGACGAATCAATTAGCAACTTAGTAGTGTGAAACGTGTTTGAAACACCCATGTTCCCTTGTAATAACAATCATTAGAAAGCTTACATTATCTATGAAAGAATACTGCAAATTATGTATCAAAGTAGTGATAAGAAACCTTTGAATGCGTTTGAGTGACATAATTGCAGTAAAACAATAAGGGGTTTTTTGCCTGCTGCTTCAAGGTAAGACTACATTGTCATGGCGTAATATTCCCATAATGTGCATGGAATTCGATTATCCCTGCGATTATAAATATTAACCGTGTTCAAGATGTAGCAAATCATCGTAAATAAATGAAGAAAGTCTACTATAGATGATTATTGTAGATCCTCTAGATAGAGCTCTAGTCTAGTGGCACATTTCTTGGTAGTACATATGCATAGTTTCTCGTTTTCCTCACAAACAACTCGACCGATCACATCTTGCGAAAAAGAAAATTATTAGTTTTGTTTCATTAATGCAAAGTCAAAAAAATATGAAAAATTAAAAATATGAAAAATTGAAATGTCACTTACCGAATAAGTGCATTTCTTTTGAATGGATGGATATCCTGATAGCTTGAAACAATTTGAAATTGTATATGTTTTCAGGAAAAAACCGATCTGTCGTTGGCCTAACATAAGTTTTATCAAAGAAATATAGTCTAAAGAAGTGATTTGTTGTAGGATAGCATCCCTTGTTGTCACGTACAGTAACATACTTTATGCAATTTAAACCACGTTCAACAATTATGTGTTCAAATTTCTCGATCAGATCACCCTTCACTGTTGCTGGTATCCTATCACTCTATTTACAAAATTAGAAGTAATATTTCTTAAAATGAAACTCAATAAAAAGAAAAAAATACACGTCAGATATTTGATTCGAAATTATAAAAAAACTCTAGACTGCTTTCAAATATGTCACATTGTAGCACCAGCCATTTCCTTGTACAATGTGCCTTCAGACACCAATCAACGTGTTTATTGCTGATATTCTTGAACAAGTTGAAAGTTGCCATTGTAAAGAAACGAAAATTCAGTAACTAATTTAAAATATTCGAAAGAAACTGTGTTTGGAATTCAAATGCGATGACAAATTTTCAAGGGAATCCAACACTTAAATAGCACGCTGAAGTGGGGGAGTCAGCAGGAAAAATAATGACTATTTTTATCGTTGGGGAAATCAAAGGATCCTTATTAAATAGTCCTCTTTGGGAAAGAGTGCTAGTAAATGTGTATAGGAATAATTAGTACGCAAAATTCGCACTAAAAAAAACATATACATATACATATATATATATATATATATATATATATATATATATATATATATATATATATATATACACACACATGTAAGAATTGACTGTTTGACAGGAAACAATGACGTTCACTGGCGTTGACTCATCTACTTTAATATATTATATAGATATAGATATTATTTATCGAAAAAAATTTATAAAACCAATTCACCTCCTCTTTTTTAGTTAGTCTTGGACTATCAGTAACATATTGTTATCCACCCAATTTTTTTATAGTTCCAAATTTTTCTATGCTTTTATATCAATTATTGTTTGACATATCATTAGGTTTAGCCTCTACACCCTCAATAGGTTCACGTAAATCCTTATAATAAAGGATATCATCCATCTCAAGCTTTCAAGATACCCAATTATGATTAACGAGTCTAATCATAGCACTACCAACTGGATCCTCCATTGTAATCCACACAATCAAATCTAAGCTTAGATA